>CM077481.1:18148819-18748819 GCA_039654755.1 Calcarius lapponicus | reverse complement strand
GAAATCTATCTGTCCTTGGACCCTTGTAAGAAGAAAAGAACTTAAACTTTAGGATGTCTATATGTTACTCATTATTGTGATTGCATCCTTAACTATCATGTCCCAGATAACTTACTGCAAGAGCCAGCCACACAGTTCTTAGCCCTGGACTTCAGTTTGTGCAGTCAAAAAACAAGCATTGTTTCCAGGGCTTCCCTCTTGCAGTATTGCATAACCAGGAGTGAAGGCAGACTGACACACTAGTCCTGCTCAGATGATAATATTTGTTTCACTCAATCATTGAGTTTATTCAAACCTAGACTTACTTCCCATAGTCCTATTGCTAATAAAATATTAAGGGAAACATGGAATTTATAATTGCCTAGACAATATCAGAGTGTGTCACATTGTAAACTAAATGTTTTTGCCAATGGAGAAGATATACATCCTTAAAAGGAAAGTCAGATTAGGTATGATTAGGTGCCTGGGATTAGGTGCATGGGACTGTAGTCCTCATAGTTGAAGCCTCTTTGGAGAAAAGCAAAGAGCTAGAAACAGAAGTCCAAGTTCAAATAGTGTCCTTAGGAAAATGAACAAAAGCAAAACACTGATGTTTATAATAAAGAATATGAAATCTTATGACTTCTTAATCTAGTCCTGCAGAAATGGCAAATGCACCCTGAACTAAGAAAAATTATGTAGAACACCAAAATTCTGAGAAGGGCTTGAAAACTTTCGTACAGAATCCCAAAAGTATAGCCATGATGTGCAGGACATCAGTGTGTCAGGTCCCTATGACTCATCAGAGCATTGATCTGTTATGCAACTCAAAACACAGCAAGTAAGACATTTGCGATTATTGTATTTTAGTATATCAGAAAACTTTATATTTTAGAAACTATGCTGCCAAAGACAGTTGATTTACGCAAACCTTCATATTTTCAAGTGACATTGTAGTGCTGGCCAAAAGGAAATCAAGAGTGTAAAATAGGTAGAGATTACTTATGTTTAGCAATACATTCAAGCCAAATGTGGGACCACTGGAGCCTCAGCAGGCAGATCTGAGACAAGAACCCAAAACCACAAACTGGACTGTGTGGTCTAGAGCATTTTATAAAATCACATTGAAGGGCAGCTACCTTTAAAGAGACAACAAAGTCCAAGGAACCATGGCAACCCCCAAAGTCATTGGGCCCCCATTGATTTTTACACATAGGAACATACAGATTAAAATCAGAAGATGGGCCTCTTGAAGCAACATGGAATCCTAGGAGGTTCTTAAATTTATTCTGAATTTATTTAGGAACAGGAGGATGAATTCTAACTTTAATCTTAAGCATGCATCCTCACACATTGGGGTCATTAAACTCTTCGCAGTTAAACTGTGAAGTCTTTCCTTGTGTTTGCAGCCTCAATAACATATTGGCTGCAAAGTAGTTACACAGTAGTTACACATGCATCTGAGGAGAACCGAATCTTACTTGTCTTAACCCTTAAAATCTTCTTGAAACATTGTGTATAAGATACATAATAAACTGACATTACTTCCTAATGCCTAAGCGGGTAGAGAAGTAATGTTTCTGCAGTAGAGACTGTGCCTGTTTGCACCGCACCCCGGGGGAAGAAAGCAACATCCTGATGGGTTCCACGGTGAATCCCAGAACCGGTTCTCATTGAACAATGGCTTTCCATTAGCCTGGTGAAAGGATGCCTCTGATCACAGATACTGCAGAGACAGTCTTTTCAGGACTATTTCTACTCAGACTTTCTCACGCAGGGTAAGTAGAGCAGGGAAATAGCTTTCAGTGGAAAAGCAAGCAAACAACAAAACAAAACAAACCCCTCTAAGTAAGGGTAGATTAAGAGTCTGGGAATCTTTTGATCTTTTGGACTCAGCTGTCCTCCAGCAGAACAGAGAACAGCTGACTGAGGAAAAAATAATGCCAAATAACTGGATTTCTGGAGAAGAAAAACTAAAAGGAGGCTAGGAGTGAATGCAGAAATGTGCTTGTCAGTGAAACTGGCTGAATGAAATCCTAGTATTGCCACAATCAATCAGGAGCTTTGCTTTTGGCTGCAGGGGAGCCAGGCTTTAACTACTGAGTTCAGTGAGGACACACACCTTATAAACAGCATTCACTCTGGGAGTTTAAAAGCTTATTATGCAAATGTTTTGAAAATTTATTATTGAATGAATTATCAAAATGTATAAGCATAAAGAAAGTATTACCAAAAAAACCTTCTTTTTTATTTCAAGTGAAAAGCTACAATGGGCAGTTCTGAGGGATACATTTAGATTGTTCATGCTAAAGATCAGCTACAGTTGCCAAGTAAGGTAACTTTCCCCTTTCAAAACAAAAACAAAACCAAAGCCACCAGCCCAAGTGGGCTTCAAAAATAATGAAGGCTTGTATTTATCAATATCATGGCAACTTATGGAGTGTGTACATATATTATACATCTATGGGCATATATACAAAGAGAGAAAAACTCATTGAGTGAGACTTTTTTTTAGGGATCGGAATATGAAATATTCATATTCCTGGGTGTATGAAGCATTATATTGGTTTACAACCCTTGAATAATGAGCATTGTATTGCATTGTACACCAAACTCGGCTCTACTCAAATCAAGACTGCTGGAAAACTTTTGACAAGAATTTTTTTTCATTTGAAATTGCCAACTTTTATAAAAATGTAAAAGTACTAGCTGCATGGTGGGTTTCAATAGAATTATTTTCCTGGTTTTTCCTCACCTGCCTACCTAGACCGAAGGGTGACCAAGGACCCAGGTGTTCTGGCTTCCCAGAAAAGAAGCCCTTGGCACTTCTCAGGATTTTTTAAGTCCTCAGGTCTCAGATCAGCCATCTTCAAGTTAAGACTGTGGGAGTCCTATCACTTACAGCTTAGAAACTATATGCACTGTAAACCAGTATCTTCCCTCTTTTCAGGGGGTACTTTTAAATTCTTGGTTAGATATAGATATAGAGCAAGATTTTCATTTTTGTATTGGTATCTTCCACAAATTGGAAGCAGTTTTTCCCACCCAGTTCTGATTCCATTTTCAAGCAGGAAATGTCTATTTTTATTTCATCAGGAAGCTTAAAGTTTTTATCATCTCAACTGGTGCTATTCCACAGTACTAACCACAGACCAGTCTATGCATTATAAACTGGAACTGGCAAGTGAGTTGCTTCATAGTCTAGAGATACTTCTCAGGGTTGAATAGGAACATTTGTATCTTGGGAAGAACCTTTGAAGAAGCATCTCCTTAAGTGTCTTAAGTTACCTGGGAATCAACTAATACAAGAACACAAACATCAGCAATGCAGAAGCACATAGAAACTGAAGCACACAGAAACTCCCATTCCACTCTGGGATCCATGATTGCCTAAAGGTCAAATCATCGCTGCGAAAGAGGCATTTGGGCATGGGCAGAAACATGAAGGTACTCCCCTTACAGTGAGTTGAACTAAATTTCACTGTTGTCATAGAAAAAATATATTGTCTTCCAAGGACAGCAGCTGTACTTTGAATCATACAGACTTGTCAAGCTCATTGCAATTACTGCAATTCATTTAAATACAAACACACACATATATATGTATGTATGTATGTATGTATGTATAGATATGTATTTAAATGACTTGCAATATATATATATATATATATATGTAGTTCCATGGCAATAATAGCAGTGAAGAAATATAAAGCTTATGCAAATAATGGCATTACATTCCAATGAAACAGGAAAAAAAAAGATAGGGATAAAAAATAAAACAGATTTTTTTACAGATCTATTTTTACACTGACTTCATTTACTAACAATAATTTTTTTCCATAAGCAAGCCAATATTGATCCACAGGTCAAGGGAGAAAACATAAAATATTTACTCACTCACAGAATAACAGTAAGCAAAAATTTTGCTAGATAGCCAGACATCTGTGCAGGATGCTGGGAATGCATGGGGAGTAGTTTATTAACAGAGCTGTTCTGCATATTTTGTGTAGGTTACTCCTCTTGTTTTGAGCTTCTTCTGAAAGATCAAGATTTACCGCCTGGAACAGAGGCGGTTGTTCATTCATCCAAAATAAATTAGTCTCCGGTGCAGGTTTAAGGCAACTGGCAGTGCAGGCCTTAACTCGATGAACCTGGAAAGGCCCACACCTCCCACACCACTGCTTTTCAAATGAGAAATTCCTCGGCACAAAAGACTCAGCCCACGGGACTTCTCCAGACAAACAATCAGCCTGCAGTGCTTCACTGGGCATGAGGGTCTTGGCAAGGCGCCATTCACTATCATTAAAAGTGTTTATAAAAAAATTGTTCATTTTTGGCCAGCTTTTTTTTCCAAGGCCAGGCCTCCACCCCCACATCTTCAGTGGAATGTGTTAATAATTTGCTTTGTGGAGATGAAAGGCTCTTTGATAGGAGCAGCATAAACACATCTCACTGTGCTCAAAGGTCTTTGTCCCACAATGGAAGCATAGTTTCTGTACAGTGGCTTGAACGGAAAGAACAGACACATTTCTGAATCATTTTTCACTCTTTTTTTCTGCCTTTCCTCTACACACACACTCACACACATCCATTTTTCTTTTCCTTTATTTCTTATAGTCTGTTGTAGATCTTTCTGTGAAATATAAACAAGGAAGTGGTTCCAAACAAGAATTTCTCACCAATATTTGCAGCAGATGGATTAAAAATACCAGCCAGTCCTCACAGTCTGTGGTATCAGAAACCAAAAATCACAGCAAAACATGAGTCTGTCCCAGAGTGTGTGACTGAGCTAGCTTGAAGCAGCGTGCAGCATGGGAGGAGGGAAGAGTCCTGCTGCTATTATCTTCTGATCCTCTCTTCAACAGCAGGTTACAGAGCCTACTGAATAAATACAAATGAGAGTTTCTAATTCATCTGGGGGGAAAAGACACTTAAAATTACCTGAAAACGCAGTGTATACTAGCAAGCTCTGCTTAACTGTTGTCTCCTGGCTATAGTGCCTCCCCTTCCCTGCCCAGTTTGAGTCATTGTGTGCATCTCATCCATACCAGCACTGCCCCTTTGAAAGCACAACCTGTTGATGCTGAACCATGGCATCAGTCTTCAATGATCCTGAATGGATAAAGACATAATTGAGATGTGGCCTGGTTGACATGTCAACACAAGCCTTAACCACCAATTTTTGTCAGTTCTTTTGATAAAAAGTTGGTATACTGTCCTGGATTTATCTGTGGTTTTGTTTTCCAAAAGTGTTCACTGCCCTCATGCTAAGTCTCTCTTTACTCAAGAGATTATTTGTTTTTCTATTCATGACATCCATTGCTAAAGAAAAATAAATTATTTTACAGATATGTCACGTTACACTTCTGAAGCATTACCACTCAGCAACTAGAATAACATGGTCAGACAGGCTGAAGTGACTTGAGCACTTATGCTACTTTTTTCTGGTAGTTTAGACATTAAAGGCATTTAACCACTGCTCCCTGCAGTGTTAAATTTTATATGCTGCACACAACATGAAGGCATATTTGGAAATGGACATCTGCCCAACAGCTCAGATTGAACTCTGCAGCGAAGCAGCTTCAGTCTAGACATGCACAGTCACCTATTTCCTTCTGGGAGAGACAGTACTCCTGATAGCCAGTGCTCTATCAGTGCTTTTCACATATATGTTCTGTTTACAAAAGGATTTTAAATTCTTAATGAACTCTGCTCAGAAGGTCACTGCTGAAAAGAGGTACAGAGGTTTGTTAGCAAAAATGTAAGGTTTTAGGAAAAATATAAGCCTTGTAATTTAAATGTAGGCTTGCCCCAGTACAAGAAAAGCACAGGGCCTCTGAGCTCACCTGAGGTGGATAGCTTTAATTCAAGACACCAGCTGTTAAGTTTGTATTGTGGGTAGAGGGAAGATTCAGCATCTTTAACCTATAGCAGCCCAGCAAGTGCTAATCCGGTCACTATGGGCTGCTAATCTTATTCTTTACTGTAATTATTTTTTCCAGCTATTCTTCAGCTAACATAATTGTGCCTTGTTATCTGCAACACTTCCTCCCATGAAATAGTCTCTGATAATATTAATGTCAAGCCTGAGTTTCAGCTGTGGCCCTAGTCCTCCTCTAGAAAGAGAGGATTGCTGACACCACAGTCAGGTGTTTGGACTGACAAGGAATGAAGGTGAGGCAGGACCTCATCTGGTGCTTTTACATCTTAAATGGTGTGGGATGAAAGACCATGTATTGGAAATATTGCTGAATGAATATGGACAGCATGAAGTTTAGCTCAACATGTGAGAGCTCTGGATGCACCATTCAGTGTAAGGTAACTCTTAATACCACAGTTTGCTGAAGTGTCACTGCCCTTTTTATCTTTTCTAAATATACCTTTCCACAACACTCAGTGAAATAGTAATCATGTATCTTGATGTGGTTTCAGTGCAAAACCACCTGAAGAATGGCAGTTTCACTTGGTCTCAGTTTAAGCATTTTGGCCCTATTCAGAGCAGAAACTTAGGGAGTGCCATGATACTGTGGAGCAAAGCAAATATTTGCACAACCCATGGAGACCAAGCAGCATGCACTTTAAAGCAGATCTATTGTGTGCTGCTGCCCCCAGCCAGCGTCTCTGTGTTTGTGGTGGGAGTAAGCAGGTTGGACCTGCTATGGTCCTCTCCTGCGCTAGTGGCAGCCTCTGTCAGATAAGTGGAACAGACAGCTTTGCGGGGAGCTAGGGGAAGGACAGCATTTTAAAGTGTAGTTGAAAATTCATCAGAGCTTCTTTGCATGCATTGCAATTCAATATACCTCTGATTCAGAGTGGTTTTTAAGTGAAAGCTGTTTTCCTGCAGGGGTATAGTGCTAATGGGGGGTTCCTGAAAGAAAGGCTCTTCTGCTTGGCTGCTTGACTTCTGCTCCATTTTGGAGATAGTTATATATTCAATCTATGCTGAAAAACACACAGGTTTTTTGTCACCAGATTTTTCATCCACTTGCAGGCTAATTTACAAGCCCAGCTACATCTGTAGCTACCTACAGGATGTTGGTAAAAGAGGCTAATGTCCTGAACAAAATTTGCTCTACTCTACAAGTGATGTGTTGAACTGGGTCACAAACATTCTGCTTAGCAAACACTCTGGTTTCCCCAGCATGCTCCGAGTTAATGTGGCACAGTGATGGCTGGCTGCTGCCCAGGAGGAGTCTGCCCTGCTCTGACCAGCTTCCTTACCCCAGCAAGAGCCCAAGACCCAAGAGCAGAGCTGGTCTGAGGTGGGCTTTTGTAGCACAACCAGTCCTGACCAGTAACAGTGGAAATTTGTCTGCCCACAGAACTGAACAGGAGGACCTGGCTAAAGAGCTGGTGCAGAGAGTGTCCAAGCAGGTAAATAGGCATGACAGAGTGAGTCCAGCCCTGTTCCCATCTGAGTCCATGAGAAAAGCTGGATAAAGAAGGAACTTGAAATATGACTGGGATGCCTGAAATATAAAGCTACACATTTTTTATGTGTTTCCAGACAATGGGCAAAACTGTGGTTGCAATTTTTGTTCTGTTCTTTTTCTTGTATAACAACATAGGGAGTATGGCCAAGCTTCTGATCATTTTCCTGTTTCCTTAAATTAAAAAGAAAAAATCTGTTTCCACATTCACAAGGAGTCTGAGGACATATAAGCATAGAAGGGCTCACAGCTAGAAGTAGGAACACACCTTTGGACTGAAAGTTCTAGTCACAGTTTTCTGCATTTTAGAAGGAAAAAACATAACGAATAAGCAGTCATGAAAACCTTGGAGAAAACTATCTTTCATTGTTTGTCTCTATTTTACTCAGACAATAGTATGAATGGCTAATAAAAAGCCTTTGCTGGAAGGTAAAAATAAAATGCCAAGTCTCTTTTCATCAATATGAAACATCCCTGCTCATGAAAAGACCAGTTCCTTCAGCCTCTGCTCATGTGAAATGTGTTTACTCCCAACTGCAAGGACTAAAGCATTAAGTGCACAAAAATAATGGTGATCTTCTGTGTGCTCAGAGAAAGAAAGCTGACACACTGTGTTTTCAGCACAGGGTAAAAGTAGTACTTTTTCAGAATTGTGAAATGTAAGAGCCATGGCATTTGCAAGCAGGAGAACAGTGGGAGCCCCCGCCCTGTCCAGGCCTGGGTGCTGCCACTGGAGCTCTGCTTGTGCTGCAGCACACTCCCTGTGCTTCTGCAAAAATAACACTCCAACGCTAATTTTAGTATCAGTTAAACACAAAGCAATTCAAGGCATCCACAGCGTATTTCATGAGGACAGTATTTCTCTTTTGTTTGTGTAGTTCCCAGGCTGCAGTGCCATTCTGTTCACCAATCTTAAACAAACACCACCCTTGAGATTTCCTAAATAGTTCAAAGTGGTGTCTAGGGAAACATTAGAAACATAGATATGGAAAGCCTGAATATGTTTCAGATGAAACCACTTTGAATGTCCATTTTTGTGCAAGTTCAGGGCTGGATGATAGTATAAAGCAAGAGTTTTTTAAGACAAACTTGTCAGGAATGATGCTATGATAGCAAAGTTTTCTAAATATTTATTCCTGATAAGCTTTTCACAAGCCCTTTGCTCATCATTTCATTCAAATTTTAATACAAGAAATGTTTGATGAGGAAGAATTAATGTTTTTGAATTTTAAGTGCCCTTGAAGCTCTAACTGGAATGTTTTTTATATTGTTTCCCTGCTTATTTATTTATAGGGAGCACGTACAAATACGTTGACTGCAGAAGCCAATGTACAAGAGGCATCACTCCAAAAGTCAGATTTGACAGCAGAGGCCACAGTCACCACAGTTATTTTGGATTCTAAATACAGGGAGGAACTGCAGTAACTGGGACGTGCTAGTTTGCAACACTAACACCACCTCATCAATGGATAACCACTGTTTACATGCACTGGCTATCAGTGCTCATAAACTCCTATTTCAGAGAAATTTCAGAGGGCAGCTCATCTGTCAGAAGTAGTAGCAGAAGTCACTAACATGAAAAGATCGAACATGGGACAATACCTGATTTCCACTCCTCATTTTTCTCTTTAAAAACCTCTTGGGACATTCTCTGACCTTTATTCATCACTGTCACCATCCATCCCTAGTTTCAGGCATGTCACAGGTCATGATTAAAATAGCTACCACTTTCCCATCCCTTTTGTGATATTTTTGCAATGTGGGACAAAACTATGTCTTGTGTATCCACTGGAGGGAAATCCAAACATTTCTCTCCGCCTTAATGCACTCCCCCATCTGCCACACACATTCTGGAAGCTGGAGGAATATTCTGAGGAATTATTACCACCAATCTGGTTTTATTCTTGTTCTCTTTGTGAATGTGGCCCACTTTTGGAAGCAGGGCACTTGGGAAGTAGGAGTTTTGGACTGACCTGGTTTGGTTAGTCTTGGTTTTTTATGACAATGACCATGACAGTCAGTCCTGTGCTCAGGGCCCTGAAGGTCTGGGCAATCCTTCTGTGGCCTTTTCTGTGATTCCTCTAGCTAGACCCAGAGAAAGAAATCAACCTTGCTTCTCTTCGGATGTAGTCAGGGCTACAAAACCTTCTCCAGTCCTTACTCAACAAAAGCCTACCCATTGGAACATCCACCAGCCCCTGTAAAGTTCAGTCCAGAGACTGAACCCTGGATCACATCTGGCTAGTGCAACCCTTTTGCATGAACTACCAGGATATTAAGCTCACAATAGGTCTCACACATGACATATGTCACAAGTGTAGCCCACTAGTTGCTTCAGGACACTCGGCGTACCAGGAAATCTTGTCCAGAATATGGATCTTTTGGCGGGATGGTCAGGATGCCAGGGAGCAGGGCAATCTGAAGAAGCTGCTGGTCAGCCCCAGGAACACAGTCAGCACATGGACAAGATGAAAATATGGCCAAAGAAGATAAAAAAAGCAAAAAGTCCGCTGTACCTGGGGGATGGAGGTTAGGACAAGAAGCAGGTGGCCCCTCTGTCCTACCACTGTCTCCCAAGACTCTTCCTTGTCTTCTGCTCTCTCTCATTCCTGGTCCCAGCTGACTTTTGGTCACATTCCAGGCTTGCTTGCTTGCTTAACCATCCACAGTCTACTGTTACTAATGTTTTTATTGGCCAGAGACCTAAAGACTGGCTCCCCACCACACTGCTGTTGCCTTGTGGTCTGCCCTTTCCTTCCTGACTCCATTAGTTCGGATCATTTGTTAGGTTCCGCTAGTTAGGATCCTTTGCTGGAGCAGCAGCAGAGGTGGAGGGCTGCCTGCCCTGCCTGCGGGAGCTGGGCTGGGTGGGGACAGGGGCACAGCCAGCATCCCAGCCAGCATCCCCAGGCCAGGGCAGGCAGCCTGGCAGACAGGATGTGATGGGGAGAGCTCAGCATAGGCAGCAGGACACGGCTGCAGCCAAGAGGCAAAATGCTAAATTTCAGCAGTGGCAGGAGGAAAGAACTTCCTCAGCAGCCAGGGGGGAGCTGCTGCCATCCAGAAAAACATCAAAATTAGGCCTGAGGCAGGTGTTTCACCCCTTTATCCCCTATTTTTTTCTGAGTTGTTCAGTCTTCTTCAATTAAAGCAGCTAACCATCCTAGCAAGCTGCCCCTGTTATAGGGGGTTTAACAAGAGTCACAGATGCAATGGCACAAGAAAAAAACATACTAACATTTAGAAATAACTCCAGAAGTTGAGGGAATCTGCTAAACAGAAAACATAAGGGGTCTATCCATTCAATTTAGTGGGTTTTGTGTGTTTTCCACAGGTTACAACTGATTTAAACATGTCTTTCAGAGAAAGAACCATCCTTCTGCCTTGATAGGTAATCATAACCACCAAGTACAGGGCTTACTGGCATTTAAAATTAATTTAGACTTCCTTTGGCCCCAAAAACTTCTGGGTGTCAGTGAGAAAACTGACAGGTTCAGACATGCAATTTCCTGCAAGTGTACTGCTTGTCCAATGAGTGTGTATGTTTTGGAAGACTACATAAACAGAAAACTGTCCCAGTTTAAATGGTCTTATTTAGCAGTAGAAGAAAAACTTACAGGAAGCTAGCTGTCTTACACAATGAAGTGCTCTAGACTCCTCCAGTATTGTTAACATTGAATTATAATATTTATAAGGGCATATGAATCTAAATTTTAATTTTAAACATTTACAGAACACAAATCAGTCTCCAGTGCAGATTTCAAAAGTGTAACTGCTAGATTTGTGACCTTCTCCTCAATTTTTTATTTTAAGTAAAAGCACTTTTAAAAGCCACTGTGTTTTACATAGAGCCTAATCTTATGGAAATGCATCACGTGTGCTCTGATACTTCTTTCCAGTAACAACAGATGAACTCATGTTTGTATGACCCAATGGCATATTAGTGGGATATTGGGATTAAGCTATTTAGACTTTCCAAGGCTGAGGTATTTTGACACTGATGCAGAATGGGAATTTGAGAAGCATGATTTTTCATTTTGAATTTAGGCAGGTACTGAAGCAAGGCTTCTGAAGCTAACAAATCTCAGACACACGATGTCCAGTGGCACATACAACTTCGTGCCTACAGCCTTGCCAGCTGCTTGCCTCACACCTCTGCAGCTTATGAAGTCTGTAACATAAATGTGCAAATGGCAGGATTTGGCAAAGAGTCAGCACAAAAAAATGAGGTGAAAAATTCTTCATGTGAAAGTATGTTAAAAGAGAAAGCAGAAGTTTTGAAATCAAACCAAATCCACTTGTCTTCTTGCTTCTGTCTTCCAAGAAGAAGTGAAAGCATTATGACATAAAGAAGGCTGCTGCCACTGGTGTATCTAGCATCAGAAAATAGCAAAACCCTGGTAAAAGCCTCTCATGAGGCACCCTAAGCCAGGGGCTGCAGAAAGCAATGAAGAGTGGCTTAATGGAGAAGGACCTGTGTCCTTAAAAGTGAACCTGCTGTTATGCAGTACATGGTACAAAAACAGCACACACAGCATACTTGTGTATAAATTACATGTGAAAGATTGCTTTTGAACAGGAAGCTTCCCCACTACAGGAAGCATCTGGAACTGAGTCTGTTGCAGTCTAAAAGATTATTACTTAAAACACTACACAGAAGATTGAATGCAAAGGTTGTTGCAAGTAGACTGGGAGAAATCTAGGGCTCCGCAACCAAACAAGTGGGAAAATATGTAGGTCTTAAACCTATCTGAAGATCTCAGTAAGCTGGCAGGTATGCTGATTGATCAAATGGAAGTGGATCTAGAGCAGCAGCAGACTGATTTCTTCCCCCCTTTCCCACAAAAGTGTACAAGAAATCTAGTGGATAGGACCAGGGGAAGCTCAGATCAGCCAGCAGCATCTCTGTGCTGGTTTGTGCACTCGTGGACACAGGCCCAGAGGCACAGAGCTGCCCCACTGCTCCTTCGTGACCTCAAGAACTGGCTTGTGTGACGTTGTGCCTAATGCTGATGTACTCATAGTTTGCCTACATTTCTCATTCCCAGCTGAGCTAAAGGAATGTTCCTTAATCAACATTTGTTCAGATGTTAAAAAAGGAAGTTAAAGTGTCCACCAATTTAGTTTGTAGCACATTACTGAATGCATGACTAAGAATGTAATGCAGCTAACAGTACCAAAGCCTGAAATATATCATATACAGAAGAACTACATAATAAGAAGGATTTTTTCCAATGCAACTAACTGTTTTACTTCCCACATAATAAAAATGAAAAATAGGAGACTTGCAACAGAACCTTTTCAAGCTGTGATGCTGCTATGGGATGTGTTATCTAAAATATTCATACAGAGAAGGGTAGCCAAGGGATGTGAGTATCTCTCACCACATTGTGAAGGCTCTGAGTAATCACTTGTCAGATGTTAACATTACAAAGAATATTTCAGAAATCAATGAAGAATCCAGAATATGTTAGACCCATTTACCAGAGCCTAATCAACCAAGTAAGCTCAGACTTTGAACTAATTATGAGTCGCTGAAATAATTAAGGATTCCCTTCTCATGTTATATTGTTGGAGTTCCCTTTTGCAGAACAACTGCACAGTAAACACTATGCACGTGTTCAGACAGTTGCTGGATTTGATAAACAGTTTCTGAGGAACATTGGTAGCCTTTGTGAGCAACAGTCAATGACAAATAATATGAACAAACAACATATGTTCAGAGAGGTTTCAATGGAAAGATCACTTGAGTGGGGAGGGGGAGATAAAAGAGAACCTGATAACTGGCACTTGAGTGGCTGTAAACTCTGGGATTCATTTCCAGACAAATGCTCTCTCTATCCTGTTTGCACAGAGCAAAAGTAACCCCTGATGACTGATTACATTAACTGGATGTTATATTAACTGGATGTCTGCATTCCACAGATCTTTCCTGAGGATTTATACCATACCAGGTCATTTCTCATATTCATGGTTAATCTAGGATAAAGTCAGAAAACAACTTGACTTTTTCTGACAAACATCCAACAAATGTTACAGTCGTACCAGTTGCAGCTTTCTGGGAAGGTTGATCCTCATTCATCATAGCCCTGTACACAGATACAGATACACATTTTTCATGTTCACAATCAACTCAAACATTAATATAAGAGCTTAGCCCAGACTGAAATTAGACACGTTAAATTCTCCATTGTAAACACTGGATTTGCTTCTTATATTTAAAATACAGTTCTGATTTCATCTTATTAGGGGTTTTTTATGCTAATTTTTACCCATTATTTATTATACAATCCATTTTTTTCTTAGAGCACAGAATCAAACTTTAGAATTAAAAGCAGGTGCAGGCCTAGTTTCAAACCATTAAGTGTCTGCTAACATTCTTTACGTATTAATTGAGGACAAATTTCTAGGAAAGCCACAGGAGTCTCTGACCTGAGTCAGAGACTCTGACCAGAGGAGTCTCTGAACTTAAATACTTTCTGAAACAATCCATTTTATTATCCATGCAAATCTGCCCTGACACTACTGTGGACAGGGTAAACTATGAGTTCAAATATCAGAGTCACTGTATGGCGCTTCAACCACAGACAACATATTTTTGCTGAGGAAAATACTATAAGCTCAACATGGCTGAGAAGGGGGTGTTTCAGCGACAGGCAAAGCCTTCTCCTAATCTGTCCCAGCCCCCTCTGCCTACACTTCCCCTCAGTGTAGGGCCACCCAGACGGGCGATGGGGCTGCATCCCCAACCCCAGAGCACACCCCACGCCAAGCAGGGCTGGCACGGGAGCCAAACAGCATTATATCACCAAAGCCCGAGTCTTCTGTGAAAATGATGCCTGACCGTCACTTTCACAAGGGTCATTAACCTCTGTGGGAATGATGGAAGTTAATATCTTCCCTCCCTTTCCCCAGTTACTGTCCTGCTAATCATTAAAGCAATTCCTGGGAAAAAGATGAGGGTTCAATCCCTTGGGGCTGAGGTGAATCTACAGCCGTTTTCTGGGTGGTGCGGCTTAGATGGGATTAAAATGGTACATTTTCAGGAGAAAGCATAAATCATTTTGGTTTTGATATTGCTTTTTTATTAGCTGCACATGACAAACTAAGACAGAATTATTTTAAATCCAGAAAGCACTCACATAACAATGATTTTCAGCCTCTTTTCTCTAGGGTTGGCAATTTTTGATACAACACAGTTGAGTGGATATCAAGCATGCCAGGTATCATGATCAGAAAACCTCTGAATTCAGGAATTAAGATATTAAAAAGCACACAGTGTTCATCCAACATTTTTCAAACATTTTATAGTTTATTGCAAGATGGGTGTTTTGTTGGGTTTTGGGGTTTCGTTTTGTTTTCTTTTGAAAAATAACCTGACAGGAAATATAAACAGGCATTTGCAGAACTGCATTAAAATACTCTTTATCTTTCATCACATTTGCTAGCAGCTATGTTTCAGTATAAACAATATAAGTGAAGCTGGAGAAACAATATAGATGAATGTGAACCCATGAAAGAATGATGCAAATGATTATGAGGAGCTCTTACAGGAGATTTTTTTTTCCTTTTGCCTTCTTCTGCACATTTGTCACTTTCCCTGAGAAAAAGAGCATTCCATCTCAATTTTGCTACAACAAGTAAACTTTAGTTTATTTTAGAGACCATTAGTGTCTTCATTTAAAAAAAAATCAATGTTTATATTTTGCATATTTATTTATAATAGATTTTTTACCACTTTAGGTCAATATACATCTGTCATACATCCTTAACAATTTTCCACATTCACACAAATCCTAGAGAAGTTAGACATCAATCTTAGGATTGTGTGGGAAGTGGGAAAAAATGAGAAAAACTGGAATGAGAGAACAAGTGCCCTGCCATTGAGTTTCTTGTAATTCCTGGCTTTCCAGTGTAAAATGGCATTTAATTCCACATATGAGTGTGCGCATGAATATAAATGTAAGTTGTAGGAAGAGAGAGTGAGATGCATTTATTTCTTGTGCACTTCCTCCTGGCAGGCCTGTTTCCACAGAATCAGCAGATGTGTGTGTGAGGCTTTATCTCTCAAGCACAACAAACCTCAGCTGAAGGGTATTCAACAGAGATGCTATGGACACTTGTCAGTTACGTTTCCCTTAAAACCAATCAATTTCTTTTCCCTTGGTCTCTCTTCACCTGTCATCTCTAATCATCTGCTAAATCTCTTTCATTGATACCACTTCAGCTGAGATGATGGTCTCTATTTCAGAAAGGTTTTAAAAATTTCTCATATATAAAGCTTTTAAATATTTTCCTCTTGCATGGCAAATTTAGACATACTTTATATTTTTGATATCTCACAATTGAATTGGATTGTTTTTATATGACTTGACCCTATGAACAATTCAAACAAAACACCTGTGCAGCCTCCTTTGTACAGTGAAATATTTTGAATGTGAAGTTCATACATGTGATATCAGGATGTATTTCTTGACCTACATAGACTTAGCCCAGAACTGACAGCAAAATAATTAAAAGTAATTCAAAACTAAAGTTTTAGATTATGATATATTATTTTTTGTTTCAGACAGGAAAAAAGATTCTCCTCTGCTTATAAATACATTTATTTGTGATGCCATGTGATAGCAATGACATCCTGTCTCGTATGCACAAATAGTTCAGTGGGTAAGAAGGGAAAGATACAACTACTGGCACTAAATACGTCAGCATTTTTCACTTAGAGGTCAGTTGAAAGAATCTTGGAGCTGCAATCCTTTAAGTCTGACTGTCTTCACTTTGCACGCAGATAATTTACTGGCCCTGATGCTAGCTGTACAATAGATTGAGGAATGTGTTACGCATAGCTTTCTTAAATATTTATTTGTTGACATGTGCTACTAGGTCAGAGAGACAGCCATGGGGTGATCTGTTGCAGATCTCACTGAAGTTCAATAGACCTGGAGCACAGATGCTCTCAGGCAGCAAATTGAAGTAGCTCATGGCAGTCAGAATTTGCAACTCTCAGTACTGGTTGCACAGACCAGAAAAACTGTCTGTCCAGCATTGAGGAGACTGAGGGGAGACCTCATTGCAGTTACAGCTTCCTCATGAGGGGAAGCAGAGGGGCAGGCACTGATCTCTTCTCTGAGTGCCCAGTGACAGGACCTGAAGGAATGCCCTCAAGTTGTCAGAGGAGGTTTAGGTTGGATACTTGGAAAATGTTCTCCACCCAAAGGGCTCCAGTTGAGCGCTGGAACAGGCTCCTCAGGGCAGTGGTCACAGCACCAAGCCTGACAGAGTTCAAGAAGTGTTTAGACAATGCTCTCAGGCACAGGGTGTGACACTTGGAGTTACTGTCGTACTCTGTTGCAGGAGGGAGTCGATGCTCCTGTCCAGGGCCAGGAGCTGGATTCAGTGATTGTTGTAGGTCCCTTCCAACTCAGCTTATTCTGTAATTCTGGGAAAAAGCACCAACTAATAATAGTGCATTCCTTACACCTTAAAGCTCTATTCTGTGGCTAAACCTGCCCTGACAGAGGAAAAGTAATACAATGAGGTTCTTTTTCTGAATTAAATCAATATTTATTGAGACAATAAAGAGCTAAAGTGTTGTTGTTGTTATCACTACTACTACTACTACTACTACTACTACTGTCATTACTATTATTATTATTTTAGGGCCAGCACAATGCTTGTACTCACAAAGCCTCCAGAAGAAAAAGAGCATAGAATAAGCCAACATCCACAGCACTGTCCTGCAGCATTAGGCAGCATGATCAGTACTCTATAAATCTGGCCTTCTCCACCCTATATCCCCCAGTCCTATATCCCACTTACCTTCACAGCTATACCTCAATTTCATACCAGGGATGCTGCTGGTACTTTGCAAAACAGTGCTCTCTTTATTTCAGATGCCAAGAATTAAAGTGAAAAAGCACACAATAATAGTCCTGTGGGCAAGAACTGCAGGGGCACAGAGGACACTGGGGAGAAAAGTGGTGCAGCACAAGCATGGCTAGCTGGGGACCTGGTTTAGAGCATTACCAAGCTCTGCCTTATTCACAAGCACAGTCACTGACTGACAGAGGACGCACCAAAGCAGACCAGATAGGTCACTGACACCAGCTCCAGGCAAGTGTTGGGGAAGTTATTCATGAATGACAAAGGATATCAGCACAAACTGGGAAGGGTTACAATGATGGTCTCAATGACAAAGATGATATAATGTGACAGAAAAAAAAATTATAGGCCAGTATCTCCAGAATTTTCTTTACATTTAATCTACTGCTGTTAAGAAAAAATGAAAATGAGGCGAGTGGCTGATTGGGAACTATGATTTTTTTGTTTATTTGTCTGTTTACTATGCTGCTTTCCAGCTATGTCAAATAGAGAGTATAATTCAATCAGTGAAAAAGTCACAGCCATTTTGTTTTTCTTATCCCTGACATCCTGTGTCTTTATCAGTAAAACTATTCAGATAGTGAACTTGTATCAAAGGGAACCTTAACTAAAATATGTCCTCTGTTTTATGTCAAAGTTGGCTGATTTAATGTTTTTGATCTCTCAGCTAGGACATCAAGGCCAGCATTTTTAATAACTCTCACTAGGCAGAATAAAGTCTGTGTCTGAAAAAACAGGCAGGATATCACTGATTTGTTTCTAAGCAAACAGGGAGTTGTAACAGGTCTTTAATCTGAAGATGATAGATCCTGAGATGGAATGAAGCACTTAAGTGCCGGCCAAGTTCAGTGAAAAGTGAATAGAGTGTATGTCATAATTTATTGTGATATTTTGTGATCTACAAGAAGGCATTCATTGTGTTGGAAGTTCTTGAGAGAGACAGCTATTTGTGATCAATTGTTGTATTTGCTATATGCTCTTCCCTTTTGGAAGACTGACTCTTCTTCCTCTGTCTATAAGGTTTTTTTTTAATCTACTCAGTTATTTCATTATCCTTCCAGAAACTTCAGCAAATGGGCAAATTACTAGAGTACTTTAGGTTACCAACTGGAGCACACATACTATCAGCCTGTATTTATGAACACAAATGTGCAAGCTGTAATGCCTTAATCAGTGAATTCAGAATTTACTGTGGTTGAGAAGAATATCTTAAGGTGAAGACTGAAAAATAGCAGTTTTACGGACTTGGGGGGCATTTCAGGATTTGCCCAACCATGATTAGATAAACTAAATGTTCTCTTCATGAATGGTGACATCCATGGAATTCTTTGAAGACAGTAAATGAGCAACAACTCATGATAATCAAAAGAGGATTAGATAAAGGTATGTCAATAAAATACAATAAACATATTGTTTAGAAGTTGAGGAATTACATATATGTAATTCCAATGCTTTGTTACCAACATTACAATAAGATGAAAAAACATTGCAATAGAACCACTCATAAGGAAATTTTTAAAAACTAAACCAACAAGAAGTCTTATACCAAAGGAGAATGAAAATGTTTGGTGTTTTGGTACTGTGTTAGACCAAAGGCATGTTCATACTAGGTGGTGTGTCAGTCACCAAGGCCAGTGGTGAAATTAAGCATGATATCTAGATCAGAGTGCTTTTTGACATTTTGCAAGCAGCATGCTTCATATCTCAGTTGCAACAACAAGACACAGTAGACACTTTAAAACAAAATAAAAGCAGATTTCAAGGGACATAGGGACATAATCATGAGACATTCCAATTTATTAAAGCCTTGGCAAAAAAAAAAAAAAAAAGCACGCAAAGAACTGAAGTCACCTTCAGACCCAGAATATCTAATGAACTAAGGGCATAATTTCAACTTAGCCTTATTGACCTTTCAGAGCTGATGACTGCAGCTTCATTTTTGCAAGTTTCTACATCTTTACTTTCTGAAAAGCAAAACCACAGATGAAAATGCTTTAGATCAAGCTGGTATGCTTTATTTTGTAAGTGCTCCAAACATACTGAAAGACAGTTAATTTATCAATCCAGAGAGTACAGAAAATTTATTGGGTGAACTTATAGATATTGCTTGTTCCATCACCCCTCCCCCTAAAATCAGGGAAGGACAGAAAGCAAAAATAATGATGTACAGATCTTGGAGGGAAAACAGCAGTACACACATTATATGGAGACACTCAAGTTGTCAGTGGTATCTAGCAAAATCCAGCTGAATAAAAGTTTTGACAAAATAGGCTGCTAGCATAACACAAAGAAGAATTATGAAATATTTTCTGAATGTTGATAAGGGTATATCACAATGAGCTTACTAAAAGAACTATCAGTAATGAGTAATGCAGAAGTAAGCAATTTGGTTTTGGCATGCCCTCAGCTGGAAAAAAAGTGTATTAAAGAATTGAGATATCTGAAGTCACTGTTGGGTGAAAAACATAATACTGCAATTTAAAACACAATACTTGATATAAATGCTAAAACCTATGCCAAAAATGTGATAAAATTAAGCAACTGAACAAACTTTAAAAGAACTTCCCGTATATCGACTGGCAGAAGCCAAGTTTAGCTTCTGCATGACAACATTGTGGGCATTGTCTTCAGATATTGAGATACTTGAACTTAGTGAATTCATGACAAAACAAAAAGGTGAAGTATACAGAGGCCTGTGAAAAGCAATACCTCCTGAGAGACAGGGTTATCTTGGCTTGGATTGCAAACTAAATGTAAGGTAAATTTTATCAAGTTGTTCAGAAATTTAAAAAGATTTTCAAGGAACTGCTTGCATTTCACATGTGACTTCAGTGATTATAGAGAACATGCCTTCAAGGGTTGCTCTCTCCATTAATGTTAATCTTGCTCAACTGATTCAACCTGATTGAAAGGCAAACCTGTATTTTCCACCAGCATGGATTTTTTTTCTTTTTTCACAGAAACTGGAATAGCACAAGAGTGAAACGTGTCTAAGATAAAGTCTGCATAAATGGAGGATATCACTTAGTTTTAGTGGCTCTGGGTAATGTTCCTATAATTTCACAGCAGCTTTGAAAACATTAAAAAATCTGACATCACACCAATGTCATTTCTTAACAATGGGAATTTCCATAGAAGTTCATAGGAACCATATCATAGTGCAAGAGTTTGTGAAAACACCAGTTCCATGACCCAGGGCCCCTGGAGGACCTTTGAGTGCTTTTTTAGTGCTCTGTTGACTATTCAGAACAGCCTGATTTCATTTCAATTTGAAATCCTGCAAAAGAAGCGCATGAAGCATGTTTCTCCAAGTGTAATTCTATTTCTTGTATTTCTCATGTGTCCTACATATAAAGAATGCCATTCATCTGACATGCTTTTCACATTTGCTCCAGAATGAGATTAGTTATGTGCTAGCAGCATCTGTTTTTCTCTTGGCACTAAGGGACTCCAGAGTGACTAGCTCAGAACCCGGTATCTTCAGTGCAAAGAAATATCCACAGCATAGTTTAGTAAGATAGATGGCATCTATGTAATTCTAAGTAGAATATGCTTTATTTAAAAGTCCACACTTATTCTGAAAGAAAAGGATTACCAACTATGTAATGCAATCTCTTCCTTCTAGGATCCCAGTCCAAAACCAATGCCTGTTTACAGGAGGGAAACTCTACCTTTGGAATTTACCCTGGTCAGCAAAGATAACAAAAACTACCAAACTTGTCCAGCTATCTTTTACAGGAAAGTAAACATCTTCTACTGCAGCAGTAGCTGGATGGTTTCTTGCATCACAATAAATTTTAGCCAGTTATTTTCCCTGACAAAAATTTCAGAGGCCCAGTAAATTAGCTAAGCTCTGTGTTTGTTTGTCTGCACAGTGTTAAGCACCATCAGCACTCACCAAGGAGTAACCTTTACTAAATCAAACATCTCTGACTTAAAACAGCACGTTACAGTCATTTTTGAGGTATATATGATAGAAATTTGAAAGAATGCAACCTGACAATCTTTTCATTACTTTTTTGTACATATACTGGATATCATTTAACAGTCTGGTCCATTTAGAATATTTTATCTAGAGCTATAATGTATGGAGGGAAAATATTTTTCCCCAGAATGGATTTGTAAAAAGGATCAAAAATAACAAGTTCCATGGACTAAAAGTCTGCTTACCCTCAGCAGACCTTGAAACTTGTTATTTTAATGTTTCTTGATATTAAAATTTTACCCTGGCTATGTAAAATATGCTACCATTTCACACACCATCTCACATACTGGGAATCTTAAAAGCAGACAATGAATGCTTTCTGATGAAACTGAGGTTTTCATGCCAAATTTCTTCTAAACACATATCTTAATTTATTGATTAATACTTGTTTGAGCTGTCTCCAGCAAGCAGATACTTGGATCAGCTAGCAAAGAATCACACAACGTATATTAAAAATTTAGCAGATGCCCTCCAAGTGTGTCACACTCTCCTGACCCCTCACCCACTATTTTTTTTCTCATTCTACTTAGTAATGTGGATTTGTTTCCAGGATTGCTCCCCTTTTGCTGGTAGGCACAGGAAAAAATCAGAACTGCTTGCAGAGAGCATGCTCCTTTTCAGACTGCTTTAGGTCCAGAGATTAAGGATATATTTCACTCACAAACTCCTGTGTGCTAAACACAGGGTGCCTAGGGTTAGCCCAACTTTTTTTTTTGGGTGAAATGGTGTCAGTGATGTTATTCTGCTTTCAGCATCTGAGGATCTGCCCTGCTCTGCTGCTGCTGTTTGATCAGGAGGAATGATAAACGTATGTCCCCTTGAAATAAAATCAATCTGGCGATTAACCAGGTCTGTCAGGAGAACCAGAGTGACATTTTGCCATTTACTAGTTCCATACATGGATCTATATTTGCCCTATGGGAGCTAGTATTGTGAGAGCATGATTCAACAGAGCACTTTAATTACAACACAAGTCCAGTCCACTAAGCTGATCTTCCCTTCTGTGACTGCCTCAGAGAGAAGCTGATCTATGACTCCAGCCTCCCTCTGTGAGACACAGTAGTATTAGACATGCCCTCAGCAGCTATTGGAAAATACTCACTCATCCAGGAAGAGCCTTCAAGTAGGTTTCATATGTTTTAAGAGAGGGCTTTACAGATAAGGGGTTTTTTTTAAAGTAAATAAGGGGTTGTTTCATAATAGAGTTTTGGCAGCCTTTCAGGAATGGTGGTTTGCAATGTCTTCAATATCTGAAGTCGTGGAGGGAGAAGGGAAAACTTCCTTGAAAAGTCTTTCCATTTGGGAAGAGCCACAGTAGCCAGATAATGTATATTGTTGAGATGTGAGTGTTCAGCTCTCCTAGATAAGCACACAAGAAAGATGACCCAGGGGACAGAGCTACGATTGCCAGGGGCTCACTGTGCTGAAATTGATGTGTGAGTGAAGCACCAAGCAAATACTAACTCCTTGCATCACCTTGTACTGGACAATCTTCCTCCCTCCTCCCTTCCCTCCTTCCCTCATTCCTTCGCTTGCCTCTCCATGTTTCTCTGAGAGAACTGCAAAAAGGTTCTGTGGCAGAGATAACGAGAAGTGAAGGAGTCATAGCAGGTGTTGAGCATTAGAGTACCATCTGGAGCTGTGTAATACCCGCTAAAACAGTCTCCTCCACAACCACTCAGAAGGCTGGGATGCCACAGTTACTCGAGGTCAAGCAGGCAGAAAGAAAGGGAACCAGAAACTCTGGCTCAAGCTTGAAGATGTTTACAGGAGCCAGCAAGATTGACCTATGCTATTAATTACTAGGCAGTATTCATACAAGTGCCAGCTCACATTCTTTCTCTAATTACTTTCACTGATGTACCTTGAAAGTATTGGACGTCTTGAAATTGCCCTTGACTCTGGCTGTGTGAGCCAGATTCCAGAAATGCAGTGCAAACCACATTAGCAAATACAGGAAAAGTATAGACCCTCCCTATCAAGATTAAATTAAGCTGAAATATTTCTCATCCTCCTCAGACAAAAGCAGAACAGACCTGAGGCCACCAGCACATACTGAAACTCAAGCACCTCTCAAAACCTGGCACATGAGCCTCAGCAGGTTATTATCAATTATTTGAAAGGTGAACAAATATAACTCAGTCCAGGCTTCACATCTGCTGTTTTGTTTGTCAAATGTCCCCCAAGTCTGGCATTATTTACTTATCTGTATTCTCTATCAGCTACAGCTCCTGGGGGAACTTAGGGATTCTCTGCTCCAAAAAATGGTCACTGCTAAATGTTTCTGCAGTAATGATCAGCTGAAATGCACACATTTTCTGTCTGGCTATACTGTGATGATCAACTAGGAAAACACTTGTAAATTCCTTTAATATAAGAATGCATTTGACTCTGGATCTACTCTTTTATTGGGAAAATAACATGCAATTTTTAAATTATAATCCATAACATTTAAGGTATCTCACATGCTCAAACTAAAATATGGTGAAGATCTACAAAGCCGGAGTTTAGATAACTGGAGGATGATGAAGCCCTCTCTTTTCTGCTCTAGTTTTTTTAGGCTTTTTTTAGTAACTTATTTGTATAGTTCTTGTTAGGTAAGATTTATAAAATGCTCTAGAGGTATGCTGGCAAGATGCTTTGCATTTGTAGTTCACAAAGTTGAAAAAAAAAGCGTTACAATTCCAAATGAACTATCCAGATGAAGATGAAAATGGCTAGTTTGATTCAGAAAGCAACCTGTGATTTTATGCCATTGAATTGCACAGCAGAGGATTTATCCAGAACTGATGGTGCATGCCAGGACCCACTGGGGATGCCATGCCTGGCAACACTGCTGGCCATTCATGCTGTCTCCTCAAAGGTCCAGACCTCATATTTCACAGTTAAAAAAAAAAAAAAAAAAAAAAAAAAAAAAAAAAAAAAAAAAAAAAAACCCAGAGGGCCATAAATGAGATTTTAGAACGTATATTTATATTCTATAACTGCCTTTTAAATATATGTACAGCTCATAATGCTATCAGTAGGAGAAGAGAGATCTTGAAATTCAATTGGCCAGAATTGCATTGAAGTTTCCTAGATTTCTATTTCATATCAGGTAGATGATTCTGAACAGCTGAAGCCAACAAACAGAATCATGGAATGATTAAAGTTGGAAATGTCCCCTGAGATTTCAGAGTCCAGCTGTTAATCCAGCACCACCATGTCCCCAGGTGTCACATCCACACACCTATTGAACACTTCCAGGGCTGCTGAGTCCACCACTTCCCTTGGCACCCTGCTGCAGTACAAGAGACATTGGCAAGGACTTGGGTGGACTTTGAGCTTACCCAGCTGGCTGAACACAGGCTGAATACTTTGTAAGTTCCACCTTATCACTGTGTCATCTTGTTCTACTGTAAATACATGGACTTCATGATCTCTTTTATCTGCTGAGGTTATGTTTAATCATCATTTCTTCTTTGTCATTCTTCAAATGACAGAATCAATTAGTTAGGTAAGACAAATATTCTTTCATTATATTTTCCTCATACATGCTGATTTTTATTTAAAAAAAGGATCAGTGTGAAAGAAATTGATGCAGTTACATGCAATATGTATATATGCATAAATACCTTTTTTGTTTGTTATTGCCATGTTTGTAATGCTGAGAGGAAAAAAATGCTGTAATATTATGAGAGCAGAAAAGCTATAAGGCTCTTACATATTATATGTGTGTTGCATATTCAAGCCCAGCAGCCACCAGTATGATCACAACCATCACACAAGAGTCAGAGGCCATATCTTTCACTGTAACCTCTTGGTGTTGATTCTTATGATGCTAGGGAAAAAAGCGAATGTGCTGTCTTGCAATGTGGAAGGGATAAAACCCAAGTGCTATAATTTTTTTTCCTATATATTTCAAAACCACACCATGCTTTGTCAAATCTACACGTAGGTTTGTTCAGAGGTTTTGGATTCAGTTACTGGTAGCACAAAGCCAATATGCTGTTATTTCTAACCTTATGATTTTTCTTATTGTAATACATAGGAGTCAACTGCAGATGGAGCTCTGGAAGGAAATCTTCTGCGCTGATGTGCCCTCCTAGGCAGCCCCTGCTTTTTTAAGCAGTCTGCTGATTCAACTCAGTAACATCTCAGCTCATTTTGCATTATGTCTTAGAGTTTTGAAAAGGCTGCTCTTGACACATACTTCTTTAAACTAGATCCAAATGTCAGTGCTAGGCTCAAAACTACTGGCCCCTCTTCAGAAAAGTATGCTTTATCACAGATTATAGGCATGAGAAAATAAATGATGGAAAAGACCTCTGATATCATCTTGTCTCTCCCCCTGAGCATGGGGTGGCTCTCCACAATATATGTCAGGCAGCTTTGTTCTTTCTAGTTTAAATGAATCTCAGGCTTTCATCAGACTCTTTCACAGTCTAATTTACCTTACTATCATGACATCTATCCAGATGTTCAGCTTACATTTTACTATGCTGCGTTTCATCCAGCAGTTTTGAATTGTTGTCCTTCATTCTAAGCAAAGAATTGGGATTAGTGTTCTGTTTTCTTAGAAAGTGCAAAGAATCTGGACTTAAGACTTAAGTAGAAAATGTAAGTGGGTCTCAAGTGCATACAACTGAAATTCTCTCAAGCAGTAAAGGTGCTCACCATAATACAAACATCTCCACCTCAGAACTATTCAGAGCAAGAAATAAGCTTGCTCTTTTCTAATAGTTTTTTCCAAAACGAGCTTTCTCATTGCAATGGTTTGGTTTGGTTTGGTTTGGTTTGGTTTGGTTTGGTTTGGTTTGGTTTGAACTGCAGTCTGCACACATCTTCCATTAAAATACAATAGGTATATTTGAATAGTAGTTTAACAGACACAGTTACTTCTACAAAAGTGTGTCTATTGTGACGTTTTCCTAATAATGTCTTTATAATTGACTATTTTAAAAGCACATCTGTGCTAACACTCATGTTTGCACTGTCATATATTCTGCAGCATCCTAGCTCTGATCTTGGTTTCACAGTTACTTGTCCTCCAAAGCATTCTGCTTCATACATCCACATGCCCTTCAGAAAAATCTAGTAGGCACCCATCCTAATTAACAAGAAGTGTTATCTAACTAATCTCCTTAGAGAGCATAATCCTGATTAAAATGACCAGGTGACCAGAATTTAATGGGATGAGTAAAAACATGGATCTAAAGAAAATCTGTATTTTTAATTGGTTTCAATAAAATACTGGGTTCTTCTGAAAGTTGTTTACAAATAGCATTCAGCCAACTGCACTTTCAGTACCTTTTCAAATAAGCATATTATGCATCACAACAGACATATACATTAGGCTGGTCACTATACATGTGTGTGTAAATGTGTATGGGAATGCTGTTTACAGATATTTGTACATATAGATGTGTGGACTGGCTGTTGTGCTGTTGCTCTTATGGGATTCTTAGCACCCAAAAGAGGGATGTGCAGCAGGAACACCAAATTAGTTGCATCTTTTGTACAGAGAGAAGCACCAACACCTGAGGAGTGCTGCGCCACATGAAACAACAGCTATACCTATCACTACCTACACCTATTACTCCTCTTGTCACTCTGCCTTTACTTGGTTTGGCATTGTGCACACTTTCTACTACAAAGTGTGTGGCCCAGTCACTCCTGGAGTGGTATTTGCTCCAGCTCTGATGACAGCTCTCTGAAATACAATCCTCCCTGCTCAGACTAAAATGTTGCAGCAGATTGCAATAGAAATGGCCTTGCTCTAAGCTAGAGTTTGCCAGTGTTTGCTAAGCAATTTAAAGCACGCTAAGCTTTCTAGCCTCTTTACAGTCTAAGTAAGAACTTTATTGTGTCTCCTCTCTTGAGCACCCTTCTACCAGAAGAAAAGCAAACCTAAGATACTTCATAGCCTTTCTGTCATCATGAAAAATACTACTGGTAGGTATTTTCTACTATAACATCTGCCTGCTATATTTAATTTGCTTTAGTAATTACAGGTCTAAATTCATCACTGCCAAAAATCTGTGGATTCAGCAGAAGACCCCCTATAGCAACCTTTCCCCCAGTTTTAAGTGTCTGCTGTACATACTCAGGCTCAGCTCTACATTGACCATGAGGTTCTTAGAAAATGCTCATAGAAATAGCTCCATCCCATTAGCTCTGCTATGTAGATATTTATTCCAGGAAATTTTTTCATTATTTCATTCAGTTGATTTCACAGTGCTCAGCTGCAAAGATCTGACAGAGAAAATGCATTTGTTTCTACTGGAAGAAATCACCACTTTTCTTTCTTCACTGTGGCAGATATTCACCAAACTCTGCCACTGATGTTTATCTGCACTAGCTACTGACCTCAGTAACATCTACATAGAAGGAGCCAGAGACAGAACCTCAGAGGAATGTAGGTCCCTGAGCACCACTGACAGAGTTCCTGCACTTGAAAGCACCTGCTGCTCAGTTGCTGGAGCGGGCGCTATGGTAGATTCCTAGTTGTCCCATAAATATTGGAAATTCTGCAGTATCTTTGAAGATAAATGTCCCCAGTGCCTCTGTCATCATGTAGCCCTGTTGCAGAGTTTTGATGAACTGATTTCATGTGGCCCTACCTGGGCTGAGTTATAAATTTGCCATGAATTATGCAGAGATCAGTACAGCCATGAAGTGGACTGGGGAGGCTGCACAGCTGCTCTCCTTGCATGTGACATGAAGCATGTGCCACTTAGGAGAAACAGGGACAGTCTCCTGCCCCCCTCCCCATCATCCACCAGCAAATCCTCTCCTGGATTAAGCAAGTTCACTTAAAGGTTGTCTGTTATCTGGCTTTATTTCATACAGATTTCCCCTTTTTTTTCTGCGTCTGAGCCCTCTGCAATGTCTTTTTGGTGAACTTTTATAATCTGTCTTGACTTCCCGCTAAAGACTGGTAAAGGCCCTACAGTGAGTTTGTGTGAAAATACAATGTGTTTGTCTGTGTCTGCATGTGTGTCAGTTGGCAAATCTCAGTAGGCAAATGACTGTAAACTATTTACTGTTCATCTTGTTTGAATGATCATCTACAGGCATTATGTGCAATAAAATTTACATACTAAAATGCTTTCTGGTGATTGTAAAGCTCCAGCCTTGCTTTCATAAACTTAAATCCCTGCACAGTCAGAATTGCCTGAAAAGATTTATGCACACTTATCTCTTCTGGGTAGAAAAGAAAGCAGAAAAAAAAATGTCAAAAAGGAGATAAAAATGGATATAATTTTATAACAACAGAATAATAAAGATCAGCTAAAATTTTTCACTCATCCATAGAGACTCATGACATTTTCATGGTTTGCAGACACAACAATTTTATAATCATGCAGCTGCCAAGACAGTTGTGGATTATAACCAACACCACAACTCATAGTAAGCCAGCTGTGAAATAGAATAAATAATTTGCGAAGGATTTCTTTAGTGTTAAGCCAACTTGAATGTTAGCACAAACCAATCAAGCATGCTTTTTCACATACTTAAAAATATCTTGGCTGATTCCATAACACTCGCTTTTTCTAAAAATGAAAGTGCTTGTTATAGTTACTTCTATGCAGCCCTATCCACCCTGGTAACGTTACAATGAATAGCTTAGGACTTAGAGACTGCCAAAGTGACTCCAGCTACTTTAGAAAAGAAATAAGCTATATAAGAGATGAAAGTGCTATAACTTAAAATAATTCAAGAACAGAAACATGCTCAAGGAACATCCAAATGCTTCTGTCTTCAATCTGCCACACAGCAAATCACAAAACCACTTTTAGATTTTGAATGTTTTTCTCAAGGTTGTTCAAGTTGCTTAGTAAAGTGCCCGGAGGGGCTGAAGGGATGGGCCTGCAGGTTGTTAATTTTAAAGGCTGAGGTTAGTGAAAAGTCAGCCTTCACCACCACTGAGCACTTCCCACTACACTTCCCTTCCGGCTGCTGGGAGGCTGGCAGGGTGAGACCTGGCTGCACCCGGCAGCTGCTCCCAGCAGTGAGGGCAGAGCGCGGTGCAGACACCCTGGACAGGATGGGGACAGCCTCTTGTCCCTGTATCCCACCCACCAGCCAGCAGGAAGCACAGCCAGCAGCCACAGGAGTGAGAGAGAGCCCAAATCAAAAGGCAAACAGTCTGATAGGAAAAACAGAGTTAATAATGGCATGGGCAGTACTTGCTTTCCTGTATATTCTCTCTTGCTGTCCTAAGCTTGCTGTAGTCACTTTGTCTCGGTAAAGAGCTTGGGCAGGCATACAAACACAGGTGATTCCATAGCTCCTTTGTACAAAAATCACACTTCAGCACAACCCCAGGCTGACACTCAGGATTAAGGTAGGCCCACAGGCATGGAAATTTGCAGGGAGCTCGTGGGAGCTTGCTGGGAGCCCTGGCCAGCTGAGGAGCTGTGCTGGCCTCAAGGTGCTATACAGAAATGCAGCTGCTGCAGGCACAGACACCCCTGACACCAGACAGCTGCTGTGGCCACCATGTACCCCAGTCAGGCTGGACAAGCAATGTCCTTGCCACTGCTGACAGCTTCTGCCATGAAAGCGTTCTTGTCAACCAGCTGAGACAAAGCAACATCATTTTCCCACAAGCTATGTCTCCAAAGAAGCTGTGCATGTTTCCTTAGCCTGCCAAACCAGACTGAAAAACATCTCCCTCTTTCTGGAAAACAACTGAAGTGGAGCATTTTGCCAGGAAAGCCTGTACTTGTCTGACCAATTGTGCCACAGAAAGCCTGGCATGCATCACAGCATGGTGCTGCACCCCAGGCCATGTGGGACAGCGTCCTGCATGGGGGCTGCATCCCTTTCAGCTGCAGCACCTCCTCTTGTCCATTCTCATGCTCCTGTTCCTGCATCACATCTATGTGTGTCATCCATTCATTACTTCTAACCAATGTATATCGAGGCTTTTGTTACATTTGTAGCAAAAAAGTTCCTCTTTGCAATTATTTTTTCCATGCATATATGTTGCATATATGGACAGATACACCAAGCTGAGAAATATTAGATTGCATGATTACAATGCTAGGCTTGAGCTAAAAATTCTGGCTTATCTTTGTGTCAGAGCACAAATCAAGGGAGTTTGTGCCAGCCATCATATGCAGAATAAACACACACAAAGTATCCAAGTGGTCCCAAAGAGCTTTCAGTTTCTTTTGCCAGGCCATGCTTTGACCCACTTAGATGGCTGTGCAATATCTGAAAAGGTCCCCTATAGTTCAAAATTATTTTATATAAAAGCCACTGGTCAGCACCAAAATATATTTTCTAAATTTCTGTTAGACACTCATTCTAGATAGCACAGTGAGAAAGGAGCACACTTTACAACAGCCCTCCTTCAAACACCCACTGAAGTATTTAAAAGTACATTAGTTCTGTATACAAACCTTTTTCTATTAATAACCAATGAACATTATTACAGTATTATTATTTCCAGTAAACTGGAACAGCAAAGCCTGTGCAAGCAGACTGCAGCAAAAGAGAGCAGTCTCCCAATTTAGTATTTAACTGTTTTAGTAAAGCCACCTCGCTCCCACAGCCAGGATATCAAGTGACTGAGAACTGACCCATCACAGCCATTTGGAAGCCCTTTGCTAGCTCCAGAACTGCTAGCCAGGTGTGTCACCCTGCTATGGCCTTCCAAGTGACCTCTATATTGTACTTGACCTTGGCCACTTTTCCTAACCTTTGTATGTTCTTCTCTAGGTAGACTGGAAAGTCTTGGGAGCTCCAGACTTTCAGGCTGGGTTTCAGTCCTGTATGACACCATGGGAGCACAAGGCCTGCTTGGCCCTCCCAGTGACACCATAATTTCACCATAACTACAGAAGTAATTGTGCAGGTGAAGGGGGTGTCCATAAAGAGGTCTTGTAAGGCTGAGAACTATCACAGCTACATCAAGGCAATAATCAATGCTGCTGCAATCTAGAGTCCTGATGAGTTGCAAATCTGATGCCCCTTGGGATGTTGTCATAGTGTGAGTCTTCTAAAGGATCAGGTTGTTTAGCCTAGTGTGTTTGGACTTCTCCTGAACCTGCCTTTGCCCATTGAGCTGCTTAACTTCAACATATAGTGAGATACCAGTTAAATGTTTGCGTTTTTGTTTGAGTTTCATTGGCACATGTTTAAATTGCCACTTCTGGGCAAGTACAACAATGCCAAACCACAGACTTGCATGCTCCATTACTACTAATGCACTTGTCACCTTCCAAGCCTGAAATAAAGCTCATAATCCTGGTAAGATATCGACAGGAGTCCCAGGTATGCAGGGAATGCAGGGCTAAATCCTTTGTGTCATAATTTACAGTTTGCATGTTACAGACATCTTTTTTTTTCTGTTTGTTTCTCATATCTGGGGCTCTGGCATACTTTGACAGTGAAATGTAAAATATAGCAAATCAAAGACTTTAATGGACATACCTTTAACTATCCCAAACACAGGGAAGTAAAAACATGTTAAGCTTTTCGTGTATTTTACTAGCACAAATCTACTATCACAAAGGTTTTCAGCAAGGCTCTCAAAGCTTACCATTCATAGATGATTAGTCATGCTCTATACTGTTCTTTGATATCTGGAATGGGACTTCATTAATTTGCAGGCATTCTTAATGCACTGCATAAGGTCAGAGATTACTGGTTTCCCACAAATGAACTTTTCTTCCTCCATTTAGAAGGATTTAATGGAAAGTAATATAAATGTTTCTACTTGAGATTTGCTCCGACTGATTCCTGGAGCCAAGTGCTGATCCCAGACCACCACCTTCTGGAACTCTGCAGAATCACAGGACCGCCTTGCTTGGAGATTGCTCTCTGCAGGAGTCTGAAAAGGACTGGGGACCAGGGAAGTGGTCAGAGGAAACGTCATTCACTGCACACTTGTCCTGCAGATTGCCAGACAACTGCTGGTGAGTGCCATTCAAACACTCGTTACCTGGCTAGGAGAACCTTTGATCCAACCTGGAACAGACACTTCCCCCCCCGCCCCCCCACCTTATGTTATCTTGTAGAATAAACAATAACAGAATTTCTTAAAGATAAATATAAAAGTGAGGATTTGCACAGAAATTTCTCTTTACCAGTGTAACACCACAGAAGCCCCATCTCCAGCTCCCTGGTGCCACAGACAGGACAGACAGAGACCGGTGTACCCAGGACAGACACACCAGACACACCATGACTCCCCTGACTCTGCAGGTCTCCATACCCACCCCATCTGCTCTTCCACGGGCATATCTGACTCAAACACTCTGACAGGCTCATCAAACCAGCCTTACACCATGCCAGAGGCACTGAACTCAGCTTTACACCTGGAATATCATGAGGAAGTTTTTGGAGGGTAACAAGAGAAAGCTAGAAGATGGTTAGGGTGAGAAGCTCCCCACTCCTTCTGAAGTGGGCACAACAATCAGTCTTAGAAAAAAGATTTAACTTGGTTTACTTAATTGTAATCAGATAATCCTTTGGTTAAACAATACCCATAAACCAGTAAGTGTTTAACAGCCCATAGAGAGGACTTTCAAGAGTATTGACTCGTTAATAAATTTTTCACAGAGTGCTGCTGATATCCCAATAAGTCAAACCATAAGAGATGCCCTGATCCCATGAAAGTCAAGGGCAAAAGTCACATTGACAGAGCAGAGGACACCCTTGGCCTTAAAAAACAGGGAGCGAAGTAGAGCAAGTCCTCACTCTGTGAGTGCCTCCAAGATACAGCTGTGACTTTATTCTCCTTTCTCTAGTTACTGTTTATCTGCAGACATTTCAAGGGAGGTTCTGTTCACTTAGAGCACCCTAGATCAGTTCCCACCAGCGAGCACAGCTGACTCCCTCTGCCAGTTGAGTGTTTTGACTTCTCCACACATCTGAGCTTGGTGCTAATCTTCCAGACAGAAGCAGACGGGGCTCAAAATCGTATGAGGAGTTAGTATTGTACTTTAAATAGTACATAGCATTGTATTTTAAAAGCTTAACAACAAAATTATTACTAGTGGATTTCAAATAGAAACTGGAAATGAAGATTGATGGTATCCCTCTGTCAAATTTGGCTTCCATTCCCTGGATTCCATGCTTACCAAGCAATACTGAGGGTGTGAACATTCAGGCTTGTGACACACCCGTGAAGAAAGCAGGGAAGCACAATTTACAGCTGGAGCTGCTGCCTCTGCAGTGCTGGCTGCTGGCAGAGCGCCTTACAGATGGGGGCACTGCTGCTCTAGGCGCTTTGCAAGGCAAGAGGCTCATCCTTCCTCCAAAGCATTGGCTGCGTCATTTCGTCAAATGGATGCAAAACCCTTGCTCACTTGCCAGTGTCCTCTGCAGGGACAAGAGAAGAGAAGATCTCCAAGCTGAGTCTCTGCTCGTGATGGCAATGTGGCACAGAGCAGGAGCTGGAAGCACCCGTGAGCTCTCAGCCTCTGCACTGACAGTTTTCAGCCCTGCTCTGCACACCCCAGTAAATAACATTTATACAGCACTTGAATATATGTTACGACCACTGTGGTTTCACCACAGCTTTTGCATTCACCTAATGAACAACAATTAGAAGGAGGAGAATCAGTTAATTCTACCCTACATACAGCAAAGTGCTGATGCAAATGTGGGCAAACAAACATGCAAAAAGAATACCTTCTGATACTCCCTCTTCATCAGTTTTCTGGACTACTAAAAAACTTTCCAAAAAATTGAATTACTTCTGACAGAATAAAAAGTCTGAAACATTTTGCTCAAATTAAAGAGTAGTGTAAATTAACAATATCAAAGGTAAAATCTTTATCTGCTGCCTATGCTAGCATCTTAGTTTTTTGTGACTTTGTTATCCCTAGCCAGAACTGCTTTCATAGGCACTGCACACAGGATGCCACGAGGAATTTTGAGACATTTATTTCTTCTAAAGAAGCAATACGGAAAGTCAGTGACTCGAGCCTCCCAAACCTCAGCTTTTTTGGCAGCATCTGAGCTGTGATGTGTCTACCATAGTTGAGGAACAGAACTGTGTTCACTTGGTGCTCAGATCTACATGGGGAAAGGTGTTTTGCTAAAGCACTGGCCTCACTTCCCTTCTGATGGATGTAGAGGGGAGAAGATGCCAGCTCTCAAACACACAACATCCCATGGTTTTCACTGCATGACACCATGGCAGCCATGGACACCAGTCTCAGAGGAGGTGCCTGGCTTTCATGTAGCTTTGAAGGCAAGTTAAGCCTCAGGCAAAAGGGCACAGTGCTATAGAGAATATTGGGCCACATGTGGGACACAGAAGGAATCAGCTGCCAAGTGTTTCTTCCCCAAATTCACTGGCTGCATACCTGAGTGTGCCTCATTCTCAGGCTAATGTACTGCAAGAGTGAGACTGAACAAGTAATCCCCAAAGTCACTGCCTTCATCTCAGGAGCAGAATGAAGGGGCAGGGACTCAGCAACAGCAAAGGGGCAGGTAAAACTATAAGTATGTCATTGACTGAACTGGGTAGAAGAGGGTGGGCATCCAGCAGCAGTGCCCAGGGTCAGAAATCCTGTGTACACAGAGGATAAAGGGTCTCTTGTCACATGCAGAAAGCAAAGGTCACTTTTGTGGTCTTTCAAGATCACTAGGGGTGACAATTTGCAGGTCAAAATTCCTGACCAGAGACATGTCCCTATGCCTCCTCCATAAAGTCAACAGCCATGGCAGCTATTTGAACAGAGTCAGTGTATTAGACTAGCCTAGACTGGACTTCACCTGCTGATGTGACCCCTGGAACCACCCTCCCATCAAGGAGATGCCAGTTAGGTAGGAGCTGACCATCTGCAAGAGTAATACTCTGCTCCCAGATTGCATAGACAGCACTTGTCATATGGTGCGTCACTCCTCAGTATAACAAGGTTGGCCTGAGACAAGCCAAACCACAAAACAATCAGCAGTAGAGAAAAGAGAAACAGCCTGTCTCTGGATTCTCTGTGTTACCACATGCCTCTTCACAGTTAATCAGATCAGCAGAATCACACTGCCACTTCTGGAGAGTTTCAGCTCTGGTGTTTAATTTCAAACTGTTGAGTCTGTGCTGCTTCCTGGAACATGCGATCCTTTCCCAAACACATAGTTTGAATTTATGTTCATAAGGAGGTGCTCAGGATGTGAATGAGCTCCAGACACAACTCTTGTTGTATCCACATATAGGATATGTCTCTAGGATGTGCTGTAGTAATAGGAGTTGGTCAAAACTCCAGTCAGTGCTGGTAATCTAGTGTTCAAGGTAAATTCCAAGTCAGTACATTTATTACTCTTTCTTTCACAGAAATAATGTAGCACAAAGCAAAGCTCATGAGGGTCCCCTCCCCTTAAAGTACAAGGTCTGAGTTCTCAACTTAGGAAGACAGAGGCCTGATCAAAAACAAAGTGTGAAGACAGTTTGGCAGATACTGGGTTTGAAGTTATGGAGCCTGGGTCTGATCCCCTGTTACCACGGTTTAATCTGGCCCATGCAGCCCACAATGGGATGCGGGAGAGAATTGAAGGAGTAAAAGTGAATTGACTCATGGGTTGAGTTAGAGACAGCTTAATAGAGAAAGCAAAAGCTACATTCACAAGCAAAGCAAATCAAGGGATTTATTCACCCCTCTCCATGGGCAGACAGATATGTTCAGCCATCCCCAGGACAGCAGAGCTCCAACAGACACAACTGTGACTGGGAAGACAAAAGCCATCCCTCTGAACGTCCCCTCCGTTCTCCTTCTTCCTTCCCCCTGCAGCTTTATACGCTGAGCATGCCACCATATGGAACGGGATAGTCATTTGTGTCATTGGTGGCAGCTGCCCTGGCTGTGTCCCCTCCCGACTCCCTGCGACCCCTCCCAGGCTCCTCACTGGTGGGACACAGTGAGGAGCAGAAAAGGCCTTGACACTGGGTGAGCACTGCTGAAGGAGAGCTGAAACATCGCTGTGTTACCAACACAGTTCCCAGCAAATCCGCACGCACCTCAGCCCCATACCACTGCTCTGAAGAAAATGAATTCTACCCCAGCCCAAGCCAGCGCAGCTGCGCACCGTTTATCTGCTGCACTGTGCTAACACCCAGTGTTGTAGCCAACGCTGTCCGCTTCAGCCGCAGCAGTTTGCTGTCAGTTCTTGTCCCTTCGCTGTCCCTTAACCGACTGTAACTCAGTGGTACCAAACTGAGGGAGGACGACCCTGTGAGCTGTGCTCTCCGCGCCGGTGCTCACTCAGGGGGTGCCTGAAGGCACCACGGGCCTGCCCGCGCTCAGGCACAGGCGGGGCGGGCAGCGCGCCTCAGGGCCCCGGAGAGCCCCGGTGGGCCCCGGCGGGCCCCGGTGAGTACCGGGGGGCCCCGGTGAGCCCCGCTGAGTCCCGGGGAGCCCCGGGGAGCCGCGGCTCCCGCCGGGGACGGGCGAGCGGCGGGCCCGGGCTGGCTCTGCACATGCTCCGTGTGCCAGCCCGGGCCGCTCGCACTGCCCTCGCTGGGCTGCGAGAGCTGCGGCACCGCCGAGCTGCTCGCCGGCTCTTGCACTCGCTGAAGACATGGCATTTTCCAGGATCTCAGACAGGCTTCCAGGGACATCTTTTTAAGACAGTCCATAACAGAATATAATGTTTCCATCAGGCTCTTGCCTTGGCAACAACCTGCAGCCGTAAAGCGTGTTTAATTCTCTGAGAGGAAGACTGGTGACAGCTATCGTTTCACTGTGTACTGTAATATAGGAGATTCTACCCTGAGAACCCTGGAGGTGGCATTTGTCTGGTCTGGTTGTAAATAATGAGATAGATCACAATGGATTTCAGTTCCTCATCCGTGTTTGACCAGCACAAAGGTAAGTCACGTGCTACTAATTTCAAAATCCTCTGGTCCTCCAATGCGTCCCATGCAAATGTACTAAGATTACTTGACAGAATCAATAACATTAATTTTTGGGAAAGATTAGGTATATTTTGGTTTCATGTAAAGGAATTTCTTCCATCAGTTTTAGACTGGATGGATATTTCAGTCTATTGCTACAGTGATTTCAAAAAATTAATTTTCAGCAGAATAGCAACAGCGTCTGACTACTCTTATGGTTAGCATTGAGAGATGTATATATATATATTTATATTTTATTGGTCTTTTTGTGGTTATATATTTTAAAAACAGTTGCAGTACTAGCAAACAGAGCAGTTTTAAATGGAGTAAAAAATTTAAGAACAGCTTCTTTTCGTCAGTCTACACTAAAAGGACTAGAAGCTGACAAGTGAAATACTTTGCTTTAGGAAATTTATCTGTATAGGTGAGTGTTGCCATAATCGCAAATTTAAGATATCACTAAAACTCCCAACATAAAGATTTTCTACATTGTTAGGTTGCTATGGAAATACAAATGTCTCTTTCTTGTCTATTTTGAAGTTAAAATGTTAAATTTCATGTCTTTATTTGTCAATACAAGCTTTTATGTCTTAAGGCATAATCCACTACCAGTGTAGCGACATTCTTTTATGTTCCCAAAGCAGGACGCGGTCATTGCTTGATTATGCCTGTTGCAACAAATTTCTCTTCAAGTTGGCTTACTAAACAGTATGTGTGCAGTTTCCAGTGCAGACCTGCAAAATATCTGAGCTGACGTGGCCACCGCAGTCCCCACAACAAAGGGGCTGACAGTGGAACAAAAATTAAAGCAGGAGGAAGACAAGGCACTGACTTTTGGGAAGCTGAGTGCTACAGGTTGTATTTCTGTCCTTGCCTATACTTCTTTGGTGAACTCAATTGAATACAGCCCGTGTAAAGTGGTGGGTTTACGGCTGCCCTTCAGCCACAGTAGCACTCAAAGCCCGAGCAGTCTTGGGAGGACTGGTCTACATCAGCCCAGCTGGGACCCCCGTGTAGTGGGGGATGAGTGGGAAGTAAAACTGGGTGACAAGAGAGAAAAATTTATTACCAACAAGTATAAAGGAGAAAGGGAAGTGCAGTGGTAAAAGGGTGATCTGGACTACAGAAAAAGAGACAGGTATTCCGAAATCATGTGTGGATGACCTAAGGAGGATTTTTTTCCCAACAGGACAGAGGTGGGGGGGTTGATTGAGCTTCTGCAGCTGCAAACAGCCGTTCCAACCTGTGCTTCTGCAGCACTATGAGTGTCCTCTGTGCCACATGCCAGCCCAGCAGGGCTCAGAGTGGGGGGGGCAGAGGTAAAATATTGCATGCCCAGTGCCATTGGATGGCTGCCAGGGAGCCAATGAGGCTGGGATATCACCAAGCCTGGAGAAGGCAAAGCCAAATCTCCAGATCGTTTAGGGGGCAGAAAGCAGTGCAGGAGACCTCAGACCCAAACCAGTTTGTCCAGATAGAAGGGATAGTGTTGGGAGGCAACATCTACCTGTACCTCCCCTTGCTCCTAATCTGCCCCCCCTTCTGCTGTCAGCCCACTCTCCACACTGATCCCATACTAATTTCTGTCCAGAATCACCTGCAGCCTGTGTCACTCTCCACCTACATCAGCTCCCCTGCCAGAAGGTCCCTTCACTATACATTCATCACCTCTGCTGTGCCGGTGCTGCAGGAATGCTTGCTCATTAGGTGCTTTGTGATTTACTGCGTGCCTTCCCGGGTGGCTGCGTGGGAGGTGGATGGGAAGCAGGAGCACAAAACACACAGTAATGGGATACTGAGCTCATTGGTTACTATGCAAAGAATACTCTGTTCAAAACTTAGAGTGTGTAGTGGATTTTGTCTAAACACCATCTTATTGTGTTGGTACATTTTTTATTTAAGCAGGTATCATTTTTTTAGGAAGGAGAAGGGAAATGTCTTTCATTACAGCAATTTATAACAAGGGAAGGATACAAACTATCTTTCAAACACACTAAATTTCTCTCTCTTGGCTCAAAAAAATAATTCAGGTCTCCACACAAACCCTTTTTTCCTCCATCCCATGCATCAGAAGATTCTCCCAACTATAAATAAAAATAAATCCCCAGCATTCCAAGTCTGAAAATCGTACTGTCTCTTTACAATTCTTTTGCTCAATAATTTCTCATAATACTTACAATAGTAACAAGAATGTGGGACTTACAGAAGGCAAACAGCACCAGAAACCCCTTCCCTCCTAATATTGCTTGGTGTCATTTAAATAAATGTCTGCTGTTCCTGATTTCAAATGTTTATTAAATAAACAGAGAAGACAGACAAAGGCCTGTACTGGTGCATGCACTGCCAGGCACACACAGGGATGATTACTTTGTTGAGTGTTCAATAAAATTGCAGTAGTAGAGAATAAGTTATACTTTTCAAAAACCACCCCTCCCACTGACCCTGGACGCTGATGTGCTGAAAACCAATAAACTACACAGTGTTGTATCCTGACAGGCAGGTGTAGGAAGCCATATATGGCCTTTGGCTAGTGGTGGAGACAAGAGGGATTATGAGAGAGAGGGTAATAAATTACATGCATAAATAGTTCTTTTTCACAATGAACGTGAATTATCCTACTATTCTGTCTTCAGTTTTTAATATCTTGTGGTTTAGCAAGTCCAAAATCAATCATTGTCATATACATGAGCACGTACGCCAAGCTCCAGCAAATTTATATAGAACTTAAAAATCCAATGTGCTAGAAAGTGTGCACTTACGCGCATCTAATGTGCACTTTGTAGAACAACAAATCAGCCAACATCACAAATCATGCAAAGTGTGCAGTCTTCATAGTACATCAGAGGAGAATTAAGAAGGAGAATTAAGGTAATGAGAAGCACAATTTCACTGCTCTGAATCCTGTAATAATTCTCTTTTATATACCCTCATTTTTGATCAAAAGAAAACTACTTTGCCTTGAAGAAGTTATACATTCTTAAAACACTGCAGGTTATTTCAGATAGATTGGTGTTTAATTGTTTCTGAGGATTTTAGCACCACCCTCTGTCATTTAATCTTTTCTTCCAGACCGTTCTACACCACTACTGTCAGCCTGCAGTTTCTCTCCTGCCTTTCTCTATACACAAGCACTGAAATGGATCTACTGCCTTTCTGAATGTGACTGACAGCTTTCTTTCACCAGTATCACAGCAATTCTCTAAAATGTAAAATGTATTTGAAATGGGACTGTACTTAGTGGCATTTCTTGAAGTGCAGCATAGTAATGGAGTAACTCTAACACATTAGAAGGTGGAGAGTCAGGCATTTGGTTGTTCACAATCCCTTTCTGCCACATAATGCTTGTGACCCAGCCACAGCAAAGCCCCCAGCAGGGTAAGTTCACAGAGGGTGGGACACAAGCACTCAGTACCTCGCTGTTTCCTTCTGCAAAATGCCCACTCTCTGAACCATTCCTCTTGTGCCCAGGAAGATGTCTTCAAAAATAAATGTCCTACTAGCTTTGTGGCCATACTTCTCCATTCTCTGATGGGGTAAGCCTGGAGCCAAGTGCATCCAGTGCAAATGGCATCCAAGCTCTCCCAGCATTTTCTGCTTTCTGTCATGTGAAGCATCAGAGAGAAGCACCATTTATCTGTCTTCCTTCTCACTCCCCATCCACAATCCCACAGATCAAGACACCCCACTTGAAGTTGTGCCACCCTACAGAAATGGAATTTGTGTCAGTCATCTTTATTCAGATCCCAACAGGAGCACTCATCCATTCCTCCTGGCCCAGGCTCCCAGGCAGGGTGACAGCCTGCTCCACCTGCCTCTTGTTGCTCTGGCAGATAGGACTCGTGGAAGTGTAAATCTTTGCGGCTTCATGCCATCATCATTCCTTTAATAGGAATGGAGCCTGTGTTCTGCAAGAAGAGGCAGGGGCAAAACTCCATTCCATTCATTTTTCCATCCATCCATCCATCCATCCATCCGTCCGTCCGTCCGTCCGTCCGTCCGTCCATCCATCCATCCATCCACCCATCCACCCATCCACCCATCAACCCATCCATCCATCCATCCATCCATCCATCCATCCATCCATCCATCCATCCATCCATCCATCCACAGTTTTACTTCCCCTCCTTATGCAAAAGGATAATAGCTCTGGGGAAAGCAGACTAAGCCCAGCAGAAGCAAAGGGGAAGTGTCTTGGTTTTACCTAGAGGAGAAAGGGCAGAGATGTTCAGAGACCCACGTGAAGGAGTGCACCCTTGTCCTCATCTTCCTGCCACAGTGCCCTCCAGGTAAGCAACTGCTCTGCGCAGGAGATGAAGATTTCCCTTTGGTGGCTAGATTTCTCTGCTCCTGACTCTCAACAGGGATATTTAACAGCACCCACAAGGCAAAAAAAGAGTACAAAATTTACATGTGTAATGCATCAAAGGAGGTGAGGGCCCCTTTGATTCCCTGCCTGCCTCACTACATCTCGCAGTTTCTTTCCCAGTGCCTGCCTGCAGCATCTCCTCTGTACCACACCCACATGGCACCTGCACAGCTGTACACGACAGCAGCCGTGAGAGGAGCCAGGCTCAGGGCTGGCACCACCCTCTCTGGGTGTACCTCCAGAGACTGGAGGACAAGAGGAGCAACACAAGCTATCAACCACTCGGACCTGAGCTTGTCATTAACATGTTTTTGCTGAGTGTACCGATTGTGGGAGGCATCTTCAGGTCTGACGTAATATTTCCTTATTAACTGAACTAACTGAACCAGTGGTGAAGTCACTTCTTTTTCTTTACGTACTAGTCACTGATGATGACTCTCCAGCAGCAATGACTCCTCATCTCTCTGGGTTTCCCAGGCCCACAGGACAAACATCCTGAGCCAAATGAACAGTTGCCTCAGCAACAGACCCCTCAACAGAATAAAAATCAAGTTAACATTTTTATTCACAAATTTTATGAAGTGTGTAATTTAAAATACCAGTTAGAAGAAAGAAAATAAATTAGATTCTCTTTAGCTGAGGAGAAATGGAGAAGGAATCTGTGGCAAAGGCAGATTAACATCAGCTTTTTAATTTTCCCAAGCCCACAGAGTTCCAGCTTTGGCAGACTAACCCATTCCAGGGTAAGAGCAGATTGTGTTTCCATGGCAGCCAAATTTTGAAGTCCAGAGTATTGATTGCACCCAGTGAGAGAGGATCATGAGCAGAATTAGGCAAGGCTGTGAAATCCAGCATAGAGCTCATGTAAGTTCATCTGAGACAACATCTGATCACAACATGAGTAGTGTGGCTAATACTTTACGACATTATTTATAGATCTTTTATCTCTTAAAAAATATAAGTAGTCATACTATCTCCAGAAGTTTGACAGGACAGATAAGTCACCAGCCCCTTAATCTGTCATCAGATTATCTTTGATCAACTCTGTAGTGTGACTTGGGCATTTTCTCCAGCTAACAAGGTAGTGGAGTGGCTAGACAAGTGATATGTTTTATAGCTCTGACCCTGTCCTGGTTTAGCCTGGAATAGAGTTGGTTTTCTTCTTAGTAGCCAATACAATGCTATATTTTGCATTTAGTATGAGATTAATGTTGAAAACACAGTGCTATTTTAGTTGTTCATAGTTAGTGCTTACCCTAAATCCAGGACATTTCAGTGTCCTGTGCTCTGCACTGCTCAAGTGCCCCAGAGGCTGGGGGAGCATGGCCAGGAGAGCTGACCCAACCTGGCCAAAGGGATGTTCCTTACACAGACCAGCATGGCCAGGATGGGAACTGGGGGGAGCTGCAGCATGACAGGCTGGGCATCAGTCAGCAGGTGGCAAGCAACTGTATTGTGCATCTCTTGCCTTTCTTGGGTTTTATTCATCTGTTTCTCTCCTTTTATTACAATTATTAATGATGTTGTTGTGGTGGTCATGGTGATGATGACGATGATCATGATGATGTGTTATTTCAATTATTGAACTGTTCTTACTTTAAACCCAACAACTTTACCATTTTCTGATTCTCCTTCCCACCCTACAGGGTGGCAGTGACTGAACATTGGGGGCATCTGGGGTTAAACCCCAACACACCCTCAGCCATTGTGAACAGTACAGCTCGCTGCAGCTGTACTTATTTTTTAGTTAATAAGGATAAGAAACATGAGTCTGTTTCTAGCCAACAATACAAATCTAGAACATTTTACCATTACATCAGATTTGATCCTGCACCCAAAAATCTACTCTTTTGACTCCTTGAGTTAAGAGGTTAATAGTCTACTTGAAGCCAAAGGAGGTGCACGCATGTGGAGCATGACATGACAAGGCTGAAAGGAAATGAAAAGGAAAGAAGCAAAGAGAATCTTATTTCTTTAGAAAGAAAAGTCTGAGGAATGTTCCAGAACAGGTCCTGCAAGACATCTGCTTTAAATAATAACTCACACTGTAGCTGCCAAACAACATAAACCTCTCCTGGGTTCCAAGCAATAGTCCACTTTTCCTTTTTGCAGGAATTATCAACACAAACAGTTGCTGCCAGAAGTTTACTCTCCGGAGAAGAGAATTCCCTTGGACATTGCAGGGAAGTGAAAAGCCTCAGTCTTCTGACTGGTACAAGGATAACACTGAAATTGAAAACCCCTGAGTCCTGATTTCATCCTATCTCATAAAAGTGCAGCCAGAAATATTATGAGCTAGTTCAGTTATTACATTTTTTTTCAAGTCATGTTACGTTAGTATGATTTCGTACAAGAAGTGGAAACTTTCCAGAATTTTTCTTAAGTACTTTCAGAGTCTATGTTTGAAAGTTTTTGGAAGAAGTTATGATGAAAACCAATTTTCAGATGACTAACAAAAACCACAGTGCTGTTTAGATACACCTTGTTCCACCCCAAGTTACACAGTCATTTAAACTCAATGAGACAAGTGTCATTATTTTTCCTGTTTATCATTTGTGCTTGCTCTCTGTTTTCTCATGGATGTGCTCCTTGTCTGCAGGTGATGCAGCAGAGGAGATGGACCTGGCTGTGGTTTACCAAGCGGCAGCTAACGGCGATGTGAACACCCTGACTGCAGTGATCCGAGAGGATCCTTCCATTCTGGAGTCTTGTGACAGAGAGGGTAAATGAAGGCCCAGCTTGTTCTCAGGAGATCTGTGGCTTCAGCTTGCAAATTAAACTTTCCAAATTTTTTTTTATTTTTTAGTTCAGAAAATTATATTTAGTAGCAGAATATGGGAAATTTGAGTTGTTCCTTGGAACATCCACTGGAAATACAAAGTTTGGATAATTCCTTCCCCCTGTAATTTTAAGATATTTTTATATGATTACAAACAAGCTGTTTTGCTATTATTAAACACTCCTTTACCATTCATTTAATTTATCTTATTTAGGGCTATGCTGAGAAACTGCTGACATTTCAGGGGAAGAAAAAGAATATTTTTACCAATGCCAAATGACATACATTCTGGACATCTGTAAAGCAGAGGTTATAGTATGTGTACAGTCACAGTTTGAATAGTTTGGTCAAGTAATTTTTTTTGCCAAAGGATACAATGTGCAATTACCTAAATGATCTGTTTTATCTGTCAGGCTGTGCTCATTTTGTGTTCCAGTTACTATGTAATGTTATTACAAATTATTGTAGATTAGCTGGGTTTTATATGCATCTATTTCCGAAGTGAGTAAGAACCACAGATCTCTGGAAGCTGTTCTCAAGGGCAACTTTTTGTCAGAAGTACTTTTTGATTGCAGTTTCTTATAAGGGGTCCATATGAACACTGTCTTTTCTAATCTTTAACAGCTTTTACCAAGCTACCAATTTTTCATATACTTTAAACCAGGCATTCTAACTGATACCTTTAAAATATCTACTGGTTAGTAGAGAAAATTTACTCAAGACAAAATGGTCCCTGTCCACTCGTTAATGGATGAAAGACTAGATGTGAATGGTGGGTGGAGTAGGAGGAGATGGACTGGCCAGGAGTACTTCAGCTCTGCAACTAAATTGTCTCCTAGGTTGTCCATGCAAATGTAACTAAAGAGCAGTATTCCAGCACAAAACGTACAGCTCATATCCTGCCCATTTTTTAGGCTCTGCATGACTTCAGGTTGAATAGCACACTTCCTCAGCTATTTCATTGAGTTCAGTAAGAATAATTATTCTTCAACTATAGATGAAGTTTCTAGTAGTCTTATAGTTTCTAATACTCATGTTTATTCCCAGCCTAGTAATTTTGAAATGCTTTGTCAGATTCTGCAGGACAATCTCCTGCTGTTTTTCAACAGTTAACAGAATGGAAGGAAGAGGGAGCAATTAAATTGTACAATACTTCATGAAGAAATGAGAGTATTGGGTTTAAAAGGAGATTTCAGGCATTTTTCAAAATGGAAAATTTTTGCAGAATATTTAAAAAGTTCTTATAAAAACAGGAAATAAAATATCCTAGGGCAAATCCAGACTTCAAATTAAGTTTTTCTCTGCATAAAGGGCCAACTCACACTTTCATACCTTTGCAAGGGAAACAGCTTGATTTTGTAAGTCTTTTGAATATACAGACATAATGAAGCTGGGGTTTGAGAAAATTAGACAAGCACCATCTGGTTACTAGTCATTCTGAAGGATATCAGCTTCCAAAATGGTGTACAAAGCCAAAAGTTCTTTTTGGGAACTTATCAGCAGAAAAGCACTTTTCCCTCCAGAAGCAGAGTTAATGATAGTTAATGAGTTAATATAGTAATGCTCTTTTTAAAACCAGCGGTCAGCGACTGTCATAGAAGTTACTTCCTGACTAAAAAACAGCTGAGTACAACTATTGGACAGTTGTCAGAGAAAGGATTTTTTAGCTTGCCAGTGTTAAGATTAGAAAATAAGAAACTATATCTTACAGACATGACACAACAAATGGTAAAATAAATTTGGCTTTCTTCCCCAGGTTGCACACCTTTGATGCATGCTGTGTCAGGACGCCAGGTTGACACAGTGAAGCTTCTGTTGAAGATGGGAGCTAATATTAATACTCAAGATGCTTGTGGACGTACCAGTTTATCTCTGGCAACTTATTTGGTACCAAGACTTGGGGGACAAGGATGGAGAGAAGGGAGTAAATGTGCAGACCAAATAAGATTTCTGCTTATACTACAGAAAGAAAAACAAAAGGCACAAAACATTTGTTCTAGGCAACAGTGGAATTGGTTTTGAAACTTTACTATAATGCAAAGCTGAGCAGTGTTTATTGCAAGAGGATCAAGACTCTTGTCACACACTCCTGTCAGAGTGTCCTTTCTCTTTTGGCTTATAAAATCAGTGCATGTTATGAGGATCTCACAAGAAAATTGCTTTTTTTTGTAGACTGAAAGTCCCCTCTTGTTCTTATTAAGCAGATGGACTTCTCTCCCTTGCATAGCCAGCGTTAGATATTCATGCTCTAGTGAGGGCTTTCCTGTCCCAAACTCTGGAGATCAGCAGGCAAGTGTTACTGCACACTGTATGAACCCCAGGGCATTGCTTCTTTGCACTGTGGTGCTGGACTTTGGATGACCAGGTTGAGGACCGAAGTTCTAGATGCTGCAGATTATGGTGCACTTGCTCAGATCATAAACAATCCAGCCCCTAAAGTTCAGTCTACCTGTAAATTACAGGAGGGGCAGACATCCCACTGAGACATTTGGGAAAAGAATTGTACTTAAGAATCTGTCTGAACTGAAGCAACAATAGTCTTTTTCTCTTTAGTCTTCTACTCCTTGCAGGAGGTAATTCAGGTTTCAGAGAGAAAGTGGGGACCAAGTTAGCCGAGCAGACTGGGCTTCCATTATTAATTGGACAGAAAGGAGGAAGGAGTGTGCAGCCATGGCTGCGCAGTATGAGTTGAGCTGGATGACTGCCAGCTCATTTAAGCAGACACTGTGGCAGCCTAATTAAATGACATCCCTTGCACGTAGCTTCTTCCTGAAAATTTAGGACAAAAACAATGTTCCTGCTTAGCTATGCAATATTCAGCCAGAAAATAAGTGTAGAAAATAGCAAAACAGGCAGTCTCATCCAGTGCAAGGAGCATGACCCACTTACTTGACAACAAACATTTTCTCTGCAAGATATTTAAAAAAAATCCCATAATAAGTGTCACGCTTCTTTTTTCCTTCCTCTTTTCCCGGAGGGGAAAAAATATTCATTGGAAAAAAAGAAATGACTGGAAAAGATTTAAACCACCCAGGCTTCTAAGTTTCCATTTCTGTTTCTGTGAGGGATATAACGAGAGGTCCAGAGAGAATTCTGCTGTGATGTCTGTCCAGACAAATGGATTCAGGAGCGTTGCACAGTCAAGACTGTGTGTGGCATTTGGAGGTCTTGTACTTCCACCAAGAGCTCTAACAGGGGTGTTCTGATCCCACCATTCCACACATTTTCCCCAGAAATGTTCATAATGCCAATCCAAAATAGTTCATATGAGAGGGAATGGTCCTTGTCAATTGTCTGCTGAAGTTTTAACAAAACACTTAAACTCATGCTTGGTTTTCTTCAGACTTGAGTATATGCTGAGAGATTTATGCAGTCACAACCAGGCTGTTTACTTGCTTTTATGTTGAGGTGATCAATAGAAGGTTTTAGTCCAATAACTGATTCATCCCATCTGTTTTGGTGCTATTTTCAGTCTAACATTGCCACTAGTACAAACTTCTGCAACAACATTTATAAGACCACACTCAAAGGCTTTTTACCATTGATTTGCCCTCTTTGCTAAAATCTCACAAACAAAATCAGATTGAGTGCTCATGTTCTTGGTTTAATCCAGCATGATTGAATTCACATGCAAGAATATGTGTAGCATCTGCTAGTGATAGAAGAATTAGCAGGTTTTTAATCACTGTTAGTGCTTGCCACAGATGCACAGGGAAAAGAAACAAACCAAAAAACAAACAAACAAAAAATACAGTGTAAATGAAACACCTAATCAGAGAAATGAACAACTGAGGTAGTTTGAGACCCAGACTCTAAAGGGGAGCTACTCTCAGTTCTGAGAAACCTCTACTGAGGAAAAAAATTCCAGTTTCTCTGTTGACAGAAACGGCTACAGTCACATGTGAATGCCAGCACCAACATGAAAAGATCTGGCCTTATACTTTTCACTTTCCTCTTTGATATGCTCCAATTTCTTTTTTAGGGCTGGCTGGAAGGCTGTGTCAGCCTGCTCAGGAATGGTGCTAAGCAGAACATACCTGACAAGAACGGGAGGTTGCCACTACATGCTGCCACCGCAGAGCCTGACGTGAGGTATGTTCCTGCCTCCCCAAGGAGAGCCCACAGCAGGAATAATAGTTGTGACAGCTACACTTGTGACCTGTGTCTTTGTTTAGTGGTTACCGTGAAAGGGTAGAGAGGAGGAAAAACATTGTGTAATACTTTTGTACCAGAGATTGATGGCCAGGTAAACAGAGAAGCCTATTTTAATATCGCAGTAGCTGAAGGAGGGAAAATAATTAGAAGAGAGATTGAAACCCTACATTTCCCCTGCCCAACTACCTTTCTGTCCTACCACATGAAATAGTACAAGACTTCTTCTCTGGACTTCTCCTCTGAGTAGCATGGCAAATGTGAGAAAAGTTTTCCACAAGACAATCTCTCTGAAAATCCCCAACCCTAAAGGGGAAGTTAAGGACTGGTGGTCTCGCTCATTTTTAACTACTTTTACTGGAGGTAGAGTAACAGCTACAGAGTGTCTTCACAGAACTCTTAAGAAAGATTCTCTTTTTCTGATTCCAGCCTGTGACAATTGGACAGTTTAATAAATTTTGATTTTTATATCTGAATAAATTCACTCAAAAAACTCCCCTAAGTAAGACATGCCTGAAGGTATAGAAGGACATTAGAAACAGGTAAAACATTCAGTACATGCAATATGTTCATGTGACTTCATCACTGAGTCCACGATATTGTTGCTGTAGCCGTATCAGATCAGGCCAGACATCTGGCCATTTCTGCTGATCTTGTTCTCCAGCCTTTTTTAACAGCTTTATTAATTTTCCATTGTCTTTGCTTTTTGTGCATCAGTTGGAGAGAATATTTTGAGGTTTCTGCAGAAAAAAGGTCCCTATCATTAAACAAAGCTCACACAAGAAAGACAATGTTTGTACAACACCACACACGTTGCTACTTGAAAGGGAGCACTGATCTCCTCTACCAGGAGCACACTAGGTCCCCTGAATGTTTTTCATGTTCTCCAAGGATACAGACAGACCCTTCTTTGCTCTGCACTGTTTTCTTTTTTCTCTGTCTTCCCACTGAGTTAGCTCCGTGCCCAGACACAGGCCTGGAACACTGAGCAGAGGTTTTTCCATCATGGTCATTGTCAGTGCCTTGTCATCTTATGTCATTGCCAAAAGAGAATATGCAATGACCAGTTGTGAAATGCTTTTGCAGCTAAATTTGAAAGCTAGCAGTCTGCTGCTACAACCTCACATGCTGGAGGCAGCATGGAAAGACAAGAGGCAGTTAATGTATTGATTTTATAATTGATTTATGTGCTACAGTGCATTCCACAGAGCCTAACAGGCAAGGTGAAAAGAGAATTCATTCCTGATGCCTTTAAGAGTAGATAGCAGAGAAACCTCAGCTGCTTGGTTGGATATCTACGTATTTAAATGTAGCACTTATGTTGCCGTAGTGGTCTAATGGTGTAACTGAGTCAAAGTTTGTTCATGATAAACATTCTAGTCAAATAATTAGATTTCTTTCACATACAGTGATGTCATTGATCATATCAGGAGTTGAACCACAGAGTCCTGTCAGATTATAAAACTATGTGATAAATGGTTTTACAAGCATACTGTGGTTATCTCACTTTGGTTTTCCTCTCTAGTTGGTATTTACCAAGACCTGTTTTCAGACACGGAATTTCTGAGATTCTGAGTCATTTTGCTAAATGACAACAGAATCTTTCTTCACTTTTACAAACTGCTACCCAGCAACTCACAGCAATCATAGTGTCATCCTTTTCAGATTTCCTACAGTATGAGTCCATTTAGAATTGGAGATGTGACACCTCTTTTCTACAAGAATTTGTATCCATATGCAAATGGATTTGAAGTCAAAGCAAAATCCCTGTGCTGGGATCTGCCCAATTACCACCCTTTAGGGACCCTACTTTAAAAAAATCCAAAATTTGGACTTTCAACACCTGAGGATGATGTTACCTATAGATAGGATTTTCACTTGCAGAATTGTCAAAATCATCCCTAAGCAACTGTAAATATCTTCTTTTGAATAATTTATGTAGCTAGTTCTTTATTACCAGTAGGGAAGAACAAATTTCACATGAAATGTTAATCTGATGCACACAGCTGAGCACAGTTCAATCCAGAAGATACACTAGAAGCGGTTGAAGATAAAAAGTAGCAAAATATTTTTATTCAGTCTCCTCTGCATAGGAATAAATGCAGGATTTTATACATTTGTTTCTGTGTTATCTTTACATTTATCAAATTTCCTTCCTTTGTACTTCATTATTTTTTACTTTCCTTGCTAAACAGTATGTCTTCTTCATGTCCATATTCTGAAGGTTTCTACCAAATTCACACCTTCAGATGAGCCACAGGTTTGCACAATGATCCACTGAGGATACATCCTTCATTTTACTATAATCCTAAGAACTGCACCTTCATAATACGATTGGCTTTGCTGCAGCATGTGAATGGAAGGAGTTTTTAATTTTCATGGTCCAGCCACGTACGTGATCCAAACAATTAGCATCCTGCTATAGAACACAGCCAGCGTTGCCAAACCTGTAGTGATTTCAGAACATCTTCACAAGATAGCAAAAGGAAAAGAAGGTGTTAAAAATATTATTGTACTTGAATAATATTTCATTTAACTACTTTATTTTTCCTTCCACCAGACAGGAGTGCTTGTAGTCCAATATTCTATAAAATGTGAACCTATGCATTGCTATGTTTTATGCCATAATAATGGCCCTATTCCAGCAGACATTCTGTATGGCCTTGTAAAATATTGGGATTTGTGTGTGTAAACATTCACCAAGCATGCATCTACACACATTTGCACACAAATATGTACACTATATCACATTACTCAGAGAGTTAAATAGAGTGAAAAATCCTTACAGAAGCTGGAATCTCTGTTACTTAGGACATTATAAAATATGTTGGCAGCAAATTTCTAAGCTACCAAAACCTGCACACATGTACAGTATTTTACATTCTGATTCTAGCCCAGCAGTCAGCATAAGAGTTATTCTGAGTGGATCTTCTTTTAATTCCAAGCTCTAAACTTTTGTTGTTACCATAAGCCATAAAGTCCAATTTGTTTTGCTCATGTGACAAAGCTCAGGACTAAGATTCTGACCTGTGCCAATCACTAATACTGATTTTTCATGAAATTGCACATTTTGTTTTTAAAAAACTGTCAGTTTTTCAAGTTTAGTCAGAAGTACAGCACACTGATTATATCATTGCTTCCACAGGCTTCTGAGCTTGCTCCTGCAGCAGTCAAATCTTAGTGAAATTAATCACCAGGACAATGAGGTGAGTGAGCTTGTGCTACAAGTTGCAGTCCCTGGCACTGGAAGCATAGAAGCTGTTCAATTTTACAATAAGGCTAAGTCAAAAATTTCTATAATGCTTTTGCTAAACTCTGCAAATTATTATCTCATTCTTCTTTATATGTACTATGCACCTGTAGGCTAATAAAGCTTTTCTCTATTGAGAGAAAGCACTTATGAGGTACCTTGAATCCATCTCTTAAATTATTTGTCAAGACAAGAGTTGCCCTCAATTCTTTTGAAGTTAGACACTGGACCAAGTCTTCACCTTTACCAGTCATAAGTGTTCAAGGCCAGGCTGGATGGAGCTCTGAGCAACCTGGTCTAGTGGAAGGTGTCTCTGCCCCTGGCAGGCAGGTTGGATCCAGATAATATTTAAGATCCCTTCCAACCCAAGCCATTCTATGATTCAATGATTCCTTGATCCCAGCATTCAACTCCTGTTCTCAGGAAAAGTATCAGAGAGCTGGCATTACACAGAACAGTCATGGAAGCACAAAAATTTGTGCTGTTGTCTTCCATGTGGAATTGTGTTCTGCATGTATATATATTGTACATAGGAAAGAGTTAACTTCCCACATGTTTTTCTCCAAATAGAGAAGCCAAGACACAAGAGAAATTCTGAGTGTCTTTTCATATGTTTCTGTTCATTTTAACAGTTGCTCAAGGATATGTCTCTTTTTCACAGTGTCAGAATAGCCAGAGGGCTGTGTATTTTTCCCCTTTCTTACCCACTGAAAGTTTTGCAGACCCTGCTCACAACACTAAACCAGACACATGCATTGTCTTGATGTAGCGCTATGTTACTAATGAATTGCCTGGAATGGTGGATCATCATTTCAAACCAGAATATTTTGCTGTATTGCACTGCTACATGCAATTTGGAATTTTTAGGCCATCTCATTGTCATTTGGCACTGACAATATATTTGTTCAAGTGTCAATACTAAGCCCTGAATACTCATGTTTTCCGAAAAATGTGGATCCTAATAAATGATTACAGCTAACAGAGCTGTTCTCCTGGAGTAAGTAAAACACTTCAGTTTTCCCATTTGAGCTTGAGAAAATCACCCTGATGAATGCATGAACACATAGACAATAAGAAATACATCTGGAGGTTTCATAGCTTCCACAACTGTGTCTTTCTGTGGGTTTATTAGTGAAGCCTGTGAGATGAATGTGAAGAAACATTCCTGAGCAAAACAAGTGTCACACTATATTTCTCAGAACCATTTCTTGGGGTTTGTCTTTTATGTCCCGTATTGCTCCTTATTTTTTATGAAACAATGTGCAGTTGTTTGTCCATGTCACCTCTAAGACTGTTTTCTGCTGGACCTTCAGCTTTGGCAGTTCTGATACCACTCTCATGTTTCCACTTAAGAACAGCAATCTTTTTACATACAGATGCCACTCCAGGGTGGTATCACCCAGCACAGATGGGGTGGGCTGGGCTGCAGAAAGCCCACAGGAGCGAGCTGCTGCAGCAAACAGCTCAATGCTCTTTGCTCAGCTGGGCGCTCCGAAAGGACACGTGGAATGCACAAAGTATTAGAAAGGAAACGGAGAAGAAAACAGGAAGCTCTGTTTGAATCCTTTGTACGGCCACAATGGCTACAAGAGTAAACTGAAAAAAGATATACAAGAAAAGGAACAGAAAAAGGACTACAAAGATGATAATAGTTACAGAGCAGCTTTCTCACATGGGCAGGCTAACTCGAGCATACTAACTATAACAGGACTTTCGGCTTGGCAACTACATCAGAGGGATGATATAAGCCTATGATATCATAAATGGTGTGGAAATGAAAAGAGAAATATTATTAATTGGTCTGGGGGTTTTGCATATTAAAAAATGGAGACTTCTACAAAAATTGCCAGGCAATAATTTAAAAGAAAATTAAAACAAATATTTTTTCAGAAAATGCATCATTACCCTTTAGAGGGGGGGGATGTCCTATGAAGTCTTTAATCTGATTACCAAAATAGTAGGTGGCAGTATATTGTCAAGCCTTGTTCCTTATATTTTTGCACTAAGCATCTGCTACTGACCACTCTGAGTTTTGTTGTTGTACTATAGCAATTTTTGAAAACTCTCCACAGTTTTACACTCTTATGTTACAGTTGATTCTGCTGGCTACCACAGTAGAAACAGAGAGAAAGTTGATTTTTCAAGGATTTTTTTCTTGGTCATATCAACACGCTGAGAGAGGATAACGGAAAGATGGCCTGGTACACTGTAGTTTCTCCTTCTTCAGTGATTTTCATGCTCTCCAGGAGCAGTGGCCTGTATTAATTTCCCAGCTGCAAAATCACTTCACTGATGTCTCAGAGATAATGTGTGTCCATCAGCAATACTAGGTCCCTCATGTCTACTGATGTAAATGGCAGAGCTCATTAATTTCAGTTGGTGCAGGAGTTTACCCTCAGTTTTGGTTTTACAAAACCAAAACGCCTATGATAAAGCTTTGCAAACCTTAAGTAAAACTAAAACTGCTCTCATTCAGCTGCTCTGTTTTGTTATCACCCATACTTAGGCCACATGGGAACTTAAAAGTCTTATAAGATGTGTGATGAGTGAGAGAAATGAATACCATGGCATTCAGGCTTTTAGTCAGAAAATCACTGCAAACAGCTTCCACTTTAACGCACTAATAAGCTGTCTGCATCAATATAGCTCATACCTTACCTGGGTTGTTGCCAACTGGCTTTATTGGGGTTCTAGTTAAAGTTTTAATTGTTTTTCCACTCGACTTTTGTTTTGTTTTGTTTTGTTTTTTGTTTTTTTTAATGCTTTTTATCCTTTCGGAAATCAGGCAAGACCCTTGAAATGCGTTTTTTCTCATAAGAGAGAAAACAGCCCCTACCGAAAGGAAAATGTTGCCGCACCTGAAAATACTAGAAATTAGTTAGAAACATAATAAATTAGTCAATTTATACAGAAAATCATAATTATTATGGATATAGAGTAAAATACAGGTGAATGTAACAATGCTGAAGGTGCAAATATAGGCCAAGAATTCTCTGATCTGTTAAGACTAACTGGATGTAGCTAAGATGGAATAAAAATGCAGTTGAATAACCTACCATTTGCTTTGTTTTCTCCCTGAAGAGTAAATATATAAATGTTTATATTGTGACTTTTGTGTGGGCATCACTCTGTCAGTTCTTTAGCTTGCTGACTAGTGCCAGCTGCAGTAATAGCTTATAATATTTTTTTTGGATCAAAGATAAGACCAAGCACAAACATCATGTTGTGTAATGCCAAAGCACCGGCCTAAACCAGGCTTTTCTTGCATGATTCAAGCTGAGCAGGGAGGAACTGTCCCCCCAGCCATCATGGCCCTGACCGCATGTTACTTAAAACAGGCTATAGGCACATATGGAGGAAGCATTTGTGTTTGTATCCATTTTTTGTAGTAATTCCAGAAAGCTGATTGCTTGGTTCCCCCTTGTGACTCCACTAATTCAGAAGCTGCTACTAAATATTTCAAATCAGGGTGAAGAGGGAAGAATGTGTCCACCCTGGATGGTTTCAGGGCTGCCTAACCTATCTACGTAGACGTGAAGGGTGCTCCTGTGAGTGAAAATAATTTGCCCTCTGGGTTTGTGGCTTGCAGGGAATGACTTCACTCCACTGGGCTGCATTCCACAACAGACCCCAGCACACCCAGACTCTGCTGCACAAGGGAGCAGACCCAACTCTGGTGGACAAGGACTTCAAAACAGCTCTGCACTGGGCAGTACAGGTGAGCCACAACACAGCCCAGTGGGATGTTTATTGAACTGAGTTGGCTATTGTGGTGTCCTGAATACTTCTAAGGAAGTAGTTTGGGCTGTGGAACGAGGAAATTGGATGCTAAAAATGCCCACTGAGCCCCAGCATTTTGCCAGTGGGTATAGATCAAGGATCTTCTTTGGAGACCAAGGCATACCTAAGAGAAACTTACCCCTGTTACCCCAAAGTTTTCATTTATCTCAGTGGGACTATGTGTATGCTTCATGTTGAATTTGTGCCTATTTTTTTTTTTTTTTTCACTGAATCAGGGCTGCAGAAACTAGCGGCTCACTTGCCAAAGGCCTTTGGGAATAAAGTAGCATAAACACAAGTGAAAACACATTTAAAGAGCTACAGCTATGAAAGAATTATCTGAAGGGTTAAGACCCTACGTCTCTGGAGACTGGAGAAGAGATGGAGCTAAACACATTTCCTGTTGAGCTGTGTGTTTCTATCTCACGTGCAAAAGAGCATTGTCAAATACTCAGGCCATCATTAGAGAAACAAACCAAGCAGGTTTAATATGACATTAAAAACTTTATTATAGAATGTGTTAGTAATTGATGTCAAATACAGCATAATTTACTGGTTTTCCTAGTTTAGTGCAGAAAACTGCTGGGATAAAATTGTATGTTTTCACATGCTCTCTTACCATAGCAAATTCCAGTATCAATGTTCAAAACACATGCACAACAGGTAAGCCAAAATAGAACTCACACAAAAATCCAGGAACCTTTTCAATTACCAAATATTTGCATTCTCATCTTTTGATCTAAGTTTGCTCTTCTTAAAAGAAGTGTCAGCAAGGAAATTTGAAATTCTGAACTGTCATATATGATATTTATTACAGGGCAAGGACATCTGAACAAATAATCTTCAACCACAGCCTCACAAAAATGATTAACATATAATAGGCCTAATTTTTTTTTCTGAAGTATATTTTGAAGAGGTATATTTTGACTTCTGAAACTGGTAATATTTCAAAAGTTTTGTTCTTCTTTAATCCTAATCAATCTTAAATTGGACTTATTATTTGCCTCAGAAGATTAAAGGGATCTACTCTACTACCTGTTGCGCATTTTCACCAGGCTTATTCCAGTTCTGTCTGCTTCCAGTGGGACACATCTGAATCCCATGCCAACTCCTGCATGATAGCCAGTGGTCTATATCATAGCTCTGGGGACAAACTGTCTGACAAACAGAAAGACAAAAGTGAATCCTCTTTATAACCCTCAGAGTTCCCCTCCTTTCTTAAGCTTTCCCTGAGTCTGTATTTTTTATGTTTCATTATTTAATGAAATGTGCAGAAAAAAGGTCTTGAGAAATGGGGAAACGGAAACTACACAAAACCCACTTGGCCTCAGGTGGAAGGAACTCACAAATGCCCTCTTTTCCTCTAAGCTGCTCCCAGAAACCAAGAGGAAGTGTGCAGAATGACACACACCAACCCCCCCCCCCCCCCTTTTTCCCTTATTGTGAGATTTCTGCCGTGAAACCCTTTAAGTTACTTCTTCCACATGCTTCTCCACATTCTAGGTCAAGAAGTGGCAGTTGAAATACCAGAGCATGAAATAGATCTGTTCACATTTCTACATTTCTCTTACTCAAATAAGAAAACTCTTAGCCAAGAAAACAACAACTTGCAACCAGTGCTCTCTGCTGCCTATTTAGGCCCAGGAGATTTGGATACTGTGAACAGGCACAACTTTCTCTGCTGTGACAGAGAACAGAACAACGACTCTGCTGGATGGGATCATTGTTATGTCTAATTACCTCCTCTGTGACTGCTGGAAAGGAGATATTTTTCCTTTAAGAATTGTATAAATATCTTCAGAGAACAAGAGACTCACAGAGCTCAGGCAGTACAGCTGCAGGGGTTATTTTTGGCTGAATAGGGCCCTGTGTTTAATTTCTTTTTTTTTTTTAAATGCAGTGAGGGGAAGAGCAGACACTGCACAGAAACTTGTTTCAGAAGTTGCAGGAAAGAGGCACTTTGTTCATGCTGGTCTGAAACACACAGTAGGACCATACGAAAATCACTGTCCACCATTCAAACCCAAATTCATGAGCATGAGGCATATTTCATATGAAATCATTGTTCCGTGCTGACTCTTTCAAAGACTGCATGTGTATCTTCCATCAGGCATCATGGGATGATCAGTCCCATCCCTGTACCAGACAGACCTTGCCCACACCAAGGTCTGCTCTTTTGAGAAGCTCAAATCTCCTGCCATTCAAGTTCACATCTCAAGTGCAAATGTATCAGTGTTAAAACCACTGATCATTACTGTTTGGTGTGAGAGTATCTCATGCCACATTTTTTACACATGCAGTATTTCTATGTGCTGGTGCAGACAGGCCTATTAAAAGTGTCTCGGGAGGTATTTTTCTCACTTCAGCCAGCATTAATTACTGTAGTGAAAAGGAAACACACCTTTGAAATACAAAACTGTTAACTGATACAGGGACAAAGGGTAAAACCATTCTAATAATTCTATATAATGGTATTATTGAAATCCTGGTAAAATATAATATATACCATACAGCATGCACTATGATGCTACACAGTTCTATACTGTAACAGTATTAGTAGTACCTTGGAAACAGTCTGGGAAGATTTGGAATCTTGCTACATTGCCTTGCCTGTTGTCATCAGAATTTTCTTTGTCTCATTCTCAGTCTCTGGCTCCCAGTCATATGATTATGTGAAAATATCAGCTTTCCACTAAAGGATACACAAAAAACCAGATTTTTTTTTAAAGTGAAGAAATACAAACCTGTAAGAATAAAAAGAATGTAACTAGAAAGAAGCTATTAAAAATAACAGTCTGCCATGGAGAGATGTGTTTATGATTTTTTAATAGGCTGATTTGGAGTGCAAAGTTTTAAAAAATTAGAAGCCAGAGTATTTGTTCCATAGCAACAATGCAGTTATTTAATTTCTCTCTTTCCAGAGAAGAGAATGAAATACCTGTATATATAAAACACACTGTAAAAAAATGCATAAGTAAGTATTAATTTGTGTTTGGTTGGCCAGGCACCGCAGTTTTTCTGTAATTAGTTGGAAGGTGAAAGCACACTTAAATGCCAGGATCTCTAGGAAAGAATGTCTCTGTTGCAGCAGGACGCAGCTGGCTCTCCAGCCAGAGCAGAGGAAGGGGTCAGAGAAATGAGTGGTGGCTCAGAACCTCTCCCAAGGGATCACTTCTCTCCTTCTCTATGCCCAGCGCCCCATTTTTTCATGTGGGCTACATACAGTGGAAGAATTCAGAGAGACTTCCAAAGCCATCTTAAAACCCAGTTATTGTTTCTCTACTGCAGATATGTCTGTTGTTGGACTGACCAGAAAAGGTGCATTTGTTGAGCATGGTTCACTGTCTAGTTGGTTTCAGGCAGATTTCTTTCCCTGCAAAATTGTACTGCATTTCTCCTTGTTTCATGCAGTTTTCTAAAGATGGCTTGAAAGGAAGAATAGTCATTTCCTTTTTTAGGTCACTAAGCTTTAAAGACATTTTTGACTGTTAACAAACAAGTCAAAAAAGATATTCAGCGTTCATTTTTTTAATATACCCTTTTAAAATCATCTTCTTTTGTAAATATTGTCATTCCAGCAATGGTACAACTCTTGCTTGTGGAGCCTGGAACATTACATAGCAGCAGGGATCTACAGAGTGAGCTGTCAAGTTGCAAAACAAGATAGAAGAATGTGCAAATAGTTTCGAGTAAGAAATAAACTTGCTTTAACACCAGCAGAAGCTTTTTCCATTAAGTGCCCTAAATATTTGTGACACTGTCTACAAAAGTGAATTAAATGTGCTTGAGTCTTGGCTCTGAAATGGAGGCAAACTATCATGAGACAACCTGTGTCCCTACTGCTATACTCTCTTACCCAAATAGGATGGTCCTACACAGACCACCTACTGGCAATAATCTGGTACCCATTTTAGCTCCAGGAACTGGTAGGGAAAGTATTAATTGACCCAGGCCTAAACAATGCCAGGGAGGATTTTAAGAATTATTTGGTACAGACAACTAAATTCAAGTGCTGAAGGATATTCCCAAGTGCTACTTCATTTTTTATGTAGCTGCAACCTATTTCTTCACATTAAGTTGTCACAGAATAAGCTGAGTTGGAAGAGACTCACAAGGATGGAGTCTAACTCCTGGCCCTGCACAGGTGATCCCAAGAGTCACACCTGTGCCTGAGAGGATTGTCCAAACTCTTCTTGAATTCTGGCAGGCTTCGTGCTGTGACCACTTCCCTGGGGAGCCTGTTCTAGTGCCCAAACACCCTCTGGGTGAAGAAACGTTTCCTGATCCTCCCAATACAGCTTCAGACCATTCCTTTGGGTGATGTCACTGGTCATCACAGAGAAAGAGGCCTGTCTGCCCCTCCTCTTCCCCTCATAAGGAAGTTGTAACTGAAGTGGGGTCTGCCCTCAATCTACTCCAGGCTGAACAGAACAGGTGACCTCAGCTGCTCCTCGTACAGCTTCCTTGAAGTCCATTCACCATCTTCATTGCCCTCCTTTGGATGCTCTCTAATAGTTTAATAACTTGATTATACTGTAGCACCCAGAACTGCCCCCAACACTGGAGGTGAGGCTGCCCCAGAGCAGAGCAGAGCAGGACAATCCCCTCCCTTGCCTCGCTGGTGATGCTGTCCCTGATGCCCCCAGGACACGCTTGGCCCTCCTGGCTGCCAGGGCACTGCTGGCTCATGTTCAGCTTGCCATGGACCAGAGCCCCAGGGCCCTTTCCATGGCACAGCTGTGCAGCCTCTCATTCCCCAGTCTGTCTGTACATCCAGGGCTGCCCCATGCCAGGTGCAGAATTCTGCACTTTCCTGTATTGAACTCTGTATGGTTGATGATTGCCTATCTCTCTAATTTATCAAGGTCTTTCTGTAGGGCCTCCCTGCCCTGGAGGATGTCAACAGCTCCTCCCAGTTTTGTACCATGTGCAGAATTGCAGTATTGATAGAAAAACTCATCGGTACAGCCAGATCATCAGAATAACTCTTACTGAAATAATAAACTGTTAAAAAGTAAGCCCCTCAAGTGTGAACATGCCATAGACAATGTAATTGTTCACGCCAATCAAATGTCTGAGGTAATCAATTGCAGAATTCCCACTAAGCTTAGCAGGAATTTGTCTTGGGCAGATCCTGTAGGTAGGTACAGAATAATTGCCAGATCTCTTCTCAGCTCACATTCTATGTGTAACTGCACAGTGGATGCCAGAATATGAGTAATGTACGTGCAGCACACTTCTTGCATGTCTATACATGTCCTGATCGCCTATGCCTGACAAAAGGCCCTTGAAGACAAATGCTTCCATTTCTCTGATGGAATAAATCCTTATTCTTCTGCAGATTTAAAAAATTACCTCTTTTCCAAAGCATGTAAACAGCTCATTTGGAGAAATCAGTCCTTACAACAATGCAATAGCAGGGGAAAGTTGCCAAGTGATTTTAGTCATAGTCATAGTCATTTACACAATAAATCATATGCACTTAGACTCCAAGGGAAAATAAATTCTCAGAGAGACTTGGCCAGTGTTTCATGCAGTGTTTTGTTTGAGCAAAGAGAGGGTTAGAGAGACAGGGACATGTGATAGCCAGAATCATGCCTCCATGACTGCCTTTGTCATTTGGTACTTTTTTCCAGCACACATTAAGGCTGCTAAAAGGAAAAATATTTTTAAAATATTTTAAATGCCCTAGCTGTACCAGAGGCAGGACCACAGGACTTTCCTGTACAACAACACATTCTCTTTCCCACAGTGCCACAAAGTCAAGGCAAGCTGGCTCGCTCTGACTCTGCAGAGATGCTGTCTCAGTGGGTGTGTAAAGATTGGGTTAGGAGCACTTGGGTTAGGAGAAGACAAATGAGCTTCTCTCTGAGCTGACTGAGTCTCACCAATGACTCACCAATGGTGTCAGATGAGTTGTTAATTTGTATTGGTTTGCTATCAGAAACACACCTTGTGAAGTGTCTCGGCTACATTCAGAGACTCTCCGTCGCAGTTTCCCCAGCAGGAGGAAAGATGATGATGGTATTATGACTTGCTTCTTTCCTCATCACAGAGACCAGTTTTCCGTGTCCTGTCAGGGCAGAGAAACCACAGGGTGCTCTGAATTTTTGCTCACTTCTCCACTGCCAAGTTCAGCCATCTAGCAGCCAGGAAATTAGGTAGAGTGAAGGTGTTTCCATTTCTTAGCTTTGTCTAGTCTTGGGTGCAGAAGGGGGAGGTGCTGGAAGTCCTCAATACATGGGGAAAACACCAAAGTGTGCAAAACTCTTCAGTAATCCAAACTGCCAGTATAAGGACTTTTCCCACAGCACTGTTTGCTGCAGACTAGAAGCAACATTATGTCTCTGTTTTTGAGTCTGGCATTCTCCATCCTTAAAACAGCAGACACTGCACCTACCACAAGATAGATTTCTGATAACTGCCTTAATATCTGATTCCAGCCTGACTTATCCTCACAGCTGATGCAACATTTATCTTGCTCTGATTCTAGGATAAAGTTCTCAATCATATTACAATAAAAATAATGATGTGATGTACTGCTCCAGTGCTCTGCCTGTGAATATGAGGAAAATGGCACTTCAGTGAAATTAATCACATAAGGGAAAAGAACATATTGGAAGAATAGCTGAGTTTTGCCAGTATAGCTGTAACCAAACACACAGTTTCTGCCAGAATAGCCTTGAGTTGAAGACCAAGGCTTTTCAAGATCCAGTCAAGAGAACCCTGTAGAAAATAATGTGGAATGGCTTCTGCTTTTGGTAAATACTGAATTTTAGAAAAAAGAAAAAGGTTAAAAAGTTATTTGAAGGGAAAGATGTATTTACCAACATAATAGTTTCATCTAGGGTTATAAAGGAAAAAGTCCACAAGACAAGTTATTTGCTCAAATTTTGCTATGGGCTGCTCAAAAATACTTTAAATAGCTCATGTTTCTTTATTTCAGGAAAGAGAAAAAGATTTTTATTTCACTTGGCTGGTTTATTTTCTAATAGTCCTGCTGGTGTTACAGTTGATTTCAGATTAAAGTACTATATGTGTGTCTGTTTGTGAAGGATAAGAGGAAAGACAAAAGGGCTTGGATTCTCTAACACAAAACTCAAACAGCACCCAGTGATGGTTTCCAGGAGGAAGCTGGAAGTACTTATGTAAATGTAATTCATTTTGCTTTTTTTGTAAAAGTGAGTTACTTCCCAGAGTAGTGCAATGGTGATAGTATTTGTTTGTTGCTGCAGAAAAGAGTGAAATAATGCTCAAAATCTCAAGCTACTCAGGGGTGGCTTTGGGTTCATAATTGAGAAATCAGAAAATGACATAATGAAAAAGAGGAAAACACAGGCAGACCTAAAGTTCAATGCTAATGATAAGAAGCAACATCAAAGTGGGGACTTTCCACCTGACAAAGATGGCTATAGATATAGGAAAGCTTTAAACTGCATGCTAATACAAACACACTGGAAATACAGGAGTACTAATACGACCTAACCATATAATCTCCAGAGGCATTTTCTTGGAAGAAAAGTATTTTATCTGGGTTTCATGAGACCAGTTAAGTGGTCCATAGCTTGTTCCTCTGCCCATCCCACCTGTCCATTACTGGTAGAAGGCTTAGCGCACTCCTTTCATATGACTCCTCTTTGACACCCCATGATCTAGTTTACTAGAATATTCTGAAGAGGGGAAAAAATAGCCATCTATGCAGTGCAGTATAAACAAAAAACAAACATCTCAATGTTTATGACTGAAAACCTGGCAGAATAAAATGTAATATTATAGTAAAATATTATGTAAGTGACAAGAAACTTTCTAAGTAAAATTATTGTTCTGCTTATCAGTTGGACATAGAAAGGGCTGAAGTATAAGAACCATAGTAACAATGAGGATAAATTGAGTAGACATAGCTGAAAGAGTGCTGAAACTAGAGAAGTGTCCCATAGGTTCAGGATTCTCCTTATGGTACTTGATTAGATAGAAACTTTCTGAATAATTATTTTCTTATTTGGAAAGCACTGGGAGACACAAGTCTCAGAAGTCTGACTTTCATTAACCAACTTATAGAAACTAGAGTTGTAATCAAGTGTCAGAGCTAAATATCTGTTAGTGATTTGGCTGTTTGCCACTGTCTGGAGATGATACAAATCTCAGACAAAAATTTGCATAAAGCATAGAGTTTTTCTTATAGGGGCTCACGGATACAGGCTTTAGGACATTTCTTCTTCATAAATATCCTGGTTTGAGACAAGTAAAGTCAACCTAGAACCATAAATTATGTTTAATTGAGATAAGGGATCTAAGGAAGAAAATTTCACTGAGGAGAATCAATAATGGGTGGAAGCAGATAAAAGTGTGAGATGGGACAAAAGTCCTGGGGGAGGGGCAGGGGAGGGGTGAGGAGAAGTCCTGCAAATCTATTTAGAAACACATAGCAAAAAATGACTGATAATTTCTGAGAACATTTTAATCTCTGCTGTAAAGAATTTGAATACAAAAAGGGAACGTGAAATTTAGTGATGCGTACAGTAAGGTTACAAAAACACATAATGTTCCTGTGGTAAATTTACCAGAGAACATCATGGTCTAACAATAGTACTGTGGTAAATTTACCACAGGAACACTACATTTTTGGTGACCACAGCTCAAAACTATCAATCTCAGAATAAGGGCACTGTAAGCATTTTTGGAGAATTTTGAGTGCAATTTCAAAGAGCCAAGAGGAATTTAAAGATAAGAAGGCATTCCTAAGAAGAGAGAATTGGAAAGCCGCCAAGCAGTCGCCCAGAAATCTCATACAGCAGAAGGTTCAAATATTAGGAAATATTCTTTGATTACTTAGAAAATTGAAGTAACAATTTGATTGAATTGTTGAAACAAGGCATTTTCATAGCCATCTTCAAAGCAATTACTACTTCCTCACATAAGAGGCTTCTATACCTAATAAGGTATAGTATGCTTGAATGTCAATTAATCAGTTTAATCCCATGTAAGAAAACACAAAAATTCTGCAAAAGTGACAAGATAAAGCTCATCACATGGCACAGAAGCCTTGCTAAGCATGTGGCAAATACAGTGGTCATTAAAAGTCTAATGCTTTGTTCCTTTCTCATTTGAGCATTTTAATGCAAGTTTAATCACATGCAAGTTTAATCACATTGAATAACATCAATAACACAATTTTTATGAGCACACCTTGCTATAATAGACACAGAACTCTGTCCAAGATGTCCCACAGGGCAATAAGAAGGAGTGACGCCATTAAAATCAACCACAGACTTGTATCACACATCATATATTCTCTATCAGCCACATTCAAGACAGTTCAAATAATCTTTGGATGTGACTGTCCAGCCAGGGGTGTATCATAAGAATGTTTTTATTTGTTCCATAATGAGGTGTCAAAATACAGAGCACACATATAACCCACAGTGAAAGTCAAATTACAGGGACATCAAGTACTTCATGGCTAAGGATGAAATTCAAAATGATTTTGAGAAATTGTAGGAATTAATTGAAGTTAATAAAATAATACTGTATACAGAATTGTGAAAAAATTAAATGTTTTTGTGCAAAATTAGGAGTAAGAGACTAACAGATTACAAAATTGAGAAGAGTTTAAGTTGTGTGTTGATATAAATCAAACAAACATTATTCTGGGGCATATTAACAGAAGTATGGTACATGTGGGCTGCAGGAAGTCATTTTCAATGTCAGGAGAGAAGCCTCTGCTGGATAATTGTGTTGTTTGGAGTGCCATGGTTGAAAAAAACTGTAGACAAACTGGAAATAGGCCAAAAGCAAGCACCAAGTATGGTAAGTGCATTAGAAAACATGACCTGCACAGGGAGGTTGAAATTGTTTGTTTAGTCTAGAAAACAGAAGATTGGTGGGAGACAGAACAGACTGTAAAAGTATAAAATGCCAGTCAGAACAGTGGGAAATTTCTTATGTGAATGCTAAGAGTTGTGCAAGAACATGGAGGGACTGAAGCTGCAGCTGCAGGGTGTGAAATTTGGACTTAGCAAGACAATGTAAAACTGGAGGAATAGTAGAGTCACTAGAACATGAATACAGAAGTGGTAGGGTTCTAATGTAAATTAATTTTTGTATCAAAACTGACTTAGAGAGGGATGATAACAGATAGATATTTATTGTGGTAGTCCTAGAAGTATGTAATAGACTTCTAGATTTAGTTATCCCTGAATGTGACTGGAGATTTCACTGATGCTAATGATGAAAATATGTAACTGGGAATTATACCAGTATGGAGTATATTGGTATCTGGATAAGGACTGGACCATAAAAACAACAGTTATTCATAGGACCTCAGTATTTCTGAACATGAGGATCAACACTCCTCTTTTCACTATAGCTTAATTTGAGCATGGTTAATCAGGATGTTACAAAATGCTGGCCATAGAAAATAAGCTTGAATTACATGATCAAGATTAGACTCTAAATTAATCAAAGTACATGTAAAACAAAATTCCTGATTTCAGGGGTATATGTTTTGATAAATTAAGGAAATTCTCAGCTGGACTGAGTAGCTGTGAGATCAGAATGTTCCGGGGTCCTGGAATGTATCCTCTCAATGGTGCAAAATATGGCAGGAAGCTGAATCCCAAGAGCAGAGAGGAAAAGTGTAGAGTCTTGAGATAATGGATGTCTACCCATTTTTAAAGGATATATTTAGAATAAGTAGCTATCTTACAAAATAAGATACAAAAGTACAGAGAAGCAAAAGAAATTTTATCTTAAAATCCAGAAAACAAGAGTATGATTAAATGTTGAATAGAGGCTGGAAGGAAATTACTTTCAGGGATAAGATTTTATATTACTCTTGTTTAATATTTTCATAATAACTTGACACATAATACAGGAGCTTTCTGATAAAATCTGCCAATAATAAAAAACTGAAAGACAATAACAGGAAGGAGTGGGGATATCATACAGGTATGTGGATCACCTTTAAATCTTGAGCAATATAAATGGGACAAATTTGGATAGGATAAAATGTATAAGTCAGGCACTTTGGTGTTAGTAAACAGAAGGTCCTCCCCAAAACTAGAAACTCTATGCTTGGAAAAAATGTAAGGAAGTATTGAGATGAAAAGGGTCATTCCAAAATGGCTAGGAGCTTCTAATGGGACACAGCTGTGAATGAGGCAAATGCTGTTCTATGACATACCAAAAGAGGTATTTCTAACACAAATAAGGAAGAGCAGTGTCACTGTATAAGATCTGGCAAAAACATCTTTGTATGACTAGTGCAATTTTAATCATCTCTCTTCAAGGAAACACAACTAAAACACAATAGGAAATGGCTTACTAGGTTAATGAGAGAAACAGAAAGCATATTAAAAAAAAAAACACTTTAAAAGACCATGAATGGTTAGAGCAGCAAAAGAACAATTCAAAAGAGATGTGATGATTGCCTATAAATACATCTGAAGAACAAGTACCAGTAAGAGGAAAGGAGTATTTAATCCAAATAATAATGCTGGAACAGGAACAAAAGGATATAATCAGCCCTGAGTGTGAATAGAATTTAGAGATACAAATCATAAAAACAAAGAAGTTTTTGAACTGTGTTCCTTTGAGAGTAATGGGGGCAAAAGGAACCTAATTGCCTTTAAAGGACAAAGTAAGTTTATAAGAGGAATGATGTAACATGGCTTCAAGTGATTGCAGGGATTGATTTTGATGATACAGAAAGACCTTTGCAACCTTGTGTTTCTGTTGTTATAAAAAAGTAATGAATTCTTTTGCTCTGTTTCCACTAAGGTAGGATATAAAATGTTCAATTTAATTTGCAGGTTAGAGAACAACGTCAACTTTCTATTAAGACACCAGACGCCAGAGCAAACTAGCTAAGAAAGTTTTCAAGAAGCACTTGAACAAATATTCGACATGGCTTTTTTAAGTGTACTGAGACAGACTTACAGATATGGGTTAGTTTTCTGAGGTTCTTTTCAGCTCTAAATTTCTGTTGGAAAATATAAGCTTGTGTTTCTGGACTCTGGCTTAGCAAAACAGCAAAAACCACAAGTAATTTCTATTAAGTAATTTACACTCTACAACTTCTGGAGATATTTGCAGTGGTTCATTATTTATTATTTTTCCAGCGTTCAGAGTGTTTTAGGAAATTCATAAAGTAAGCACAATTCCCAACTGGAGACTGGAAGATTTTGGCTTTCATATCTGGAGATTCTGTTATACACACAGAAGAATACCATTACTGTATGTAGCATTCTCTAGCAGACAAGACGCAGCCTGGTGTGAGCTCCATTGTAAAACACTTACTTTCTCTGAACTTCCTTCCAGAGTGGCAACAGGATTCTGTGTTCCATCATTCTGGACCACTGGCAGGGACCATCAATAATAAATTGTGATGATGAGAATGGCAAAACATGCATGCACATTGCTGCTGCTGCAGGCTACAGTGATATCATCAGTGAGCTGGCTAAAGTCCCAAAGTGCAACCTGCAGGCCCTTGATGTGGATGACAGGTAACCATGGAAACTCTGAAATTGCTGCTTCCTTTCTAATAACCTGAGACCAGCTCTGCCTTGTAATCATGTTTCCTGTTTCACAGGCCATGGCCTAGTAATGTCCTACACTCCAAAGAGAGCTGTGCTTGCTCAGAAACACTGCAGACCAGTCCAGCTCACATGTATTGTACTTAGCACCATAACTGACTAGAAAGAATTATATTTAGCTTTCTGTTTATGCTAGAAAAAGAGCTTATTTCTGTAAGGACGTTGCAATGACTCACCTAAGTTTCTTTCAATCAAAAGTGAATATTCTTTTTAAAACAATACAATGGGATCCTGAAACTTGAAGCCAGAATCCTGCTGTTATTTGTATTTAAGAAATGGCAGTGTTCTCTTGATGTATTTAAAATGAAAATACCATACTCCTACAGGACCAGAGGACCCTCATCTTCCATTCTGAAAAGACCTGTGATTTCTTCTGTGATTAAATCTCTATTTCATAAGTACAGAAGAGTCATCTTTCCTTTTTTTCACCCCACACCTACCTTCCTTGGAACTTTGCTCATAAATTTATTTAATGCAAAGAGAACCAGCTGGCTGTTCACATTGATTATTCTGCTCAGTGAAGCAAATGCCAAAGTTTTCATGGCTTAGGCCTTTAGGCACTTAAAATAATATCATTCTTCATGAAAAAGTGCAATAAAATGGAACAGAAATAAAATGAACAGGGTTTTGGAGCAGTTTCTAAACATCATTAAAATGTAGTTGAGCAGGCTGTGTTTCTATGGAAAGAAGAGCAAAGGGAGGAGATTGCCTACACTTCAAAGTTCATTAAGACATGACCACTTATTCCACATGCTCAGATATTTCCACAGAATATATTATACTGGAGAGACAAAAGGTAAGCTTTTCACTACAAACATATCTATAAGATTTTCATTCTATTTTGTTTTTGATTGCACCCAATCTGAAATCACTGGGACTGAAAAGGAATAGAAAGAAAAAATTCAATTTTATTTTTTTATTCTTAAACACTTCTGTGGTGTTGTCTGTGCTTTCAGGTTTTTCACAAGAGCAATTTGGAAACTGAACAGAAGTTTCTAAATACAAGATGCAAATTTTATGCCAACAAGAAAATCAATTTGATTCTTCTGCAGAGTTTCAAAGCAATTATATGTGCTCTGGTCTGTGCCTATCATAGAACTCAGAAACTGGCAAAGTGGCAGTCTGGTAGATGTGTTCAGTCCTTGTCATTCATCTGGGAGAGGCTTCTCTAGTTACCTTCATAGAGAGTCCTCTGCCAACCATGGCTAATTGTGGTTGGTGTAAAGATGAGGAGAGTTTGCCCCTATGCAGTGGACACTGTGAAGGTTTTTTCCAAGTTCTACTCTGAAAACTTTAGTCACTTTTCCTACTCTACAATTCCATCTGTGGAAGAGATGATATTATATAATGTATGGGCATTCTGCAGCCCCATATCTACTTTATCTGCAGCTAAATAAATGCAGCTACAGCTGATGGCTGGAGAATTTCTTAAAATGTATATTATTAATCTGGACAAGTAGCATATCCTGTGCACACCTCAATATGTCATTAATAGCTTTGATTGTAAATCTGTTCATCTATTTTAATGATACTCCCCCTTTCCTGTAGGACTCCTTTGCACTGGGCTGCAGCAGCAGGGAAAGCTGACTGTGTGCAGACACTGCTAGAACTGGGGATAGACAGCAGCCCTCGAGACATCAATGAAAACACTCCTCTGACATATGCAATATACTGTGGGCACACGGCATGCATCAAGCTGCTGACTCAGGAGAGCAGGTAAAAGAGAAGTTCACATCTTGCTCACATGTTGCCGCTGACTAGAAAACAATTTTGTTGGGTTTTGAATACTCCTGAAGGGTTTGGGCCCTCAGTGGTGTTTCCTTGATCCATAGGCAATACTTGTTTCATTTTCCACCAAGGCTGAAACATTACAATGAGTTCTCTTCACAAAGACTCTTCACTGAGGTTGAATACTGCTCTAGCAAGCAGCAGAGGGCTATGAAGAACAAGTGTGTATAGCTCTTGCTCAGTCACCTTCATGTAGAAAATTTGTATAACAGAATAATTTCAACCCTCAGATATATGTAACTTCGCTTTGAAATTTCTGCACACTATCTGTGTGCTCATATAATCAGATGAACAGATAGACTGAACACAAAAGCAGCTTTGACAGAAAATAATCTCAAGTTTTCTTCCTCAGAGTGAGGGTTTGGTAGTATCCTAGCCTTCTTTAGTTCCTTACCTTGATGTGCTTTTTTATTCTGAGTTCTTGTCTGTTAGAAAGTATAACAAAAGACTTATTGGTTACAATTCTTCCTTTTTCAGCAGCTGTTATCTAATTAGTTTCCATTCTTCTACTTCAAGTATGCGCTTACATTTATCTCCCCATTTATTTGTACTTTCCTCTCCTTTCCAGTCAGAAGTTAGTATTATGTGAGACACAGGTAATATTACCTCTCCCCTTTTTCCTGTACTCTGTGTATTAGAGAAGGTCAGAAATTAACCAAAATTTCATCTCAAAACCACTACAGCAATACAGACACCATTTTTGTTTTTGCCTTTTTCTCTTTTATATGTTCTCTGCATTCTTCACACTTATATTTGTAGCTCTGTAGCCTATTGTAGTGGTGGCTAGTTTTCCCAGTAATTTTCCATGGCCTTTCCCTAGGCAGAAAGACCAAATAAATTCCAGAGCTCCAAGTCCCATGGGGAACAAGGCCCCATGCTGTCTTGGTTCTTCCTGGCTACCAAGGCTGAGAACAACTCTGTCCATTCTCATGGACAGAGTACAGCTAGTACCAAGAGAGGGCCTCCAGACCTGGGGGGGAGGGGGAATTCCATCACCACCTGTCCTCCTAATTGGTGCATAATTTATCAATTTTGCTAATTTCCTAAAACCTATAAAAATGTAGTCACCCTTGTGGTGGTGGGCTTTTGTGGACATCTTTTCATAACTGCCCCTGAAGGCCTTCAATAAAGATCCACTTTTATATTACCTCCCATATTAAAATTATCTTGAGTTTCATTTCTAGTTTGGAAAAGGCAACAATACTACTGTAGGTAATTATCTTGACCAATCTGAAACTGTGCTGGACCTCTTTAGCACAAGCAAGGCAAGGGAAAGGGCAAATGGGAAAGAGGAAAAAGGAAAGGGGAAAGGGGCAGTAGGAATGGTGAACTAGTGCATTTTTACAGTGTTTGCAATGACCAGAAATACCTTTTTCCAAGTATGACATAATACAAATACCTGATTTAAAAGATCACAGCATATTCTTCTCATTATCATTAGATCTTCACATCTGGTAGATACTGAAGCCACAGAAATGTGTTTGTTTTTTCCCAGATAGCTGTGCTAAGTTACAATCATTAAGATGTAACTTATATAACTTTCTATAAGAAAGAGTGAATTAACACAGTAGCATTTTCAGTCCTTTAATTACATATTTGGGGTCCTAATTTTCTTGAACCACCCATGCAAATGTATCTGGACAGAATATTGCTTCTTTAATGGAGTAACACAGTTGGTATTTTCTCATTGTTTGGTAGTACTGGCATCACATTTTATTTTGTATTTCCAGTAGATCTGAGTCAGTTCATCAGTTTCACTCCCAGAACAACAGACTTATAAAGAAAGAAGGACGATTCAGTATGCTGAACCAGATCTTCTCTTGCAAAAAGAAGAAAGATGATCAGAAAACCAGTCAGAAGGAGAGAAACAGGGATCGATATCCTGGAGAAGAGACCTCAGAAGTAGATGATATCATCACCCGTTTTGATGGCATTATGAATAAAAATTGCAAAGACTTTCCAGATGAATGTAAGACCACCGCTGACTTTAAAAGAAAGAGTACAGACACTAAGTACTTCATAGCAGAAAAGAAGAAATCAGTATGTCAGGGACTCCCACCCATCACCACCCAGAGCTTCCCCCCAATCACTGCAGGCAATTCCTTCCTAACTGCTTCCCAGAGCAAAATGTCAAGCTTCTCCTCCAGCTCCAGTACCCACCATTTTCCATTCAAGTCTCAAAAGAGTAAGAGTGAGCACAATTTGCTGGACAACACAGACAGCTGCCAGGCTTTGCTGGATGATCCCTGGAACACAGATTCTAACCAAAGGCTCTCTTACAAAGTCTGTACTAGGACTTCTTCAGACAAACTGATGAATGGCTTAGACTCTGATAGATCTCACCATGTGCTTCTGTGCCCTCCCTGCCTTCCCTCACTTCCCAGTTCTCCATCAGGTAATTTTTTTCCTTCTCTATATCCTAAATCCTATAATATCTACTGATGTGGCAAATGGAGTCAGAAAAAAAGTAAGGACCAATAACATTCCTTTTTTTTTTTTTCAGTTTCTCCTTTAGGTGGCCATTGCAGATAGCATGTGGGTGGGGCATCAGTTGAAAGCTGAAAGAGAAATAGGAGAAATAGGAGATTTAAGTAGGTCTGATGAGCAAGCAAAAATGCAGGTATCTAGGAAGTATATAAGGCACCTGAACAATAAGTGCTTCCAGATAATATCTATGTGCTTTGTGAATTGCACATTAACACCCACTACCACACCTGCTGCCTTGTGTCCACATCTAGTCATGGATGTAGATGTGCATGGGAACAGTCTTGCCCTCAAATCTCTAACTGTGCTGAGAGCTGCTTCTGCATCCAGCCAGGTCCAGTGCCATGCTGGACAGCTTTATGTCATGCCCCCTTACCCATATAGTTATATTCCGACTCCAGGCTGCAGTGGCACCCCTTCCCACCCTGAATACACCCTGAGTGCCAGCTCTTTGGTCTGTGCTGTTCTTATGGTTTCTCCAAAACTGAATTCAGGTTGCTAAATTTACAGAGATGGGACAAATGCTTTTATGCTGTGGTCTGGAAGTTGGTCTGGCCTGTAATGCAGTAGTAATGAAGCAGAGCATTAGAATTCTAAGGTGAACTTGATACCAGAGTTTGGCTGGATTTGGGACCTAGTATTTTGTTTGACTCACGTCCATGTTTAAATGAATCTGCCTGGCTGGCCTGCATTCTGGAGTTAACTTTAACATATCAGTGTCTCCAAATTCATGTCCTTTGGGGTTAGTCCCATGCCAAAATTAAACACATCTAGCATACCTTCCAACCACTGCAATATCTAACTGAAAATGAAGCAAGCAAAAGCAAGCCCCAGACTTTCCAGTATACCATTGAAAGGAGTAAAAATTTTACAGTAAGTTAACTTACAGTTACCCCAAGAGACATGAGCCCTTACCCTTCAGTGGAAAGAGAAGTGAACAGAAACCCTAAGAAGAGCCCCCAGTTAGCTGCATGATAGTGCAAACTGTTCTGAAATCTAAGTGAAGTGAACTACAAAAAAGCAAATCTTTGCACACAGGTCTGACAACTAGAGCAGAGACAGCAATTTCAGAATGGCAGACCATTATACATACATTGTGCAAATAAAGGCTGGAAATAGCTTTTTGGTGTAAAAAGGAGCTACTTTAAAAGTGCCACTTCCTGGATGCCAGGCCACATTCCTGAAAGCTTAATAGAACTGCTCCAAAGGTGTCACTGCTTTTTTACTATGCACTCTTCAGCTGCTCACTCAACCATGTGAGCCCCAGACTCCACATGCCCAGCAATGATTGCTCCTGCACAACTCCTTCTACACTAAATTGTGCAAGGTTCAGCTCACATGTGGAACACATGAATACCTGCAGGGCTGCTTTACAGCCTCACTGTAATAGGGTACAGGGAGGCTAAGATGTTTGAGATCATTGAACTTGACGGCAGTAGCAGGAATGAGTTCAAGCTGGATAAACCAAACTGGAGGACAGCTATCTGGGAAAATTTCCTGTTGGAATTTGGTAGACTATTTATACATTTGATATGGAAGTAACTACCATGTTATTTAAAACATGATTATAGATTTTTCTTAATATTTTAGTATACTACAGTGCTAAGAAAATGGCTAAATCCTTGTCTGCTGTGGACAGAAGGATAGGTGGCTTTCCTAGAAAAAAAATTTTTGTGGAAAACTTATGACAAAAATCTAGTTGTTATAATGGGAGCCATCTTTGAATGCCAAAAGGGATGATAAGTTATCTTATTTCTGACAGTTTGTTATCCCTCTCAGAAAATAAAAACCCTGAATCTTCTTTAAGTCCAGTTTTCTTTGTACCAACTCCATTTTAACATTTAATACCATTTTCCAAGAATGAAACTGGACCTGTAGCTGGCAAAAAGGACCTTCCTCTGAAACATGTGAATTAACACCCTCTGAGGAGGAAGAGAGTGTCTGACGGGAATACATTGCACAACACAGATACTGTCTCACATTTCTTCGTGATAAAAAGATCTGCTTATCCCTCTTCATGCCTATGTGTGTGGTTTTTAAGTCCGTCTTCCACTGTAATTAAAGCCACCTGACTTTCTGTGAATTAGAACTGCATTTACTGTATGAGCTCCAGGGCTTCCAGGTCTCCAGTGTGCTGTGCCTGCAGGACTTACAGGGATCAGAAGTAAAGTCTGTTCCAGCCCAGCCAGCAAGGCTGTGCAGGCAGCCCCCTCTCTGAGGAAAAATATCTTTTGTTGGTTTTTGTTGGCGTATTGTTGGTTTTTGGGGTTTTTTTTTGGGTTTGGGTTTTGTTTTGGTTTGTTTTGTTCAGCTTGGGAGTTTTTTGGGGGTTTTTTTGGTTGGTTTGTTTTTTGGGGTTTTTGTGGGGTTTTTTGTTGTTTGGTTGGATTTTTTAATTGATTTTTCTTTCTTTCTGCAGGAGACTTAGCTGAGGGGGGGGAAAACAACATCCGGTTTTTGAAGACACTGAAATGTTAATACTTCATTTCTCAATTCATGACTGGGGGGACTACATGTAATTTCCTAATCACTGAATATCTTAGCCAGGATAAGGGTATCAATAATCTAAGAAAATGCAATTTTAAAATTATTTTCTCTGTTGACACAGAATGTTGATTGTCTTGCCTGACCATGTCTGTTGTCAAACTCAAAGCTAATTTTTGTGCTCACTTGCTACAGAGGCAGCCAGCACATATATATGTCAAAGCCTTTGGAGGTTTTTTGTTCTATTATCTGTGCTCCTGGGAATGAAAGATGAGTCAATTTACTAGCTGAGCATTAAGACTCACACAAAGGGGAGAGGTTGCTGTGTGTAGCAATGAGAATTACCTTACTACTGTGCCATTGGTTTCTCTCAGAATTACTGCCCTCCACTGAGAAGAGCAAAGACAGTCTATACTAAAAACTGTCAAAATTCTATGAGAGTTTGCCACCCGCAGTACTGAGCTAGCATCGAAAATCTGAAGCATTTACTTATGAGCTTTGCAATCATCTCTTTTTGCAAAATGTACTGCCATCTACATTCTACAGGGAAAAATAGTGGAAGTAGAGAATTCCAAGTGACATGAGTAACGAAGCCTGTCTCAAGTATAAGACAGCTCTGAGACCCCCATCACCCCCTTGTCTTTTAGGTTACTAAATTTCCAGATGTAAGATGATACTTTATTGCAAGTTTTATTACAGTACCTTTTGTTTGCTTGAATAGGTAATGTGAAAAATGGGCTATTACTAAGTTTATGATGGTATAAGCAGTATGGTATAGTTCAACAGGAAGCATTTTTTGGCTAGGAAAGCAGAGCAACGCTGATCAGTGTGGCTGTCACTTTCTCAAATTTAAGAACCAATTTACTCTGAGACATTCATCATAACATTAACAACTTTTACACAAAATACATTACTATGTGGTTCACCTTCCTAAATTCAAGGAAAAGTTAAAAAAAAAAAAATACAGCCTCTAAAAGGACCCAAATGCAGTCCTGCATTTTATAAGAATGAAATTGGGTGTTTTCCATTTATTCAAAAATAACTGAAATCATAAATGTGCTCTTGGGGACAGCAAAGATGATGTCTCAGAGAGAGAAAAACTATTTTTCCAGATGTTATGTGAAATGGATAGAAAGGAAAAGTAGAAGAAAACTTCCACTTGATGCCAAAACTTTTAACAAGGATTCTTTTCCAAGCATTCATATAATCCTTGCAAACATGATTATGTTTTGTACCATTGTTTTGCTGACAGATATCCCATTTATGAAATGAACATATCTCTTGATAGCAACAACAATCTCCCATCATCAAAGCCATAATGGTACATACACAATAAGCCATTAGTTCTCAGCATAAGCATCACAGAAACCAATATAACTTTAATTGCTCTAATGAGAGCAACAAACTGCTATATTGGAATTGATATATTTAGTCCTTTGTGCAAAGTGGATGCAAGGTCTATAGAAGAAATTTACCAAATAGAGACTAGAGATGTTAAAGAGTAAAACACAGGGAAACCAAACTGAAGTCTGTTTCTGTTAAGCACAGATTCTTCATGCAGGATTCTTCATGCAAGATTTTTCATGCTTTAGCTCAAACACATCAGCTTAACCACAGGATCCAGCAGACTGGCCCAATGTCTGTCAACTGTTGTGGCTTTTAGACTCGAGCTTTGTTCCGTGCTGAGCTGAAGGCTGCACTGTAACATGGTGGTTTGCCTGACCAACACCACAGTAACTCCTTTCACACAGAATCTGTTTAGTCATCAACATAGTTACAGCCGCCGTGACAGATGCTTCTGTGCACCTTTAGAAAACCTTTTAGAAAACTGTTTTTCTACAGCTTTATCTTGCACAGCCCAACAACACATAGGTATTTTCAAGTACCAGCTGCAAAGCCACAAAGGCAATTAATGTCATTCCATCTCTTCCTCCTGCTTAGGATGTTCTGCTACATCCACCCTGTGTCTCCCCTTGTCCCTGTGTGCTGACAAAGCATATGCCTGCTCTTCAATGAGCTGTGTTGCAAAGCTGTGCTGGATGAGCAGCTGCTTGCCAAGACATTTTGTTAAATGGCTCATCACAGACTTGGTGATAACAAGAAAATAACTTGAGGGACTCAAGCATCACAGAATAAGATCAGCTCAGGAAAAAGATCTGGTAAAAATGTTGACTTCGTGCTTGAGTTTCTACTTTTTTCAGTATTATGTGATGAAATGCATTACATCATCTAACATGCTGTCTTTTTTAATAGTATTACACCTAAGTTAACTTTAATCTTAAACAATGACATGCCAGAATTAACCAACCTTTCCTTTCCACTATATACTCTTCTTGATGAAAATGATACTGCCATAAACATGGTTTAATAAGGATCAGTATAAGCTTCTATCAGTTATGATATGCTTTCATCTGCAAGAAAACCCTCTCAAAGCTCATCTTTACTGCTATTAGCTTTCAATGTCCTTTTCCAACCAGCATTTGAACTCTGTTTTACTTTTAATACTTATGAAGGCTGAGACCCTATCAGGACATTTTGCAAACTAAAGCTTCAATTTTGAAATCAAATCATCTGTTTGAATAATTTTACAGATTTAGAGCCCAAAGATTCTTACAGAGACCTAGCTAATAAACTGTGCCCATTTTAAGACCTAAAGCTATATTATACAAGAGGAAACTATAAGGGTATATGTGAAGGTTGTACTAAATCAGTCCTTGTTATGAGTGTAAAGTGAACTAGGCAAAAGCTTCTTTTTTTTCAGTCAGTGGTTTCTTGTTATTACATATTTCTGAGAAATACTAAGTAAGTTTTCTTTTCTGGAAGCCAGAAATGCACAGTGCACCACACTAGTTACAATTATTTCCATAATAATTTTCTTTTTCTTTCACAGGTAGAAGTTTTCAACAGATGTCCATAGACCAACACAAAATGAAAAATGTTATTCCCATACAGAACAGCCTAGCTCCAATACCCAACCACAGTGCTCACAAAAGTAAGTACAGACAAGTGCCAGTTACTGTATCACATTGCGTGCCTCCATCAGTAGTGTCTGAGTGCTTGAGAGAAGTTTCATGTTTGTTTTTCACAGCATCCTGGAAAGGCTGAGGTAGGAAGACACCTTTGGAGACTGTCTGTCCATCCTCATGTCTGCAGAGAAGTCACCTACAGCACATTGCCTAGGATCACACCAGTTTTGTCTTAAATATCTGTGAGAATGAAGATTGACACTACACACTTTATCTGGGTCATCTCTCAGTGTTTGACTGCCCTCAGAGAAAAAAGTTTCTTAGTTCTTATTTGTGGCCATTGATTCTTTTCCCTCCATAGGACTCCACTGAGAAGAGTCTGTCTCCTTCTCCATTACTCCAGACAATCAAACATTTATACATATTGACAAGATCCTTTGAGCTGCCTTCTCTTCTTGAGGCTGAACAGCCCCAGCACTGTCAGTCTCCCTTTTAAGGCTGACACTCCAACCCTTTAGTCATCTTCATTGCCCTCCACTGGATTTGTTTCAGGATGTCCCCCTCCCTCTGTGTGCTGGGAGCCTCAGAACTGGACTCAAAACTCCAGATGTGTCTCACCCAAGCTGAGTAGAGGGGAAGAATCACCTGTCACAATCTGCTGGCAGTGGTCTTCCTGAAATATAGCCACGGATGCTGCTGGCTGTATTTCTGCATGGGCACATTGCTGGCTCATGTTTAGCTTGGGGAAGCAGTGGTCCCAAAGAGCAGGAGAGCTTCATCCCAGTCCCAGCAGAGTGTCAAGACTGGGAGTGTTCCAGGCTGGAGTTTTCTTCATACACGGACATCAGCCCTACTCCCAGCAGTGTCCTAACCTCACATTCTTGTGCTCCACAAGCACAAATCTGCACTGGATACTGGATGAGGATTTACAGTTTTCTGACTGTCATCCTGCAGATCAGCCAGGTCCAAAAGCATTCAGATCTAAATTTAAGATTCCCTGCCACTTATAATCTAAATGTCAGAAGCAATTCTGCAGTGATGACAATATTGCTAGAAATGAGGCAGAGGCAGCCTTATGGGGACCATCAGATTGGATGGGGATATACAGAATCCTGTCCTGCTGCTGTTTTCTACATGAGACAGGAAAAAGAAAAGGTGTTTGAATTATTGAGGTGGTATTCTCTGTCTGCTCAGAAGGAAGAAAATAATTTAATTGCTTTTGATTGCTTTTAAAACCCTCGATCCAAGCATTCTGGTTTTTAAGCTTTCTACTCCTGTTCTCTGTGTCTTCTAGTTAAATCATAGTTGTAAGCAAAATCCTTAAAAAATCTTTCCTAATAATTGTTGTTCTTGCATTAATTTGTACAAATGGTCAAGAATTTAGTTCTAGTCTCATGTTAAAAACTGTTTTACAAATAAGATACAATTATCACAATTACGAATCATGTTTTTTTAACTAACACAGCACATTTATCCAGGTGCCATTACTGCTTGAACATTAGTTCAAGCCAGTAACAGAAAAGCAAAATTATTTGCAAAATAGACTGTATTTCTTGTTAACACAAATTACATATTTGCTCATGAAGCTTTCTAAATTACCGTTTCAGAGTCTTTTCTAAGTATGAGACTTCACACTCATCCTCCATCCAGCCCTAAAAGTATTATCCTTTTGGACCTAGCCTTTATCCAGGTAAAGTGCTCCAGCAACAAAGTCTGAGTATAAATATTTGTGTTTTCTCTACTATTTTTAATACAGAAGATGTGTGTTAAAAATACATTAAGGAAAAAAAGAAAAAAAAAAAAACCAAAACCACTACCAAGAAGTTGGAACAATAAAATAAGCAAAAACTAGAATGAGAACTGAAACTACTCCGAAATAGAGAAAAAAGAAGTATCTCCCCCCAAAAAAGGAAGGGCAATGAAAGAAGAAGGAAGAACTTATTAAATCTCTCAGTAAAAATGTTTTAAAATACATGTTAGAAAGAGGAAAATAGGAATGAAACAGTAGCCTGGGAAGAGTACTTGAGTGATTTTAAACAATAAATTCTCACCCTTCAGATATTCCCGGTGCCAGAGATCCCTCACATGACTTCTTGAGTAGCCTCAGCACAGACTGCATCTCCTATTCTGCAGGCTGCTACTTCATCCCCTACACAGTCCTTCTGTTTCATCATGCAACACTTCCAACAACCCCTGGAAAAGACTGTCAGACACTCTCCGCAAAATGCCAGAATAAATCTTCAAACAAATATGGAACTTCTACAGAACTCTTTGTCACTCTCATTTCTTCATGTAGTTAAGAAGGTCAGATATTTCTGGAAGCATCAGAGGAGACAACATGTGTCTCATGCACAAAAAGGTGACATTATTAGTTGGAAAAAAACCACCACAACAACAAATTTAAAAAACAAAATCTGTTTCTACAGGTCATTTAACCATATTTTCTGGAGATCTGGGGTTGTTTTTTGCCATTATTCATCGTGATTTGACGTTTCTTCTTTCTCAAGTTAACAGCAAAGCATTCCACAAAGCACCTACATCCCTGCAGACGGCCACTGTTGTCCACTGCTTGCAAGGGAGGGGAGTCTAAGACCCATTCTTCTGCTGGGCTCCATATCCCTTGGGCAGTGCCTTTCTGACAGCCTTGGTTTTGCCTCTGCAGTTTGTAATAGAAGCCACTCCAGAGTCTCTGCTGAGTGGAAAAGGCTTCCTGAACCAGTAGCTCCTGCTGTTTAGGTCTTTGGTGCCCAAATCTGCCCTCTGTGTAAATCATTAATGGTGCTTTTCCTCTGTGTATTTCCTGGGGCCTTAAGGGCTCTGCCTCCCACAGATGCCAGCTCTGGGTCCAGGTTCATGTGTTTCAGTACATGTACTAATACTAGTCATTATATGCATTGTTTCAGAGCCATCCATGTACCAGCCCTGAAATCCTAAACTGAATATCCTAAACTGAGCGCAGTAAATGGGACAATGTGGAAAGCCCTGGTGTTTGGACTCTTTGAATGGGCATGAGTTTGTGATGGCTGCTCTGTCATGGGGGTGAAGTTAAGCTGCAGTGGTTTTGGCCTACTTAAGTCCATCATTTAAAGCTTTTAATGATGTACATAAAGCACATAAAGCTTTGTAGATATTTTCACACAGATGTGAACTTTGTATATATTAATGTATGACTATGTTCTAAAGAGGGACACAAGTGAGCCTCTCAACATTTGCTGAATGCACACCAAAATTTCAGTGAACTCAAAGCATTCTACCACGTGCCAGAAAACAAATGGGCTCATTTATTGTATATAGCCCTCCCAGACTCACACAAATTCAGCACTAACTAAAGCAAAGTATTAATGATTTGGGTGTTTTTTGTGGAAAGGAGAAGTGATTTACTGAATTTCTGAAAATGAATGAATCTTAAATATGACCAATGAATTACAGTACACTGCTAGAGGCCAGGCAATTGTAGTAAACACTGTCTGCTCATGTAATCACAACTTGAATTGTAATTGAAAATAGCTTAAAAAGAAAAGAATCTACCAAGTTTCTAAATCCTCTCTATAAAGATCCTGCTTTGCCCTAAATCCATACCTGGTAAGCTTTAGAAAAGTACTGCTCCTTAAAATAAATAATCAATTATTAAATTAGTATAAGGTGCATGCCACAGGGGATTATGACAAGAACTTTAGCCTCTTTTGCACCATGTGTATAGTTAAAATAGATAGATAGATAGATAGATAGATAGATAGATAGATAGATAGATAGATAGATAGATAGATACATAGATACATAGATACATAGATACATAGATACATAGATGTATAGGTATAAATATAGATAGGTATAGATATAGGTATATCTATAGATAGATATATAGATAGATGGACAAATATATGCAGTGAGGGTCCACTGCCAACATTAGAGAGATAACATTTATTTACAGTGGGGCAAATAAAATGAAGCACAAAATTTCCAGCTAGAACGCTGAAGAGGAAAGTGTTAATAGCCTCTCAGGTAATTAATCACAAATACACAGATGGAAGGAAATCACAAATGCAATGAGAATGCAACCAACAAAAAATTAATGTAAAAAATTGCAAGCTTCTGTTGCCAAAACAGAGATGATGTAGCTCCAGAAAGAACTCTTCATATGCTTAAACTATAAGAAACAAAACTGTTTGTATACAAAGAGCTTGTGAATAAAATAGAGATAAAATGAAAAGAAGCTAATGCAATTCACAATAAATTGACAGCACAGAAAAGTAGGTCTACAACTATGGTTTTGAATTCTTCTTATAAAAAATCAGGAAATTAGTGAGTTGTCTGAATGAAGGAGCCTGATGATTTCAATTTAAAGAAAATACAGAACTATATTAGCTTTGAAGCACAATGTTACACTTATGACTGTGTATTGGAAATTATGGATAATCTAAAGCCACAGTTTCTTACAAGACAGCAACAGAGATACATAATGGGTGTGCTTCTCAAGTGTTTTGGTGTGTCTTGGTGTGCTACAGGGTCAGGCTACTTTTGTGGCCGGTGCATAGCAGAGCATTTGTGGACTTGTGTTTATGATTTACTGTGTCTAGAGGAACCCAGACACAACATCCCACATTCTTCCATTTCATCTTCTTCAGATTTTGATCAGTATTTACCTTCAGCAATAGAGCATTTTTGTTAGAAATAATATATTTCCATGGAACACTTCTGTTACAGTCAGCCTGTGATTTCTACTGAAAAACTACGTTGTGAAAATTTCTCAAACGGACCAAATCTCCTCCAGACAAATGATGGGTTCTCTGCTTATCAAAAGTAAATCTTTGAACTTTTCAAGACTTACTGGTCACTAAATCAAAAGTAATTCACTTAATACTAGAGTGGTTTCCTTCAGATGAAGAAAACCCTTACCGGGCTTATCTTCATCTGAATACAAAAATACAATATTTTATTAGTATTTTGATCACATTTTTCAAGTACAGACTTGAGTACACACAGTAAGAGACAACAGTTCAAAGGAAGTTGCAAAATCATTTGTAAAAATGCCATGCTTTTCACTTTCTGTGCACTTTCTCTTTTTTCCTATTTCCTCTAGTTCAGCTGCCATCTCAGGATGCTAAGAAGTTTAAGTCCCTACGGACTGGTGCAGTTATTCTCCCACCAGCTCCAATCTCCAGATCTCCAAAAACAGGACATTCTCAGAGTCAGATCCTCTGTTCTCTCCTGCCTGGTCTATCAGGAGAGCGTCTAAAACCAAGCTGTGTCCTACCTGCTATCCCAAACCAGAAGAAATCTAATCCTGAAGAGGAGCTTGAAAAATCAGTTGCCAAATCAGATGCTGAAAATTAATTTATTACAGCGGCCTAAATTAGTTGAAATATGTCCAAGTGGCTGTTTAAAAGATAACTTTACAGTTAAATCTCATTAATTTGCACTAATGATACTGTTGTGATCTGGAGCATAACAAAAACCAAGATAAGGTAGCACATAACAAAAGCTGCACTGTGTGTGTATATATATATGCATTTGCATTATAGTTTTCATTTATGATGAAATTACTTAATTAACATCTAATGTGCAGTAAATTTATTTTGTGAATGGAACCCTCCCTCATAACATGATTTTGTTGCAGCAATGTGCTGTTAAGCCTTTCATAGAAAAAAGGAACAAAGAGTAAGGTTTTCTGCATGATTTAAAAGTTGAAACTAGGAAAACAGATTGACAGGGCTTCTCTGTAATTTGTAAAAGCAAAGGTGCTGATTCTGATGCTGTGTGCCGTAAAAACAATCTTTTTAAGACTGAGAAAATAAACTCAAAAGGCAGCTTTACCAATTGAAGTCTTTTGTCTCTGTTTCTCACACATTTTCTAAATTGTAAGTTTGTGGGTTTTGTGAATTCAACAAGTTAAAAAAATACAATGAAACACTAATTACTGTGGAACAGACAGACCTTTAGCATGTACTGTTCAAAACTGTTCATTTCACAGACAGATTTACATCTTACTTAATTCTTCATACTCCCCAGTGACAAAAATGCAATTGTGTACTGTTATCTTCATAAAACAAGGATTGCACAATCCTGAGTTTTAGGCATTGTTTCACTTCAATCACTGAACTGAAGAAAATTTTAACTAGACTGCTGTTCAGTCAAGATCGTTTTCGAGTGGTGTAAGCCTTTAACTAAACATTGCACAAGATGTCTTTTCCTAGAAGCTAACAAACATGCCAGTATTTGCTTGCTGCAGTGTTCTTATCTAAATCTTGCTACAATTGCTTTAGAGGCTTCTCCACTTCTGATTATAGAGGGGCTGTGGGCTGGGGGAGGTTGTCCCCTTTTTGTCACACTTCTGTATCACCACTTCTAGTAAGCCAGTCCAAAATTAGCTCTACATCAGCAGCTCATTCAGCAAGGACATGGCACTTCTGCTTATCTCTAGATAAATGTCTTATTAGCTGTACAAACATTTATTTGCTGTGTCACAGTAAAAGACAAACTTGACATGAAGAAGAAGATAATCATGTTCCAGTAGCTGCAGTTTCCAATTTCCTTGCGCTAATGACTGTAAACAGAATGGCTGGTGGCTGTCACAGACAGTCACAGAAAGAAAAAAGCAGAGCACAACAACAGCTGCTCTGATGCAACACAGGGAAGAGGGAACTTTTGCACACAAATAAAATAATGTTTTATTTTTAAACATCTCACCCAAATGTCAGGGTATAAAGCTCAAATTCAACAAGCGGTGTAAACATATAGCTTCTGGATGAGAAACATAAGACTAAAAAGCTCATGTGCTTGGACCTTCCAGACAACCTGCTCCCTGAGGCTAGATGCAAAAAACACTGCATGACAGATGCATGCACTTTTAAAGGAAAAATCAATTCTGCATGCTCTGTCTTTGCACCTGAGGAGTCCTGTTCAGGCAACCCTCACTGAAAAATCCAGAATTTCTCCTGCAGTATAGCAGACTGGTATTTGCTCCACGAGGTCACTGGCTTAGCTGCTCTCTCTGCTCTACAGAGCCCCTAAGCTTCTCTGCTTGAAACTCCACCTTTTCAAGTCCCATAATCTCTGTCCTGACTTAGGTTACTTTGTACCTGCATGGCCTCAGACAAATGGCTTATAAGTTATTTCCTAGAAACATTAAAGCTTCAGCGCATGCTTTATGCCACTACCACTTAGTAAAAAGAAAATGGTTTTGGTTTGCAAAGGTTGCACAGGTTGCACAGAAGGGAAATCTAATTCCTACAGTTCTGGCCATAACAAGAATGAGGTTTGTCTTCACAGAATGAAAGCCTAAAGTAACCATTCTAGTGGAGATTAATTATCTTTAGTTCAACAAACTGCTTGGGAATGGGTACAGCATGTGGAGGTGAGGAAATATGAAATGACACAACAAGGAAATCCTATTGAGGTCAAACATTTGCAACTCCTTTGCCACATTAGCCCTTTTCAGTGGGTATGGAAACCATGCCTTTAGCTATCTGCTGGGATGCCTCAAAAGAGGCTGGTCACATGATGCAACTCCAGATTTTTCTGAATAGAAGGAGATCCTCATTGCTACTGCTGGGTTTGAGAGAGGAGGAGGTCATTTCTTGCATTACCCTGCATGTCCAGGGTCCAGGAGTCCTGGGCTGCCTAATGGCAACCATGAAGGCTGTGGAGGCACTCATTTGTTTGCCAGCTGCTGCTCTGTGCTGGAGAGGAAGATAGTCTGTGTTGGCTTCCCATAGAAGCTTGAACAAATTTAAAATGTTTCCAGTATTACAGCAAAAAAGAAAGGGAGAGAAATTCCCCTATGCCTTAGGCTAGACACTTCTATTCCCAGAAAAGAAGCAATCAAATTTCTGGTTTTCCTGTTCAGCAGTGCTTTGTTAAGGCAGCATGGGTGAACAAAGCTGAATAATGAACAATTTCTGATCAAAGAAAACACCATCTTTAAAATTAAATTCCTTTTAAAAACGTAGATTTTCAGGTACAGTCACTAGTCACCATGCATGTTACCACTTCTACACAATATACTTGTGTGACAGAAAGCAGGTGCTAGGTGAATTTTCCTATCATTTACCCTTTTGTTCCTCATCTTCTTCTTGGAATTAATGTTTTTTTCTGGGGGTCTGCCACCCAAGAAAGGCTTTTTCAGGAAAGGAATGCAAATCCAATTGCCCTTTCAAAGGTAAGCATAGAATACAGTTCTTACCTGAACAGAGACAGTCTTAGGAGCTGGAAATCTGAGTTAAGATCCAGGCCACTTTTCTAATGTGTTTTTTCTGTAGACTGCCAATGAGGAGAGAGTTTGTGATTTACCAAATATAGAGCTCTCAAAAATTAATTCTTATAGACAGCATTAAAAATTATTCTCAGAAACGTTCCCACCAGAAAGTATTCTTATCTTTTGAATTTGGTTGCCAAATTCTACAGTAAAGGAACATGACAAATTAAGGTGAAGTATTTCACCTTCAATGGAGAGCAGACTGTTGACTGCAGCATACTGCATGAAAGATAACAAATGAACCAATACCTACTTAAGCTACTCTGACCTCTTGCTCAGACCTTTCCTGGAAGATAATGGCAGGGGAGACAATAAAAGGCTAACGTTGTTGATTAGCTGTTGCCAAGAAATGTCTGGTCGGTAGGTCATGACAAATTTTTTTCCCCTCTGTCTAATGATTAAATAATCCTGGCACATACTTCTCTGACACTAGCTGAGTGTTTATTCACAGAGTGGGAAGTATTCAGGTGTCTGCGGAGTTCAGCTTGGCACAGGGAGCTAAGAAAATATATATGCTCAAAGGATAAATTTTCTGAACAAAACACAATGTATCTCCTCACTGGCATAGGCTCAACATTCCTTATACCATTCCTAGAATTTCAAAATGTTTTTAAAAGCAGCCTTTATTCCTGTGGACCATTTGATTATACATTCATACGGAATGGACTGGTCCACTCTACCTGAAAACTGTGCAGGTGATAAGCCTTAGTCCATTTTTTAATCCAGATAAAAACCTTCACATGTATAAAGGATCACCCACTATTATGATGATCTTTCAAAGGCTGTTCTATTGCTGAGCAAAATATCTGATGAGCAGGCTAATTTTCTTGTATAAATACCTACAGAGGAAGCTATATCCTCTAAAATTCAGTCCTAGTAAAGCATTTTAAATACCTCTACCACTGGCAAAGGTGGAGATCTCTGTTCCCTCACCATCTAGCAGACTGCATTCTGCTACCATCACCAAGGGATTGTCTGCACAATCCATATATTTTTCCACTGCAAAACACCAGAAGCATCATAGCTACCACTTTAGCTAGGGACATTAAAAGCATATCAGCTTTTCAAACAATTGTAAGAGGGCTCAAAGAGTTCATGTGGTCATCCTGTCCTTATGGCTCATCACAAGTCTTCCTCTGCATTGGCATCTTCATGATGATTTAGGAGAAATATTGCTAGTATACATTATTTACCTTTGTATTTTAAAGGCTGGATTTTTTTCTCATTATTTTCATAGGGTTTTCTGAGGATTCAGAGAATCATAGGAAATTCCTTAGATTCTGAGGTTTTTTGTTTGCTAGCCCTATTTGTGCAAAAGCTCACCATTATAAGGGAGGAAGTTGAGACCAGTTTGTCCAGTGTCCGGCCTCAGAGCCGCCTCAGACCAAAGGCACAGATGAGCACTTGATGTAAAGCAGTTGACACTGAGACAAAAATTAACCCCATGCGTGTCAGGGTCCTAAAGTCCAACTTTTCCTCACAGACAGCCAACACAGACAAGGGCCTGCTGATGCAGCTGCTACTGAGCTTGGCAAGGTGGCACAATCACAGAATGGCTGAATCGCCAGGTTGGAAGGGACCACACTGAGTCGTCTGATCCAGCATCTCTGCTCACTTACATTGTACAGCCTTTTGTAGTTAAGTTTCCATTCCCATCTCACTGTTTGTGATGCTTTAGGGTACTTGGCATCATGGTGTGACTTTCTGTGGCTCTGCAAACACTAGAAGAACCTGCAGAGTCAGGGGTATGTTCATACCTGTCTAAGAGTATTATTTGATTCTACACACATGTGCCTTCCTGCAGCTTTGCACAGGTTTCTATGCTCAGCATGTGGAATTCCATCCTCTGGAAGAAGAATGTGCCAGAGCTCCTTGTATCACACAGGAGCAGACTGAAACTGTCTGAACACACTAATGCACTAAGAAAAGGCTTGGTCCAGCTCTCCCAACCTGTTTCTGCAGCCACCATCACCCCTACAAAAGACCCCACAATCACAGCTTTTCCTTTCAAGATTACATCAGGAAGATTAGTCAGTAAGAGTAGAACTGAGGAGAAGGCGCAGGAGAAGCAGATCCACTTCTCACACACAGTGCCACAAACTTCAGCTATACTTTCCTACTGTCCATCTATTGCCTTCTGTTCTGCTGGGGGGTTTTATGCCAGAAAAATTTACATCAGGATTTTATTGTTTTCACTACTGCATACCTACTGTACAGTTAATCAAATGCTGCATTTATAGGCACTTTAAAAGCACAGCTAAAGCCTCTCCTATACTGTTCCTGATGCAGACCTCATACTACTTAGTTTCAGAAATGCAAAAATCAATGCATAAGGACTTTCAGCAAAATTACTTCTTTACTGGAGTAGTTGTTCTTAATTCAGACACCATCTTCTTAACTGAGACAATTTTTACACACAATAGAAAGAAACACTTTTCCAAATTCTTTTTCACAAATAAAATTTCATTTTACTGTCAGATTTATCGACATGAGTTTTCAATATTTTTTTTGGTAGATGTAAGATCAGCACATGTCAAGCAAAGGTAAAAAGAACACTGTAAAACTGGCAGGAATCAGGGTAAGTTCTTTATGCAAATAAAAAAAAGCAAGTACCAGTTTTTTGCATGCTTCTGATGTTTTCTGGTAAGGTGACAGACAGAAAGATAGTCTGCTTTCACAGGGGTTTTGTTTTCCTCTCAGCTTTTATGTGATGATAGCAAATGGTTACTAAAATCCATAGAGATCTCATAGCCAATTAGAGGATATATTTATATGTTCTAATGAAATTAGGCACTTGACAAAAAAGGAATCATTCCATAACTGCAAACTTCCCCGTAGGTTAGTAAATAGTATTAGCCAATGTCACATACAAAAAAACTAAGGCAGAAAGATTAGACAATAAATTTCTAATAGTGGCTTCTTAGAACTGTGGCTGGTGGGAGCTAACTTTAGTGCTCAGTGTTAAACCTCCAAAGTGTGGCTTATATACTCCCTTCTTACGGGAACTTGCTTTGAGTGCTCTGTATTTATGACAATCAGGTGGAGGAATGCAGGAAGCAATTTAAGGGCTGAAACATAAAGATGATAAATTATTTTTCTCAGGGTACAGTGCAGAGAGTCAGAGTCTGACAGCAGAGCCTAATCCCTGGCAGTGCTTATTCTTGACCAAAAGCCACCTTGGCCAGCTCAGCTGCAAGGCTTCTGCTGGGGAATACATAGTAGTCACAGACTGGAAAGCAAATTACCCGTGGCTGTGGACAGTACACTCAGGACACTGGGAATCTTAGCCTGGAACCACAACTTCAGAGCAGTAGGAAAGAACTGGAAACAGCCTGTACCTTCAGAAAAATTAAGTGGAACCTTCTCTTGGCAATTACTTTGTGTGATTACTCTCTGGGATAGGAAAGGCACAGAGCTGCCAGCTGAGGCTAGCTCTTTGTCTCCTTAACACTCCTTGTCCTCTCCTCTCCATAATCTCCTTAGATGATGGAAAAGAATAGGCAGGGTTTTTGGAGTCACAAAACCACTCTGCCCTCCCAAACTACAGAAGAGAGATTCAACAAATTAATCCATAAAGAGCACATTCCAGCTGCTCTCCTGACATGTTTTATGAACCCTAACTGAACCCATCACATAACACTCATCATCACAATGTATTGTTTTGTTTCACATTCCCTAGCTGATTCAAATTAAAATGCTGCTGCCTTATAGTACCAGCCATGAAGGGACACCAGACATGATATTTGTGGTCAGCACAACCTCTCTTGGGCAGCACCCTTTGGTAAGCACCTTGGCACATCATTTTCACCCAAAAAGAGATGCTGGGTGAACAGCACTTGAGAACGGACAGCTGTATTGACAGCTTCCCTATAGCAAAGTGATAAGGGCATGATGAGGTTGTCATGTTCTCTATTTATACCAAATGGAAAACTCTCACAGTAAAATCTAAATCAGAAGTTTATTTGTTCTTTAACTTGTTTTTAAGATTAAAAAGGCCAGTGGTTACAACTGGCTTCTGTAAGCTGAACCAAAATCATCAATTCAAACCACAGAGGCCAGTGAAAAGCTGTAGGATGAGTTCAGTTCTTACTGACACACTCTACTTTAGGCAACAGGCTGGTCTGAAAATTTTCTTGTGTTACTGTGCCAAACAAATAATATGAAAATAAAATCCACATTAGCTAAGTCCCTTGTTTAACATTCTATCTCCATAATACAAGTTTGCTAATGCAAATTTTGGGCTAAACTCAATAATTGGGACAGTTCAACCTAACAAGTATGAATTGCTTTAAGTGATGATTTAAACTATCCTAATTTTAAACATGAACTTTTTCTCTGCAGTAGATGTGACTTTTTTATGGTTTTCTTTCAGTACACTCTTACACCAGTAAAAGCTTTAGTTGCTTCCTAGCCCATCTTCTCAACTCTGTCAAAACATCAATTCAAATGCATTTCTGCAACATTACAATCTGCAAGAGCGTGATAAATTCTGCATTCCACACATTTGGGTGGGGGGTTTCTGTCAGTTGCTATGCATAACCAGGTTGTATTATTTAACTAAGTAACAATATTACAGTAGCAGGCAAGTTGGGTTTTTTTTAATTCTAAACATTTTTAAAGAAAAAATTAAATCCCTCAGCTGACTGAGGCTGAGAGATGTCTGAGATTTGTGTCAAAATGTTCTCTAAATGAAGAGACCTTCAAAGTGTTCACACCACAGGTGTGAACTACTTCCATTCAAGCATGTCTACTAAGAATTTCAAACTAAGACTTAGTCTGAAAAATTGTCTTTCAAGCTATTTTTAAATACATTTTCGTAACAGAAATCAAGTCCCAGGTCAAAAGAGAATTTTTACAGAGAAAAACCATGCTAGAGGATGGCCAAAGCTCAAAGAGTGTTTAACATGCCTACTGCCATAAAAGACAGTAAAAAATGTTTCTATAAATATATCAACAACAAAACGAGAGGTAAGGATAATCTCCATCCTTTACTGCATATGGGGAGAAACATTGTGACGAAGGAGAAAACAGAAGAGGTACGTAATTCCTTGGCTGTCTTTGTCTTTAATACCAATACCAGTTTTTCTTTAGATACCTAGTCTGCTGAGCTGGAGGACAGGTATAGGGAGAAGAATGAAGCCCCATTAATCCAAGGTGACATAGTCAATCAGCTGATGCCCCACAAGTTTATGGGATTAGATGAAACCCACCCAAGGTTACTGAGGGATCTGGCAAAAACTCACCAAGACCCTTAATGTCACTTATCAGCAATCCTGGCTAACAAGACTCAGTTAACAGGAGGTGCGCAAATATGATGCCCAAACACAAGACAGGCTGGCAGGAGGATCTGGGGAACTACAGGCCTGTCCACCTGACCTTGCCGCTGAGAAGGTCATGGAATAGGTCATCTTAAGTGCCATCACACTGCACTTGCAGGACATCCAGGAGATCAGGACTTGCCAGCATGGATTTATAAAAGGTAGGTCCTGCTTGACCACCTGATCTCCTTAGGAAGAAGCTGTGGATATTGTCTGACTTCTGTAAGGCCTATGACACCATTTCCCAATATTGTCCTGGAAAAGCTGACAGCCCATGGCTTGGACAAGTGCTCCATTCACTGGGTAAAAACTGCCTGGATGGCTGGGCCCAGAGAGTGGTGGTGAGTGGAGTTACATCCAGCTGGTGGCCGCTCATCAGTGGGGCTCCCCAGGGCTCAGCACTGGGGGCATTTCTGTTTAATATCACTATCAATTATCTGGATTGAGTGTGTCTCCTCAGTGCTGCAGACAACACCCAGCTGGGTGTGAATGTTGGTCTGCTGGAGAACGGGAAGTCTCTGCAGAGGGATCTGGACAGGATAGATCAAGAGGGCCAAGGCCAACAGTGTGAGGTTCAACAAGGCCAAGTGCCAGGTCCTGCCCTTGGATCATAACAGTCCCAGGCTGGGAGAAGAGTGGCTGGAAAGCTGCCCTGTGGAAAAGGACCTGGGGGTGCTGGTGAGAGCAGCTGAACATGAGCCAGGCTGTGCCCAGGTGGCCAAGAAGGCCAATGGCATCCTGGCCTGGATCAGCAATGGTGTGGCCAGCAGGGCCAGGGCAGGGATTGTCCCCCTGTGCTGGGCACTGCTGAGGCCTCACCTCCAGTGCTGTGTCCAGCTCTGGGCCCTCACTGCAGGAAAGGCCCTGAGGGGCTGGAGAGAGTCCAGAGAAGGGCAATGGAGCTGGGGCAGGGTCTGGAGCACAGGTGCTGTGAGGAGCAGCTGAGGGAGCTGGGGGTGTTCATCCTGGAGAAAAGGACCCTCAGCGGGGACCTTATCACTCTCTACAGCTGCCTGAAAGGAGACTGTGGCCAGGTGGGGGTTGGCCTCCTCTCCAAAGTAACAAGAAATTGAATAAGAGGAAACAACTTAAAGGTGCATCAGGGGAGGTTTACATTGCATACCAGGAAAAATTTCTTCATGGAAAAAGCTGTCAAGAATTAGCGCAGACTGCCCAGGGAAGTGGCGGGTCACCATCCCTGAGGATGTTTAAAAGCAAACCTTGATGTCATACTTCACAACATGGTTTAGTAGCAGACTTGGTAGTTCTGGGGTAACAGTTGGACTCAATGATCTTAGGGGTCTCTTCCAATCTGAAAAATTCTGTAATTCTATAACATTTTTGATGAGACAACATTTTGGATTTCTTCAAGAGTCTGAATTTTGCAGGGGAGTATTCCTTTCTTCTTTTTATGGGTGACTCCTGAAATCTGGAGCACTGATCCTCCAGCTGTTATCTACATGGTAGGATGATGAGTAGTAAGCCCTCAATGCCAACAACACCGAGTAACAGCGATGCACTATTGGAAATTATAACATGTGAACTCTGTAAAACAACCATGTCACAACATTAAGCACCTGCAATTAGTTGCAGCGTACCACCTCACTGTATTGACATGCATTTGTTCAGGCATTATATTTTTGGACTAAAACTTTCAGTTTGTCATTTTAAAACGGATTACCCAATCTTCCTGGGCAGGTCTCCCAGAGTGTGTAGTTTTGTCTGTGCAATGACTAAGAAAACATTGAATATGAGTATCTGGCAATGTGGGGTAGTTGGGTGTGGCTTCGTTTTGTTTTTAATGGTAAAAGAGTGTCAGCTGAATGTTGAACATGCATCTTGGAAAATACAAATGGCTGTCTCAGATCAGCACTAAATTTCTGCTTGAGTACTCTGAAAAAAAAGTCATTTGCTTTATAAAAATGGTATAATCACATTCACTTATTCTATTGGTGTTTTCAATAGATTAGTAAGATACATTAAATTGAAACCAGAACTTGCTTCCTGAAGCTTAACTTTTCACCCCAGCCTCTGCAAAGAGGGGGTGATTGTAGGGCCTCTACTACATACAGAATAGAGCAGCAGAGCAATAAAATGGAACTCTGTGTGATGAGCTCTGTCCCATGTGTCCACACAGAAGCATGCTGGAAAGCTCTTGCAAGGGGGAAGAAAGGAACTGAGAAACAGCCACATGATGCCCTGTGAGGTGAACCTCACAATGTGATTTCAGTTAAATTAAGAATTTTCAGGGAGGTATTCCTGAAAGTAGGAAAGCATTCACAGAGTAGTTGTGAGAGCAACTATTGCATGGATCCTAAGTGACTTGCAAATAAATCTGAATAACATCCATGAGAGATAAGCAGCACGGTCTCTGACTTGGCCTGATTACTTTTCAATATCAGCAGGGTTATGCTTCCTACATACAAAGAAACAAGCACTAGAATCAAGTCTCTGTTTCTGTATTTAAAAATGGGAACCGTCTTTCCAGGCAGACCCAGAGAAGCTTATTGTTTCTCTTCCCGTTGTCATCCTAACAGAGTCTCTCCCGGTGGATTCCTGGCCACCTTCTGCAGTGATCTGGATTTAATACCACCTGTTCATACTGGCCAGCGCCAATGTAGCTGGCTCACACACCACCCAGGAGAGATTTCTATTTACACCCAAGCTGTTTAGCATCATACAGCTATGCCATAAAATGCCAGGACAATGCTAACAGTTTTGACTTTCTGGGAATACTTATCCAGTATCAATTAAGATCTCACCAGTGAGTACTTTAAATAGTGTCTAGCAGGAGTTTAGGAAAGTAAGCAATTAATACATTTATGAAAGAGCTCAATGTCAGGGCACATGACAGTAGTCTCTGCTGTGATTTATAAAAGAGCAACCATTTAGGGTGTGGTTCATGCAGTTGGTTTATACAGGAAAAAAAAAAGAGAATTCCATTATGCAAAATATTCTTTCACATTGCAGTTGGCATAACTGGAAATATAGCTTGTGGCAGAAGCCAGCATTGTCTCAGACTGCATCCATCCTCTCCCAAGCTGCCGGCAAATCTTTTGCTATTCATTCTTGTTCCATTAGGCTCCAATCATACTAAAGTGCATCCTTTATACATAAGATGTGACTAATTTAACTGCTTGTAGTTTATTCCCTCATATCAAAGTAGCACCTAGGCGTTCCAGTGAAGATTTGAACCTCATTGTGCTTCTTACTTTGCAAATATGTTACAATAAATGGACCCTGTAATCCCCAAATTTATAACTGAAATAAGCAGGCTATACAGAGGGGGAAAATGAAACTGTTTTGGTCAAGGTGATACAGCAAAGATATCTTAGTTGGTTTCTCAATTCAGCCATGCATGATGCCCATGTGCAGTTAATTACTGAAAATTGTGGTATTCTCAAGTCATCCATTAGTATCAGTCACTGGTTATTTAACATATAGTATTCTTGTAGTGCTGACAAGCCCTTTGGAACAGTTACTATTTCACCCTAGGAGGGGGCTGCATTTTAGCAGTGGATAAAGCATAATTATCACATATGCATGATTCCTTAGAGTTTCTATAACTACTAACCATTTTTAAATTATTGGTAATAGCCCATGCTCCTTGAAACATATCAGCAATGTATGTAAACTGAGAAATACATGCTCTTTCAGCTTAATTCTTTTGAAGACTCTTTTACAGAGTGCTCTTTATTCTTCCTGCAAAGCATCTCTCACCCTTCCCCTAATTCCTGTTACCATTTTTAGAAGCCAGAGATGTAAACATATTGTCTAAAATGAGAGATTGCAAGGCCAGTTGAAAAGTACAGCTGTTGGAATTCTTGCATATGCTCGTGTAAAATGATTGTGGAGGAAAATTGGGCTAGTCAGAATCAAACACTGACTTAGCTTCAGATGTTCCAGTCAATTCTAAAACAATGTTTATAGCACTCTGGGATGCAATTGCACTGCAAAATATACTAGTAGATAAGTGCAGAAGGACTGTCAGAACCCTTTATGTCTTGTGGCACAGAAGCCTCAAGACACATTGTGTATCATGTTTGATAGTAATTCAAACATTTTTTAGAATTTTTCAATCTTTTTCTGAGCTCATTTACACTCCTGAGGTGAAGAGAAAAATTAAATACATGCTAGACTCATTTGCTGTAATGCTTATATGGGTGTTTCTCTTAGAGAAGAACATTACAAGAAGTAAAAAGGAAATGCTGTAATCAGTATGCACAAGCTTTGAATTATTTAATACAGAAAGTGAAAATAAAAATATCTTTCTCCCCAAATATTTCTTGGCTTCTTTAAAAGAAAGTCTAATTTGTGTCTGAGCAGTACTTCTAAAGTAGTTCAAATGTTTATATTTTTAAAAATAGCAAAAAAAAATCTTTATGTTCTCCAGTGCTTTAGAAAAAAAAAAAAAAAAAGTTTTTCTGTCATAGGGTTGGAGGCTTAAGGCCAGCTAGAAAGTATGGCAGCTGCTCCACAACTATTTGAGGTGAATTGTAGACAAAAGTACTTTTATACATGGAAATTATACTCCTCCCATTTCAAACCAGAAAAGCAGGCAAGATGCCAGGAGCTACAGGCTATGAGCATGTTTGGAAGGGGGAATTCACCTGCCAAATCATGAGCTCGTTGAGCACTGCACAACTTTCTACACCCACTCTTCCAGAATACACTCTGAAACAGCTTCTGCCTGTGTTGCAGCCTGGAAAGATTAGAAACCATAGCCTGCTACCAAGATCCTTCCCTGGACTTTTCCCAACAATGCTATTTGAATGTGTTTTGTGTCCTGGATAACAACTTTTTCATTCATACAGAGACTCCTCTCACACTACACTGCCCACTGCTTTCTTAACAGAAGATTGAAAAGTTTCAGAAACCTTTATGACAGCTTTTTAAACTACACTGACTTCAGTCCATTCAAAACTGACTTAAGGCCTGATTTACATGAACCAGTGGATAAATAAAATGGGAAGGCAGACTTCTTGCTACCAATAACTATTTAACCACAAAGTTTAGATCAATGTTTCTATTTCATTTCTTACCTGTATTTCATGGGCATGGCATTGAATTGTTTCAGTGGAAATGTAGCAGTCTGTCTGCTGAGAATACTACCTAGGTACAACTTGAGAGTGGGCCACAAAATACACAAGCAGAAAGCACCAGCTTTTCTTCTTTCTGACAAAGCATTACACAGGTGGAGTAAAGCACCATCCTCAATAGCCTTAAAAGCAAACCACATCAGCATAACTTCACCTTAGCTTCACTGGTTTCCCAACAGTGCTAAGTGCATGAACAGTGTGTGCTTTCCAGTTTTGTAGAGGTATTAATCAATATATTTAGAATAAAAACTCTGTACATTGGACAGAGGCTGGAGAAGCCATGTCACTGGCATAAAGCACTACCAAAACCGTTGTATTTGTCTTTATAACTCAAGGCTTCCACAAGCCTCCACAGCATGCAAATATGGCACTCTTCCAAACCAGGAGGAAAACTACAGAAAATGTTGCAGTGGGATTTTTCCACTTTTTAAACAACTCTTATCTTGGAATTGAGCACTATTTTGCTCTTCCTGTAACCTGAAGCAGCTGTTTGTTTTCTCAGTTGTCAGCCATGGTTAGCATGGATACAGAGCTGCATGAAGCAGGGGAGAAAGCCTGGAGTACTTCTTCAGAGCAGATTCATTCTTCTGCTTTATGCCATAGTCAAAGCAACACAAAGCAAGGTGAACAGTGGCATCTAAGAGATCTCTATGAACATCAAGAAGTGCAGCCATGAAAGGAACCACTTTTGAAACATATTATTCCAGTGATATCTTGTTTCATTACAGCTCTTAAAAAAAAAAAAAAAAAAAAAAGAAATCGGCATTCTTTGGAAATGTGCTGAATGTGAGGAAAATGGAACATTCTTCCCCATCTGCTGGAAATACTCTAAAGTAAACAAGGGTGCTAAGTACTGGGCAGAAATACTGGAAGTAATTTTTAAAAATAACAGAAAGGCAGACGCCAATGGAGGCCCCTGGTCATCCGCCTAGGCTTAGCACTGGAAAGAAATTACGGTTTGAGAAACTAAACCTACAGATAGATGCCAGATGGCTAATCTTGGTTAGTGGAGAACACAAAGGGCTTTGCTTGATGATCAGGCTTAGCAAAATAACAGATGTCCCAAAAAATGAAAATTTTACAGATTCTGAAGAGTCTGGAGTCTGTAAATTTATACAGTTTGGCTCACAAATTCAAACCTTTATTTAAATGCAAGGCCTTGCTTAGATGTTGACTGTTGCCTAGGAAATACAGGTGGCTAGCTTTAATAAACTTGTACCTGAGGAGAATGGTGCAGGGTTTAACTCTAGTACTAGTATACCGCAATGAATTATACTATGATAAAATTATCCAAACTCCTCCTGGTGACATTAGATGGGCTAAGAAGCAATTCCTATACCTACATTAGACAAAACAATGCTTGCTATACCTAAAACAGTCACATAATATACCTTTGAAAAGTCAGCAAATACTATCATCAGTAAGAATCCAAAGTGAGCTAGGTAATATAACACATTCATGATAATTTGAGAAATATATTTGGTTTCACAGAAGAATCAGCTATATGCCCATTGTAACAATGTAACCAAAAAACAACAGAAACCCCAGAGGTCCTGGCATAAGAAATAGAGAAGGTTAAAGGCTGAAACTTGGTGGGGTTTTAAAGAAATCTATTGCTTAAAGCAATTTATTTGAAGCATTATTTGTGTAAGGGAAACAATAAAAGATAAATTTCCTTCTTCTTGCAGTAGCTAAAATTTATACAGTACCCCAATATCATTGACAGAGCACAATGTCCTCTGTATCTCCTCAATAATCATGTCACTTGTGTATTCCTCCTTTTTACCTTGACAGTTTTTCGCCCTTCTCACATAACCTACTTTGTTGTTATTATCAGTGATTCTTCTTTTAGAAGTAGGGTTTGACTCAAATAGGAAGTGGATTCACTGTGCTTCCCTTCCTTTCAAGATGTGTGTCGGTCAGTCAAGCAGTTGGCATCCTGTCTTTCACCATTACACTGTAGCTTCATTTCATAAAGAAATTGACACTAGTATTGTCGTCCCTGTTTCAAAAATCAACTGTAATTGAAAAGATACACATTGTTTAAAAGGTACCATTAAAGGCTGAAAATGTAGAGGACCTCTACAACTGTGACATTTCTTTACAGCTTGGCTAGATTGCATTTACTCACCTGGATAGTCCATTTTTTGAAAACTGAAGATGAAAACTGACCTTCTAGAAGACAATGGAAAAATATTTAACTTCACTGAGTACAGAATTTCCCTTTGCTTCTTCTTTTATACATTAAGCTTTTCCAAGGAAACACCGTTTTTCAGTCTCCATTTGTACATAAGCAATATCACAAAGCATTATTTGGGCATTACAATTTTTGTTGACAAAACAGATTAAGCTCCCTTGCAGAAAATCAATTCTGTCTGCCAGAGGTGACTTTTTTGTCTGCACTTTGGACTCATCTACACAAAAAAAAAAAAAAAAAAAAAATTACAAACAAGCACAAATAGATCAAACTCATTCAACATAGATATACTGCATTAACAATATCAAGTTTTATACAGCTTAAGAAGGTTTCTGCTCAAGTAAAGACTCTTTTACCAGACATAGGGTATATGTATCCTAGAAAACTCTTCCTCCTTAGTTAATCATAACAGCATATGAAAAGGAAGAAAAAATACCATTGTGTTTTGAAATAACCTTACTTTTTTACCAATAAAGTTTCTGAATAGTTCAAGGTACTTTCACAATGATCCTATTTTTCTGTAATTAACTCAAAATGTCTTGCCTGTTTTAACCAAATTCGGTATTTTCTTCTTATTGATTTCTGAGTACCAGCTTGTCTTAAGAGCACAGTGACAGATTTCTTTCCATTGTTTTGGAGGTCTGAATTTCATCCCCTCTAAAGTTATTTTAGAAGGCAATACTAACATCACCCTAAGTATGGGCTATAACCTCTAAAATCTTTTTTACTTCTTTAGTAAGTTAGATTTGAAGTTTTAGATGAAATAAGATAATTCTTATGAAAATTCATTCTCTTGAGTATTTTCTTGAAAATCTTTGCTCATTCATGGTACTGATACTTTAGGCTCCATTTTAATAAGAGGGATTAGCAGAGGTCCACTGAATTTTGCAGAATTCAACAAGGGAGTCCACACCAGCTGTTATTGAATTCAACAGCAAACGCCTATTTATTTAAATAAAATAAGGATTAGGTTTAATATAAAATCATACTTGTGTTTAATTTTCTAATAATGGTTGACGATTTAAATCCTCAGAAACATCCTTACCCTACAGGGTCAATAATAAAACACTCATTAGCTTTGCTGGTCCAGATTTTCATCAGTAAGTTTCACTTCATGGTTCAGGAACCAAATCTGCCAGCCCTTAATATGACGAATATCTAGCTGTGATTCTTCAGAATAATCACACCACCAAGATAACATCACATTACTACTAATGACAACAATGGAAACATACTGGTCATGTTGACCCTGACCATTTTGAGGGGAAAAAAGAAAAACCAAGGAATTCTAAACTATGACCTGAAAAGCTTCTACTTGGATTTTTTTTTCAATAAATATTGGAATATTATGTTTAGCCTACATTCCTTTCCTCAAGAAAAGTGTAATTGAATAATGAACAGATAAAAAGTTGTTTCTTGAGCTGGCTGGGAAAACACCTTCTTACAGCATTGCACATGCTCACAATGATTAAAAAAAAGTGTGTCAGTTACCACATTAGAGCTATCAAAGTTAACATGTGTGAGCCAATAAACCTAATCCTGATCTGGATCCAGCTTTGAATAATTAACTTCTTCCTGCCTGCAAAATTCCTCTGCAGAATCAGCTGGATATAATTTAAGACTTCACATTTTTAAACAATTGTTACATTCACTCCAGTCATGGCTGAATTCAATCATCTGTAAAAGGGACTTCTTACACAGAGAAATGAGACTGAACTTTCTGTCTTCAACTCAGACATTTTTCTTAAGGCTGAGGACAAAGAATTGCTGCTTACAGAGAAAAGAATTGTGTGAACACAGATAATAGTTTCCTCTCATCCCTCAGATACAAGGGTCAGCAATTTGTCAAGGATTATATGTCAGATTGTGTTTTTCTTTTCTAACTCAGTGGTTGAACTTGCTGGAAGGAACTCAGCAGGAGCCAGGAACTGCTGCTTCCCAGGGGACAAGATCCTACCACCATACCGTCAATAGCTCATCTGTATGTGAGGTACTAGTTTCACATAATCACAGAATCATTTAGGTTGGAAAATACCTCTAAGATCATCAAGTCCAATCTTTGACCGATCACCACTAAGTGTCACAAGCACTAAGTGCCATTTCCAGTCATTTCTCAAACACCTCCAGGAATGGTGACTCCACCATCTTGCTGGGCAGTCATCCCAATATTTATTAACCCTTTCCATGAAAAGCTTCATCCTGCAGTCCAATCTGAAACAACCTAGGCACAGTTTGAGGCCATGTCTTCTCACTGGATGCTTGGGAGAAGAAGCCAACCCCCACCTGGCCACAGCCTCCTTTCAGGCAGCTGTAGAGAGTGATAAGGTCTACCCTGAGGCTCCTTTTCTCCAGGACAAACACCCCCAGCTGCCTCAGCTGCTCCTCACAGGGCTTGTGCTCCAGACCCTGCCCCAGCTCCATTGCCCTTCTCTGGACTCAGTTCAGCACCTCAATGTTTTTCTTGCAGCAGGGAGCCTAGAACTGGACACAGCACTCCAGATGTGGCCTCACCAGTGCTGAATACAGCCACCATAAATTCCTAACTCAGGCACTGCGAGCAGCACCTTGTTATTCACAGATTCCTTTTCTCCCCTGTCTGTACCTGCTCCTAGAACTTCTGTCAGTAGCAAGGGTTTCCCACAGTCACAGGCTGTGATACCAATCTATCTAACCAAATTTGCCTCTGGATGGTGAGACATGCCCTGAACAACACTAAATAAATTCAGAGGCAAAAGTCAGAGAGAAGAAATGTAGTGGAAAAAGATATAAAGAAGACATGGCAGGAAAAGGACAGCCTGACACTTAAAACACTGCAGGAGATCAGGCAACTACCAGGTCATTCCTGAGAGCACCAAGTGCTCTACAAAACCCTGAGCTGCCAACAATTTGCAAACAGCTTTAGACCATGACTTAGACAACATTTGAAAAGCTTTCCCAGAACTAGGAAGGGTAACACAAAGACACTTATAGGGCAGCTTTTTTCAAAATTACATATGGAATACATCTTTACACCAAACATGGAATCCCTCCAACAGAGATGGTGGGTTATTGTGAATGTATTGCTGTATTTCCAGGCATTAATGGTCATCTAAGTCTGTATAAAGTACGTATATTATCAGTGATGCACGTTTAAACTTGTAATAAGGTATGCATAAATGTAACATTAAAAAAATCAAGAAGAAATGTTGAATACATTTCAGTAATTCTGTAAGTAGTAAATGCATTGGACTGCATATGGGCCTGATCTTTAGTGATAAGTTATTGATTACCATAGAATTGTAACATAATTTAGTAAATAATTTAGAAAGCAAACTCTGCAAGTGCTGTGGATCTACCCATCTCTCAAAGCTTGCATTACTCACTTTTCAGCTTATGGGGGAACAGTGAACTCAACACATCCAAAGATGAGATGATCCAATTCCACACTACAGTTTTTCAAAAATTTAGTTTAAAAGAACCTACATATATTTTCTATACCAACATGTTACATGTTGACATGCATGCAATTTACATTATGAAGCTGACTAGAAGCTTGGAGGAGAATATCAACATAATCTGAGAAATTTTCAGCATATCCAAAGCATTAGGAGTGATAATGACTCCTCTTGAATCAAGTTTATCAGGTAATAATGAGTGATATATGAATTTATAAGCATTTCTGAAATACATTTATTCACATGGTTAAGGACTGCATACAAATTATCCTGATAGTAAAAATGTTAATGCCTCTTCTGATTGGTGAATGAATTATTATTTTAGTTGATACTGATTGTCATGGACAGTCATATAATAAAATTCAAGTAATATGTAATAAACTGTAACTTTGGAAGAAATATTAGCAAGCAGTTTCATAAAGGATCTGTTTAAAAAAGGCACTGAAATATGAAAAGTTTCTATCTCTCAGAATATACTGATGGTGATGTATGATACTGATCTTGAGTATGTAGAACTCTTCAAGAGGATTCTCCCACTGCTTAATTAACTATAGACAAAATACATTTAAGTAAACCCTTACAGAATGAATGACAAGTGGCTCCAATTACAGAATAAAGGAAAGGAAAAAGGAAAAAGACAGGAAAGTAAAAAATAAGTGAGCAGACAATGATAAAGTAAGGAATGATGGAGCACCAGACTATCTTTATGCAATTATTTGGTGTGTATGTTACATCTCTTATCACTAAGGTTTTTCTTCCATTCTCATTTATCTTTTAGGACCTCTGATTCTGGGGAAGATCTACATTTTTTCCATACTTTTGCACACCAGCAAGACAATGTACTCCTACTCCAGTCTAGGAAATGTGAGTGACAGAACAAAATGAAAAAGAAATCACAAAACATACCAAGCTCTGTCCTTGGAAGTTAAAGTTTGATTACAAATATTCATAACAGAATTTCAAGTAACAATGACAATTTCTACACTGGGTTTTGGCTCTAAAAAGAATACTTCACAGATCAGTGAAGGAGATGCTCTCAGGCCAGGATTCATATGTCTCTGGCTTATCTCTTAAAGCAATCTTTCAGTGCTATTGGCATTATGGAAGAGTTTCAATACTAACAAACTGGGCTTGATTATGCATGTCCACCATCATTTTTGTTTGCTAAATTCTGGCTACAAAGCACTTGTTATGCCATGGTGGTAAGGAACTCTGTCACTTTGGACTTTTGGCAGAATTTGATTTGTTATATAGCTGAGTGATAAATTGAGAACAAAAGTATTTTTAGGCAATTAACCTTCTCCTAAAATAACTCTTAAAAGGAATTATTTTGACAGACTTATGCTAGAAAACTTGTAAATACAACAGGTATTCTGCTAAAGGGAGCAGGAATAACAGGAAACAGACAGGAAAATATATGAATGTGAGTTTGATAATGGCAAAGGACAAAAAGAGCAAAAGGAGATAAAAGAAAGCAAAAGCTCTTAACAAATGGTAAAGAATGATAAATAAATGTTAGGGTAGTGGAAGAAGAGAAGATAGATCAGTACGACCATAAATCTAAAATACAAAGTAGAGCCTCAAAGGCAGTGAAACATAAGGGGTAAAGATTTTTACCTGTCTCTTTGTACCATACATGAAGTCACCACGTTAATTGGCTAATACAAATCATTACTATTTCTATTTCTTTTACTTTTTTTAGTGAATGTGTAAGTTTCTTAGGTAGTTTTTCACTCTAGATATTAATTATTTAATATTGTAGCTGATGGAAGCTATACTCTCTCTCTCTCTCTCTACATATATATATTTATATATATATATAGTATATTGTCTCAGCAATTAAAAATTATTACCAAAAGCCAATTTTCTCCTTTGTTCTCTTTCATTCTGTTGTTTAGTTTATGTGCTATTCAATTTCATGTAAAAAACCCTACATTACTTTCTGCATCTCTTACTTGCTTGTTTGCACACAAATATACCCGGCATCTTGAATTTTGTTGCTGCTTTTTCAGTTTTTCTTATTCTGAGGTCTTCATTCCTTCACCATACAAAGTTGTTACTCTTTCTCACAAAGCATTCATTTTGGTGACATTATCAGTAAAGTGCTCAGGACTGAATATATTTTACCATGTCTACATTGCTCTGAATAGCTTTAGCCAATTTAACAATAAGGCAGCAGTCAGTGAGGGGTTATCTAATATTAACTTAGCTTCAGTGTTAGTGATGAGAATGTACTTCCTTGTGAATTCCACAGTCTTTACTTGTAGCAACAGGCTCGAGCCTTTTGTGTTTTCTAACAGTTCAAGCAGAAAACTTGAAGCTGTCAAGGCCTCTTTTTTAAAACGTGTCACTTCAAGACAATTACCTATCTATCACTGATGATAGCTCTCTTCCTGGCAATCAAGTGGTATCTCACTGTATTGATTTCAGTGGCATAGTGTAGAACACTAGGTATAGCATTGAAAAATATAAAAAGGACTGGTCAGTAGCTTGCCCGTAGCATATTTCCCCTTTGTAAGGCACATATACACTGTTTCTTAAATATGTCTCTACCATCCTTTATTGAGAAGTCACAAGCTGTAGTATCAGAAAGCCAGCATTTCCAACCACAGCTTAACTCATTCACACTCTTTGTGTTTAGAATATTCCGCTGAGACCAGCTCTCACACAGACAAGTTTTAGCCTTAGTCTGGAGAAGCTATGGCTAAATGGAGCAACCACAGTGTGCTGCACAGATTTAGGCACCCCTGTGCAGTTGAGGATCAAGAACACGAGCTCTATTTGTGATTCTACACCTTGAATGCCAGTCATCATACAACCTGAAAAGCCACGTCCAATGGTGCTGCTCTGCACCAACTAGAATCTTGTTACAGCCTGCCCAAAACTCAAGGCAAGGCCTGGATAACTATGGCCAGTGCTAATTTGCCTGACTAGAACTGTTCCCTTACTCACTGGAAAGGACAGAAGTGCCACCCATGTGATTTTCAAGAGGTCGACATCAGAAAGGAATTACATTGATGTAAGACAGACTGGCTTCCCGTAACAGAACAACAGCCTTGGTTTCAGAATGTCTTTTTCTATTTGCTAGCATGCCTTTTGTCAGCCCAAATAATTAGGCCCAGCTCAGCTGTTCTTCACAACATTACTTTATTCTGTACATAGAGTTCATTACTTTGGCAAAAAAGTACTGACTTACATTTTCTGGCATATTTTTAATTGGCTAAACTGCTCATGAAAGCCTTTGTGGCAAAGTAGGAAACATAATTCCAGTCAATCTGAGATGTCATTTTCTTTATAATCATCTTCTGCTACTCTTAGTTGGTTCTTCTTACACACTGCCCAAGAGTTCTGCCTTAAGAACACATCCACATTCTGGTCTGTGTGTGCAGAATTACTCCAGAGGTATTTTAGCTCCAGCAGCTGCCAAAAGCATACTAAATTCATCAGCAGCTCTCTCATGTGGTGTAAGAGACTGCAGCATAACACCTTCACCTCACCTTAGTTCTGAACGAGCATTTCTTCTCAGTGAACGGCATTGCTCATTCTGACTTAACCATTTTCCATGTCTGATCAATTTAATCCTTTACAGTATTTTTATCTTCACTGAAATTTAATATTTGTTTTCCTTTTTCTGATCTTACCTTTGGTCTTGTTCCTCCAGTGAAGACCAGACCACTTTTTTTCTGATTATCCTACCCACTATCTTTTCATAAAAAACACCCCCTAGCAACATGTTCCATCAGTTAAAGCTTCCAGTCTAGGTCTAAAATGTCATTAGCTATAATTTCCACTGCAGAAAAACAAGCAGATTGCTAGGCACACTGCTCCATGAGATGCGCCATTAATTAAAGTGAGCTATAACCATTCTCTTTTCTATTCTATGTGCCAGGCTGTATTTTCATGGTGTTACTACTCTTATTCCTGAGAATCACAATGAAAGAACTAGGTCAAGCCCTCTTCAGCAACCCAAAGCTTTCCTGTCACATGTGGAGGGATCAGCTATCCCCATTCCTAGCTTCTTCCAATGACCACAAGTTTCTCCTCTAGTTCTGAAGTCCTGATGAAGCTCTACAGACCCTGGCTGAATTTTGCAAGGCCTTGTCCAGAGTCTCAGGTTTTATGCCCTTTCACTGGGCATAGCAATGCCAAGGAATGAGGTCAGCCCTGTTGCAATATGCATCACTCACTCTCTTGTAAAGAGATGCCATCAAGCACTCAGCTGTACATACGAGGTTGCCATAATGACTGCTTGTGGCTCAGTGAACTTTACTTGCTTGTCGCACAAATTACAAACACCTACCTCCTCTCAAAAAAAAGCAATATGCTCCCATCTCCCTCAAGAGGAAGTAGAGAATTACAAAGTCCATTTTTTGCTGCCACTGAGCTACTCATATTTTGTTAAGTTAAAAGACTGTGAAGTGCTGTAACTGTCACTAAATAATTTCCAAAAGTTACATCAGCGGGTTTTTTTTCCTTGCTGCTGTCTCCTCCCTACCTCTTCTAAGGACTTCACCAAGACTTTTTGACCTACAAGACTGTGGCTTCAATGCAACAGTCTGCTACTGTTCTGACCACTCAGGCCAAAGGGGGAAAAATTAAGTGACTCTTCTTCATGTTAAAGAACGTTAGACATTGGAGATTATAAGTTCAAGCTCAGGAGAAGTGACACAAGCTGAGACAGCATTATCACTTTGGCAAGAGGCTTGGATGTTTTACTGAACCTCCCTGGCAAACAGTTCTACATAGTGATTCACCCATCTCACAAAAAATGTATGGGCATGGGTCAGAATGTTGCCATTAAAGGGTGTTGTTGTTCAGCTTCTCCCTTACTGTGAGAATCTTTCCCAACATCTCTGTTCTGAGAGTCATGCATTACCAAAAAAACCCATGTGTAGTCAGAGTGAGGAATCTTTTCACACCCCTGATGCTCCATGTCCTTATACCAAGATAATAATACATTCCAGAAACATTTTTCCTCTCTGTGGCTCACCTATTGTAAGATTCAGTGGATTATGTAGACTGCAAATTTTTTCACAACTTGTTACAAAACCACTGAAAATGTCCATAGTGTGGTACAAGACGGTTCCTCAGCAATCTCTAACAACTTCTCCAAAAATATCTCCGCTCCCACAGTTGAACAGCTATCAACCTTTGCCAACAGCTACATGTTTTTCAAGTGTCAGTGCCCATCTCTACACTTCCAGGCTGCCTCCTTCTTTCTGGGACTGAGAAAGCAGAGGATGTGCAGGCATGCTTCACCGACTGATATCCTAACTGTGTATCACGAGAGCTTGGAAATATCCCACATAGCCCTGATGTGAGCACTATGCTGGAATATAAATTGCGGTGTGAATAAGCAGAGGGTAATTGGTATCAAAGACATTCCAATTCCTGACAACTAGCTTTCTTTTATTCTTGCCTCATATATTTAGGGAATATATGACCAAACATTTAATTAAACATATAAAATAAACATTTCATAAAATGCTTTATTTAATGTGCAGATTAAAATGCTAACTGGCAGGAACATTTTTTAAATGTGGTGAGAATTTTCAATTTCTCTCAGTATTTGGAAGTTTAAATAACTGGTTTTTATATTACCTATACACCAGTACTATACTACATACACAGTACAGTATAAAGCCATATAGCAGTAGGGAAGACTATGAAGCAGTAAATCAAACTAAAGAGTCTTTCCAGGAAATCATCCATGTGCAGAAAAGCCACTTCACAACATGCCTGAATGGCTTAATTCTCTTCTTTACTAGGGATCCCAAATGTCCCAAATCTATCCAGTGGCAGTTGTAATGCTTTTTACCTGCTTGTACCAGAAAATGGCCGGTGTCTAAGAGCAATCAGATTTTTGGAAAGTAAATTGTTAATTATTAAATGGTACTTTGTGTCAATACAGAAAAGTTAGGTACTGTTGCAAGAAAATTATTTTGCTCTCGACACAACTTCAGGTATGTGTTGTGTGTATCTGTGGACTCAGTTTTACACTGAGTCCACAGATAGTCTGTGAAATGCACAATCTCTTGCTTATTTGAAGAGCTACAATGCATGTCATATGTAAGTGAAGCCTGTCACGGGACTGGTTTTGAAGGGAGATGGAAGGCTGTTCTACAAGTTCTGGCAATATACCAGGAATCGCTTCAGGCTATAGGATTTCAGAATAAGAATGTCATAAGAGGCTTTCTGTTGGCTGGGGGAGGGAGGAGAGTGAAGAGTCTACTTCTGGAATGTCTACTTAGCAGCAGAACTCAAGTCATTGTACAAGAGACAGAAGACATGCTAAAACAAGAGAAAAAACATTATTTTTCTGGTCCTTCTGGTTAGAGCCTGGTCCCACCTAAAGTTTTGTTGCCAAAAATATATTTTTTGAGGATGCTGAAACAGGCAGATTCATACACACTGAAATTTACCAATTATAAAATCAAACTGTACTTGCACAGTCCCAAACTGTAACCCCGAATCGATGCAGACACAAATATACTAACCATTATTTGGTGAGAAAGCAAAACTGACCGTTATGCTTTTGTCATACTGAAAAAACTGTGAAACTTATTCTGCAGATGTCATTTGTCCTGATACTTTAGGAAGGGTTTGAACAGCAAAATTCCTGTAGGAGGAAATGGAAAGGACTGAGTCTATTGAGTGCGTCACCACCAATGGGAGAAAACAGCAGTATCTACAGCATCTAAGGTTACTAGACAGCACCAGCTGCAAGCAGGGACATAAAGCAATGAATTTAATCTGCAGTCTAGATAAACAGCCTATCAGAAATTATGTATTACAGATAACTTTGTTGTTAGGAAAGCAGAGCAACTAAATGACTATTTAAAAGTGTCCATCCAGCTTTATTCTGTTACATAGAAAAAATACAGCATTTTCAGAATTACCAACAATATTTTTGTTGGATATTAAGCCATCTGAGACAGTACACCATGTATAACCAGAGACTGGTACTAAATCCGTGAGAAACAGACTATATTCCACTGTCTTTCTCCAAAGCCCCAGACCTTGTCTTATTAGCAGCTCATGTCAGTGCCTGAAACAGGGTATTGAACTAGATGCCTTTTTTATCTAGCCAATCTGCCCACTCATCTAATGATATAACTAGTAGTGTAATATATCTCATATCCTACTTGAGCCCAAATATAACTTAAGAACTAAAGGGGCCAAACCCTAAAGCATTCGGCAGGAAGAAACTCGGGCATGCATCAATGATGTCTCTACTTTCCTCATTAGGAACAGCCTCCTTTGACACTCTCAGCACTAAGCTTGTGGCGTGGCACTGTTCTTTCTTACTCATGAACTAGAAAAAAATTAATCTGGAATTAAGAAAGGATCTTAGAGCACACTATTCTGATTGACACAAGTAATTTTTCAGAGTTACTGAGTGGAAATGTCCAAGGATAAGGTGGGTCATGAACATATTAACGATCTATATTGAGGACCATTCCGCAGCAACCTTTCTCAGGGACTGGAATCCTCACTGATTTGTAGGGACTGAAACATCGAGACTGCTCTGGATCGCAGCGCTTTCCTCGCACGGCAGCTGTTGACAAGAGCATTCTCCAGCCGCCCGTACTCCCAGGGGAGTCTTGCGAAACGCCGGGAAGGCCGCTGGCTCCTCAGGCCTGCTCAGGACAACACCCCCGCCGCGCCGCCCGCGCAGGCCCGGCCGGGCAAGGGCCGGGAGAAGCTTCCAGAGGCCTGGCCGGCTGCGGCCCGGGTAAGGTCCGGCCGTTTCTCGGCCGGGCGTCCCGCGGCTGCCGCGCAGAGCCAGCACACACCTTGAAAGGACAGCCCTGCGGGGGCGTCGGGCGCGGAGGGGCCGGAGGGGCCGGAGGGAGGGGCCCCGCTGCCCTCAGGGCCGCGCCGCCGCGCCCGCCCCCGGCGCGCGCCCCCCGCACCCCCGGGATCCTGGCACCGGTCACCGCGTTACGGGAAGCCCCGCCCCTTCCTGCAGCCCCGCCCCTGTGATGACGTCACGGGCGCAGCGGGCCAATGGCGGCGTGGGTGGAGGAGGAGGGAAGGGCGCGCGGGGGCTGGGGCGGGGCGGGAGCGTGACCGGGCGCGGGGCCGCGCGTGCGGGACGGCGGCGCGATGGCGCGAGGCGGCTGTGCCGCTATTTAGGGGCAGGGGCCGCGGAGCGCGGGCGGCGGCGCCGGGTAAGAGTCGTGTGCGGGGCTCCCCTTCCCCTCCACCTCCCCTCCACCTCCTCCGCGTCCCCTGAGGGACGGCCGCCGGCAGGGGCCGTGCTGGGCCGCCCTTTTCCTCCGGGCCGTTCGCCCCGAGCGGGGGCAGCGGGACGTTCGTTCGGGGCTGACCGGTGGCCGGGCCGGGCCGGGCGGGTGAATGGCAGTTTTGCGCCACTCGACTCCCGGGCCGATCGCCAGCCCTGCCCCGCGGCGGTGTCTCGTCTCGTCCAGCCTCCCCTCGCCGGCGGAGCTGCCCGGCCGTGACGCTCAGAGCGCAACATGGCCTCGCCCGGGGCCGCGGCTGCGGGGCCCGGGGGTGCCGAGCCCCGCGCGGGGCCTCTCCGCCGGGCCCCATCCGCAGCCCTGCCCCCGGCGTGGCGCGGACGGTCAGGCTGAAGGTTATCTGCGCCTTCCCCAGAGCGGCGGTGGCCAGCGCCGGCCGGCCGAGTTGGCAAAGGTGTCGCGACCCTCGCGGGACTCGCGTCTTTCGGCTTTTTCGATTGTCACATAAGCGTGGCAGTGGCACCGACACCCATTTCCTTGACGGAGAGGTTTGCGTTTTGTTGCCGTCACCGCAAGTGATCGGCCCTTGTTGCCTGTAGATGGTAGAAAACTGCTGCCCTGAAAGATACGCGCACTTTGTCTTATTGCTGGTCCAAGTACTGCAGGGGATTCCTGAGGAACTGGGGAGGAGCGGGTCCAGTGGCCGTCTGGTTACTTCCCATGTGGTCCTGGGCGCCAGTCATCCCTGTAGTGGGGCTCTGATCCTTTCCCTAAAAAAAAAAAAAATCGGCATCATTATTTTCATCTCTCGGATGATGAAACTGAGGCACAAAGGAAAGCAGGCTGCCAAGTGTTTTGGCAGGATTGAGGGGAATAATTCCCAGTCTCAGTTTTCATGCTTGTTTTAGGCTGACTAGGGGTTTGCCAGCTGGTGGCTGCTTGTTACTGCTGAGGCATTCTGAAGGCATAGTTCTACACTGTGTGGAATTATAGTGCTGTCGTTAGTGATCTGTACTGTCGCAGAGGGGGAAAGGGAATCTGCAACCTTCCCAGGAAGTTGGATATTATTGGGAATCAAGGTCTTTTTTTCTTACACCCTCTTTTCTATAGAATTATAACATTTGTGCTTCCCATATGCTGTTACTTTCAGAGGCATTAGAATATGTTCAAAGCATGTAACTTCTGAACAGATTTATCGATATGTTGGTGTAGCTCAATAAGAATGTAAATGTGGGTGATGAAAATTTGAGATTACTTCCTAGAAGCTGAGCATTCAAAGTAATTGTTTGGATGTTGTTTATATGTCTGGAAATGTGATGCTTCAAGAAGAGTCAATAGATAAATATTTTTGGCGGAGGAGAAAGATAGATAGATAGATAGGCACATCTGTAAGTGAGTACACCAAATGGAGATACTCTTCCTGTGCTGCTTGTCTGGAGTATTAGCATTGGCACAGTTATGTGAAATTAAATAACCTTTTTGGCCGTTTTTAAAATCAGTTGTTCTTGTATTAGCAAGAGCTGTCTAGATCAGAGAAGCAGCGCTGCTTGTGATTGGTCTGGAAGGTTTGATTTCTAAATGCAACCACTGAGTGCTAAGACATTGCTTTGTATAAATTAATTTGATTTTTTTAACTAAAACTACTTACTAGCTGTGAGAAAATTCTGAAGTATTCCAGAGAAATTGATTTACAGTTTTTAAAAGGTACCAGAAATAACTCAATTATTGCAAGCAAATATTTGGTGCCTCTAGTTAGGTATTTCAGTAATTTTAAGCTTTGTACCTGTTTTGATTTTCTTTTTTTCTTTATATTTTTTGTTATGGGTGCCCTACCAAAACTACAAGGATAAGCCTCCTTCTAGAGGCAGAGGAATAAGTACTGTAGAGAAATTACTTGCTTAAATGGTGAAAGGGATAGAGATGTCATTTGTATGTAGTGATTTCAAATACAAAAATGTATTTCAGAGTATTCTGTTCATATAATATTACATAATATTTTCAAGTGCTTCTCTTAGAGGTATCTGGTGTTTTTTGAGTCTCATAAATATTTCCAAGAAGGAAGTAAGCTTGGAGGAAGGAAGGAAGCTTAGAGATGAAATACGCTTAATTAGAAAGCAGTTAAAGTTTGAGTAATCAAAATTCCTTGAGGATAGTTACAGCTTTTAGATGGCTTTAAGTAGAGTCTGGCTTGTTATAAAACCTCAAGCAGCAGCTGCTTTGTGAAGCATTTCTGGATCTGTCTGCCTGAGCTATGGGGAATCCTAGTGACAGATTACCTCTTGAAGCTATAAACATAGGTCTTCTGCTTTTTTTTTTTTTTTTTGGAGGAACTTCTGGAAATCCATTTTCCCGAAACCTTTGGTCTCTTGTGATTGATGTGATAATGAGCTTTAATAGGCTGAACACCTTCCTGTGGTATCTATACTTCCTGGCGTCCAGGCTGGCTTTGCTGGCAAGTACATGTTATTTTAGCTGTAGTTTTTTAAACTGACATGGTGATTTGTAGGTCACTTGGACAGGAATTGCGACTTCTCTGAAATGGAGAGATAACCCATTATGTAATGGCATATCCCTGTGTTCATTTTGGGGCTGGTCTCATGATGTATGAAATAAGATGAATTTTTAAGATTTTTCTCTTGCTCAGAATGAGTAGTTATACCTGTTTTGCATGAAAGCCTGATACTTCTTCACAAACTATTGGTCACAGGTTGATCTTAAAACTCAACACGTGCTACTTTGTGCATATAAGTTGTGATTTTAGGGTTGTTATTAGCTTTTCATTGACACTGCATGAAGCATCAATTTATGGATCAGACATAAAGGCTTAGTGCTTTCCTTTCAAAATGGCTGCAGGATGTGAAGAATAACAGAAGTCCCATTTGATTTGGATATTAAATGGGATGATCTCATGGTATATAAGTTTGAGTATGTCTTTACAGAAATAAAGCTTTTAACTTTCTTTTTTTCCTCTTTGAGTTAATTTATTTTGTGTGAGTTAAGGACTGTCACCAGCAGCATTCTAAATTGACCATGTTGATTTTACTCAGTATTTTGATGGATTTTGATCTTTGGCCACTAAACCGTGAGAACAACCTGGCACACTTCTGAAGTCAGTTTCTTTCCCTGTCTCCCTTGCCTCTTCACTTAGTGATCCATAACAACTGCATAGTATAAAGTGTTGGTTTGGCTCTTTGGTTTTGTTTGTTTTTAATAGAAGGCATCTGAACTGGCCAGCTGTTTCAGTGTTCATTCAGCACTGGGTTCAGCTTTCACCTTAGAGGTGTGTATATATATACACTGTACCAGTCAGTAAAATATAAAACTTGGATTAAGCTGTGCATAGTGATTGAAAGAAATTGATTTTTCTGTTGTCTAGACTAACAGCTTAGTCTGACTTAAAATTGTGAATTGTGTACAGTTAGCGTTTAGCATTACTGTTGAATGATGGCGCTATCTTTTAAGGTTTGATGTTGCTTATATGCAGGGTTTCTGCACTCTCTTCACCTGAGCATTTTTACACACTCAGATAAGAAAACAGCAGTTTGCATAAAAGTATTTTCCTCATTCTATTATGAAGTATGGCTCCTTGTTTTGTTAGTTCTAAGTGCCACCATTTATTTTGGTTTTTTTCATTTCCTTTATGGTTTTCAGGCAGGCATGATGGATGGAAGTGTCTAGTGTAACTCTGGATCTTTCCTGTAGAACTAAATTTCAATTAAGAATCAGTCTTGTAAAAGCCAGAAACACTAATGTTTTTAAAAATAGCACACATTAGAAGGGATTGTAATAGCCCCTTAGTGGGTTTAGAGGTGTGTAGCTTCAGTCTTCTTCAAACCGTGTTGATTATCGGGGGTGGGGGTAAGCAAAATACCTACCCAGAGCAGCCTAAAGCAGATACGTGCTGAATTGTGGCATGGCTTTGACACTGCAGTTTCAGCTGCTTGGTTCCCATACTGGGGGGGTGGCTTTCCACTTAACTCTCCTTTGCAGGTGGTGGAGCATGAAGCTCCATTCTCTTGCCTTTCAGGAGCTGGCTGCAGTGGAATTGAGTAGCATGATTTGTGGAGGGCTTATCTGCTCCCTCAAAACAAATGCTAAACTTTCCAAAGTGCAAAGTAGTAGAGATTTGAACTTTAGTGTCTTACATGTGAATTAATCTGCTTGGAATAACTGAAATGTTGTTTTTCAAGTCTGGAAGACAGTTGAATATAGAAATGGCATTTATATGAAAAAAGATAGTAATTTAATTTTAATTTCCGGTGGAAAAAATCATACTTAAGGACAAAATGTGTGATAATTATGTATTATTGTTTACTTATTAAGTTGGTTATTGCTTTTTATTTATTTATTCTTTCATTTGCTTTACAGTATGTTTTTAATAACCTGAGCCATGCTTAATAACTGCTGGTGTGAAAATCAGTGAATAGTTTTGTGGAACTATTGTTTGACTATAAAACTATTGTTTAATAAATAATGACCCAAAAGAAAACCAGTAACTTTGTAATGATGTAATAGCTTAGGTGACCCTGCCATTACTCTAAGGTGGCATGAATCATGATGGCAAATGAGAGAGAAATTAAAAACTTTAAATAAAAACTTTCCTTTTTACATCTGTTTCATTCTTTCCCCTTTAGTGTGAAAGGTGCCTCTGCTGTTGTTTTGCAGCTTTTGGCAATTAGCAGTGAAGCAGAGCTCCTGTTTCTTTCCACCTAGCTTGTAGTTGCCCTTAGGCTTCTGATGAATTTCAGATCTTCTGCAACTCAAATTGTTCCAGTTAGATAACTTAAATGAATCTTACTTGAAATAACAGATCCTAAGGTCTGTCTGTAGTAGAGCTCAGTGGGCTTTGGTTAACAAGCAGTATTCTGGTAAGTGTTAGCACAAGTCTAGTCATTAAAGTAGATCCCTATGCACTGGTTTTATTTGATTTAAACTAAAAGAGACTGCTCTTTAGAATTTGGTTGTATTCACCATGCAGATTTATAAAATGTGTTAAACTAGTTTGTTTGTTTTTTTTTTAGTTCAGAAATTCATGTGTGCGTAAAAACCTTATCTTTCAGATATTGGACACTTTACTTCCAAAATAAGCAAGAATCAATTGATGTAGTTATTTCACTGTACCCTTGTAATAAATATCCAAATGCACATTGCATTTAAAGCAGTAGAGTGGTTCTTATATCCAGCCCAGTGAGAGCACTTAAGTAGAACATAGAAAAAATTAATAGCTTTTTGGTTCTCAATGCCATATAGGTATAGCCTGATGACAAATGACTTATTATTTAGTCAAAAAATGAACTAGCGAACTTTCAGTGACAAACAAATGCTTGTTAATATATTTGTCAAGTCTTTCAGTCAGTAATGTTTCTACTGTAAAGTTTCTATACAGGAAATTTTGGTGGGCTTTGAGTAATGAACTCACAAGTATAGAAGTAAATAAAGATACCTGGGTGATTCTGATGGCTTTTATTTTAGTTCTAACTGAAAGACACCTAAGTTGGCAAACCCTACAAAGACTCTGCTATAATTGTTTGAGATCTGCTTTCATTTAGTTGTTCATGTGAATAGAGATTTTCTTTATATTACACTGCTTATCTTGATTTGTAAAGAAAAAATGGCTTAAGTTGTGTTGATGTGTAAGGAATAAGGTTCTTGCTTGGGGGTGATCCATGCCTAAATGTGTGTCTAGTTTACTTATATATGTGTGTGAAATACCTTGTGTCTGTCACTATTATGAAGTAAATTACATGCAATCAAAGTAAAGGGATGTTTGCTGTCATGAATTGAAGTTTCTTCTGAAGAATTAATAAGTGGAGCTTATTAATTTTTCTGTCTAGAGAGTAGTGTGGAATTCCCTTAAAAATTTTAGGGGGTTTCCTTTTATGGGACAAAATACTAGAATACTAGTTTCCAGAGAAGTTCTGTCAGGTTAGTGAAAATAAAACTTCAGAAACAATGTTGCTCAAATCTCTCCTCAAATCGTAGTAAACCTAAAGAGCCCTTGTAAAGTTTCTAGGCGTAAGAATAGCATGAAGTCTGCTTCTAGAAATCAGCTTGTGAACTAAATGCCTTATTTCACTAAGCCAATCTCCCTGTTCCTGTAAAGATGCCTAAATGTAGCTAAAAATAATCTAGCTTAGTAGGAAGTAGTCGCTTGCTTTTGGTTAGTATAGGACTGCTTTAAAACTGTAAGTTGAGAAAATCAGAACACAGTGGCTTCATAACAGTGGGGGTGTGTGAGTGCTGTGTGAATGCTTCAGTATCCCTAAAGTGTTTTCTAGAAATGTCAAAACTTGAGAATGAGTGGGCTCTGTTGCAATACAGAAATAAATATGGTGTTATAAAAGGTACTCCAGCTTTTGGGGAATTACAAGCTCCCTTGTAAAGTTTTGAAGAATTAATTAGTGCTTTTTCTATAGTAGACAGCAGTTCTTGACATGGAAGCATTGTGCTTTGTAATTCCTGAGTGTATTTTAAGTCACTCTTGTGAATGAGACACATGGTTTTGTGGTGAGTTGTTCTGAACCTTGTCTGAAGATCAGTGCCCTTAAAAGTTAGGTAAGTATGAAAACCATAATCAGGTTCATAGGGTTATGTATTAAAACCTGAACCACACAGTTACACCCTGTATTCTAACTAAACCTCCTACAGAGTTACCAGTGAAGTTTGTTTTCATATACCTAAAGCTGATACATTTCTTAAACTTGCAATTAAATCAGCTTTAAACAGCCTTAGTTTTTTTAGTAAACATTTGATTTTGTTTTAGCAGTGAGGAAAATGGAAACAATTTGCCCATTCTAAGGTGAGAAGATACAAACACTACCTGGAAAATAAATGTGTATGTGTGTGTCATATTATGTTAGAGCAAATACAAATCTGATTTTGACATTGATCTAAAGTAAAGAGTAATAGTTTAAATTTAAAAATATGTATCTTTCTCTTGTTACAGAAATTCTGTGCAGCATGTTTTCTAGGTGGAACTGGGTGGCCTGTGGCTTCTATCTGGTGTTGAGTATTTGTTCTCCTGACGGTAAGAGTTCTGTGTCTCAAATACAAGAGGATATAGAACTAGTTACATCAAATGTTTGAAGCAGCTGCTTGCTTTTTGTCTAGATACTTGGTGGATGAGGACAGAAAGTAAGGTGTGTTAGGATAGACACACCTAGTCTTCTAACACTAGTTCACCACAACACAGGTGCACGCTTACCCCAGTTTTCCTATGCTAACTTTCTTAATAGAAAATACTTTTTTATCAAAAGAGTAACCTCAAGTATAACAACCTTCCTCCTTCAAAAGACATAAACGTGCAACCCTCTGTCCTATGTGCCTCTATTTATTAATAGAGCTTTCCTAGCTTCATGAAATGCTCTTGCAGAGCCTAAAGAACACTATACTGGTTTTTGCCCTTAAATCTTCATAGTAGTCTACCAATGCATTTCAGTTTTATTATTTCCAGGTAACTATTTAACTTGCTGCTTAGTCACATGTAGTGTTTTTAACATTGCACTAGTGATGTATCAGCAATACTGGTTAGGGGATGTTGCGTAGTTCTTAATAAATGTGAAATTTGTTTTCTTTTTAGCTTCAGGTGGACTTGTGCAGTCATGTGGTCACATCATCCCGGAATCACCTGTACTGGCCCTTGGTTCCAATTTCACAGCATTATGCATTCTGAATGAGAGTTGTCTTGACTTTGGCAATATCTATGCCCGTCAGATTATCTGGAAGATTAAAAATAGACTGGTACCCAAAGAACAGTATCGTGAAATAAACAGAACAGTTTCCAGTGTCACATTCAACGACACTTCTTCACTAGCTACTCCTCTGACATGCAACATTTTAGCAGATGGACAGATTGAACAGAACATTTATGGAATTACAGTTACAGTAGGCTGTGAGTATCAGTTATTATGTTTTATTCTGGTCTTAAGAAAATTGTTTCTGAGAAATGGGAAAATGCAAAAAATAGAAAATATGTGTCTCTTTAGGCACTTAATTTTTATTCCCTCAGTTCCTTTTGATTGAGTAAAAAATTGTCAAATTACATGCCACCACAGCTGCTCAATATGCACTGAAGAAAGTTTTCTGAAAAGTAGAAGATACTCTGGAGTATTCCAGTGTTGAAATAGGAAAATATGGAACAACAAAAAGCAGCAGATTTTAATTACAGAATAAAAATGTGTATTTAAATGAAATAGGAAGTAGGAAATTAACTTTTCCTTACTTCTTGATTCTGTGTCAGAGTTGGAGGAAATACTTTTATGTGACGTGTCCTGGTTTCATACTAACATTTTGAAAATAATGTTTTCGTCATTAACAGACTGAGAAACATTTAGTCCATCTGTATCACTAAAGCTAACCTGAATTATCTTAAGGATGGAACATATTATTTGGATTCCTTTACCTCTATACCAAAGAAAGCATTTTTAACTAGTTATAAGCTTCATTTCTTCTAGAATGATAGCACTTGCGTGGTTCAGACCAAGTGCTTTTAGAAAGACTGACTTGAGAAAGTCACGTGAATAAATCCTACTTCTTAATTACTTGGTGTCCTGCTAATAATAGGACAAGTGTTGTAGTGTCCTAAGTATCATATGATAGACTGATGAATTATGGCTGATTATCCATCATCATATTATATGGTTGTCTCCTAGTGATAGCAAAAGATACTGCAGTTGTGAATGGTCTGCATACAAAAGGCCTGCTTGAGTTCACAATTTAAAATTATATGCTTCTAGCGTGACTTACAAAATGCTATCACAGGAAACTAATGTTTTCCATTTCTGAGGAGTAAATACTGTACTAGAAAAGATAAAATAAAAAATATTTTATAAAGGTAAAATACATGGAAAGGTGAGGACATATAAATTATTCGAAGATTATAAATGTAATGACAGTACAGATGGCGTTCCACATGTGTAATTCATGTTACAATTCTTGAGATGCATTTTTATTTAAAGCTATTGTATTTTGATAGTATCAATTAAAGAAAACTAAATAGTGAAACTAGCAACAGATTTGAGAAGAATGCAATTATTCAGGAAGAAAGCAATAAGGTTCATAAGGTTGTTCTATTGAAACTAGCACTCTGCTTGAAAGCAAATAAAATTCTCTAAGTACATTATACTGTTGTAAATGGTGATCATATAGGAGGTAGAAACAAATTTGTATGTTATAATTTGAGTTTGAGGGAAAGAAAATAGTTTTGCTGCATTCTGAATAAGTTCCTTACATACCACAGTGCATGGATGAAGATCTCTAAGCTTTCTTGCATGGGTTTGCAGCTCAAGCTTCTTCCATGCCTCAGCTGGGGGAAAACAGATGTATGAAATTGCTTATAGAGCTTAGGTTACTAGCAAAGTCACTTTGTGTCAATTCAGTAGTGGTTATTAATTTTTCTTCTGTGTAAATTAAAATATATTTCGATGAGAGATGGTTAATACAAGGTTTTCTGCCTCAGAATGAAAAGTCTTTGTTGTTCCTTACTAGCAAATGCTTAATCCTTATACAGCCTACTGTTTGTCAAAGCAGCTATTTAAGCTTCTTTACTTTGATTGCAGGATGGTATCCAGCACTTTTTGCCACATCCTTTAGAGAAAAATTAATTAGATACTTCTGATGTTCACAGAAATCACTCTAGTGGGACAGTTAAAAGGATTCTTGCTGGATTGAAATGCGTGTATAGATTAATTATTGCTAATTCTTTCTATACAGTGGCTCCAGAGAAGCCCAAGAACTTAAGTTGCATTGTGCATCAGGAATCAAGATTCACATATGCTATGACTTGTACCTGGAACCCTGGAAGGCATACATTCCTGGATACTCAGTTCAGGTTGAGATACAGGTGGTAAGTAGCACTCCATAGAATACCTAAATTATTCTGAAGAATATTTTTATGCTAAACCAACAGTCCTGGAAATTCCTGATTCTTTGGAAGAGTGCTTAAGGTTAAGTCCAATTTTCTGAAGCATTGCTCTGGTATGAGGGGGAAGGGAAGAGTTCAAGAAGTTGGCATTCAAGAAATTGTAAGTCAGACATGAAGTTTTGTTGCTGAACTTGTTTTGGAGTGACAGTAATGTCATATTTTTCTATTCTTCAAATACATTATTATTGTGGCTTGAGTACAATACATCTCATAAAAGGGGCTGTACCCAAACTCTTACACCTTTCTGAGTTGACAGTTCTATCCCATTCTTAACAAGCAGATGTCTCTGCTCATTGCAGGAGGATCAGACTATGCGACTTCTAAAGGTCTATTTCAGTCCAAATCATTCTATCATTCTAAATAGAGAAACTAACATAAAATGACTGAGTTTTGTAAAGTTATTATCTATCTGCACTTCATAGGAACTGTGGACAAACACTATTCTGAGTTAATCCTAACATGAAAGCTTCGGCAAACTATTTCTCCTGTGAAAGCAAATTAAGTTACTTTCCAAACTCTTTAGATGGCCTCTTGTAAAGCAGAGCTTTTTAGATGGCCTCTCAGTTTAAAATGGAGTGAAAAGGATTGTTGCATTACTCTGGAGACAGGAATGATTGCAGACAGCTTTCCAGCTACCCCATTCTGCTGAAGTGCTTTGGTAACAGGTGTAGTAGGAAGTATGCACAGATAGTTCTAGGGGCATCAGGAAATGTGCAAAGCATTAGCATTTTCTATCTAGTGTTAGTGTAGCAGAAGATGGTGAACAGAAATTATCTATTGCACCTCTAACACTGTACTCTTAAAAGGTATGTGAGTAACACTGACTACATTTTCTGATGCACTGTAGTTACTGGCCATATTGCTTTTGAGTAATTGTATCAGTTCTTGTTGTTTTCTTTTTTAAGCCAAGTCGGGTTTTTATACAAATTTATTGACAGTGCTCTAGCTTGTGCTTTTGAAGATATGTGACTGGAAGTCAAGAGATTTTGTTTTAGTTTCAGTTCTAATACAATCATGCATTTCTGGCTGAAAAAGCCATTCCCACTTTTTCTTCCCCTCTCTCTGCTTACAAAGCTAAGGCAGAGGGGAAACATACAAGATAAACCAATTGTTCACTCTGATCTACTTTAAGATATTCTCTAAAGGAAACCAAACTTACTGCTTTGAGTCTTGTTTTTTCTTTCTCTTTTATTTAGGCCAGAACAGATCTTTCCTGACTGTATACCAAAAGATGTTAACAACTCTTGCACCATTGATGATACTCAGTTCTTTGTTAATACGGAGATCTGGGTGGAAGCAACAAATGCACTTGGGAAGGCTGAATCTGATCCTCTTGTCGTTGATCCCATTGATATTGGTAACTATATGCCCCTTAAAGCCTTGATAGAACATAACTGCTGCTTCTGTATATATTGCTGAGCTGGTATGTTAATGTTTCTTCACTATAAAAATTATCACTAGATAAGTGTTGTTGACTAGAGCTTAAAATGTGCTGGGCAAAGGTAGGGATGGTGAGAGATTTCTTAACAATTCAGATAGCAAGTTTGTGTTGAATAGTCTTGTTTAGAAGATAGTGTAAAGTAGCAGCCATTTCAGGTCCTGAAAGACTTCATAGTAGTGCTGCAATATCATGTGCAGCTTCTAAAGGCAAGGTAAAGTACAGCTATGGAGTTAACTTTAACTTCTTCTCTTTTAGTTAAACCACTGCCTCCACAAAATGTATCAGTCACCTCAGGATTACTACCTACTGTTCTGCAGCTTTGCTGGGAGAACTGGATTTCGGATGCTGTGATGACGCTGAAATTCAATATTCGCTACAGAATTGCTGGCAACACAAACTGGATGGAGGTAATACAACCAATGTCCCTTGCTATGATTCTGCTGTAATCCAGACATCTGTCAAACTGGAGTTCCCCCTGTTCCACTTCAGATCATTCAGTTTCATTTCATTATGTCTTAAATGGCCACCCAAGGATGTTTATCTGGCCTGTTCATGGAGGCTGTAATCTAGGTATTTTTTTGGCACAGCCTGAGTATGGTGACCTTTTCATATCTTCATGGACTTTTCTGCTGTCCTTCCTGTCACAGTGCAGTATGTTTATTTTTAATTTTATTTTGCACAATGTATAGAACATTAATGAATTTTCATCTTCCCATGCATGTGCAAAATGGGTGATCATTCAAAACTTGGGGAAATACTGTATCATGCTGGAATACTTTTTAGAACTTACTCTACCTGCAGGTGGGCTACAAAAGTTCCAGACAGGGCCGCAGGCTGGGTCAGAGTGGCTGGAAAGCTGCCCAGTAGAAAAGGACCTGGCAGTGCTGGTGACAGCAGCTGAGCATGAGCCAGTGTGTGCCCAGGTGGCCTAGAAGTCCAATGACATCCTGGCCTGGATCAGCAGTGGTGTGGCCAGCAGGGCAGGGATTTGTCTACCTTTATTTGTCCCTGGTGAAGCCACACCTTGAGTCCTGCCCTGTATACATGCCTCAAGTGTGAGGCAGTCAAGAGCAGGAAAAGTGTAAGGAGTAAGCCTTACCTGTAATGTACTATATGTTCCTGTCATCAAGAGCTGTGAGGTTTTTTTTCTTTATAAATCAATCTTTATACACCAATCTGTCAACATATTTTTAATAGCTCCTCAGTTTTTCCTTACTTTAAGCCTTTTCTCAGAGCAATAGTACTCCAGCAGAGGCCCAAATGTATTCTGAATTCTTTGAGTTCTTGGAAGGAAGACTGCTTTTGATTTTACCAAAATACTCTGTTTGGAGCAGGTAGCCTTAACACAGGTCCTTGTGACTAATGTGGCTTAGATGCAGAAACTATTTGTTATGATCACCTGTATTGATATTTTTAAAAACACTGGCCTGCACTATCTAGTTTGCAACTCCAGGACCGTGTATATATTGTCTTCATAGGACAGTAGGACAAGTTCTTCTAACTTGCCTTGCCCTTTTAATACACGCACAAACCAAATGAAATAGTAGCTTTTAAGTCAGCTGAACTTGCTTAGCTGTGTAAAATTGGACTATTTTGATAATTCTTTACTCTCAGGATTAACCTCTTAAGTGTCCTGCATTTGTGTTTAATCTGTAGTCATTCCTTGCAGGGGTACTCACTGTAAAAAGCCCTTAGTTGCAAATGGAATAATGTGAGGAGTCAGTGTGTTACCTACTTGGGTCCGTTCTCCACTCCACCCTGCTTCCCTACATACATACTAAGAATACTTTTCTGGCATTTGGTTGCTCACCTAAGATAAATAAAAGAGCTTATGAAAAGAATTTATTAATACAGCTATAAGCTCCTCTAAAGCTATTTTCAGTTTCACTCAAGAAGTTCTGTTCTGGATCAGTGGAAGCAATGATCCTGGACTTTTAACTTACAGTAGTCAATAATCAACCAGGTCACCTACCAAAGTTCTGAATTGTGAGACAGGGTACTACAGATCAGTAAGCAGCAGAATTATGTGGAAAGGAAGGAGAGAGATGTAAGCTAATTTTCAAAAAAAAGATGAGATTGTCCTGAAGTAGCTGCCTAACTGTTGTAGTGTATGTATCTTCTTATACCTGGTCAAGACACACAACTCTGACTGAACCTTTACCAGACACTGTTGGTGAATTGAAGTTTTTGGAAATGAGAGGGAAGGAAAGCTTGTTTGTATTATATGTGTGGTGGGGAGCCTTTTTGGCTGACAGCTGAAGGAGCACAGAACTCAGTTCTACTGTATTTTGATCACTGCTTTTAAAATCTTTGTCACTTTTGCAGGTTCCTCCTGAAGATACAGCTTCCCCAAGAACTTCATTCAGTATTCAAGGTCTCAGACCCTACACAGAGTATGTCTTTTCCATTCGTTGCATGAAGGAAGATGGAGCAGGCTACTGGAGTGACTGGAGTGAAGAAAAGACTGGGATTACCATTGAAGATCGTAAGTAGTGCATAAAAGTAGGTCACTGACTTCTCAAGTGTGAGTGCTCTGCAGTTTGGCAATGGCTACCTGAAATGGTGTATCCTTGCTTGAGCTGCTTGCTTGTATAAGCAACAAAGCTTTCCTGAGTTACTTTCAGCACTAACTGACTTGACCCATGCATTGCAAGGAGCGTAAGACTAGCTTCTTGTTAAGCTGGTGTAGAAGAATTCCCTGAAAACAGCTAGAACAACAGCAGGGTAGAAGAGCCTTCTTCACAGAAAACTGTATTCTCAGAGTCTTCTGGAAAAAAATCTAGGCTTTATGCTTGGTTTTTTTATTCTGAAGGTTATTCTTTGTAACAGAAGTTATCCTGCCTAGAAAAGGTTTTCTTAGTAGACCAACTTCCTTAGTTTATGAACAACTTAATGTTTAGGAGGCTATTAAAAGTCATAGGTGAACAATCATCAACAGTTAAGCAACAGAAGATCTTAGTCGTAGGATGCATAGATTTCTTCACAAACTTAATAAAGCAATAATATAAAATAATGTGCATGTGGTAAGTGTAGCCTCTTATGCACTGAAGCATCCAAATAACACATCTTTTACACTTCAACAAAGTATTCATTTTGATTTCTTTTCCACTTTGGTAGCCTGCAAGGTTGGCTTTGTTTTTGGCTTATGCTGACACTACCCCCATAGAAAGCCAGTGTTGTGTACTTAATACTCAGTAGGGAATCTATTCTTGCATCCAATTGCTGTAAGTAATTTGTAATAGCTATTTAGCTTCAGTGTCAAGCAGATTGGTATTTTTCTGGTTTTTAAATGTGCTTTAGCTTTTCTTGCTTACACTTCATAATCTTGTTTCTGCAATATCCTGTATGTCCCAGGGTGTGTCTTTTCTGGGCAGTCTGTTCACTGCAGCATTTCAGTGCACATCAAGTTAAACCAATACAAGTTCCATTATTAAAACAGATTGGAAATCCTTCCTTTTTTTATCCTGATTGAGTTCATTTGTCATCTTAGATAAGGAATAAGAGGGATTATTGTAGTTTTTGTTTAAAACAAGTGGAACTTGTATCCATGATTGCATTGCTTCAGTTCTATTACTTTCACTTCAGCTACTTTCTCTGGGGGACTTGATACTGTAAAATATGTCAATATGCTAGTCTCTGCTTTTCAACTCCTCATGATAGTATGACTTCATTTTCTCAGACTGAGCAATGACGATTTCAGGACTGCCTGCCTATTTAGATTGCATTGCTGTTCTGCTGTGGTGACTGGCTTTGCAAAAATACTGCTAATACTACGTACCCATGTCTTACTTTAGCCTCAGAACAAAAGTTTTATAGTAGCAAATGAACATCAGACAGGTCATGTTAGAGTCATGATCTCTATTAGGCAAGATGTACAATTGCTTTTCTTTAATGTGAATCAAATCTGGATACTCAAATGAGTAGAAGAGCTCCCTTTGCCTCAATTCATAATTCTCCTCTCAAAATTCAAGGCATAAAAGACAAGATGTGTGCTGTACACTTGGTACTGAGGGGTGTTTGAGGTTAAAAGCCAAAATTTCATAATATACTAAATGCTATGAAAGAATTCTGAGAAGAAATAGTCTTAAAAGATCAAAGATGTAATTCATTTTGAGATCAACTTTCTCTTGGGGCTAATGCCTTACAAAAGATTGGCCACTTTTTATAGCTTTGTGCACTGGTTAGTTCATTTTACTTTGAAATGGAATTTGTTGTGGAAGTACCACTTTTTCATAGTACAGATGCCAAAACGTACTGTAGTATTGTACAAAAGTACTGCAGTTTTGTTATCCCTTTAGAATCAAGGAGTCTTACGGCCAGGAGAAATTTGTCTCCTTGTTTTAACTCTTGTGCACTTTCCTTTTTTCAGATAACTTGATACTGAGGGGTAGGAACGGTGTTGGATGCAGACTGTAGCAAGGTTTGCAGGTGTGCAGGGCTGTGCCTCTGGATGCAGGCTGCACTGTGTAGGTGTGATTGTCTCACTCAGCATTGTCACCTTTAGTCTAATCTTGCAGATACCCACCATTGTGATTCATACTCTTTTTGGGTCTGTACATTTAAAGCAGAACTGGTGTCTTGCTCATCTCTTCAGGAAATTTTCCACTTAATATGCCAAGCATTAATTTTCATTGAGAAAGCAAGAAATGCTTTTTAATATGCTTTTATTCTTTTTAAGAAAGCAAGCATATAGTGATAATTAAAGGATGAATTCAAACAGATTAAATAAAAATGATTCTACTCTCAAGCATTGTTTGTTTCATCAGAACCATCTAAAGGACCACCCATATGGAGGATCATTGATACATCTCAGTCACCAGCTTGCTGGACTGTGCATCTAATATGGAAGGTAAAGCAAATTGAAAAAATTGACCATTCTTTTAAAAACATGTGTTTTTAAGTGGAAAAATCTACCCAAAAGCCTTGAGAGATGACTAGGAGAGTATAGGTTTTTTGGTATGGGAAGTGACTTTAGTATTCTTACACTAATAGCTATGAAAAATTAAAGTTACAGACATAAAGGCCATCATTTAACTGACACTCATCTGTGACCTAAAGTACCCAGAATATACTCATATTCCTCATCTGTTGACCTTCTGAGGATTTGGAACTGCCACTTGAACAAAACATAGCTTCATGTCGTGTCTTCTGCTGTAACCTAAAATGTGGCAACACTGTCTGGACAGTGATACCTCAGCTGCAAAATCCATTAAGGCTTGAGGTACTGCAGAGGCAAAGGTTATTAAAAACAGCACTGTGCATTTGTGTGTGGTAAGGCTGCTGTGTCCAGCTGGATGATTAGTCCAGCTGAGAAGGGGAATGTAATGATCGCTTCCCAAACCCTGCTTTCTTTTGGTCCATAAACTATGTCATATTAACACAACCAAAGGTGAGATTTCTTTTATGTCATTGTGTTGTAAAGTCCTGTAAAAGAGAAGTTTTGTTAAAAACTTTTGCAATCCTTACAGAATAGCTTTTATTAATTCACTAGGTATGATCAAAGAAAAAGAGTATTGAAACAAGAAATGGGCTTTGGATGGGACTGCTTTATAGAAATACGCACAGGTTATGTTTTTCTTAAATGTGCAGGTATTTGATCTATGGAACTTGCCTTGTTCTCACATTTTTTAATTGTACCATAAAGGCATTAAGGGTTACATCACATTTGTTCAGTATCAGCTTAATCAAAGATATGTTTCTGACAGGCACTGAAGCCATATGAAGCCAATGGAGTAATCTTGCAATATGAATTGACTGTCAGAGATAAATCATCTCTTTCCAGTCCAGTGAAGAAATACAATGTTACCAGCACCAACCATACCTTACAGCTGCGGGAAGGAACTTACGAAGTGACTTTGATTGCCCGTAACAGTGTTGGGCCATCTCCTCCTTCAGTTTTACTTATTCCAGCAAGTAATTCAAAAGGTGAGTGTCTAGTAATGTCTCTGTCAAGTAAATCTGCTTGGTCCTTTTTATAAGAAATCTTCAGTGCTGTAAAATAATACCTTAAAGTATTACTGAATTATCAGTACAGCCTCATGCCTTTTGTATATACTGCCATTTGTGTGCCAGGGAATGTGTGGATTTGTGTATTCACAGTGTCATTTGATTCTCTGTGTTGTTCTGCTGGTTTTTGATTCTTGGAGCTTCTGTGTACTATATTCCTTGTTGTTTCTTTTCTTAGCATAGCAGGCATTTTTGTATCTTTCTTAAAAAAATCAAAGGGTTGATATATACTTCCATTTGTACCATTCTGCCATTGCTCCTCCTTTAATTTCCTGATGTCCCTTCCCACTCCTTTCCTTGTTTGTTCCAGTCTTATTTGTCTACATTCCCAGTATCTTACCTGGTTGTTTTGTCATCTGCTTCCGCTATTTCCATACTGTTCATGTTCTTTTTTTATGTTCTATTCATTATTCGCTAATAGTAAGGACAGGCTGGTTAATCCTTCTTTCCAGCCTTTTCTTAGACAATCCAAGCATTTCTGGGATAGGAAGCAAAAAAATAGGTATATGGATAGGTGCAGGTAAACACCAAGGGAGAGCCAGTGGTTCTAAAGCTATTAGATTAATTAGAGTATAAATTAACACAAAGTAGTTTTGCTGCCAGGAGGAAGTACTTAGTAAGGTACAGATGTATGGTATATAAGCATATAATATGTATAATAAGCTAAGATGGGAGGGACACACAGGTATCTCAAAGTCTTAACTCCTGGTCCTGCACAGGTCACACTGTTTTCCTGAGGGCATTGTCCTACTGTGGACTGTCACTACTTGAACTCTTTCAGACTTGGTGCTGTGACCACTTCCTTGGGGAGCCTGTTCCAGTGCCCAGCTGCCCTGTGGGTGAAGAACTTACCCAGCTTAAACCTCCACTGACACAACTTCAGGCCTTTCCTCAGATCCTGTCACTGGGCACTCAGAGAAGAAATCAGGGCCTGCCCCTCCTCTTCCCTTCACAAGGAGGTTGTAACTTCAATGGGGTCTCCCCTCAGTCTCCTCCAGGCTGAACAGACCAAGTGACCTCAGCTGCTCCTCGTATGGCTTCCCCTCAAGGCCCTTTTCCATCTTCATTGCCCTCCTTTGGATGCTCTCTAAAAGTTTAATAACTTGATTATACACCCAGAAGTGCCCCCAGCACTGGAGGTGAGGCTGCCCCAGAGCAGAGCAGAGCAGGACAATCCCCTCCCTTGCCTGGCTGGTGATGCTGTCCCTGATGCCCCCAGGACACGCTTGGCCCTCCTGGCTGCCAGGGCACTGCTGGCTCATGTTCAGCTTGCCATGGACCAGAGCCCCAGGGCCTTTCCATGGCACTGCTGTGCAGCCTCTTAGTCTCCTGTCTGTCTGTACATCCAGGGCTGCCCCACCCCAGGTGCAGAATCTGGCAGCAGCTCTTGTTGAACTTCATATGGTCGATGATTGCCTGCCCCTCTACTTTGTCAGGGTCTCTTTGCCAGGCCTCCCTGCCTTTGAGGGAGTCAGCAGTCCCTCCCAGATTTGTATCATCTGGGAACTTGCTTAGTGTCCCTTTCAGTCCTGAGTCTGAGTCAGTATCAGACCACAGGGCTGATGATGGAGCCCTGGGACCACCCCAGTGAAGTCCCTGGAACAGGTCCCAGGTCCCCAGTCTGATGTCACTGCCTTCACTGTAACCCTTTGTGCCTGAGCCATGAGTCAGTTGCTGCCCCATCACAGGATGTGTTTATCCAGCTCTAGGCTGGAGATTATATATACTATTTACTTCTATACATACACACTATACATAAGTACTTTAAAAGGTACTTAAATGTAACTGTTTGATACACTTGTAAATTCCGGTTCTAAGTCTGATTTCTTTCTTGAAATAAAGCATTTTTTCAGAAGAAAGAAACATAGTGTCTGTGGGAATAGAGAAGTTGAGTCTAACTTCCAGTTTTTAAATAGCCTGATACTGCTTTTGGATCTCTGATACAAAGATCCATGTGTAAATCTCCAAATGTCAGCAAATGGCATCTACATTTACTTTGGTTCTGTCAAATTGCTACCATTACCCAAAAGTATCAACCAGAACAACTCCTATCATGAAAGAACTGTCAATATTGATAATTTTTTTCTTTCATTACAGCTCCCGTGAAGAATCTTAGAACATTACCTAAACATGACAAGTTGTGGGTAGGATGGACTGCTCCTAACAATTATGTTCTTAAATATGTGATTGAATGGTGTCTGATGTCCAGCAGCTCAGACTGCATCATAGAATGGCAGATTGTACTAGGAGATGTTCAAGGAATTGACTTAAAAGGTATTTAGCTCATAAATGTACATATAGTATGTAGAACACTCTAAAAACTGCTTAGTGGTCAGAAGATGAGAAACATTCTCATTAATTAGAATTTTCTGGTAGAACAGGGTTAATGCTGAGAGTTTCAGTTAGTTTATTGGGAGTATGGAAATATTTGTGTGTTTTTGTCAAATACACAACTGTATCTGATATTGAATTTTGAAATTTATATAATGTAAGAAGGGGTTTATCTCCATTTTGGTTGTAGTATTGTCATTCTTGGAAACCATTAAAACAGTGAAAGGCTGAGTTCTTTCAAAATCAATCAAATTCTTTGATTACTCAATTCAAACAGTGAAACTTGATCAGTTTTATTCTTTTGAGATTATGATCAGTATCTAAAATCAATAATTTGGGGGCTTAATGCTACAGATAACTAAAGGCTTTCTATTTAAAATAATGTTAAAAAAACCCGACTTCTCTAAATTCTACTTTTTAATTTTTACACATTTTACATTTGAATGTGAACCATTATATTGTTCTTTTGATTAATATTTTGAAGCAGTATTTTTCCTTTAGCTAATATTTTGGAGAAGTGTATCAATGAGCTCTAGAAAATACTCAGCTACACTAGTGCCTAGTCCTCGTTAGACAGTGGTCCTTTGAGAAGCCTGTGTTTGAAGTAAATGAGAAGGATAGGGAGCAGTTTGTATGTGAAACACCACCTCTTAAATTCATTTTATTTATTAAGTGTATATATATATATTTTATTCCTTTTATTAGGTATAAAGCCTTTTAAGTGTTACTTGATAACTGTGTACCCTCTGTATGCTGATGGTCAGGGAAGTGGACAGTCTGTGAAGGCTTATCTTAAGCAAGATCGTAAGTATAAAATTATCACCTTGAAGCATATACACTGACCCTTTTTGACAAAAAAATGAAGAAACCTTTGCTTTAATGTGGACTGTGTAATGAAAAATGGTTTAGTACTTGAGGGTCAGGTGACATCATTGATCTTTTCCCATCTATTATCATCTATTCTGCTTTTTTACAGTGTTTGAGAACTAGACCAATGGCTGGCTATGACTGGCTCTTTGTTTTTCCAACCTTTATCAGATAATTAGACATGATTTTGTTCTTTTAGTGATATATTTGTTTTATATAGATTATATATGTATTATTTATTTATTATATATAATAGTGATATTTATATGCTGATTTATTTTAAATTTCAAGTGTAAAATCAAGACTTCATCTGAAGGTTTCTTGCAACGTGCTTATTTTTCTTTTCATATGTATTTCTGAATGTTTCTTTTTTAAAACATCTTGGCATTTATGTTATTTGAAAACAGTGCTTTCTGGATGAGTCAGTCAAGCTATTTGATTCAAGTTTTTATGCTGTTACAGTTCAGTGCCTGTTAATATGTTGCTTCTGTGAATGCAAGGTTGCCAAGCAGAAACTAATCTTCATCTCCCATTACAGGTCCTTCAAAAGGTCCTACCGTTCAGACAAAAAAAGTAGGAAAAGCTGAAGCTGTTTTGACATGGAACCATCTCACAGTTGAGGAACAAAATGGATTTATCCGAAATTACACCATACTTTACAAAACTATTGATGGAAATGAAACAGGTACTAGAAAACAGAAGTGTTTTGTGGCGCTGAAGTTTTTCATCTGTCTCTTTCCTAATATTTGTTCCTGAAAAAACACACAGAACCAGTTATAGCTGACAATCTGTTCTGAGCTGATTTCTGAATATCATGCTCCCATATTGCATCTAAATACTGAATGAAATGATGGTATATCAATATGATGGCAGACCATTCAAAATACAAAAGGAGTTGACTGCATTTAACGATGGTAAAACCTTAAGTTAACTATGGTAAAACCTTAAGAAAAGGAATTGGGGAGGAGTTTTTTAATCCTTCTGGAACTGTAGATCAATTTGATCAAAAATTATCAAATGTAGATCATTTAAAATAGATCATGTAAATGATCTTGTTTGAAGTGCATCTTAGTTTTCAGTAGTGTGTATGACCTGCGGGCATACTACAGGCATCTGGCACTATCAAAACTTTAATTTTTAGATTTGCTTAAATTGGAAGGCCCAGGTACTTATGCACACCTATGTCTTACTATTCCTTACCTTCATTTTTTTCTAGTCAGTACTAGCAGTTCCTCATTAGCACTATCTTTTTGGCTTACTAGACAGACTTTAAGCCTCAATTATACTACTAGTTTAGTTTGTAGATGCATTCTAGGGGAAAAACTTTAGAGGAAATGAAATATAGAAGGAGACTAAATTCAGACACCTAAACAGAAGCAAATGAATCTCAGCATTTCTTGTACAAGTTTGTAATCTTTGACTGTTGCATTTTTCCATCTGCTACATGTTTTGTTAAAATTATCTTTCACATCTGCAGTCTTGATGTCTTAATGTTGCTGGTTTTGTGGAGATGTAATTTGTTTGTAATTTATAGGAAACTACAAATTTCTTCCTCTCTTTAGTTGTGACAGTGGATCCTTCCAAGACAGAGTACACCCTTTCCTCTCTAACGAGTGACACGCTGTATACTGTGCGGATGATGGCATCCACAGATAATGGAAGCAGGACCGGTCCTGATTTCACATTTACTACACAAAAATTTGGTAAGGCAGAGTGGCACAATTGGTAGGAGTTACTGTTTCAACAGTACAGCAGCACTCTGTGAAAGATGTTTTAGAAGGGGCATTTTATTTTAAAGTTTTAAAGTTTCAGTTAGAGTCAACTTGCAATGTTCATAATATACCTGGGTGGTTTGTCTAGTGCTCTTTCACTAAGAGATAGTTTAGTCAGGATTTTTCTGATTATATAGGGAACAAGATATCCTCTGCAAATGTCATTAATTGCACTTTTTATATTATTAAGCATGCTGTTTTGGATGTTTTTTGTATATACTTCAGGTTATTGTGTTTTGCCCCAACCTTTAATGAGTCATCAGGATTTACCTAGTGCCCTTGTGTCTTTTGGTGTCCGGTGGCATCTACCCCTAGTCAGAGTCTTTGTTTTAATCCTGATAAAGTGTGCTGAAGAAGGTGTAGAGGTGTGTGCTTGTATCTTAATCTGCTGGTGTAGGTACCAGTCAGCATTCTCAGAGCCCTTTCATGTTCTTTCATATCACTGTGAAAGTTTTCTGCAGGTCTTCACAGAGACTCATTTTGAATAGTTAAATTTATTGTAGGTTCATCTTTAGAGTGCTTCTTATATGTAAGGGTAACAGCAACATTGCTAACTGAATTTAATTGTGGAAGACACTTAAACTTAGTTGAGGCTCTTTCTGTGTAGTGTTGCTCTTCCCTAAGCATTCTCCAAGGTTTGCTTAAGAATGTGTATAACATTGGAAGGAATACCTGACAATAATGCAGACTTTGGTGTTTGCCAGCAGAGGAGATCTTCACATGCAGAATAAACTGATGGATGAGTAGTGATGTTGTTTACTTTACTTATTTGACCATGACTGTGTTATGAGAGCTGTGGGGCACTGAAATACCTTGGCAGATAAATTGGCAAGGATGTTACTGTCACACCTGCCGAAGCTACAAACTTATTTGCTCTGTCAGTATTACAGCTTCTAGATCAGCCCATGTTTTTTGTTGATGCAAGTCACTGGATTGTCAGGGCAGAGCTTTTAGTGTTTCCACCAGGAGACACTTTTCATATGGTGAAAAGGTTCTTCTGAATGTGAAGCTTTAAGACTGAGCATTGATGTATTTCAGTTTCAGGTCCTCCCTAATCTTTTGGAAATATATACTGCTGTTGAGTTCTTTAAATGCCAAAGTGGGCTGTAACTGCTTCTTTTTGCCTCCTTCAGGAAAAGGAGAAATTGAAGCCATAGTTGTACCTGTGTGTCTAGCATTCCTGTTGATTGTGCTCCTTGGAGTTTTGTTTTGCTTCAACAAACGTGACCTGTAAGTACAAATGATCCCTCCGTCTTACATTTCTGAGCATAACAGAAATAGCAGTAATTTATACCAACCCAGTTAAGTATTCTTCAGTTAGAGCAGAAAAAAAGTTAAAACATGCATATATTGATTGGTGCTAAAAACTTCTGTGTTTTCCATGAGAAACCAGGGCCTCTTCTGATACTAATTTTTTACTGTTAATTACACACATACTAAATGCACTATGATTCAATAGTGCAAGGAAATTAATGCTTTTCTTGCTGGACATAGTTAGGATTATCTTTGTTAGATTTTGATCAGGATGAACTGTTTCTTAGTCATCCTGTGAATGGAGTTATGGTCCCTAGTTATGAAGATTTGGAAATATCTTCCTTGTATTTGGGCTATTTAATTACAGCATTAACAAACGTGAAGCTTTGTGACAAAAAAAAATTAGGCAGACATCATGATCTGCAGTAACTGTGCCTGTTTACAGACTTCTGGGAAGCAACCTGCCTTCTTCTCCCCCACCCCAAAGCTCTTGTCTGTGGCTTTCACCAAGATGTCATTGCTGCAGTGTTTCCCCTGCAAGGTGTAGCACCTCTCCTATGTCCCCTGCCAATATCCTTTCTTTTTAATTAAAGACAGCATTTTATGCCCTTTTCCTTTTGACCTCCCTGCTGCTCCTAAAATTAGTTCTTAATGGATGTCAGTTGGAAAGCCCATCTTGAATTGTTCTTCAGAGTTCCCCTCCTCAAAAGAGGATCTGTTGTTGTATCTGTTTATAAAGAGCAGGATAGGTGCATCCGTTTCAAAGCTGGGGGTGTTGGGGATGATGTATCAACAGAAGCTTCTGGTTTTAAGTAACAGTACATTCTTAAGAGTTACAAAGTAAGTTTTTCTTCCTTTTTTTTTTAATTTGTGAAGTTGGCTTAGATTTTGATCTTTGGTATTCGTCGTTATAATAAAAAAAGTAGGATTGTATTTTCATACTGGCATGCATCATAAACTGCCTAAGTAATAGCTCTGCACTTTCTAGAGTGCTATAAATTTGAAAATCTCTCACTGTTACCATTTGTTGTTTTGTGTTACACTGATAGCTGCATCTAATGTGCAAAGGAGTTAAGTGCAGTGCTGTGCTTTGCTAAGTAGTATAGCCTCATACAAAGATGAAAAGTAACCCAGACAGCATTCTTATTTGGAATACAACATTTCTGTGTAAGGGAGTGGTGTTCTAGATTCTGCTGTAGTTGCTATGAACAGGGAATTTGGGGAGTGCATCTTATGACTTTATTCCATTTTTAATCCTTTACAGAATTAAGAAACATATCTGGCCTATTGTACCTGATCCATCCAAGAGTAACATTGCTCAGTGGTCTCCTCAAGTTCCAGCTAAGGTAATACTCACCTTTCTGCATCCTGTATCTTCCTAGTCTGCAAGGTTTCAGATAAAATAACCAATGGGAATCTTCTGTCTTCTAGCAGACATGGATTTCAAGGAAAAACCTGAATATTTAGTTTCATTGACATTGTGATACAACATGGTTAGAAGACTTCATTACATCTGTAGATTCTGCATTAGATTTACATGGCACTTAGCACAAATTCACAGTCCAGCATGGGCTTTAAAGTTGTGAGTTAGTTTCAGCTTACTAGTTGGAATAGTCGAGTACTCATTTCTTTGCTCATTCATGGGAAATCAGCATTAAGTAAACAATTAATGATTCCCACTCTTACAACCCTGAAGTGGCTTGTTTGCACAGTTCAGTCATGAATGAGAGAGAAGACTATAAACAGTTCCTCCTGAATGAGAAAATGGCAGCAAAATTTATGCCACATGTGGGATGAATGACCAGGCAAACTCTTTTCAACAAACTGTGGATAATTTCTTTAAAGAAATATTCTGATGTTGAGTACATTATTTGAAGTAATGTATGGTTCTCAGTATAGAATGTTGCTGTGCTGCACAGCAAATGCTTCTATCTTTACAGGTCTTAAGAATAATTGAAGTGAGAGCAAAGGCTTGCTCACATATCCACCATCACTTTAGAATAGCTGCATAATTAAGACTCTGTATTGGAAACAAAGCTGTATCCTTCATTTTTTTAACATATGCTTTGGAGATTTTGCCAGACTTGGTAAAGAGAAAACTTAGATGAAGAAATTCAAAGACATTATGAATAAAAATTCATATTTATTAGGGCTTTTGATTTGTAACATAACCTTCCTCTTAGGCAACATCCATCTCTTTCTTTCAGCATAACATCAGTTCCAAAGATCAGATGTACCCAGAAGGCAGCTTTACAGATGTAAGCGTTGTAGAAATAGAAGCTGATGACAAGAAGTCTTTTTCAGAACAAGATCTAAAACCCTTTGACTTGCTTAAAAAAGAAAAAAGTACTTCAGAAGGACACAGCAGTGGTATTGGAGGATCCTCGTGCATGTCTTCTCCTAGGCAAAGTGTCTCTGACAGCGATGAAGGTGAAACAACACAGAACACTTCAAGCACTGTACAGTACTCCACTGTGGTGCTTAATGGCTACAGAGACCAGACACCTGTACAAGTCTTCTCAAGGTCTGAGTCAACTCAGCCCCTGCTAGATTCAGAAGAGAGATCAGAGGATCATGCTGGAGGAGCTGACAGTACACCACAGAGGCAGCAGTATTTCAGACAAAATGGTGGTCAGGATGAAACCAACACAGACAGGCCATGCTTTGAAAAAACAAAGCAGATTACTCATGCTAATGAGGGAGATCTTGTTGGATTTGTTCAGCTGCAGATCTCAGGTCAGAGTTCACAGCCATTGGGACTTGGGATGGAAAAAAATACCCAGGAAGCTGCTGTATCAAATGTTTTACAGACATGTACTGAAGGACAAACTGTGAGACCTGAAACAGTGGAAGAAAATCCACTTTCAGTTGATGAAATGCCAAAAAGTTACCTCCCGCAGACTGTGAGACAAGGGGGCTATATGCCTCAGTGAGATAAGACTGGCTCTGTTTAGGCCTTCATTAGTGCCTGTTCACATCTTCCCCTGTGTTTCTGATAAAGTAAGCTAGGTATTTTTATCTTACTGCAGATAGAAAAACTGAAGTTAAGCAAAGAGTAATTCGACAAAATACAATAAGGACTGTTTTTGTGGAAAATTTCCAGTCCAGACCTACTGGAAATTTACTTTTATGCACTACATAAAACCTTACATCTGGATAGCTGAACAAGCCTTTGTGCTACATTGGGCGTTTTGTATCTCTTCATAACAGAATTTCACATGACTGGAAAGGTCAAGTTTTAAATATCCACATCAGCCAGTAGACCTCCCAGAAGAAACACTTCGATGCGTGGCAGTGTACAAGCCTAAAAAGCCAGCTCTGGTTGCACAGTGCAGCTTTGTGCAAAAGTAAGACTGAAGCTCAGTATTCTGACATGGAAGAATACTTGTGTGATACACTTTTCAGTAACTTAATTGACTTACTGAATTTTGAGTTGGCCTAGTGCCTCAATTTTCAACTTACCTGCAAATCATGTTTAAAGCCCATAAAAATTAAATAGAACTTGCTATGTTGTACAAATAGGAAAACACCAAGATCACTTGAATCTGAATGCTACTATAGTAACTGATACTTTGCCTACATTTAGATATTTGTACACATGAACTATAGAGTAATTTGGCCTAAAAAATGTGCCTTGCAACTTGACGCACAGCAAGTCAGTCTTACAGTCAAAAGTTTGGAAATCAGATGACAACACAGATGAGCAGTTATTTAAAGGCTTTGTACTCCGGCCACTGTTTGATTATATAAGACTTCTGTGATCATACATGCCTTTGTTTAATAAGTGCACCTTTGTTGTGTACAGCTCAAGTAACAAGCTGTAAGCTTTTACCATTTTGCTCAGTGCTCAGGAGAAAGGAAATATGGCCTTCTTCCTGACAGACTGCAGCTATTAGTGTGCTGTAACCTCGCTGCTAATACTGCAGGACATCCTTGAAACTAAAAGCAACCAAAGCATTGAAGTCATTGGTGCTCTTGGAACTAAAACCAAAACCTATACTCTGAATTTGAACTTTGCTGTTAGCAATCATTAGCCACAAAACACACTTAAGTGGTTGTTGAAATTCCTGACTTTTTTTCTTAATGTCTCTTTTTTTCCCTGCTCACGTAGTTTATATTTTTTGAGGAAGCTACATTTCTTGGAAGCTTCCTCTACCAGTGTTTAAACAAAAATTAAATTACAAAACAATAAACCCCTTTTCCAGTGATAACCAGAAATTTTATGGCACTCTTAAAGATTTTTTTAATTAATTCTAAATCTAATATAGGCTAGTCAGCTTTCTAATCTGACACTAACAAAAATGTACTTTGAAACACTAAATGCTGTTTTGTGAGACTAAAACAAGTGTTTTATTTCTCCTTCAGCAAATAACTATGTATTTAAGACCACCTGAAACCTTTTGTGCTGTGACCTCTGGTACTGCTGTTCTGCAGAGCACTTGCTAAAAGCCCTTGAAAGGCCTGTGTCAGTATCATTTCATCTTCCCTTGTCTGCCAGCTTGTGTGGAAGGATGGGTGTACATGTAAATGTCCACATGTGAATTATGCTTTTGTTTCAAAGAAATCAAGTGCAAGAGTAAATTCATAAGATTACCTCTTGAAGTTTGGAATATTTGTAACAGGTAAAGAATGCAGAGTCTTTAATAGCATTTCAGTATTCCACAGTTCCTTTCTCCTGTCAGTATTTTTCTGTATCTAGGCACTTTTTTTTAATTAAAAAGCTATGTTTCAGCTTACTATAATTAGACCTTTCTTCAGACCAGTCCTCTTCCTTTTCACCCCACTGCACCTCAGCACCTTTAAACTCCCTCCCAGAGGGCAAAGGTGTAATGAAAACTGCTGTCATGAGACAGCAGAGAGACCGTCTTTCATTTTTCAGAGGTTGAAGAAGCATTCCTTTTTTGGAACACATTCCTCTAGGAAAAAATAGCAGTTACTTTATTGGGGGATGAGTTATCTTCTCTATGCAAACATCGCAGTGACTGCAGAAACCACAAATAAAAGGGAAAGTCTCTGTTGAGCAGTGTGCATGTTTATTAGAACTGCCCAGCAGCCAACTGCATTCAGTCCATCTTCTCATCCCTGAAGTATTATAGGCCACTACCTGGCTACATAGTTGTCCTGGTTTAGGGCAAATTTGGGAGGAAACTTCCCAAGGGGTCCCTCTAGAAAGCAACTGCAAGCAGCCCCTCCCCATACTGATTTGGGAAAATATTTCCTTGGAGAAAAGTGGAAAAAAAGCTGTTTATTTAACAGGCAAAGTATTCACAAGCATAAAAAATGAATAATATTAAACACTAAAACCTCTCAGTGTTCCCAAGAGAGGGCAAATTCAGAAAGTCCTTGTTATGGGGTGTACCTTGGTTTGCTCAGTCTCTTATCAGTCCCTCCTGTGCTGGACAATGCCACCTCCTGGTTCCCAATAGCCACAGGTGTGAGCTCCCAGTGTTTTTCTGGGTTTTCAGTCCAGAGCAGGGCTGAACAACTCCAAGAAAAAGAAAAGCCACAGTCTGGGGAACTTGTCTGCCTCAGCCAGCTAAAAACTAACTAAAAGCAAAGGACAGCTTCCTCTGCTGTCTGTGCTGCAGACAGTGCAGTCTGTGAGGAGGACGCAGGGAGCAAGGGCAGTCCCTGAGAACAAACTCTGCTTCTTCTCCCCCCTCAGCTCTCAGAACCAGTCTTAGAGGTGCAGAACTTAATACCCAACATAAACAGAACAGACAACTGGGGATACAAGCATCATAAAGTCACCCTAGGACAGTAGTCTAAACTAGTGCTGCAAAGGTCTGGATGTTTTCAAAAACATGTTGATGAGTTTTTAAAATATGTTTTTGTGATTCAGTAATACTAACTTCTGATAGCATATGCTATTTGAGAGACAATGTCAGGTAGTCCTTAAGTTGCTACTTGTCTTTCTGTAAAGGGAAAGCATTTTCTTCTCAGTTGCTGTTAATTGTGGACCACTCAAAACTTAACTGCTGCTTACCAGCAGCAAGAGATTCTGATTTTTAAAATCTGTGCTAACAAGAGTTCTGGCCTGTCATTTGTGGCATTGTTGTTTATGGACCAGTGGAAATAAATGCAAAGAATTGAGTGGGTCCTCAAGAAAGTTCTGGCTGGCTGGCAGTGATATGCTCTCTTTTGAGATAGAGCATTTATCTAGGGCTAAAATACTAAAGACTAAGCCAGAGCTCCTAGTGGGTGAACAGCTCGTAGAAGCCACAATACATATGAATAACAGGTATACAGCTAGTTCATAAACCTATGTGCCAAATACATTGTGCAGTGTTCAGGGTTTAACAAGATTTTGTACTTTGGACTGTAAAAATCTAAGTGTATCAAACAGTTGCATACAGGTTTTTAAGAGTATCTGCAGTGTAATTATAGCAATCCACTGAAATTTTCTGAGCTTGGCCCTAACATAGTAACTCAAGAAAAAGTTTTGTCCTTCTTCCACCTCCCCTACCCCCTTCACCAGTGGCTATTGATGCACATAACAAAATTAAAGGCATTTATTAAAGTCATGTTTCAGTATAGACACTTTCATGTCCATCTTGATTTTCCTGGACTGGAATTTTTTAGGTACAGGTGGAAGACTAGTTGTAAGGACTGTTAATTTGGTGGTGAGGAAGGGAAGTTAGAGAAATACATTAGCATATTTGAAAAACCTCTTAAATGCAGGCTGGTTAATAATGCTCCTCTGTTTACAAGAGAAGTGAATATATTACCTTTGTAGTTCTAATCTCCTGTTAGACCAGGAGATGATTGGTATTGTTTTCTGGAGTGTGTTGGCTCACTTTAAGGGCAGATAGTCTAGGAATGTCCTCTCCTGCTGTAGTGAAAATCTTGGGATTGCTTCATACATGCTATAAGAGAAAATTAAGCTGCCTGTTCCACCTTAACATGGCAGTACAAGCACAGCAGAGTAAAAATTTTTTAAACTTTGTTCTGGAGAGTTTATGACAGGTATGTGCTTGAATGGTACAGAAGTGTAGCAAAAGCTGGAAAAAACCTAGGCCCTGGGAGGATGAGGGAGTTTGCATGCTAGGGCCGAGTCCCATTCTTGGGCTCTGGAGAAGTCCTGTAACCTAGGTGGGAGCTTCAGCTTTGTAAATCCTGAGCTTTGTCAGGTGGCTAAAACATACATCAGTATGCCTGGTACGTGGGGTCACCTCTGCTGATTTAAATTAAGTAATAGTTTAATTAGAGACAGTTCTCAGATACCCAAGATCCACATCAGGGTATGCTGCAATGGAATTGACTTCTCAGTGGGATCTGAAACTCCAGAGGCTGTCAGATTGTTAATAGTCTGCCCCACTCCAGGACATACACATTGTGCGTTGTAATTGATGTGCATTAAATGGGACTAAATACACTAGTTTATTTTCCCCATTAGACAGTGGTTGTAGTTGAGATTAACTGTTATTTGAGTGCATTCCTTTAACTGGGTTAAAGAGTTCTCTTGACTGAGGCTGTAAGAGTTCCTTAATCCCCATAACCTCTTGTCTGTCTGCAAGGATGGATACATATTAAATTCCATTTTAAATTCCAGGAGTTGCTTGTAATATTATACAGGAGAAGTTTATATAAAAATGTTGAGTCTTCTGTCATGAAACAGCTGTTAGGGAATTGCAGCCAACCCGAGTCTTCAGCTTTGCTTTTGATCCAGAAAACTGCAGTAAAGTGGAGGTATAAGTGCAAAAATCTGGAGGAGGTTGAAATTAAGTATCTTGTATTGGATTCATGAATTTCCATTTATCTTCCTTTAAAGTGAAAGCATTAGTAAAACAAACAAACAAAAAAACCCAAAAATCATGTGAATTTGCTTTCACTGTTTTTTCCTTTGTAGGACTTGTGCAATCTGAGCCATTCTTGAAAATAAAAGCAGTGCTGACTTAATGCACAAGGATGCATTTCTAAGGCCACAAGATTTGATAAAACAAACCTAAAAATAATAATGAAGGGCCAGATTTCAACAGTTGTCTGCTTCCCTGCCTCTTAACTGTAGTGCAGAGAGAGGGGTGGGCAGCGAGTACCTCCCAGAATGCAGCCTTAGCCAGTACTTGTATTTATTTGCAAAGACAACCTGAAGGGGATATATGCAATAATGTCATTGCTACTCTGCAGAAGCACACTTCTGTAACAATAGATGAAAAACACTTATGGCACAACTGTTGACTGATGGCTGGAAAGCTCCACATCCACATCCTCCTGCTCAGACTGAAGTGTCAGCTGTTCTTCTCTGGGGATCACGGGCGTGGCAGACGGGCATTCTCTGCAGTGTGAAACTGTTAACACCTATCACTTTTCATCATCAAAGCACATTTGTTAATGGATCCAGTCAACTTGCCGTGTTTTTTTAAATACACCAGTTTTGTTTACAGTGTCACATCTAGCCTGACACTTTGATACAGCCAGGGATTGTCTAGTAACCAATTGCTTTTATTTGGGGATAAGAAGTTACTGGTCACCCAGTTTGCTGTGCCAATATATGCATCTAGGTGAGCGGAGGTGTGGGACACAGAAACAGATGTACCAACAAGGAAAGTGCCTTGATGCTGGATTGGATGGCTAGTGAATGTAAACATTAAGTTAAATTTTGCTATGTACTTAAACTAATTATGGCCGATTAAGCTAGTGGTAATTTGAATGCCAGCTTTAAAGGGCTTGCATACTCCGGCCAGAGGTTAAACTTGTAAATTGCTGCATAAGCTGTCTCTGTATGGAATTGTGTTTTAATACCTGTTCACTGTCTTTATTCTTTTGCAAGTTGCATGTGTATTGTCATATAAAATCTGCTTTCTACAATTTATTTTGATGGTCAGTTTTGAATGGCTTCCTCTTTGTTACCAAACTGAGCCTGAATATTGCATTTCTGTAGTACATAATATGTAGGAAAAAAAAAAACCAAAACAAAATTCCACATTTACCTTTTGTGCTGGAGTCAGTGTTTTGTAAGGCTGACCGAGTAGTAACCACACAAGAAGGGTCTGGGCCACTGTTTCACCCACAAGAAACAGAGAGGCATGACCATGACATTCCTGGGTAAAAGGCTACCTCATTGCACCTATGGCCACGTTCAGCAGCAGGTGAATGCTCTTTAGTCATGCCTTTCTCCTGAAAACAGAAACAATGCTTTCTACCCACACGGTCCCATTTCCATGGAAAGCATCCCTGACTTGGCTATGTTTGGCACTGCTCTCGGTCTCATCTGGGTTTAGTTCTTTTGTTTCTCATGTGTGGAGGATCCTCACGGATTTATATCTCAGTATTAAAAAGTACTAACATATCACAGTACTGAAAAGAGTTGGGTCTTCAGAGGCTGGTCACCTTCACAAAAGGCTTTAAGGTGGGCAGCTGGGGAAAGGCTGCTCGCTCTTCCTGGCTGAAGTCCTCATCTGAATAGACAGACTCAGATTCCTGCAAAGCTGAGGGGGCAGTGGAGCAGGGAAGGGGGTGTTCCATTACACGTCACCAGAATTTATTGTTGCCACAGAAGAGCCATCCCAGGCGTGTCATGCAGGAGTTAATGCTTGGTGGTGTTAGATGCTTTTAGACTCCTTTTCCAAAATGTTGGTTTACTGCACAAGTTGTTCACTGCCCACTGTTTCACATAAGGCCCTTCACCTTTCTAGAGAGCCATGGCTCTTTTGTGTGTCCTGCTCCCCTGTGCTCACAGCTGATGAGCACTGGTGCAGTTGAGCTCCACAAGGAGCACAAAGTGTGTGCAGAAGAGGAGGCAGCAGTTTGTCCTTTACAGGCTGCTCCCTGCTGCCAGAGCAAGGCGGGGAACATGTACCTGGGCACTGTACACTCAGAACTCCAGAAGTAGCTCGGTTCCTGGAAGGAAGCAGTTTTCCATCCCCATGGCAGAGGCCAGCAGAGTCTGGAGCACAGGAGCAGGAGGTGTGCCTAACCATGTTCTACCTTTGCAGCAGCTCGGTCTGCACTGGACAGGGTGGGCCCTGGACCGCAGCACAGCACCTCGGACAGGAGCACAGGGGCCCTGCCAGCCCTGCCCAGCGCTGGGCACTGTGGGGGTAGTGCAGCTGGGGCATCTCTGCTTTGTTCAGCAACACTGAACCTCTCTGCAAAATCATCTTACATGTATTTTCCAGTTATTTGTGCTATTCATGGCACAGTGATCCAGTGCCTTTCTGACTTCCCAGCAGACTCCATCCGCACAAAATAACTAGCAGAGCCAAAATATTCCTCCCACTCCCTACAAAATAGCTAGGAAATTCCTGGATCAGCCAAGGAGGCTGAGCACTAGTGACCCTAGTGGCCCACATCTCCAACTGGGAGATGCAGTATGACTTTCCCAATGAGTAATCTGACGCCAGGCTGGCCTGGAAATGGAAGCGTACTGTGCAGTAGTGTGCTGGGCGTTGCCCTGGCTTTCCTTTTGCGATGTCTCCTGAGTCCCACAGCCAGCCTGGGCACTGAGCTGGGTTGGGGCCAGTGGCAGGTTTCAGTGAGAGGACAGCTCAGCAGGAGCCACAAAGCTCCCGCAGCTCTCAGCCGGCCCTCTGCTGCTGCTGCTGGCACAGCCTGTGACCCGGCTGCGGTGTCATGCGGCAGGTTCTGGGAGCCAGAATCCCGAGTGAAGCTGCTCAGGGAATGTCCCGCAGGGCTCTGGGTGCCCGGACACTCATTGCTGGGGTGCAGCTGAGCGGACCCGCGTTGGGACCAGCGAGGGAGCGCCGTGTGCTGGGGCAGTGGCGCAGCCCGGACGGCACCCGGGGGCACAGAGCGCTGCAGATCCGCTGCTGCCGGCAGCGCGGCACGGCACGGCACGGCACGGCACTGCATGGTACAGCACGGCATAGCACGCCATAGCACAGCATAGCACGGCACTGCATGGTACAACACAGCACGGCACGGCACGGCACGGCACGGCACTGCATGGTACAGCACGGCATAGCACGGCACTGCATGGTACAACACGGCACGGCACGGCACGGCACAGAGCCCTTCCCGGCCTCTCAGGCGCTGCTGGCCCGTTCAGCCCCCCAGGAGGGTGCCAGGAGAGGGCAGCGCACGCTCCAGCGCCGGCTCCCGAATGGGTCTAACATTTCTTTCCCGGCAGCTCAGCGAGTCCCCCTGGTTTCTCTTGCCCCACTTCGTTGGCGAGCCAAGCCCTCGCTCGGGTTTTCCATCGCGCTGAGTCACGAATCCCGGTCACGGGCGGGCTCACCGCCTGCTGCCGGCCGGATCAGATTGTCCCGGATCCCGCCTGGCACCGTGCCCCGGATGCGGCCTCCCAACAGCGGCTCCGCATGAAACAGCCCCAATCACCGGTTCCTGCTCCCCACGGGGCACGGACCCGCCGATGGATGCGCTGGGATTGCCGGCAGGAAGCGTGTTCTCCTGCAGCCTGAATCACTGCCCTGCCCCGCCCAGGCAAGCTATCACCGCTAACCCAAGCGCTTTGGGAAAAAAACACGAGTCTCCTGAAGACCACTTCTGGACTAAACCTGTGGCAGCACAGCTCTTCCTGCTTGAGCAGGTAAAGCTGTTTCCCGTTTTGAGGAGATGTGTCCTTGGCAAAAGAGCACACATGGCTGCACGTGTGCCAGAGACCCCCGGGACCACCCCCCCCATGCACGCTGCCTGCTCTGGTACTAAAGCAACTTCCCTAAATGGAGTCACGGTAATATTCTTCAAAACATACTCTGGCTGTCCTTATCATGCATTACACAAACCTGATATGTTCAGCCAGACGCCTGAAGAGTGCCCCTCCTTCCCTCCCCAGCTTCTCGGAGACACAAGAGCTTGCCAAACAGCCCCAGGGCAATAGCCGATGTCTCCAGAACCTGCTCAGGGCACAGCTCTTGTAGCACATCCCCATTATGCTCCATTTGCTGCGTGTGTTTTTACTTCTCTGTCTGCTGGATGTCTTCCTTAAGTGAAACTATTAACATTCTTGCATGTGTCAGAAAGCCTCTCGGTTTTACTTATTTATATAAATTAATGCCATTTAGATAGATAATGCAGAGATACACATCTGCAAATGGAAGCAAATTGAATCATTTTATGAGCTTGAAGAATAAGAGATCTTGTATCAGTCTTTAAAATTAAGTTGTCTGTAATGCAGGAAAAAGGTCAGACTCTGAAAGTGCAACATGTGGAATAACTTAAATAAAAATGTCAGCATAGAAACACCAAAAATAAACAAACATTGACAGAGTAGAAATTCCTTTAAAGGCAGTGAAACTCAGACTTGGCCACAAAACCCTAAGTAAACAGATAACCTTGCACAGCATGTGACTCTAGAGAGAAACTCTAGTTAGCCCTATCATTAAAGAAAAAATCAATCATTACAAAATTTCCCAAGACTGACCTCAGTCATGGGAAAAGAACAACCACAAGCTGGAGACAATTCATCCAAGAATTTATCTGAGGAGACAGCAACAAAAAAACCCAAGTCATCACAAAACAAGCAGGGTTGTGAGGGATTTACCCCACACAGCTCTGTTTCTATCTGTATTAGACAGAGCCAGCTCAGTCCCTGAGAAACGAGCTACCTTGCTGCTACCTTAGATCAGGAACCTGGTCCATATCCACAAATGAGCAGACCTGCTAATAAACCCAAGGCTTAGGTAATTTCACAGCAATTTGGTAGTTCTACATCGAGACAGTGGGGCTGGGGAAGTGGGAATGTGCACAGGAAAGGTAAAAAGGGATGGGAGCTAAGGATGGTGTCAACCCCTATTTGAGCTCAAGCAGCTCCCTCCCCTCTCACTGTAGAGAGCATCAGGAAATGTAATGCAAGCTTATTTCCAGGATTGTCCTTTACTTAATAAAGACAGTACTTACAAATAGAGAACCAGCCCTTTGTGCTGGAAGAAAGGTGAAAAATAGCAAAATCTAAACTCCTCTGTGTTCTTTTTCACCCAAAATGATTCAACACCCCCCTGCTTCCTTCCTTCCTTGCAGATCAGATGTTGGGAAACCTTGTCTGACTCAAGAACTGTAGAAGCCTTTAATCAGAAATGTAAAACAATTAAGCTCCCAGAAAATAAAAGCAAAAGCAGAAGAGAGATGCAGTCCCTAAAGACAAGCAATAATCCAAGCCTCTTTGTGAGCCAAGCTATAAAACAAAACAAAAAAAAAAAATGAAAGCAAATGCATGAAGCATGTTTGAAGGAGGTGTAAGGTCATGGGAGAGAGAAGCAGGCAGCAAAGGCAGCAAACCATGAACACAGCTGGGTGTGAGCATTTCTGGGCAGCATGCTAGTGACAAAAAAGTTTCATGTTCAAAGCAAAGACACCATTCCCCACCGTTCAAACCTTTTTGTGTTCAGAGGATTTAGAAACATATTTTGCAAATAAAAATATCTGTAGCTCATAAACTATTGATGCTGCCATACATTCCTACACTAAAAGGGAGCAAAACATAGCCAAACAAGAAAAAACCCCAAAAACTAACCCCCCCCCCCCCCCCCCAACTCAAACCCTCTCAGCTGACTTTTTAGGACAGTAACAGAAATACAGCAGAGTCCATGTCCAGACTTAGTAGACACTGGCTATGAAAAGATTCACTGCAGAATTGTGCTGGGCTCATTTGGTATAATAAAGAAATTTCTTACATTAGGACCTAATTTGCCATAGTAACATTTTATGTTCAGTTCAGATTAGTGATGGTCTAAGTGGACATCCAGAGCATTAACTGTGATTATAATCTTATGCTCATTATCTCTGACATCCCTAGATACTCTTGCATAATATTTCTGTGGTTATGAAAAGTGTTAATTTGTTAAATTCCATTAGACATATAGTTGCTCATGTAGTCACGAAAATTCTGCAGAAATTAGCCTTGGCTAGGCTATGATTACATTCTGAGCAGAGCAATGAGAAAGCCAGGAAATATAAGGCTACTTTTCCAAGAAATAAGTACTCAGAAACTTCAGTATTATCAGGTCATACACTGAAACAGAAACAATATACTAGTTGACCCAGCAGACTTACTACTCATCAGTAGTAAGTGGTTGAGCAATGCCTGGAAATCAAGGCAACCCAAGAGGCTGAGAAAAATGTTGGTAGCAGACATTCAAACTCAAAAGTCTGGACCTCACTACTCAGTTGGACTAAAGCAGCACTTTTAAAATATAAACCACCATATTATAGCATAGCTTCTTTGACAGCTTGAATTGTGAAACAAGGCCACTGCAGCCTTAGATGTTCTGTTCTGTTACTGAGCACTCACTGGGCAATTCCCCCAGAACCCTCATCCCCAGTGAAGGGGCTGTGGGCCAGCCCTCCACCCTCCTCCATGCTCCCAAAGCTCACTTGAATAACCTAATTCAGAACCCTGGAAAAGGGCATCCTTAATCTGTAGTTGGGGCGTCTCAGAACAACCTGCACCCTGGCGTGTTAACCTCTCAGGTAAATTTAGATACCTGACTGGCTTGAAGCTGTGCCCCTTTCTGTCTGTTGAGAGCACTTTCTACACTTTTCTCTTTTAAGAGCTGAAGGAAGTACAGCATAGGAATGGTGTTAGGCCCCCTGAACTCAGTGAGTGTCTGAAAGGGCTGCAGTATTTAAATACCCTCAGCAGAAGACAACAAACTTCTCAGGAGGTTGAAAAGCTTTTATTTGCAAACTTTAGAGAATAAAGTACTTGGCAAATTTTAAAGCAACATCCAGTTAAAGTAAGGCAGTTCACAAAGCATTCACTTAGCAAACTCCAATTTTAAGTGATACAGATTTTTAGAAAAGGAAGTTGTGGGGCTGGGGGGTGGGAGGTGGTGGTTTGGTTGTCACTTCTCCAGTCTGCTACAAATGGGCAGCACTAAATAATCATGCTGTTTACTTTTCAAGTATCCTGTTAGGGTACTGAAAGGATAAATCTACAGCATAAGCATGCACATCTGTTTCTATTCATGTTTTGATATTCTTGAAAATCAAGCTATTTTAAAAATATTGAGTCACAGAAGAATGTGTTAGTCAAACAGCTGTCCCAATTTTTTTATTGTTACTCTTCATATTAATGTTCTGAGTTCAAGAGACCTAGATAAACAGTAGTTCTTAATTAAACAGTGAGGCAGCAGTAAAATGACTATTTATTCTTGAGAAAAAAGGCAAACAAAATAATCATTAGAAAGCCCAGTAAAAGAGCAGGCAAATTACTTCATGTTCACTAGAACAATAACATTTTTGTCAAATACTAAGAAAAAAAAATTATGCAAAGTAGAAGAAAGGAAGACATAACAGATGAAATTGACACTATTTTGCTCAGACCCCTCTTCATAAATTCTCAGACTGCAAAACACATCATGTACACTAGAAGTATTTTGGAATTAATAACAGTATTTTAGAATAAATATATCTAATAAACAGTATGACTAAGAACAGGTCATGCTACAAAAACAATAAAACAATGCTTAATGATTTTTTGTCAGCTCTGTTTACAAATGCCATCCTTTGTTCACAGGATATATAAATTCCTTTAGTTATTCAAGGAGGCAAGAGTAGCACATTTTCCAGCCTTTCTACAGAAGCACCATAAGATTGCTGTATTTTTTATTCCTGTTGTGCCAGGAGAGAGAAGAGGGTGCAGTTAACAACTACATATACTTGCAAAAAGCTCAGATTACTGTGGGCTCAAGGCTCACCTGAAGTGAGAATATGCCTTGCTTCCTGTTACTGATCTGTCAGACATAAACACAGAGCAGCGGAACAAAACTTTCACTGGCTTTGCAGCAGATTGATACAAGAGCAAAGCAACACAGACATTAGCTTAAATTAGTATCCATTTCAACTGCTTACAAGAACCTTTCATATAGCCTTAAATAATTTAAGGTATATAAGCTCTGTGTGTTATTTTCAAGTGACCTTTAGCAGGAGATCTTATCTGACTGTTTCAGAATAGCTACTAGCAGAAGATAAAACTATTGAATAAATATTTGCAAATTACCTCTTACGGGCCTAAGTAGCATGATTTTTTTATTCAAAACACTGTTTTGTGTGACCGTTGAGATTTAGATTTGCACTGCTTGCTACACAAACTACTTCCCAAGCAACTGTGATGTTGAATATTTGCTATTTTGTATTTTGACATCTAGATAAGCAAAGCTAAAAAATCTTACAACCCAATACACAAGCCCCCTGTTAAAACAATGGTGTCTGATTCAAGGGAGCATTCAAAATTAAAATCTGATGTTTCTTTGAAGTAGAACTTCAGCTGACTCATTGTCTTTTCTTGTAATATTTCTAATCCTTGACAATGTAAGGCTAAGGGATATGGTACCGTTCAACTGCAAAAACACCAGACAAACCTTGCTTTCATGACCACATCCCAATGTGTGCACCGCAGCTCATCTGAGGCTGCACAGAGCGCGGTCTCTGACATTTGTTCCACCCAGCCCTTCAGTGTCATTTTAAAATGTATGATACCTAGCCCAGTATTAATACCCTAAGGTCACTGTGTCTGCACAGATCTACTCAACTCCCTGAGAGTTGCCTTGCCTAGCACAGCTTCCATCACAAGGCATCAAAGTTATTATCTTACTGCTGATCTTAGCAATTACCTGTATCATGGGAGCAACGGGTGATATTCCTACCCTGTAGCTCTGGGCTCGAGCCTCCATGCACCTAAAGCTTCCTGAGCATCCAGACTGTCCGAGAGTTGGTTTACACTGAGCTGTGAATGGAGGGAGCCAGTCACCTCATCACACTCAGCACTAAACTCAGCAACAAGGAACACCAATCTAAATCAACAGACACAGCCCAAACATGGGATAGGGTTTCTGGTCAAGGGCCAGGACCTTGTGGGCTCTTATGCCAGACTCCATGCACAATGCAAAAGAGAGGATCCCAGCAGTGAAGCAGCCTCTTAATGCCTTCTGTGCTGGTGAATGACATAATGCAGCAACATATATCACATAAACAACTTCCTTCTCTGTGAGTACTCCTGCACAAACTCGACTAATGATGACACCTCACTGTGGCTGGGCTCAGGCACGTGCACACATGAATATGCTCAGGTGTACACAAGCACTTCAGCAGTCAGTTCTCAAAGGAATCAGTGTAGTTACATAGATGCAGCTATGTATACGCACATGATCTATGTGTGTGTGTATCTGCATAACTGCATCCCTTCTAAGGAAGCTACACCACCTCACAGCAGTGACAGGGCCAGCTCCTCTCCTTTCTACATCCAGAGGTGCTTTGCTTCTGCAAATACTAGGGAAAGAGTGCATTTCAGCTTTCTTTAACAGTGCCTATGCAACATATTCTCACAGCAAGGATGCACGAACAGCTGAACAGCTCCTGATGTAAAGTCTAACAACAATTAGGGAGACAAGAAAGAAGTTGGAGGGAAGAGCAGATACTAATAAAAGGAATGGACAACTAGCTGAAAAGAAGCTCTGAACAAGCAAGAAATGAGTGTGTTGAGTAAGTTATTACAGCACAGAGGTAATTCTAAGGTAATCTTTGTGCTTAGGAATGGTATGCATGGGTGCACCTACAAAAAGTCTGATCAGATTTCAGATCTCATTAAGTTCTCAGCTCCTTTCTGCCTTGGGGAAATACGTAACATCAATAAACTGGATTATGTTTTGAATGTGCCCTTTATAGTCACAGACTTCTTTAGGTTGGAAGGCACTGGTAAGATCATGGAGTCCACCTGTTAACCCAGTACTACCAGGTTCACCACTTAACTATGTTCCCAAGAGCCACACACACATATCTTTTAAATACCCCCAGGTTGGTGACTTCAGCACTTCCCTGGGCAGCTTGGCCCACTGCATGACAAGCTTTTTGGTGGATAAATTTTTCCTAATATCCAATCTAAACCCTTCCTGTCACAATTTGAGGCCATTTCTTCTTATCCTACCATTTGTTCCTTAGGAGAAGAAGGCAACCCCCACCTGGCCACAGCCTCCTTTCAGGCAGCTGTAGAGAGTGATAAGGCCCCCCTGAGCCTCCTTTTCTCCAGGATGAACACCCCCAGCTCCCTCAGCTGCTCCTCACAGCACTTGTGCTCCAGACCCTGCCCCAGCTCCATTGCCCTTCTCTGGACTCTCCCCAGCCCCTCAGGGCCTTTCCTGCAGTGAGGGCCCAGAGCTGGACACAGCACTGGAGGTGAGGCCTCAGCAGTGCCCAGCACAGGGGGACAATCCCTGCCCTGGCCCTGCTGGCCACACCATTGCTGATCCAGGCCAGGATGCCATTGGCCTTCTTGGCCACCTGGGCACAGCCTGGCTCATGTTCAGCTGCTCTCACCAGCACCCCCAGGCCCTTTTCCACAGGGCAGCTTTCCTGCCACTCTGTCCAAGGCTGTAGTGCTGCCTGGGGTAGCAGGCCTAGAGAAACTGACTTTAGTCATGGGGTGGATTGTGGTGGTGCATCCCACCCTCCCTCACCAGCCACACTATAAGCTGAGAAATGCTCATTAGTCCTAGGCTCATTAGGTCTTGACAAACAGCACCTGAGCTGAGCTCCTCTTGAATTTTTCAGACCGCTGTCTGCTCCCAGGAATTAGTGCTGTCTAATAAGAACCTGTTTCATTATCAAACTGACTTGGAAACTTACTTTTCTTGCCTGAATAACAACCCAAGTGGAATAATACTTTTGTGGTTGAACATTCCAAGGAAGTTACAGACTCAAATTGTGGCCATAGAAAAATACTGACTAAAGCCCACTCTCTTGTGACCCTATAAACAGCAGTCCAAAGTGAGACCTATTCTATATGAATATGAAAATCTAAAATGTCTAAATGGCACATTTAGTATAAATCAGTAAAATAAATTTACACATTTTCTCAGTTTTAATTTTTTAATGGTTCACAGTGTTAGTTTGAAAGACACATTGCAAAAGGTCAGAAAGAGTACAACTCTCCATGCAAAATAAACAGGTACAAGAAGCTTTCTTTCCAAAGCATGTGCAAAAGGCAGCCTTACTTTCTGGAATGTATTGAGCCCACTTCTAGCATTTTGCTTTTTCTGAGAAAATAATGGGAAGCAGAAAAATGAGGAGAGAAAAGCAGAATATCAATAGGGAAGAAAATAAAGTGGGATAAATAAGAAAGATAAACTTACCCTTCAGAACCTAAGATTTGTTACAAGGATAACCTAGCCAAACCACCCAGCAAGAATCTCCCCTTTCTCATGATCCCTTAAAGGTTGCATTATTTTCACTTTTCACCTGTCTCAAACACGCAACTCAGAATATGCAGCTTTCATGTAGCTGCTAAACAATTCCTAGAAAGGCCCAAAATACCTCTGCATGTGTTTATTTTTAGATATTGTGATATTAAAACAAACACTGAGATTTAAGGGAAAAAATTGCTGTGATGGAATCAGTGAGCTCTGAGCCCGGGGAGACAACAACATCACTGTGAGTGAGAAGTGTAGAACCAACAGAAGAAGCAGAAAAAAGCACTGACCTAACCAAAGCTTTGTCCTAATTTCAGAGTATGACTCACCTAAGTGAGCAAGGGCTTATAGGAGCAAACATATATTCATTTCATCTTGGAACACTGTGGTTGAGAAAGTGATCAACAAACAGGAGAGGTGGAAATCAGTGTTGCTGGCTAAGGAACATTTGCAGAAATTGTTTCCCCATCCTTTCTTGGCAACTAGAGGAACACTGTTCTAAGTTAAAGCAGCTTCCAAAATACAGAAAAAGATCCTAAATGCAAAACTTTACACTGTTTTCACCAAAACAATGCAAGTAATAGCCACTGCATCCAGGGAAAGGCTCAGCCTCCTCATTCATGCTTACAATATATTTTCCACTCTTCCACTCCTCTTCCTGCACAGAAAGGAAACACTTTCTAATCCTATTCACATTTGTCTCTCATTTTTCTATCCCCATAACTCCTGTATCTGTTTTTACCCTGAAATAAATCTGTAGTTGTGCAAACTACAATCTTCTGTAAACAAGACCGATAACATCAAGTCTCTAAATACTGTAAAAATAGCTCAAAGTCTTAAAATTGCCATATACTCCATATGTGTCAAACTGAACACCCCCTTCTAATACAATTATGTGACTCTCTATCTTTTTAAACCTGTTATTTAGCAGAGTATTTCACTAAGAGGTTTACAATAATGGCCTCTTTATTTTTAAAAAATTAGTGTGATTGAGTGTTTTACTGCTTAATTGCTGATCTGTAAAATGAAAACTATAATCAGATTTATGACTTAACAAAATCATAAAACAAATGACAAAAGTTATATCCTTCATGTAGAAATACCTAATCCTAAATGAATTACCAGAGAATATCTTGGAAGATTTTACAGACTTAGTGTTTTTGCATTACCTCCCTGAAAAATAACTTCCTAACTCAATGCTTATTCTAACACAACATGACATAGTTAGTTGATATTTTTTTCAGTTCAAAATATCAAAACCTCAACAGGGAAACACAGTTTTAAATTCAAACAAATTAGAAGGAAAGAGCAAGAAGATAAAACTGCTTTTTGAAGGATAACTTTTTAAGTTTTGTTTCTCCTGTTTGTTTTTAGGAAACAAACAGTAGAAACAAAAACAGCACAAAATGCTGAGGACTATTAAAACCATGAGAAAGGAAAGGAAGCAACATAGCAAGCATAACACATTTTCCAAAATGCAGGTAACATAGGAAATATACTCTCATTAACGACAAGAAATTATAAGCCAAACTATTAATTCAGGAGTCAGGATACAAAAAGACAACTCCTGAAATGTAGAAAATATTTGTAAAACAAGAGGAATGTGATATATAAAACCAGATGAAAAACAATCAAGGGAAATAAGAACAGGAAAGTAGCTCTGCTCCATGTAACTGAAGGAAGGATTTGGCAGATTCTGACTCTGTTCAAGTCTGTCCATGTTTCCCCATCAGAGCTAAGCCTTAGGAACTGGTTGTGTGGGGTGCAAGAGATGAGCTGCTTGTACTGCTGGATGCTCCTGCACCAAATATCAGTTTTTTTTGCAGGTTGAAACAGGAGAACTAAGAAGAAATAACAAAAGCTATTTCTTTTGTCACACTATTGGCATGTCTGGTAAAAAAAAAAAAAAAAAACAAAAAAACAAACAAAACAAAAAACAAACAAACCAAAACAAACCAACAAAAACCTCAAACATCCACACTGGAAGTGAACTCTGACATGCACACACACAGTGTAAAAATGAATTCACAACTATTTGAAGGAAGAGGGTGCTCCCATCCAAATTAACCGAGGTCAGCCACCTCAGAACATGTGACTGCCTGTGAGCAGCAGTGCCAATGGAGTTCTCTCACACTACTGACACTTTCTCCTGTTCAGCCTGAACATGTCCACTGTTACATAGGATTGTGCCAGGACATTTGGTTGAAAAGGAGGTAAGGCACCTGACTGGCTTCTGCATTCATCCGTACTGCGTTCTGGCAAGCTCTCAGAAACAAGGAATTCCCTGGTTCTAACTGAATTTTTAAGATACTGATTGAACAGTGCTTTTTCACTGAAATCTTCCAGCCTTAAAACATCCTCATTGTCATTTTCTTCATTTTTAATTGGATTCTGCTGGGATCCACACAAATCATTTGCCACCACTTCTATGGACTGGACTTCCTTCCCTGGTATCAAAGCTGAATGCATTTGACTTCTGGTAAATTGATCAGTAATTATATAAGGCATGGATGGGGAAAAACTTTTAGCAGCTTCATTCTCTTCATTATGCAGTATCTTTTCGTCTCTGTTAGTTATGCCTTTTGTATTAATACCAGTACATTCAGAAACATGGTTTTCATAATTTATTAGTAGGGATCCTTCCTGACTTTCTTCAGGAAAACAATATTCCAAAACATTTATTTCTTCTACAGTTTTGGTCTGAGATGACATTCTCTTCAAAAATGAATTATTCTGTCAATACAAAGAGATAAATTGGTGAGTTATAAAGGGATAGATAATGTATCAGTTCATTTTCCAATAAATAAATTATTGCTATTTGAGCTCTGTTTAACTCATAAATTCAGACTTGCACCAGTAAAGAGTTTAGATGCTTTTCAGATTCCCATCAGCTTTTCAGATTTACAGCAGTTACATGTGAATGAGTACTAAAAAAGGCAATGCTATTCTGTCCATTTGCTAAATGCTTTCATACTAGATTTTCTGTACATAATGAAATAATGAATTTCAGTGAAGGCTCAGAATCAGGTTTGGATTGTGTCCATGCTTTCTTGTCTAACCAGACATTTTTGAGAAAAAAGTTTAAATCCCATTATCCACAAATTACATTTTCTGTGCAAACCTGGTCAACTCCATTCAAAAAAAACATCAAAACTTTAATAAGGAATAAATATTCAAAAAATGAAAAGACAGAACTGTCAGAACAACCATGTACCAAATCTTACTATATGTTGCAATACTTTTTTTGTGGAGAAGAGAGGAGGTACGCAGATGTGGAAACCTGATTTAATAGACTCAATAGCCTGTACAAATTTAATTTACTTCATTAAATGAACCATAGCCACCAACCATGTTTTGTCACTTCAAAACATTATTTCCCAATATCCTATAAGAATTAGATTAATACACTTTATGAAGATGCATCTTCCCTATTATTTTGGAATACTACAAAGAGCATTTTGTAGCACTTAAGAAGAATGAAACTCAATAAAGGGGAGGTTTTGATTAATGAAATGACTGCCAGAAAAGGATTTATTTTCCCTCCATTTGATCCCTTCTTTAATGTGTAAAATTCCAACTACTACCACAGATGAAGCAAGAGGCCCTTCCACTGCAAGGCTTTCTTCAGGATTTGGTATCTCAGGCCAGCAAACCTTTTTAAACCTATAATTAAGAAAGGAATTTTAGCCAAATTATGAAAGAAATATATTATTAAAAATTAACAAATCACCAGAAATTCCAAAAACTGCTGAAGTATCAAGCTTTTAGAAAGGAAGTGTTTTCTATATCAACACAATGCTTTTCAATAAAATTGTTTTCCCATACACTGATTTTTATTACAAAAGATCTCAACAAGATCTCTTGGGTTACAGAGACATTGCAGAAAAGCCACTTTATATCGTATCATATATTATGTTTTATTGTATTATATTAGTCAATTAAATAGTATATTAAATAACAGCATGCCAAAATAAGGAAGTATACAAATTCTGTTGTGATAATTTCTCAGGGTGTTTCTTCAGTGAAAATCCACCTCAGGTGGATTTGTTCAAGGAAAGTGACCCTAGCAGTATATCACATTAGAGCTACACTGAGTTCCTAAATTAGCAGGATAAAGGATGCTCACTCATTTAACCACTCACTGACAGTGGGCAGAGAGGCAAGAGAATGAAAACCAGTCCTTAGCTTGACTTTTCACATGGCAATTTTATCTACACAAGAATATAAACATTCTACTGCATTTGAAAGTATTCTTCAGAAAAAAATCAGTTTTTGCTATTGTAAAAATTCAGTATACTCAACACAGATGAAGATGTAAAAGGGATGGAAATTATTCCTTCAGTTGTACTTACTACCTGATGCTTCTCCACTTGACAACAGTATTAGTTCCAGTAGCTTAGAATGCCCCAAAATAGTTCAGATTTTTAACCTTCTCATCAGCCAAACAACTCAGTCACTTTTCTTGTGAAAATATTTTATAACTTTAAAAAAACCCTCACAGTCATCTTTGGAATGTTACTGGATCCCCATGCTCAGAGAAAAAAAATTAAAATCTGTCAGGGAACATCCGTGACAGCAGATGAAAGGACTATGAATCATGTGCAGATATGGATCCATACTCAAGGATCAAGCATCCAAGTGTTTTCACAGAGTGTAATTTCTAGGTTTTTTTCCTCATCCCTTTGCAGCTCAAGAGAGGCATCATAAACTCTTAAGAGTCATAGTTACAGGTCAGATAAGCAATAGGGGCTATGTCCTAGTACCATCCTAGCATATTAAAAGTGTCTAGAAAGCTTTATTTCCTGGAATTATTAATTTTTCAGAAACTGAAAAAAATTAAGCTTGCTCCCCTCACTTAAATGACCATGGAACAGCAAATGGCATGTATGTAGCATTTTACATAAACTGATGTAGGTGATATATAAATCTGTTTCTCTCATTATTTTGTTTCAATTTACTAAACTTTCTAAAATTAATACTTATTTCTGGACTACAACACATAAACTGTAGTCAAAGTACAACCTGCACACTTACTTATTTGTTACTTCAATTGCTTGTTTTCTATTTAGACATTGGTTTTGAACACAACAAAGGCATTTATAAAAAAAATTAAAATCCCCATTTTACAGGTTAATTTTAAATGGTTGCATTCAGTTTTAGCCAGTAGGAAATATACTCACACGTGTTTTTTCAAAACGCACGTTATCCAAAGGCCTATCAGACACAAAATGCTTATCTCAACAGGTATAGCAATGAAAAAGATATCTTCTTTATCTTTGGACAAAAACAAAGAAATAAAAACCAAAACACCAATTAGTCCATATTGTTGTTTCTTTAGGTATTCCCTTAAGACAGCTAACTTTTAATATCCAAGTCACTTAAGTAGCACAATTCTAAAGAGCTCTGTCAAAACTAGCCAAAATGACTCAGAATACTGTAGGATACCCATTCTATGAAGAGTCAAAAGATGAGTATTTAGAATTCAACAAGCCACAGTTACTGAGCCAAAAAACCAGGTTGTGATGCGACTTTTCAGGATGCTTCAGGAACAGAATTATCGCATTTTAAAATTTCCTTTATTTAACAGAATAACACAATAATTTAGATTGGAGAGGGTATCTGTAGATCACTTCATGCAACTTTAAACCTAGATCAGGCTGCTTAGGGTCATACCATGCCAACCTTTGAAAGCAACCTAGAATGAAGGCTCTACCACCACTTGGTCACCTGTTATTTTACATTCACCTAAATCTGCTGGTCCGTGCCACTTCTACCAGTTACAAAAAGATAAATGGCAAATCGAGTGCAGGAGATAGATTTTAAACTTAAAAAAAATACAGTTACTCTGGCTGAAACACTGCTCAGATTTCTGAGTTAATTTCCAAGTACCAGAGTACCAGAGGCATTTAGGAATATACTGAGAACATTCTTCCTGAAGTTGAAATGAGAAAATGTCTGAGCTTCAGATCTGTTGCCAATATACCTTGTCAAATCAGGCTAAAACAAATAGTCAAAGATAGGAAAAGGTATTTCCCTCCACGCTCACTGGCCACAGCCTCTGCACTCGTTCTCCAGTTAAGCTTATATACCAGAATAGGTGAAACACAATGTGTGGTTTTTGTAAAATCTCTCAGATGGAAAAATCTACTTTGTAATGGTCTGTTAGTCATCCCATCCCATAGCTGATAGCATACACTGTTGCTCCAACAAACAACCAAAGTACTCCACTGCTTTAGTGACAAGGAAATAAAGATTTTTGGGGTTGACTTCTAATTCTGAGGGTTTTTTTAGTCTGTGAGGATGTCAGTGAAATTAAGTTAAATTCAACTACTGTTGCCAATTCTTCCTTGTTTGGTTCAACACTACTTAAAAAAACAAATAGAAGTTAACAAATGCCTAGACAACAATGTCCTGTATTTCTTATTTCCAGGCCCATTTTTTAAAATAGAAATAAGTAACCTGGATTATTACTTACCCAATTTTAAAGTCTTGAAGGTTTTTGGCTCTCCAATGGTTCCCCCAGCTTTGTTGCTTGCCATGATCTGAACAGTATATTGTGTATTAGCCTGTAAGGACTTCAGTCTATATTGTAGAACATCAGAGTTCACAGTTTCACCTTTTTAGGAGAAGATTTATGTAAACACACAAAAGTAATATTATATCAGGGAACTGTACACTTATTTAGCAACTTCTACAATAACATATCACAAATTATTTTAAAGGTAACTTGAAATACAAAGCAGCCTTACTAATCCTTTAAAAGATGAAACCTAAATTACTGAACAATATTTATCAGTACTACTTAAAAGTTTGAGGTGAAAACCTGAACCATTACGTATTTACTTTTAAAAATAAATACAAATATTTTTGCTAATATTAAAGATAGGTGAACTGTGTTCTCTTGCAGATTATCAATGACAATTGATAATCTGCAGGAGAACATAGAAAAGAAAGTGCTTTGAGAACTTTATTTCCTCAAAATAGTTGGCTCAGAAATTAAGAACTTCAAATGATTTCTGTAGCTTGTGAAATTCAACTATATTTCTACTACATAGTGTTAGACACTGATCATCCAAAAGAATGTCATCTATCAGCACTGGGATATCACCCCAATAAAGTCAAAGGAAAGTCAAAAGGAATTTTTTTCCAAGTTTCAAAATGCTTTTCTGAATAGAAGTCTGTTTCCAGTGCATTCTCCAGTATTGAAATTAATGTAACATGCTTCACCTTTAAATTTCTTTTAAGCAGGGCATAAAAAATCCTACTAACAGCAACAAATGCATCTTAATATAAGAAATTACAGTCACTAAAACATTTCCTGGTGCATAACATCAAAGGCAACTCATTTCCTCAGTCAGTTCTATCAAGAAACACCCATGAAATAGTTACGCTGCAATATGTCCCAAGTTAAAATAAACTGAGTTTCTCTTAAGTCAAGGGTGGGAAAGTGAAGTTCTAGTGCTGGAAGGCCGTAGAGAAGTCACCTTGGCACCTGTACATCCTACTATTATCAAGAACACATGACATCAGACAAGCCTCAAAAAACATCAGCACTTTCTAAAGAAAAGAATCTGAAGTTCTAAAAGGGACACAGCCTGCTTTACATTACAAGTAATATGGAGATCTACAGCTCTGTAACATGAGGCTCCATGTCGCACAGATGACCCTGCACAAAGCAGTCAGCATTAAATCACACAGAAACCAACATAATAGGAAAACCTGTGCACAGGTAACTAAATCTCACAGAAGTAATTAGCTTTCTCTTTCACATTTAAAGATTACCAAGAATTGCCCTGGTCTGAACTGGATACCTGCAAGAAACAAGCATCACAAGATTTGTAAGTCTGAAAACTTTGCAAAAGAGATTGTGTGAGGTGCCTGATAACAATGACATCTAAGAACCGATGGAAAAAAAAACAGTTCTGAAGCACTGAATGATCCAACAGCTTTCTTCATAAACTATATAGGAAGAAAAGCTTAGGTCACCCAAACACTTTTCATGAAAGCTTCTGCTAGATTTAAACTAAAGGAGTTTTGAACAGATACCATTACACTGCCAGATTGTATGGACACTATTCCTGAGGCAGAGATTAGGAGTATGCTCAAATTTATGCTATCAGCCTCCACACCAGAAAAGCCATGGCAAGCACAGAAAATCAAACACATCTGAAGAAATTGATCTAACATGATGCCCATAGAAACTATTCGTTGGCAGCTTATTTTACTGTTATTTCCAAATTTGTTTTTAATATAAAGTTTACAATAAAAATACTTTAACAGAAAATTTCCACCATGCTTTTCCAGAAACTGAAGGCATATCCTTCCAAGGACAACTATGAAACTTATAAATTCACTGAACCCTCATGATCTATGACTTCACACAGAATCTATGATTCTCCAATATATTTCAGGTCCTCTACTCCTGTCACGACTTTTTCATTGACTTTAAAGGTGCATCAAGATAGAAGAGAGTTTGAAAACTTCATAACCCTATTGGAAGTATTGTGTTTAATGTGTACTTACTCAATTCTTTTCCATCTTCAGGTTTATAAAATATTGTATAGTTAGTGATAAATCCATTTCTTTTAGCCTTTGAAATCTCATTCCACTTTATTGTAACTTCATTTTTCCCCAGAATGCCTGTGTCAGCCACAGGTCCTTCTGATGGCTCTACAGAGAAGCATTTATGAAATAGGAAAAGTAGTAAAATAGTCAATGGTGTTATCTGCCTCTTTTATTTTACACATATCAGTAACATTAGAGGAAACATATGCATGAGAAAATATGTAAACTTAGTGCTCTGACACAGTCCTTAACTTTTCTCTCTCTCTTTCTTGTAGGAATTCTTCTGATAAAACTTCCCCTCACCTATTATGGCATTTGCATAGTTTTATGTGTTATTGTATTCAAATACTTAGATGTCATTAAAAGGCTTTATTGTTACAACATCAGGGAGAGTTCAAGAGGAAAATTATCCTTTGTGCACTCTTGGGGGGGGACTCAGGTCACTGCCTTTGCAGGAGGTCTCTGGCTAAGCTGGGGTTCAGGTGGCATTTGCTGCACCCCCAGCGTCCTCAGCCTTGCCCATCACACTGAACAAAGCCTTTCTGCTTACACAATACCATCTCACACACATTGCTTGTAACTTTGTGGAGACTTTTTGAAGAAAGAGTTCTTTGTGATGCAGTTTTAAAACTTCCTTCCTATTCTCTAATAACCTTGAGTGTTGTCACAGTTACCTAAAAACAGGAAAGCACTCAAAACCCAGTTCTGACTGTGCTAGTAATTATTCCTCAAACAAAAAATACTCCATTGCCTCCACCCAGTAATTAATGCTCTTAAGTGGTGCATTGTACAATGTGTGCATGTACATTTGCATAGACACACACACCAATCAACATTTTCACATGGAACCTTAAAATTAGTGGTAAACTACATTCTTATAGCTGGCTGTATAAATCACTGAATTCACAATAAACTTCTACAAATAAAGCAACTTTACCCCCTCTCCTGCAAAACACTACTTCACCCAAATTTCTATCCAATTACAAATGCCATGTCTTCTTACCATTTTTCATGTGCAAGACTGCAAATATTTTATTATACTATAAAATCTAACAAAAAGTAGGCTTTTAAAACCAGCCATTTTATTTTATGAGTATAATTTCCTCAGATATTGACTGACAAATGTAATCAAGCATTAAAATCAAGTATAATTATATATCTAAATGAGCTTTTAAAGATTGAAGAGACAGCTAGTTTAAAAAATTATTTCATGCTCATAGCTACACCCTTTCCAAATGCTTTGTATACAATATGTAAACTTAACAAAAAATTAGTGGGTGCAAGCAGCAATGTACCTGTATCACAAGATTAATACTTACAGAAAAATTTTATTGCTGAACAGAACAGAAATTAGGAACCCTGAAACCTGGGGCTTTTTCCACCACCTTCATCTCTTTTTCAAATAACAGTAGTACCACATCACTCAAAGATAATACATCCTGAGAAACAGACTACAACACACATTTCACAACATGATTACTTTAAAATACCTACTTTTTTCTTCAGCATAAATTTGTGTATAAGATGGAGCTGCTACATTACTTCCATGAAGAGGATACACCAAGATGTTATAACATATAAATGGTTTAAAGTTTTCTATAAAGGAAAGAAAATAATATTTACACACAATCTCTATGTGATATTACTACAATGAAAATAGACTAAATCAGAAGGGAATTCTAAATATAGTGTTATTGACTATTTTCTTCAACTCTCTAGCAAGCACAATATGCAATTATTGATTTGAATGCTCATTACTAGCTTTAACACACTTTTTTCATAGCAGTATTTGTAAGAGCACATGCTTTCTGGATCATTTCTCACTAGAAATAGTTTGAATGGGTAATTACACTTCAGTATCATACAACTTCTCTATATGAATCCACTTACTCATCTCTAAACCCTCTATGGTTTTAGAGGAAGTCTCTATTTTCAAATAATCAGTATAAAATTACACTTAAAGGTAGCATTTTTAATTTCACATACATTGATGTTTACTGCTTTGCAAGAGACAACTTTGTCTCATGCATCAGATCAAAAAGCAGTGGGGTCCCCCACTCTTAACACTCAGGACCTGAGGGAATGGCAAGTAACTGTGTCAGGGAGGTTGGATATTAGGAAAAGGTTCTTCACCCAGAGGGTGTCTAGGCTTTGGAACAGGCTCCCCAGGGAAGTGGTCACAGCACCAAGCCTGGTGAAGTTCCAGAAGGGTTTGGAAAATGCTCTCAGAGGCATGGTATGATTTTTGCGGTCTCCAATGCAGGGCCAGGATTCGGACTTCAGTGATTCTTCTAGGCCACTTACAACACAGAATATTCTATTATTCTTATTTCTACGCTGATGTTCTAGTCATGCCAACTGCAGATCTTCTGACCAGACTGACTTAGGAGTATAGTTGTCACAAGTGAGATCTCTCCAGTAGAACTTTATGTTTCAACATGTAGTTCCAGCTTCTGGAAATGAAGTTTTGAACTCTGAACAATCCAGGAGCCAAGTAATCAACCAGGTGTACCCACTACTTAGAACAGCTCCCATCAACTCTGAGAGGACATCTCTGTAGCTTTACATCCCATGGAATGAAACCAGTGTAAAGGGATTCCTAGATCATTCCTCTCAAGCTCTGCAGCGTGCTAAGCAAGAATAATGGCTATCAACAGATCCCTGCATTATATCAGCTTTCTGCTGCTTTTTCAGTCCCTTACACCTATTGCAATGGCCATTATATATACATTACTCCAGCTAGTTTTAGCTAGGGTAGAGTTAGTTTCCTTCCCAGTGGCTGGCATGGGGCTGTGCTTTGGATTTGTGGGGAACACAGGGCTGACAATACAGAGATGTTTTTGTTATTGCTGAGGGCACACACAGAGCCAAAGCCTTTTCTGCTTCTCCTGCTGCTGTGGGGGTCTGGGAGGGGACTGGGGGTGCCTGGGAGGCTGGGAGGAGACACAGCCAGGACAGGTAACCCCAGCTGACAAAGGGATATTCCAGACCATGTGGCATCATGCTCACTATATAAAGTGGGGGAAGAAGGAGGAAGTGGGGACATTTGGAGTGAGGAGTTTGTCTTCCCAAGTCACTGTTATATGCAATGGGGCCCTGATGTCCTGGAGATGGCTGAACTCCTGCTGCCCATGGGAAGCAGTGAATTCATTCCTTGTTTTTCTTTGCTTGTGTGCAGGGTTTTTGTTTCCCCTATTAAACTCATCTCAACCCACAAATGCTCCTGCTTTTACCCTGCTGATTCTCTCCCTGATCTCACTGGCTGGGCAGAGCTTGGCTGTTTGCTGGAGTTAAACCACAAGAGTTCTTTTTGGGGAGCCAGGCAGGAGTCAAACCACTGAGGTGACGGCAGATTTGATTGGTATGTACTAGACTGAACTCACAGCTGTTAGTGCTGTTCAGCCAGTGATAAGCAGGCTCCTGCACTTGCCACAGGGGTCTCTCATCCGACTGGGTATTAGAGTCTAGTTAGAGTGAGCGGTGCTTTTTGCTTTTGCTGCTTGCTGTAGTGCTGCACTGCTTAACATATTACTGATTTGTGCCTGAGAACATTTTGATAACAGCCGTGGGGATGTGCCAGGGCAGTGCTGCTGTTTCTGCGCTGATGTAGCAGACAGGCTGGAACTCCAGCGTGAACTTGAGCTAAAGTGTGATCTGTGATTGGGTCCACAGCAGAGCCTGCAGCCTGTGGAGGACTCCACACTGGAGCAGGTGGATGCCTGAAGGAGAATGTGACCTCACAGGGGAGCAATACTGGAGCAGTCTCTGGGTAACTGCAGCCAGTGGGAAGGACCTATGTCAGCAAAGTTCAGTAAGGACTGTCTCCCATAGGTGGGAACCTATACTGGAGTAGGGAATGTAAAGATTCCTCTGCAACCTGTGGTGAAGATCATGGTGCAACGATCCATGCAGCCTATGGAGGATTATGATGTTCTCTCTTTAAAACACATGAAAGAGCATGAGCTTTTCCCATATTCAATCTTTTTTTTTTTAATTCTAGATTTCTCTGATAGAAGAGTCACATCAGTCACAGGCCTCCCTACTAGCATAAGATCAAGCCACAGAACTGCTTTAACACAAATTCTGTGGCCTAATCTTATATGAGAGCAAGCACTACCATGGACGTTGCATGAAAATTTGTAAGACTAAAAAATGCTATTACATTAGCAGCAGAGATTTCAGTAAAGCATGTAATAATACTGTTATGTTTAAAAACAGTCTGAGGAAAGCTGAATGAGTTCATCCTTTCCAATCTACTTATAAGTACATGTACATCTGTTAAGTACATTGTTGCAGCTGTAACTGATAAACATACTTTTGGTATTTTTCCACTTTGTAGAATTTGATACATATTGCCATGATCTACCAAAAGGGTCCATCTCCAATTCCTCATACCACTCAACCACATATTTGGTTGTTTCTGGTTCAGAGGTTATCCACTGCACCACCACTTCTTCATCTGTTGTAGAGGCCATCACTTTTTCAATCATCTGAGAGGCTAAAAATTTAACAGAAAATATCAGCAATTCTGTCTTCAGAAAAGCTTAAAAAACACATACAGAATTCAAGAACCAGTCTCTCTTTCAGAATCCAAATTTTGCAGTGTGTAAAACTTTATAAACCAAATTACTACCAATTTTGCAGGTAGCTTGTAAGTAATTTTGACTGAGATGACAAAGGCAATAGAACAGGAAAACAAGCCAGCAAGGTCAAGAATGACACTGAAGCAAAGGTGAATTCTGCATCAGCCTGCAGAATAGAGGTAATGAGAGTCTAAGTGAAAATCCAACTTGCCAAAGCAGAGGCAAAAAAGACCTGATGAAGCAGAGAAAAAAAAGAGATGCATCTGGTGGGGGAAAGCACATCACAGTGTGGAAAAATCAGAAAAACCTTTGTGGTAGGATGCAAAAGTGGATAGGAGGTAGTCAGCAACCTCTAGAACAAAATTACATTAAATCTACATATCCAGTTTTCTGATTAGAAATGGAACTTGATTGATTGAGTTCCAGGGGGACACTTGCAGTTACATCATGAACAACTCTTGTTAGAAGTGATTCAAGTGTGTCAAATACAGCCTCTCTGTCCGATCATGGCTGGCAGCAGAATGTTGCAACACAAGGCTCAAAGCAGTATCAGAATTAAACATAAGAGCCAAAAAACAACTCTTGTGCTAGATCAGGCCAGCGTCCTAACCCGGGCAGTGGGTGGGATGGGTACTCTGGGAATGCATGTGAAATGAGAATGAACACAAGGCTTCTCCCCCTGCTTCCCCTAACACACTTAGACACTTCTATTTATCATCTCTTTGAATGATGTTGTTGAATACTCTGCAATAGTGCCCTGTGGTAACCAATCTTCTGAGCTAACAAAGGGATCCATAAGAACTGGGTAGCATTCCATAAATTTATTTGGGAGGTGCAAAGTTAGGAAAAAACCCAACCAACCAAAAAGCCCTCAGAAAGTAATACAACAGAAATTCAATAAGACATCACAAAGTATTCATATCTTAACAACTGCATCTCAAAATAAAACCTCCAACAATAATTGTCTGTAACAGAAATATGATACATGACAGCAAAATACGACAAGATACATATGACAGAAGCCCTTAGCACAATTTGCTTCTACTATATCTGAACTTAAACAGATGTAATGAAAATCACTTTTCTCATTAATGAGAAAAATATGATATTGAGAAATCTTACATTTTTCATCAGGGGATGGAATCCTCAAAATAGCTTCAGGAGACTCTCCAGCAGAGTTATAAGCAGTGACAGATATAATATGTGCCTCTTCATTTAAAAGTAAGGTCATTTTCTGTTCACTAGAGTTCTTTGTCCTTCTATGTGCAGCCTTGTTTTCTGGAAAATACCGTATTTTGTAGCCTAGAATTCTCCCAGAAGGTGGAAAGCTTTTTAAGGGCTATTAAAAAAATACACAGTAGTAAGTGTTTAGCAGTGTTATCTGCACAAGCAAAAATATATGCTGTATTAAAGATCAAATTACAAAACTATTATACTGTGTTTAGAAAAGTAAGGTATTTTCTTCAGGCTCATCTTCAGGACAGACAGCCACAACAATTTCCTCAATGGATTTCAAAAGTCAAATGCTGAGATTTGAAATGTAAAGAGCCTTGGGACACTTTACTAGAAGATTAAAGTGAATTTAAACACAGCTTTGGCAAACTGGACTATTTAAATGCAGTTTAACAACTTTCAATGAGATTTTCCAGTGATCTGAACACAATTAAATGCTCCCTTTCCACACAGATTACAAAACTCCATTCATCTACCATTCAGTAAACAAAAGCCTTTTCAATTCTAATTTAGTTCAGTGAGCTTTTTTTTTTTCTGATAACATCAAATGCCTCTGGCAGTTATATGTCCTACAACACTGAAATACTTAAATGCATCAGCTACAGGATATCAATATGATTACCAATTCACCAAAAAATGTATATACCTTCCACATAAGATGTACAGATCTATTTCTAGATGAGTGTGAAGACTCAATTACTCTCCACAAATCCACTTTTCCTGAAGGAGCTGTTTAAAGACAAAAAAAAATCCACTTGCAATTTGTTGCTATATTAAAAAGATGGTTTAATATGGTGAAAACAGTCAAAAGGGTTCTCTAATATAATGAAAAAACTCAAAAGGTGTCAAACATAGTCTAAGAGAAACTTACAAATAGTAAGTTTTATCTTCTGTAGTACAATGACTTTTTCTCCCTAATTAGGTACTTCTTTCTTTCTCTAAGTTTCCTGCTGCTTGCTTTTATTTGTTCAGTCTAGAGTCTCCCAGAAGAGATTTTCTAGTCTTGTTTTAAAACCAGCATTCTGATTTCTCTATTTATAATTTATTTCATTGAACACACATGCTGCACTACTTTTCTGCTACTATCTTACTTTGCTTTGTTAAATCTTCATGTACACTCTTAATTTTCCCTCTCTTCAGTATCTACTCATCTGTTTTCTTCCTTAGTCCTATGTTGTTTGAATCACTTTTCAAATCTCCTCCAATACTCGCTGTTGTTTTTCAGTTTTCCTCTTCTATCTTTAAACAAAATACACGTGTGCTGTTTAAGCAACGGGATTCTAAATTCAATAGAGGATGATATGCTGTAACTGAATCCTAATGCCTCCAAGTGTAATACAAGAAAACTTCCACAGGTAGGCAGCTTACCATTTTCTTCTGTGCTTTCATTTTTCTCTCCACTCCATCCACTCCAAAATGATGACTCATTATTGACACACTGAATGGCAACAGAATAGTCTGTGGAGTCCCACAGACCTGTGAGATTACATGATCCTATATTCTTCTTAGAATTCAGTGAGACATTGACAAATTCCTGGAAATAGGAACAGGAACAAAAATTATTTGATATAAAATTTAGTGCAGATATATGACATATTCTTAAGAAAACACAGAAGATGCACTTTTTGTGTATAACACCTCACTTCTCTGAAACTCAAGATTCCTTCTTTTAAACTTCATTTTTCTGTGTTTCACCTTTGTTCCTCCTGTAAAACTCTAGGGTTTGAAAAACTTGATTCCAAACCTGTGGCTTGAACAGGGTGCAGCTCACATGTGATTCTAGAGCAGCTGTGCAGAGAAGCTGCTGGAAGAATGCAGTTCCCACTGGTGGGAAGCAAGTGGTTATTGCTGAAGCCATTACTACAAAAACGTCCCACAGCAGCATCCTGGGGGAAGTAGTGATTGCCCCAGTGATTCCTCACAGTTTGTGAGTCAGCTGGGTACTTGTCTCCTGTCTTGCTCATCTTTTCTGAGTTAAAAGGCCTTCTAGCTGTTAGCCATAAAACAGTGTAGCTGTGGGCTGCCCCAAACATTATCAGCACAGGATTAAAATGAAAAGGTAAGTGAAAAGACTAAAATTCTGGTACTAAGAGGTAAAAAATAAGATGAAGCCTGTTAGTGGTGAAGGAAGATGGGTGTATAAGAAATAAATTATGTGGTTTTTTTTCAGAAAAGTAATAACCATGCAAGTCATTTCTTTGTCTTGAAAGGAACCTCACTCACTTCAACACGCCCAACAGGGCAAAAACACAGTGAAGAAATTCTTAGCTTCCATCAGTTGAACCTTCAAATCAAAAATGAATCCATCTATAACAATGCAGACTGTACTGTAAGAACTACAGCAAATGCAGACACTCACTCATATGAACACCATAACAGGAAGTGCCTAATGTAACTGAAGATTTTAGTCTGTGCTGATCTCAAGAAACTCACTGTCAAAAAATACCTGCTCCTACAAGAGTGAATTCAGGGGACTCCAAACCACTGTAGGTGATAGATTCTGCAACACATCTAGAATTAAAAAAGGCTCCAAAATTATTATCAACCTCTGGCAGAACCTGACATAGAATTGGAGACACGTTGTACTAGGTTTTAGTTACTTGCCAAAAGGCTGTTAACGATATTGCATTAAAATCAGAAACTTAGAAATTTAGTATATCCAAGAACAAAAACATGTCACATGTTTTTCACTCAGTAAAAACAGTTCACAGCAAACTATTTAGACTGGTTTGGCCAGATAACTTTAAAGGCCAAGAAGATATTTGTCATTTGTGCAAACATTTTTAGTTAGGTTTTTTGGGGGGGTGGTTTTGGGTTGTTTTTTTTTGCATATATGTGCTGACAAAGAAGTAACTCCTATGTCTTTACTAGTCATGGATAGCTCCTGTTTCTTCTGAAATATCTGTGTGAAAATGCACATGCGAGCTGAGGAAGCAAATGGATATAGGCTGTATTTGATAGCAAAAAACAGGCGATTTCTAATGCAGGTGCTGAAAACTAGACAAAATACACAATAAAGCTGTAGCCATCCAAGGACTATGAGGTCCTTTGCAAATATTGAAAACATAAGGACCTCACAGAATGTAAGTGTCACAAGGACACCAGTGCCTTGGCTCCAAAGAGATAAACATCTCAAATAGGTCTTTTAAACAATCATTAGTTCCATTCCTAATACCCCAACTGGACCCAAGCCATCCTGCTCATCCAATCATCTTGAATCCTGAATCCAAGAACTAGTATGTCATATTTAGAGTAATGATGCTTGAAAATATGAGAAGGATGCTAGTAAGAAACATCTTTAATATTATAAATGTTTTTAAAGCTCTGATGACTACTTTGATGAATTTTTCTCTCCCAAAATTATACATGTAGTGCGTAAAATAGTAAGATCAAGGTAGACATCTCCGTTCAATGGACTTAAAAAAACAATCCAAGAAACTTGGCCAGTTCTTTAATTTGGAAGAAGAAACAGTAAAACTACAAATACAATGCCTTCCATATTGAAGACCATAGGAATAGATAATCTGAAATATGCAAATACTGGGGGTTTTACAACCATTCCATTTAAGTGCCAGAAAGACAAACTATGAAAAGAACTTGCCTTATTTTTTATCTTGCAAAATTTGTATTTTCATTCACTTTAAAATAAATATAACATCATTCCACATTAATCAGATTCAAATGCTGCAGTTCTAAGTGAGTGCTGTTTTCAACACCAGAACGCAAGGGAAAAACAAAATATTGTTACTAACTGCATGTGTAATCCCTTGGCCTAGGGTCATCCCTCATCCTTCCACAGAGTAATACTGAGAAGCACAATATGTATCAAAACAGATAATGACCAAAAGAAAAAGGACAATTAACCCTAGAAAACTCAACCATGTTCTTAAGATCATGCACCTCTGGTAACATTCCACTAAAATAACAAGGTTATTATCATTACTTCAAACACTTGCTGCCTTTTTTCAACTTAAATTCTTATAATATTAAGAAGTTAGTTACAAAGAAACTGCCATGCAAAAGAAAAATTATGTAACTTACGGTAAAGTTTGAATACAAGTTTCTGTATTGAACCTGGCAAATAATATGTTTTAAAGGGATAATCTTCTCAGGCATTTTCCAGGTTACTGTAAGTAATTGCTTTATACCAGGGATTTTTTTAACTGAAAGTATTTCAGGAGGGGCAAATTTCTCTAGAATGAAGAAACAAAAACATTAATAGAGGAAAATGCTTCTATGAAAGTTCAGAATTTCTCTGTCTGTGTGTGTTCCAAGAAGTTAAATCCTTATCCCAGTAACACACATCCTATTAGAGTATTCATGTGATGGTTTATTTTATAGACATAATTCTACATGTGGGAAATTATCTGTAAGAGAAATTGCAAATTAACTGTTTTAATTACATGGAATTTTGAACAACCTGGTCTAGTGGAAGGTGTCCCTGCCCATCCAAGCCTTTCTATGATTCAGTGATTCTATTCACAAACCTGCTCTCAAATAGATGTGCTGATATCTTTCATTTGTATCAGCACTGAAAAATATTACCCAGAGACAACAGCAAAGAAAATAAATGAAGCAGAGCTGGGATGCAAAAGACGAGACTGAACTCCAGATGAAGAAAGAATTCAGCTGGAAATTATCTGAGGGGGAGAGAAGTGTAAAGGAGACAATGGGAAAAGAATGGACTAGCAATAAGAAAAGACATGTCTGGCATAGAGAGTGTGGAAAGTAATGAAGAGTCACAGTAGATCTGAATACAGAATAAAGGATGTGACTGATGATGAGTGCTGCAGCAAAAAGTTTTCCATTATAAGGGTTACTGCTTAATGACACCACCAAAATGAACAGAGGAGAAGCATGGGACAGAGGAAGAAGAGGTAGACAAAATATTATTATTGCTCCTGTGTGCAATTATTACTGCACATAGAACAGGTGGGTTTTTTGAACATTCCTAACCAGAAAGTGGAATAGCAGAGCATACGATGGGTCGCCCTTAAGAAATTATAATACCACTACTCATTGCAGCTGGGTGTTGCACTGATACTTGGTACCACCCAGAAATATTAGAGTCCATGTACCAATTAGGTTGACAAAAAGTTTTAATATATATGGCCTTTACTTCTCAATAATTAAAAACTTAGTCATTTATAATGGATATAGCAGACATTAGGCTAAAGAAATATTGTTGTAGTTAGATGTTGCCTAGCATGAAAACAACACCCAGTCATTTCTCACCACCTCACAGTAAGATCAAGAAACTGCTGAAAACTACTGCTGTAACACCAACTAGTTGGAAGAATTTTACATGGAAAGGTCATAAATTACATCTTTATTGATTCTTTTTTAATTACCTATTTTTTGCAAAGGTATAGGGACACACTCTGTTAAGGATGCACCCAAAACATTTTTAGCTTCCACTTGAAAACAAAAATCATTACTATAGTCATTGTCAGGATAAAAAAATGAACACGACTCTGTTGTAGTCCGGCAGGATCTAACTAAATCTGGAGAAGACATCCTAAAAAAGAAAAAAATAAAAGCAGTTAGAAACTAGAGGACTTTCTTAGGATAATTCAAATAAATTGTTAGGCTATTATTTATATATCTTTGAGGATGCAAGACTTTTTCACCAGTGAACATTTTTAGATGACATGTTTGTGCAAATGAATACCCTCAGCTAATTTCCCTGCCCCTTTGTACCACTGCTTTTGTAGTCACATGCTAAGCTCAGCTAGGGAGATACCTGGATTAAAACTTATGTTTAGATTTGGCTGGAAACAGCTCTGCAAGCCAATTCACTTTGGGGTTAATAAGACGTCTGTGCTTATACAGGAAGGAATAATACTGAAATGTGCTTTCAATGGCTGTTTTAACTTCTGGCTTCACAAAAGCAGCTAAGTTATAAAATATAGAAACACCAGAAGTAGTAAGAAAGTTCCACATTAAAAAGATGGAAGCTTAAAATGTCAAAGCTAAAATGGAGGTAAAACTAAAAAGGTTTTCCTACCCTACCATTTAAATTACGAAGATAGTATACACTAGTACAATATGAAAAAGTACCTTCCAGAGTCTGAATTCATTCCTATTCTCAAGAATAACTTTAGGCATTTTAGAAATCTCTTCATGAAACAATATTACCTGGAGTCTTGGTTAGGCAGAAAAAGAGCACCACTAGAAGCAGCACTATAAAGGACAGATTGACAAGTGCATCTGGGACAAATCTGTACTATCACCTTCAAAATCCTACCTGAGATCTGCCTTGGAACAACACTGATTTCATCATTTTCACAGTCACTTATGAAAAAGCAAGCTCCTAACCAACATTTAAACTCTAACTGAAATTGAAAGAACCAAGTATCTGTATCTCATGCTTCTACACTGGAAAGCATGAGACCACATAATTTGCATTTGTAAACAGAAATCCCCAAGCAATTCAAAAGGACAACTCTGGATTTTTTAACTGAAACCTTATGACTCTATGGGTCACTAGGTTAAATGCTACTGGAGTCAAGCAGAATACTGCAGTAAAGCAGTGGCTTAATGAATTTGGATGGGAATTTTTTAAAGCAGATGAGGAACCAATATTTTTTATGCCCCCAAAATGAGGTTAGTTCATTACATAGAAAGTTTCTGGGAAACTCTCCCATAGAATGCCTCCATTCACCATGGTCATTCAACTTTCAATCTTATTAGTAATGTTACTTCAAAGAACAAGTGAACATCAGCTGTAATATAAATACTTCTCTACTAAATATTGGTTTGAGAATGCTTATTTCTTTTATACAGCACACTAAAAAGGTATCAGACTGCAAGTATTTTCAACAATTATCAACCCTGAATTAATCAATTTAAATTACTGCCAAATGCCAAGACTCTAATCTCCATGATGATTTCAAGTTTTCTTTAAACAGAAGTCAGGATGAGAGAGGAAGAGAACTGGTTGCCACACCCCAGCAACCCACTGCCCAGTATATCTAGTACTTACAGTTTTCGGTAAAGAGTATAGTTTGTTGTAAGGCTTGATTCTCTTCCTGCATTCCAGGTACAGGTAAGGTTAACATCATAGAAATAAATGCAGGAAATATTTTTTGGCATGTCTGGACGAACTACAGTGACAAAGGTTAAAAAAAATCCAGTAAAAATAAGTAACTTTATGTACACCTGATTTTGTTGGTCAAAAAGCAATTATGGCAAACATCATTCAGTGTCTTCATAGCGCTTAATTTTATCATCCTCACTGCCCTCAGAACTCCTCACAATACAAAAATCAAAACCACTCTTTCTTACCCTGAGGAGACAGCAAGATTTCCTGCAACTACTTCTCAGAAATACTTTACTAAGTGTGCCTAAAGGCAGTAATTCTAACTATCATATATCAAACCACTGCATACACTGGCTTGAGCGCCTAAGCATACGCACACCCCGTCTCCCCTCTGCAACACACCTGTAGTTTGAGGGGAGTCCAGAAAGTAAGAGGAAAACAAAAAAACAGCAAAAGCACACACACAAAAAAGGCATTCTCTGACAGACAGAACTCCTTTTGGTTCTCTCCTAGAATATCTACTTTTTTACCCTATGAAAAACCCAAATCTGAGACATACACACAGCCTAAAGAGTGCCGAAGACAAGTTCCTGGGAAGCAGATCTGTGTGACCCCAAAGAGATCACTAATTCTGGACTCTCTTTATCTTATAAACAAGATAGCACAAAGGAAACAATCTTCTGCAATCTCTGTAGTCTGAAGTCATCCATAAAAATGTAACACCCTAAAAGACTTTCTTGTTACAGCTCAATTCCTTTACTGTTACAAGAAATTGGAGTAGAAGAAAACTGTCCAGTGAAATCAACTGGTTGACAAAGCTCTCTTTTCAAAACAGTATTTTTCTGTCCCATCTAATAGAACTGTCAAAAGATCTTTCTTTTATCAACAAGTTTACAGCACATTAAGCTTTGCAGACATGCAAGAACTTTTGCTGGATTTTTTTCTACAGATGTTTTGCTTTTATTGCTTCTTTATTAGAATGGGACCCCCAAGCATCTGTTAGTATACTCTGGACCTAATCTGTTCCATAAATTAGAAAATTTGTACACATATTTTAAAATTCCGCATAAGAGAGTGGATTATAACTACTTTAGAAGAGACGATTAGAGAGGAAATCCTCTCTGGAGGAACTGAAGTTGGCTAGGCTAGAAAGAAGCTATAACCAAAGGAACAGACCCCACTACCTTTGGAACTCAACAGAAAACTTCAGCTAGGCAAAAGTCAGGGTCAGAAAGGTTATAGACCTGTGTCAGTAAGGAATGCTGGTAATTTCATGCTTTATTTCAGAAAAAATATGTATGTGTGTATAAATATATATGCATATATATATATACACTTGAATACATGTGTTTTAAAATAACACAACCAAAAGTAGCTGTTTTAGAAGTAAAATTATTATACTAAGTTGTTAAAAAGAGTTAAGATTATTTTTTCTGCCTTTCTACTTACAGCCAGATTTAACTTCTGTGTGAACCAAAGGAAGTTCCTTGTCCGAGTACTTCATTAAACATTCCACATAAGCTGTGCTGTAAGTGAAATTATGGATGGTTATATTAGATACAGTCTTATTCACAATGTTATAGTTTTCTGGAGCAATCAATTCATCATTCAGTTTCCAAATGATGTGGCTTGCATTTCTCTGTGGCGTGTAGTTCTTTGTAAGAACACAGGATAGTTTCAGGGAGGATCCTCTTTCAATTTCAGGAGATGAAGGAAAAATGTCAGCATCTCTGATGGAGTTTTCATCTAAAAACAAAATCAAAGACATCACATAGCCATACTCCTCTTAAAATACTAGTGGAAAAATAGTAAGTTGTTTTGTTGTCTACAGATAATTAATTTTTTTTCGTATAGAATTCAAATAAAATGCCCAGTTAGTCATTCAAATCAGACATTCCTGTTTGAAAATGCAGTTCACATTAATTACTGTATTACAATAGGTTTTACATCAGAGTGATTTTTCAACAACTTCACAGAAATAATGAGGAAGTTTCCATTCAGATAGCCCTAAATGAAGAAAAGAAAGTCTTGTACTTCAAGCCTATATTTATAAAACATTCCTATCTGAAAAAGCTATGCATGTAATTTACAAGCATTTATCATTAATAATTGCAATATCCAAAAATACATTAAACTAGTAAGACTAAAATTTACAACTAAGCTGCAATATATTTCATAACTCTTCAAAATTTCATTTGGAGAATGTTACTTTTTGGGAAAAACTTCTTATGGCAAGACAGGTGCTAATAATCCAGAAACATACCTGCTACAGAGCTGCAGAGCAAGACAAACATCCAAATCAAATTGCTGAACATTTCCTTCTCAGTAAGTATGGGCAGAAAATGCTGTCATAAAATAAAAAAATTAAATTATGTTTTTTATTTTTAAAAGTAAAGATGCCCTTTTAGTACTTTGTTAGCATTTGTGTCAGAGTTAATAATGTTATTCAGCTTTTCTCACTTGCATTCAAGTGAAGTATTGCTTTGTCTAAGTGTTACTTTCCTGAACAATGGCAAAATTTGATGCAGTTTTACTAAGACAAGTTGCACACACTTCAGATAAAAAATAGAACAATGAATGTACTTAAAACACTGCTGAGGGTAATCCAATCCACACAAGTGTTTAACCTTCCAAAGATCATGCAAGTAACTGGTAAGAAATGTATCTCCATTCACTTGACATTCAGCCTGCCTAGTCTTTTCTAACCAGATTCATCCAGCGAATTCTTTTGAAAATTAAGGTTCCTGCAGGAGAAGGAATGATCTGCCTATCTTGCTCATCACCACCTAGTAAAGAAATTGTTCAGGAAGTGGACATCAGTCCAGGTTACCTTTCTCCCAAAAGAGGGTGAATTCATATTGGTTTTTTCCCAGTTTTGTCCCAGCAGCAGACCTGAGTGCACTCCGTAAAGACAAAGGAAGACACCTCTCTTTGCCTTTCTTTTTGAAGAATAGAACTACTGAACTACTGTGCAGCCAAAAAAACTCAGACTATAGGTTAAAAAGGAGGAAAACAAAGTAGTAGACTGATTTCTTCTTCAAGGACAGATGAATCTAGCGTTCCATATGAAAAAATTACAAAAATCAAACACACTCCTTGCCCCGAGTGCTGCTGTCAGCACTTACAGAATCACAGAATGTTTGTTTGGAAGGGACCCCTACAAACCATCTGGTCCAAACTTACAAAGGGCCTCCTACAGCCAGCTCCCCAGGACCATGTCCAGACAGCTTCTGAAGATCTCCCTTAATGGAGGGTCCACAAACTCCCTGGGTAACCTGCTCCACTACCCATTCACTCTCACAGCAAAAAAACTATTTCCTGATGCTCAGAAGGAACCTCCTGTGTTTCAGCTTATGCCCACTACCTCTGGTCCTATCACTGGGAGGATTCTGGCTCTTTGGTTCTGCTGAGACTCCTCTGGAGTCTGGCTCTTCTCCAGGCTGAATAGTTCCAGCTCCGATAAGGCAGATGCTACAGTACATTAACATGACTGCAGCTGTTCCCTGAATTCTCTCTGGTATGTCCATGTCTCTCTTGCTATCAGGACTCCAGAACTGGGACTAAATACTCCAAGTGTGGGCTCAGCAGTGCTGAACAGAGGGACAGGATCACTTCACTGACCTGCTGGTTGCAGTCCTAACACAGCCCAGGAAACCAGCACTCTTTATCACAAGGGCACATTGCTGGCTCATGCTCTACCAGGTGTTGGGGACCGCCGGAGCATTTTCTGCAGAGCTGGCTGGTGGAGACCTGACCAGGCTCCTATGCTCCTGTCTGGGGTTGTACGTCCCCAGATGAAGGATTTGGCACTTCTCCTTATTGAAGTTCCTGCCAGCCCATTTCTCCAGCTTGCCACAGTCTCTGTGGAGAGCAGCTCAAGCCTTTGGCTTATTACTCACCCCTTCCAGTTTTGTGTCATCAGCAAACTCACTGAAAGCAGGCTCTGCCACAGCATTCTAACCCAAAACATGCTGAACAGGACTGGATCCAGTATTGCCCACTGGGGTACCTCACCAGTGACTGGCCTCCAGATGGACTTCACCACTGATCACCACCCTGCGGGCCCATCTATTAAACCAGTTTTCAATTCACCTCACTGCTCACCCAGCCTACGCTTCATCAACTTGTCTGTAAGAATCTGTCTGTAAAGTGGCCCAACTCCAGCATGAATGGCAACCCACACTACTCCTTTGGCTAGTAAGTAGAAGATCTGCCTGTAGAAAATAGAGGTGTCAGATCCCCTTAACCATACAAGGGCCTAGAGCCCAGTATTCTTATTTCCTGGACAAGCAGCTCTAGTTACCATGCTCATAAGCAAGAGGTAGGCATTAGTATTTGGCAGCTAGTTGGGGTCCAGGTTTCACATTAGGTTTTCAGATTTGTCTGGAATTTCAACTCTGCATCAAACTTGTGTCTCAGGAAGGCTCCAGGTGGGAGGTAAGTACTATCTCCCTAGAACAGGCACAACAGTAGCTTTCAGTCCCAACAAAGTATCTCCTCCTCCCACAGTTTCAGATAATGCCACAAAGCAGGTGGGCACCAGGTCACTGGACAGAGATCTAAGTGGGATATAGGCAGTAGGGGTTATGCCCTATGCTATGGTTCCTTACACAAAAACTTCTTGGATTTGCTAAAAAATTAAACTTTACAGTAATCTAAAATAGAAAAACATGGTAAAAACAATGCATTAAGCTCAGTTTCTGTCAGAAATCAACTTAAATATTATTTTAAGTTTGTCTTGGGAATCACTTCATAAACTTTAGGGCTATGACACTAAAAAACAGGAGGAAAAAAATGAAAAGCACATGTGGGATACAAAGAAAAATGCGGAGGAGTTTGTCCAGTGACATATTCCTAAAATACAGCAGTAGCAAGATATGTACCAACAAGAAATGAAGCCAGTCCATAAATAGAATATATTACTACTTATTCATGTAGGATGTATGTTCTTATTCTCAAAGAACTAAAGATGAATTACACATTCAATGAGGCAATAAAAAAAAATAGCAGTTGTTCCAAGTATTCTGTACCAGCACAACACCAGAAGCTTTCCTCATTGCCCTTGATGTCTCTGGCCAGATTTAATTCTATAAGGGCTTTAGGCTTTCCTAATTTGATCCCTGGTTTCTTTTTGTATTCTTCCCAAGCTACCTGTCCCTGCTTCCACCCTGTATAGACCTTGTTTTTGTGTTTGAGCTCATCCAAGCAGCCCTCCCAGTGTTTTTGACCAACTTCCTCTTTGTCAGAATCAATCCTGAGTTTGAGGAGACTGATCCTTGAATACCATCCAGCTCTCTTGGGCCCCTCTTCCCTCCAGAGCTTTATCCATGGTGTTCTACTAAGCAGGTTCCTGAAGAGGCTGAAGTCTGCTGCCCTGAGTCCAGGATTACGAGCCTATTGTCCTTGCTGCCCTAAGGACCTCAATCAAACTCCAGCATTTCACACCCACAGCAGTCAAGATTGCCCCTGAGCTTCACCTTCCCACCAGCCCCTCCTTGTTGGTGACAAAAGAGTCCACCACAGCACTTCTCCTCACTGACTCCACTGTCACCTGGAGAAGGAAGTTACTACCAACACGTTCCAAAAATCTCTTGGATTGCCTGTGCCCAGCTGTGTTGTCCCTCCAGCAGCTACTGTGGAGGTTGAAGACCCCCATGAACACCAGGGTTTATGAGCACAAGGTTGTTCATGTGCAGAGTCTCATCTGCCCAGCCCTCCTGGTCAGGTGGCCTGTAGCAGACCCCACTGCAATGTCCCCTATCCTCTGTTCCTTTAACCCTGACCCATCCCTCACTGTCAGCTCCTCACCCACCCCAGGCAGAGCTCTGTGCCCTCCAGCTGTCACTGACACAGGAGGAGACACCTTCTCCTCATCTCCCTGCCTGCCCTTCCTAAAGGGCCTGCATCCTTCCATTCCAGCACTCCAGCCACAGGAACCATCCCACCACATCTCCACTGAGACAAGAAGATCACAGGCACATGCGTGTCTCTAACTCTTCTTGTTTATTCACCATAATAAGAGAGAAAGCTTCTGCTAATATCCTACATGCACATTTACTGTTTTTGGGGGGATACGAGACAGAAGAGGCTGCATTTCAGCCAAAATAGTCCAGCTCTTTCCAAGAATAAAGCAAACAAATTTTTTATCAGATTCTTTTAACTAGCTCCAGCAATTCCATTCTTTCTTAGGAAGGAGATGGAATTCAGAAGCATTGGCAAATCATAAAAACATTTTTGAATAATGCTTAAGCTGAAAATACCACATGACATATCCCATCTCAGTGGAGCACAGAACTGGACGAACAGGCATGACCAAGCTGGCTGCAATGCCAAGTTAGAAGCCTTCGAAAATTTTAGTATCCCATGCACACCAGAAAGCTTAAATAGTTGAAGATTCCATCCAGACTCGGTGCTCCTCATCCTGTATCCATTCTGTACCTTTTCCCCCTCTTCTAGTTCTTCTCTAGTACTCAGCCATACAATAAGTCACTTCTGCTTGCCAAAACAGCAGAAGACTAAGAAAAAAAAGTATTTGTACTACATTAGCAAATGTAAGGCATCCGAGTTGGTGAAACAGAGGAGATAACTAGGGAGAGAGACCTCCATGACTTTTTCCAGATGTGAGCTGGTTATTTGGTTCAGTCCTCCTGCTTCTACTTTGTCCAGTATCAATTAGCAGCTGCTTATTTAGCATGGCAGCTGGTAGTTACTACTTGCCAGAAACCAAGGTAGTGACTTAGCAGGTTACAATGCTGCTCAAATCTTACATGCCTGTCAGGACACTGATAAAAGATACAAAATAGCTCTTTGGCTGTTTACTGAAGAGGTTGTATATGTGATCAAAGTGATAAAGAACATGCCTGAAAATTACACCATATGTGCATAAGTGTTTCACTTAAAGATGCCTATAAAAGCTGTCTTCAAGTGATTAAAAAATTGATTCATCAAAGCAAGACTGTATTTCCCCATATTGTATTTAAGACCATTTATTAATTGCCCTTCTTCCCCATTTCAGGACATGAAACCTTTTTCCATTCAGATCCTATTTTAGGATTGCTTTTAACTACATGAACTACATGCCTCTAGTATACAGTGTAGATGTTACACCAAGAATAAAGAACATCTATAAATGTAAAGACAGCATGTCATGGAGTCACTGAATCACAAAATGTTAAGGGTTGGAAGGGATCTTAAAGACCATCTAATGCTAAGCCTCCTTCCATGTTCACGGACACCTCCCACTAGACCACATTGCTCAAGGCCTTATCCAACCTGGCCTCGAACACTTCCAGGAATGGGGCATCCACAACTTCCCTGAGCAACTTGTTCCAGTATTTCACCACCCTCACAGTAAAGATTTTCTTCCTAGTATCTAATCTAAATTTCCCTCCTTTCAGGTGTGTATTTTGCCCTGTCACTCCAGTTCCTGTTACAGAATCCCTCTCCAGCTTCCCTGTAGGCCCCCTCAGGTACTGGAAGGTGTCTGTGAGATCCCCACACAATCCTCTCTTCCCCAGGCTGAACAGCCCCAGCTTGCTCAGCCCATCCTCATAGCAGGGGTGCTCCAGCCCTCTTTCCAACCTCCTGGCCCTCCTCTGGACTTGTTTTAACACCTCCTTGTCATCGTGCTGGGGACCCCAGAGCTGCATGCAGTGCTGCAGGTGGGGTCTCAGCAGAGCAGAGCAGAGGGGTAGAACCCTTCTCTCAGTCTGCTGGCCAACGCTGCTTTGGATGCAGCCCAGGATTCCCGTGGCTTTCTGGGCTGGGAGCACTCACTGCTGGCTCACGGTGAGCTTTTCATCAGCCACCACCCCCAAGTCCTTCCCCACGGGGCTGCTCTCAGTCACTTCTCTGCCCAGCCTGTGGGTGTGCCTGGAATTGTCCCAGTGCAGGTGCAGGACCTTGCCCTTGGCCTTGCTAAATTCCCTGAGGTTTGCCTGGTCCCACCTCTCAAGCCTGTCCAGGTCCCTGTGGATGCCACCCCTTCCCTCCCCTGTGTCAAATGCCCCACCCAGCTCAGTGCCATCAGCAAACTTGCTGAGACTGCCCTCAATCCCACTGTCCACGTCCCTGACAAAGACCTGGAACAGTACCAGCCCCAGGACCCACCCCTGAGGGACACCACTCCTCACTGGTCTCCATGTGGACAAGGAGCTATCAACCACAACTCTTTGTCTGTGGCCATCCAGCCAGCTCTTTACCCACTGAGTGGTCCGTCCATCAAATGTCTCCAACATAGAGACAAGGATGGCAAGTGGGACTGTCAAATTCTTTGCTAAAGTTCAGGTAGACAATGGGAGTTGTTCTGCCCCTGTCCACCAAAGCTGCAGCACCCCATCATAGAAGGCCATCAAATTTGCCAGGCATGGTTTGCCCTTAGTAAAGTCATGTTGGTTGCCCCCAAACACCTGCTTGTTTTCCATGTGCCTTAGCACAGTTTCCAGGAGAATCTGCTCCATGATCTTTCCTAGCACAGAGGAGAGATGCTCTGTAGTTCTATGGGGCTTCTGCATTCCCCTTTCTTAAAATGGGGGTTATAGTTCCTTTTTTTCAGTCATCAGAGACTTCATTTGACAGTCACAATTTTTCAAAAATTATGTATAGTGCTTTAGGAGCTTCTTCTGCCATCTCCCTCCAGACTCACAGATGACTCTTGTTTTGGATCCCATGGATTTGTGCACATTCAGGTTCCTTAGATGGTCTCAGACTCAATCCTCTCCTACAGTGGGTTTAGGGCTTCATTCTCCCAGTCTGTGCATTTGCCTCTCTTGACTTCATTGACACAGCTGGAACTCTGCTGTTTAAGACTGAGGCACTGAGGTTGTTGAGAACCTCAGCCTTCTCTTTGCCCAGGGTATCCATGACTCCCATTTCCTTCTGAAGAGAGCCTAACCTTTCTCTTCCTTGCAACATACCCATGGACACAAGGTGCAGCAGTGCCCAGCACAGGGGGACAATCCCTGCCCTGGCCCTGCTGGCCACACCATTGCTGATCCAGGCCAGGATGCCATTGGCCTTCTTGGCCACCTGGGCACAGCCTGGCTCATGTTCAGCTGCTCTCACCAGCACCCCCAGGTCCTTTCCAGCCACTCTGCCCCAGCCTGTGGCACTGCCTGGGGCTGTTGTGACCCAAGGGCAGGACCTGGCACTTGGCCTTGTTGAACCTCACACCATGGGCCTCAGCCATGATCCAGCCTGTCCAGATCCCTCTGCAGAGCCTTCCTGCCCTCCAGCAGATCAGCTCGTGCCCAACTTGGTTTCACCTCCAAACTGACTGAGCCTTTCCTTGGATCCCCTTGTGAGGATCAGCAATAAAGATCCTGAACAGGATGAGGCCCCAGTACTGAGCTCTAGAGAACCTCATTAGCAACCAGCTGCCAACTGGATGTGGCACCATGCAGCACCATTCTTTGTTTCAGTCATCTTCAAGAATTTTTAACATCTTTGCTGATATGTGACAGGAAATTCTTCCCTACCAAGTCTGACACTCTTCTAACAACTATGAAGGAAGAAGCTGAATAGACACTCCTTTTATTTAATCCTTACCAATTGCTACAGCTCTCCCATGATGGCTGCCACGTGGAGAGACAGACCATGCCCTACCCATGCAGGGTAACGCTGAAAGCAAACGCTGAAAGACAGGAGCCTAAGCCTCTGCTCTAGCCCATTGGGCCACTCAGCTCAGTGTTCTGCAAAATGCACTGGGAAAAGCAATAACCATGAGTTTTCAGAACTCCAGGATTCAAATCCATCAACACTTACACAAATCCTAGAGGGAAAGAGAACATTCCAGGAAAATTATTCAAGTATGTACTTCAGCATCCTTTTTGCTAATAGGGTGCCTCAGATTCATGATTGGTCAGGACTGCACCAAAGGTGAGTACCAGTGAGCATCTGAAGAGGAAAACAAGGGGTTTCCTACATTGGTCAGAGAAGACAATGAGATGTAAACATAATGGAAGAAGCAGTAAATGTGACAGACAGCTAATGGGTATTTTCAACTTTTTAACCCCTATGACCTATGCACTGACAAGCCCATCCATGGGAAAAATAACAGATACAGTGATGAAAGATCCTGGGCACACCAACTTCATAATCCATAGTCTTTAACCAAGCCAAAAATAGTCAGTTGAACCTCAGGGCAGGATGAATAGCATTCAAACATTTACCTTTAAATAGAACTTGATTGAAACAGGTGTTAGGTGCACTTTCTTCTGGAAAATCAATCTATATGTATTTTAAATTATGATGGCCTACCAGAAAACTTAATGGTATCATAATCTACTAACACCACTTAAAGCAAATAAATTCAAACACTGCATATCTATTCAGAAAACTACTAAGCTTACAGACATATCTGAAGGAGCCACATGCTGAGGCTCTCAAAATGCTGTATCAACTGTTGACCACAGAAACTTGTTCTAAAAACACAGTAACGTCAAAAAACAAAAAAAAAATCATCATCATGTAAAATGACTTGTTAATTTAAAAACTTCAAACCAACTGGAAACTGAAAAGCAGGAAAGCCATTTTTCCTCTTTCAGTCTCTAAACAGCCAATGTAGGCACAAAAGGATAAGATACATTTGTTCCAAAATTCTGAAGGACATAGTGACCAGGAAAAGTCAGTTTTGCTAATAACTGCTGATAACAGTTATTTTGCTTAGTATATCCTGGAGTTACAGATGCAAAACATGTTTTGAGAAAACCTTTGCTTTCTTATAAAACAGCACACTGAATATTCATACATTATAATACAATATACTGTTACATTGGAATGTAAATCAAACTTTTAACTACATGAGCTTGATAATAATAGGATAAAATAGAATACAACTCATCATTCTCTGAACAACCATGATAAATAAGCCTTTATATAAATCTTAAGGTATAAAATGCTTAGTTAGATAAAAAAGCTTCAAAACAGGTGTTCTTTTACTAATCAATGCATTGTACCTCATAAAAGAAACAGAATTTTTATGCAAAATGCTTAAAGTTACAAACACAGAACAAGATTTACTTTTTTCATCTTTACATATAGATCACTTTTTAAATTTTAACTGTATGATTTCATCCAATTTGCCAATGCTCACTAAAAGAAAGGTCAGGCCATCAGGATCACTAGAACTAAATCTTGGGTATATTACCAGACATAATTTTGCTTTCAGGCACTATCCTCCCCTGTTCTTTTTTCATTACAAAGAAAAAAGAGACAAAATAAGGTTTAAAGAGAGTTCCTGTACAGGACTGGTCTTGGAGCAAACCTCCTTCAGCTCACAGTCTGTGTGACTACAAAGTCTATTTGGGTTGCAAGGGTCTACTTTGAGAGATGATTTTGCATGAGATGTTTCAGCAAGTAAGAGGTTATCAGACAATGGTTGCCTTCATGCTCCTTTGTGTTGGTGGAGAACAATCTGTCTCTAATGTGGCAAGCAACCAGGGTGAGCAAAACGGATGGGCAGGCTGGGAGCATCCATGCGCTGAACTCTAAAAAACAGAGCTCTCACTGAAAAGAGGGTAGCCAGATCAAAATCTTTTACATTTGACAGATTCAGGTGTCTTCAATCTGTATAATACAGAATACACACCTGTCAGAAAATCAGACAGAAGATTCTCTCTACTACTTCAGTGCATTAGTTTACCCTCACCAGTCTTGCCTTTCAAACTAAGAGTGGGGCTAGATGTAAAACACACATCTACTTAAATAATGTTAATAAAACATATTTTGGAAGAAAGCAAATATGTTTCTGGACTGTTATGGAATCAGCTACAGCCTCAAAATGCAGAATATAGTTATAAACCCTGTAATATTGCAGTGCTGCAAGTAGAAGAACACAGAACACAGTGCAGGTAATAGCATGCTCCACAAACATGAGAAGGCAAGAGAACAAAATAAGCACCAAACTTCACTTTCATACTTTCTTCACACAAAAAAGATGACCATGACCCTGAAACGTACCTGTACATATATGTAATATATTAAAGGATAAAAGTCTGAAAAAGATATTTGATCATGTTATGTTAGAAAACATTAAAACTCAGACTCATTGCAGTACCATAACCACGCTGCTTCAGATCAACTCCTAAGGGTTATATATCCTGCTTTTCTTTACTATCTATGCTGTAAACTTTATTAATAATACTTTTGTAGCTTAGTCAAAACTGCAAGGCAAAACATGGCACAGTAGTGAGAATCAGGCTCGAAACACTACTAAACACATTGATGTTTTAGCTTCCCTTATGTTGGCATTTTTTAATTGAAAATGCCCCCTACAAGCACCAAATCATGCGAAATTTCCTCAGGTTTAAATGATTATTATAGAAAAATCAAGATCTTTAATCTTAAATACTGCAACCTCTATTATTTAAGTCCAAAGCCTCTTTTTCCCTTTTCATCCCTTTTGAGACCTGCTTTGTTACAGATCAGCCTCTGACAGAAAAATCTGAACTGACCACTCCATTCTTCCACCCAATACATGAAGCTTCCTTCAAGCACAAAAACATCCTCTTGCCCAATCAGTTTCTTAATTCACAGATAGAGTCCAGAAGCTGCATATCAACTATTTTAGACAATCATCGAGTCATTTTGGTTCCAGAAAGCCATCAAGTGCAACCATTAACACATCACTGCCAAGTCCAGCTAACCCACGTTCACAACTGCCACATCTACAAGCCTTTTAAATACCCCCAGGGACAATGACTCCACCACTTTCCCAGGCAGCCTGTTCCAGTGCTTGACAACTTTTTCTGACAAGAAAGTTTTCCAAATATCCAGTCTAAACCTTTCCTGGTGCAACTTACAGCAATTTCCTTGTCCGCTGATAATAGCCTGGGAGAAGAAACTGACCCTCATCTCACCACCTCCTTTCAGGCAGTTGCAGAGAGTGATAAGGCCACCCCTGAGCCTCCCTTTCTCCAGGAAAAACACCCCAGCTCCCCCTCACAGGACTTGTGCTCCAGACCCTCCTCTCCCAAAAGACAAGTCATGCAGTCCATTACAGGTGAGAAGGCAAGTGACACTCCCCCAGTTTAAGCATGAGTGCATGAAGATGATACTCATAATGGAAATGTACACAAACGCATTACAAAAATAGTTTTCTCAGAAGGCAGAAATTGCAAACATTGAAGAAGCCTGGGGCCAGTACATTTAAATCTGATTCATCACTTCGAGAAAATCTGTGAATACAAATTCAGCAGAGAGCAATTAAGTAAGAGCTTTTCCTTCCTTTGATGATTGCACATACATTGCAAATATTTTGAGAACTGACTCTTAACCATTACAAACACAAGGAAAACCACAGCCAAACATCTGTACTGCATTCTTTACAAAATGAGACAAATGAGCTAAACAGAAAGTTTCAATTCTTACTACCTCACAGACTTGAAAGAAACCAAAAGGATCTTTTTGGCCCGAAGAGAGACAGAAGCATGTCCTGCCCCAAGTCTGGGATGAACGTCTGGAGAGATGCAAATGCAAGCAAGCTTCACTGCTAGAGATCCAGGCGAAGTCCGTGGAAGAGTTCCACACTCTCCCACACTTCATATAAATGAACGCGAGCAGAGACCCCTCTGCTGAAAGCATCTTTTTCACTTACCTCAGCTACGCTTGTTTTAACAGGGGCCTCTGCCTCCCCGCGACCGCGAAGGGACGAACAAAATGGGAAGTTGCGCGGCTGAGCACAAGTAACGCTTTTTCCTGTAATTCCGAAGGCCAGAACCCCCCACGCCCGCCGGCGGCACTAGCGGGGCTGGACTCCGCTCCAGCTGCCCGCACGGCGCCGGCCGCCCGCGGGCGGATGCTCTGCCCTGCCCGGAGCCCGCCCCCGGAGCCACCCCCCGGCCCTGCCCGGCCCCTCCGCCGCGCCCTGACCAGGCCTGCCCGGCCCCTCCGCCGCGCCCTGACCAGGCCTGCCCGGCCCCTCCGCCGCGCCCTGACCAGGCCTGCCCGGCCCCTCCGCCGCGCCCTGACCAGGCCTGCCCGGCCCCTCCGCCGCACCCTGACCAGGCCTGCCCGGCCCCTCCGCCGCCCCTCAGGGCTCCCAGCTCCCGCCGCGCCGGCTGTGAGGGCGCGCCCCCGGCAGCCCCGCCGCTCTCCCAGGCGGGAGTGTAGGCGCTGGCAATTTGGTGCCAGTGGATCAAGTAAATAGTGTCTTTAAATCGCATAATGACGCGCAGCGAAACAAGGATTTTGGGTAACAGCCACCGCCGAGGAGCACTCCCGCGTAAGCACCTCATGCATCATTCAGGCACAGGCAGGGGAATAAATCAAGTGGTGATCCCTTTTAAAAGTTACAAATGTATTCCACTTTATGGCCTGGAAGAAGAGCGCAGCCATCAGCAACATAACTGACTGCAGCAATGGGGCTGAAAATCAGAAGGAACTTTGCAATTAAGATGCTGTGAAGTTAGTAAAATGGAAATCCGAAGTCCCTAGTTAATGTGCTTCCTATTAAGGAGTGACAGTCCTTGCTACCCAGACACTCCCCAAGAACAGATACTGAATTTTAATAATGCAATCAGTACATCAAGAGGTCTTGGTCCCAATTCAGGAAGAGATCCATTACAGACAGCAAGTTGTTTATCCTGCACTAGTGTCACACACAACAGAAGCTTTATATTGACTCATTCCAACTTCCATGACTTGTGCAGCTCAGGTTTTTTCAGGCTATTTTAACATGCAAGCTCAAGACTGTTATGAACAAAATTTTGCCAGTGTTTTTTTTGTAAAAGAAAAAAAGGTTAAAAAAGCAGCGAACAGTTTTGCTGCTATAGGGCTGCTTATTAAAAACTGACCAGACCAGTGTGGCTGCGAAAGTGTTACTTGTTATGTTAATTACGAGTCGTTAATGTTAATGGTTCCTTCTTGTATCGGTGGAGACCTTGGCCGGGATGGGCTGATGGCTTCTCCTGAGGCGGAGGTCTCCCCGAAATGAGATGAAAGGACAGGGAATATGCAAAGTACCTACCAGTGTACCCTGGGACAAATCCAGACGGACCAAAGAAGACACCAAACAACGAGCCAACAAGAGAATTAGAAGATTAGAATGGTGTCTAGGTGTGAGGAGCGAGATGCTGAATGCTGAAGACCTTCGTGGACTCTCACCCTGACCTAGGAATAGTCTCAGCCTCAGGGCCTGCGGTGGGCTGGCGCTAACAAACTGGAAAGATCGTTCAGTTCTGCTGCTAGTGGCCAGAACTGTGGATACCCGCCTCCTCGGCGTCCCGCTGGCAGACTCGACAGACGCTGCATATGCGCCGACACCCCCCTTACACCCCCCCTTAATCCTGAGCTGATCACTTTTAATAAAGGCATTTAAAGAAGAGGAAGTCTCCTGCCCTGTTAATTTCAGAGATCCACTCCAACTTCCAGATAACTCATAAGCTTCACCCTCTTCAGCTAATCATCAGATTCAGCCAGTCAGCCCATTTGTTCCCTTTTATTTTTGAATGATGTTGCCATCTCCCCAGCACCCGTAACCTCTGTGTGAGGCTGCATTGGAAACTGCCTTAATGTTTTTTAATTCCCCTTGCTATTTAGAAGTATACATTAGCATGGATAGTGATATTTTGAAAACTTGAATTTGTTTTGCTATGAAGTAATAAATGAAACAGAAATGTGGTTCTGTTTCAGAAGCAGATGTAAACTGTAAGCTAAGTGCTCTTTGGTATACCAGTTTTGGGGTTTTTTTCTTTACTGAGAACATGAGAAAGGGCAGGACCAAGATTCTTAATTATGTTTAATTATTGAACCTCTATTCTAGACTTGGTCTGATTAGTTGCCTGTTCTCACACATGAATACATGTATTTCAGTGACACACTGAAAGCTGCTCATCTTTCAAAATCACGAAAAGCTGCACAACACCTAAAAGACTAGTTAAACATGTGTTTAACTTTCAAAACCCTTTAGTCATCCCTCCGCCTGCCTCTGGGCTATGTACATGCTTGTATCAAGGCTTCCACAGTCTTAAATGTTTGGTTGTGGACGACAGTAACACTTAGGAGACTCCAGGACGCAGAGGGCACTTAATGATAGCATCAGTAACTGTTTCAGCTACTACCATTTGTAGGAAGGTAACAGTAAAGAGAAAAACATCTTACAAAGGTAATATCATTTACCAAAAGTGATTTGGCACAGAAGATGGGAAACCTTTAGAGTACAATAGAAATCTTGCCAAAAAATGTGTTCCATATCCACATTTACAGGCACTTTCATCCACTTTGGACATGAATGCTCTAGAAGAACTAACTTTTCCATCCTGAGGGTGGGAGCAAAGTGAAGCTGCCGTTCCTGAAACACAAGGAAGAAGTGCCTTCCAGAGAAACACTCGGCTGTTTTCATTGCTGATGCCTCTATTGTCTGGCCTGGTGATTCAGGGGTAACTGCTCCAGAGATCAGTTCATCCCAGATGGTACCCCTTCTTAAAGAAAAGCATTTCCACTGTCTCTGTTGGCAGGGTGAGACAGGAGACTGCAGAACTACTGCTAAAAATCTGACCTTCATTGCAAATTGATTTGTTACCTGTGGTAGTTAAAAAAAAAAAATTATCTTCTGTATTATGTATGACCACACCCTCTAAAATTACTGACCACTGTATAATTACAGTGAGCCTGTAATTAGTTAACACACTGGCACAGAATAAACCATTTTGTAGTTCACTGGAAAAATTAGGTGCATTTTCATAGACCAATTGACCTTGCAGCATTTAATCATGAAGTCTTAGCAAAAGCAGGTTCAATGGAAAATATATACTGAATTTTACCTCAGGAAGTTGCTGAGTTGGTTTTGACCAAGAACCTCATTAGGATGATTTCTACCTGTGCCAATGACTCCAACCACTTCATTCCTCTAAAAGTAAAGAGGAGGGCATGACAACAGACTTTCATTGACTTACAGCATTGCAAAACACAAATAAAACCCACAAGTGTCCTTCTATTCCCTACTGATTTCACTCGTGGGGAAGAAAGATCCAATGAAACCAGCGTGATTTTGATATCAATTTCTAAATATGCATAACTTGATTTTTCAGAGAGTAGCTTATCATTAGAAGTCTACTAGCAACAACCTCCATGCAAAGCTGCATTCAACGGGTAAAAAATCAACTATGCTGTTCTTAAATTTCACTTTAGTGCAACATAAAAACTCAGCAACATCAGTACCCTCAAAATCATGCTCTTAAATTACTGGTTTATGACTAAAGCCGTAGTTTAAATGGAACACATTGTCCAAGCTTATGTAACGTACCACTGAATAAACAACAATAATGGGTGTAACAACCCACTGTTAAGGGGAAGGAAGCACCTAAGATTTGTAAATGCTCACTGGTCAAAAGGAACAACAAGTCAAATGGTACAAAATCAATCAGAAAGTTTTATTAGTAAATTACACATTTGGCATGGGAATTGGTGCTAATCCCTAACCTACTATATAAGCACACAGCACTGGCTTTTGATAAAGGCGTGGGGGAAGAGAGAAAGGACCACCACAATCCATCATGTGCCTAAAGTCAGCATCCCTACAATGAGCACATATAAAACTCTGTCAAATTAGAGTCAGAGGCAGACTCTACAAACTGCTCGTACCTAACAAATGGCTTAAGAAATGTACCAATTACTATGCCTACAGTGTGCAACTACCAACATTTAATACACACAGAAAGGTTTTAATGCCTAAGTGCAATAATGTGAGCATCTTTTTCATCCGTACTCTAGAGATTTATTCCTCGAGAAAAGCATCAGGTGCTTTGCTAAGAAGGCCACAGAGCTGCTATCAATTTCAGAATTGATAGCACTTTGAGAGCACTACGCAATACTTCCTTCCTGTCACATCTTGCTTCACAGCATTGCGACATCACAGCAGCATTACCATAATATGGTAATTTAAGATTCACAAGCATTTTACTACAACTGCAAAAGCAGCTAAACGTAATTAAACCCATTTGTACAAATGTAATTTCTTGTAATTTTCCCCCACAAGACCATAGTGAACAGACTCTTTATGACAACTTCAATCAGCATGAGTTACTGTTGGCAGAGAGTCACTGAGAAGGCAAAGCTGCAGCAGTTTGTAGTAACCACCTGCAATGAAGTTTCTCACATACACAAAGAACACAGAAAAAGAAAGAGGCTATGTAGATGAGGACAGCTTATCATACAGATATTTTTCTCTTACACCTACCACTGCCTACTAAATCATATCACAAAATGCCATGTTGACTCATTTATTGAACAATGCCAGGGATTGCAACTCCACCACCAAGGTGGGGAGCCAGATCCAATTCTTAACAACTTGTATCTTAAGTTTTTCCTAATACCCAATATAAACCCTCCTGATGCAACCTAAGGCCTTTTCCACTTGTCATAGAACCATGGGATCATTAACATTGGAAAAGACCTCCAACATTGATACCAAACTTTGATCAAACATCACTCCACCAACTAAACCACAGCACTAAGGGCCAACTCCAGATGTTTTTTGAAAATCTTCCATCCATGGTGACTCCATCTCCCTAGGCAGCCCATTCCAATGCCTAATCGCTCTGTGAAGAATTTCTTGTTGATACTCAACCTGAATGCCCCGGGTATTAAAGCAACTTCCTCTCCTCCTGTGAGTGGAGGAGAGAAGAGAAGAGACTGACTCCCACCTGGATACAACCTCTTTTTAGGTCAGCCCTGAGACTCCTGTTCCTCAGGATAAACATCCCCAGCTCCCTCAGCTGCTCCTCACAGCACTTGTGCTCCAGACCCTGCCCCAGCTCCATTGCCCTTCTCTGGACTCTCTCCAGCCCCTCAGGGCCTTTCCTGCAGTGAGGGCCCAGAGCTGGGCACAGCACTGGAGGTGAGGCCTCAGCAGTGCCCAGCACAGGGGGACAATCCCTGCCCTGGCCCTGCTGGCCACACCATTGCTGATCCAGGCCAGGATGCCATTGGCCTTCTTGGCCACCTGGGCACAGCCTGGCTCATGTTCAGCTGCTCTCACCAGCACCCCCAGGTCCTTTCCAGCCACTCTGCCCCAGCCTGTGGCACTGCCTGGGGCTGTTGTGACCCAAGGGCAGGACCTGGCACTTGGCCTTGTTGAACCTGACACCACTGGCCTCAGCCCATGATCCAGCCTGTCCAGATCCCTCTGCAGGGCTTTCCTGCCCTTCAGCAGATCAACACTCTCATACAGTTTGGTTTCATCGATGAATTGATGGTGGGTACACTCAATCCCCTCATCCAGGTAATTAATAAAGATATTGAACAGAAGTGCTCCCAGTACTGACTGAGCCCAGGGGAACCCCACCTGTGACCAGCCACCACCTGAAAATTACTCTGCTCACCATCACTCTCAAGGCCTGGACATCCTGAAAGTTTTTACCCAGTGAACAGTGCACCTGTCCAAGCCTGGGCTGCCAGATTTTCCATGAGAATGCTGCAGGAAACTGTGTCAGGGGCTTTATTACACGTAGCCGACACTATGTTCTTTGTGAAACTGTTCAGAGTGGAAAACAGTGACAGGTAAAACACTTCACTAACAAATCTCTAACCTGCAAATCTCAGGTAAATCTTGGGGACTGAAGAACACAATATGGAAGTACAACTGCTTTTTATAAAATTAAATATCCATAGCTTGGAGAGGAGTTAACAGTACAAAGCATGACCAACCTGAACTTAGAAGGTACTCACTAGGGCACCACATTTCTGGAACAGGAAAAACACTTCAGGAAATGTTTTAATACACGCCTTGTTTCCGAGTCTCTGAAATTCCAATTTCATAGATTCATAGAATGATTTGAGCTTCCCTCTTTCCTACCTGCCTACCCACAATTGTACCTTCCTAGGAGTCAGGAGAGCAAATCTTCACTTGGTGAGGCTGGGCTTTTTTGTTGCTGTGGTCTGAGGACAGGTTTTTCCTTTATAACTGATCATATGTCTTATGAAGGGCACACTAGTATTTAGTCAAGACTTACATGCTACCAATTATCTACACCTTCTAATAAACCACTGCTTTGTATTCCTAAACTGTATATATTGAACTTGCATTCTGCATGCACAAAAATTCTCCAAGTGGTTCAGAGAAGGTGGATTACATATTCACCACTCTAAGACAGTAAATGTTAAGAAAGCAAGCATATTAATTTCTAGAAGTGATCTCTAAACGAGCTGATCAACTACTACAAAAGAGTTTCTATTTCAAGCTCAGAAATTCATTTCTTCTGGTAAAGAATATCCCTTTGCTTAGGACATTCACGTATGCTGCATATGACCTTATAATTACAGAAGCTCTTAAGGAAACATAGATCTTCAGTATAATTTAATTTGACTGGCATATTTAGACCAAGAATCCCACAGAACACTGCTACAGGAATAGCTTCATAGTGCCAACTGATTCATGATAGTGATCCTAAAGAAGAAACAGTATTTTTAAGCAGCGGGAGTGGAGGAGCAGAGCTGATGAAGACAAAGAATTATTGAGAAAGAATTATTGACAAATCACCTTCCTGTTTTCATCTCCCTGCTACTAGTGGTAAAGGGAAAGGCACTAAGAGGCCAAAGTTGAGTCAGCTTCTTTCAGTATGAGCCTCATTCATCTTTCCAGGACACAAAGTCTTCAACCATCCCATCTCCTATGACCATGCATATTTCATTTTGAAGAGTGGAGGATGAGTGAAGCACAGCATTCTTTGAAGTTGGGAGATATTTAAGGCTTGGGTATTGAAAACTATTTTAGCTGACTTGGTTAAAGGAGGGAAAAGAAACAGTGCAAGGAAATCCTGCTTGATAGTATTGCACTGCAGGAAGAATGACAAGTTCATATAACACTGAAACTGGACTACAACATTGTCCATAGTATTCTAAGACAATGTCAGCAGGCAACATGCACATTTGCAGTGAGAAAATTAAATGTTATTATTACTTATATATGGATATCAGGTTCTGAAAGGCAAGTCAGATTTATTTAAAAGCATAAAGATGAAGAGGTATTTTCAGTAGTTTTGCTCCCAAGTAATTTGTCAATTGAACAAAGAGATGACTCCCATGTCTTGAATACAAAGTAGTTCCTCTAAGTGACCTTTGGCAACAGATAATTTTTTTTCTGCTTAATAAAAAGAAATAAAAGCCGAGCTCATTACCTTCAGAAGTGCCAAAGACTCTACCGTAGTTACTTTGAAGGAAATAAACAGCAAAAAATAAAAAGCACTTAATGTTTATATTTCAAGCGCTACTGAACTATTGTCCTGAATTAGTTCTACTGATTTCAACATTTTCCTTAAGCTAGCTAGGAAAAAATACAAGTAACAGGTAAATTTGAAGAGAATGTGCTAAGATGTAAGATTCCCACAAGATTGCTCGGTGCAAACTCAGTAGTCAAATGACTTCATCTACTGTTACTTATTAGTTAATGGAGTTAAGACATAGAGACAGTCATACCATGAAACCCTCAGGTAACTGAGGTTTTATAAGAAATGTTATTGCCAAAGACTGACACCAACCACCCACAGTGGAAGTCACACAAGAAACTAAAATTTGCAATGACAGAGTACTATTTTTACCTTCCACAAGTTCTGAAGTACAGGACAATGTACACACATCCACATTTGACCAAGACCTACCTACCTGTCCATTTATGGTGTCACTGAAGAAGTTCTGACGGATGTCAAATATCCTCCTCTTCAGTCAACAGGGAATTCCTGGAACTGCTGGACAGCACATTAAAATTACAAAACTTGGCTAACAGAAAAAAAACTCATTACCTAACACTGAAGCTTTACTCTTTGTTTTAAATCAAAGAGCAACAGAGGTTTTACGCAAAGCCAGCTGACACATTGAAAATATTCAGCAAGCTTGCTTTTTGCTCCCAGTCCTTTAACTGAGGTCAATGAAGAGAGACGGGTCCATTCTTGAGCATTCTTTAAGCTAATTTGTAGGTCAATGTAAATTCCTATGAGCATTACCAACAACGAAAGAGATGTTTTCAGAATAGACTTTATTATATCTTCAGCAGACTAGTACGCTTTCCTATCCGCCAAAACACTCTGGAGGATTTTAATCAATCTGTTATTTGTTTTGCAGGCATTCTATTTCCTTTCTGTTTTGCAGACTCTTGTTTACAGTCCTTCAATTCTTATGGCCATAATTTTTGAGTTGGGATACAGCCCTTAATCAGAAAAGTTAAGCATTCTATGAAAGCTCTGCTTTATTCAGCTACTACCTGAAGATTCCTTACAACTCATCCATAGCACATGAAGAGCTCCAGACCAAAGGTTGTAAACCACTCACTGCCATGGTTTGAAAGCAGCCAAACACCAGGCACCCAAGAAAGTTGCCCCCTCTGCCGCCACAGCTGGGCTGATGAGAGGGAAAATTTAACAAAGATTTCATGTGTTAAGGACTAAGATAACACTCCAAAGGCAAAACAGGCCCAACTTAGGGGTACAAAGTTAATTTATTACTAACAAAATCAGAGGAGGATAACAAGTAAAATAAGCCCTTAAAAACACCTTCTCTTCCCCCAACCCCTCCCTCCCTCCAGGTCTCCCACTGGATCACAGCCTCCTCCAGGCATCCACCTGCTCCAGCTTGGGCAGGTCCCCCACAGGCTGCCCCCCATGGATCCCCAAGAGCTGCAGGGGCACAGTTGCTTCACCATGGTCTCACCACAGCCTGCAGGGGAATCTCTGCTTCAGCGCCTGGAGCACCTCCTGCCCCTCCTTCTCCACTCACCTTAGTGTTGCCATGTTGTTTCCTTGACACATTCTCATCTTCTCTTCTTCACTGACTGGAAAAAAACCCTGTGCACCCACTGCTTTGATTTTCTTAATTCAGACAGGCCAATTTCCCCAACCTTGATTCGCAGCACATCCATCTTCACACCCATCAGGGACTCGCTCTGCTGGGCATGGCAGAAGCTTCCAGCAGCTTCCCACAAAAGCCATCTCTGGGGCTCCACCACTACCAAAAACCAGGCCATGCAAGACCAACATGATAATTTATATTTTCCTTTAGTTACAAGAATTGCACATAATTTCTGCTCAAATTGGCATTAAAAGAAAATACTTTGTCAATGTTTGTACATCCCATAAAAACTGAATTTAGCTTGGAAAAAAAAATCTATGTTCATTGTTCAGTGAAAGGTTTGATGTCATTTCTCAACACTAGTCTGTCAAGAACCTTCAACCTAACCTTGAACTGAAGTTCCAATCCAAATAGCATCTTTACATAAACCTGGAGGTAGACGATGGGGAAAAAGAGTGCTAAACTGGGGTCATTGAATTAACTATGGGCAGCAGAAACACCTAAATGGAATCACAGATACATGGTTACACTGCTCTTAGGTTAAAATCAGTTGAACAAAACCTTTTAAGAACATTTACCCTGACTTTTTACCAGAAAAAACATTCTATTGAATTAAGAAGGTATTGACAAGGAGTTTTCCACTAAGTTTTTCAACATGTTCTCCACGTAAGACTACTTGAGCGCAAAAATAAAATAAACAAGCAGCTGATGGTGCACTTCACTCCCCACCCCAACTGCCCTTGTCAGCATTTTCCTCCAGCTGAAAATCACACTGAAATATTTTCTGGCTGATTAAATATTTATATTAAGAATCACAGCTTAAACCAAAATTGAATACTGTATCTTTCTGCAAATATTGCTCTTCAAGTTTTTATTTCTCTTTCCCAGCTGACTTGGTCCTTCCAACTCTTTCCCTCTCATAAAAAGTAAAGACGACTTTTCCTCTTTTGAGTTATTTCAGTACTATTCTAGGGACTGGTTTGTTGGCTCCATTTTTTTTTATGAGAGCATGCAGCTCTATGCTCCAACAGCCATCATTTATTTAGCACCTTTCTGTGTAAATATTATGAAGAATGGGGCCAGAACAGTCATTTTACAGAAAATGTAACAATTGCAGAACTCCCTCTGTTGCCTGACCACAACTCACAAGTCATAATATGGGAGACAAAGCAAGAAACACCCAGTGGTCCTTTAAACAATGCTAAACCAGGTTCCCTTAAAATGCTTGCTCTAGGTTACAAGTGACTCTCTTCTTTGACTTCACAGAAATGGGAAGCTTTATCAGCTTCTTCTAACAGCTACAGTTGACTTGCACTTACTGCAGCCAGACACCAAAAGCCCTCTCCATTTACCTGAAATTCAGAACGGATGCAAAAATCTTCAAGGATGCTTCTCAGGAAAAGGAGCCATACTGCCCAGAATATTTCACTCTGAATTATTAACATAAAGCTTAAATACATCTACTATTTATAAGCAGTAATTTAAGTATACTGTCCATTCAGCTCACTTTCAAGTAAACAACTAAGACTCTGCTCTTTTTGCATAATAGCAATAAAATTACAGTCTACAAAATTAACAGTATTTCTCTAAGTAGATATTTACGTAAATAGTTTTGCAAAGATATTAATACAAAGAATGACAGTCTACTTTTCCACAATGAGAGATTCCCTAGTATTGCCTAGTCAGTTCTGATTCTCACTAACTTGGGTACTATAGCTCCTATCCTGTAAGAAGATTTACAAGTATTGTCTCTCTGGATTTAGTGGGAAGGCTGTACAAGACACAGTGCTCAGCACTGTGTGCTAAATAGCAAGCCATGAGAAGCTTGTAAGCGTCTTCAGCTGTGCAAAACAATGACTTTGCTCTTTTCTTTGGGCATCCAATGATAGGGATCTTTGTAGCACACTCAATTGATAAGAAAAAAAAAAATCAATGAAAAAGCAACTTTATGGAAATCTAGAACTGTTAGTGACTACTTACCTCCTACAGCTTCTACAAGCCTGGGAAAATTCTTGATGTAAGGCACCAAGCTTGTTCTATAGCAAACTTTTCCACAAGAGATAGCAGAAGTGTATTTATATCAGTCAAAGCTAAAAACATTCTACTAGATGCAACAGAGGGCTCCATCCTTCCCTTCATCCTTTCTCCATAAAAAAGATGTATTTTCACTAAGTTGAAAATGTGGGTGTAACCACTGACCTTTAGTTCCAGTTTGTGAAACTGCAATGACATACAGCTGATAGAGGCAACAATCCAAGTGCACATCTCAAACTTTTATTGAAGAGCTGTTTAACAGAACCTTAAATCACCATAACACAAGATTCAAACTTTTTAACTGACATGCCACAAAAAAAAAGGGAACAAAGTTTAGGTGAACCCTTACATAAAGCTCCTTCCCAAACTGGGTCTTGACAAGATTATCTTCTCATGCAACATTCCACTTACAGCAAAACACAGTACAAACTAGTTTGGTATAAAGCAGTTCAATCCCATGACTCAATTTCTCTTGCAGAACAGTCCATCTTTACTTCTCCTGCATTCACGTTACCTCTGCCTCTGTAATTCTAGGAAACACAACAGGTCCTAGTTTAGAATTATTAACACTTTCAGTCATTTAATGGTAAGTCACCACAAAACAATTTTAGCTTTCTGCATGCACATATCTCAGTGTAATATGAACACTCAGGAAGTTTTCATCATTAATCTCCTATACACAAGGACTTTTTTACCCTGGTGTGAAATTACCATAGTTTAGCCAACCTCAGATTTTATCACATGTGGGAATAACACTTCCCACAGTTCACATCTTAACTTCTTTTCTTACCCAACACAAATCAGTTCATACAATTGTGGGAAAAAAACTTCCTTTTCCACTACATACTACAGAATGACTGTCTGTATTACCTTCCCAGTAGTGCAAATCCTTTCCCCTTGGAATAAGAATAAAGCTCAGTAATAGAGGTCTAAGACTGCCTAAAAATAATCACTTAAGATCCTCCAACAGATTCCTCTTTCAAATTCATCATCTGATTATCAAATGGACTTATCATGAAAAATGGGGTTGATTACAAATTAAAGAGTTTCTGTCAGACTGACATGAGAAGGTCTCATAATAATGAGAACTTCATGTTCTTCAACTCAAGGAGCTGGTGCACTGTATGTATGTGATACTAAGGGTAGCATTCCCAAATCAAGCAGACAGATTTCACCCAAAAATCTGTTTTATTCTGGACAAAGAGTCACAGTCAAATTTGGTTACTTGGAGGTTGTGAAAGTCATTAATGGATTGTGAAGGTCAATTATGGATTTCATGAAATGCTGGGAGACACTACACAAAGGCTGGAGATATGCATTTGGAAGTAATCTAATGAGATCCACCTCTGAAAACAATCTAGTAAAAAAGCAAAAATAAAGTGTCCTTGAACTAGAATTTTTCTTGTAGAATATATAAGAAAGAGCCACTGAGTCAAGAATTACTCTGCAAGAAAAAGTTTGTGCAAACATACACAACAGCTGTAATGTGAGGCTGTGAGTCTGAGAAGGAAACGACGTTTGTGTAACTGACATCTCATGAAGTCCCCCACCCCCAGAAAAATTATTCAGATCTAGTAAAGGGACTAGCCAGCCAAGTAAAAACACCCAAACCACCCAAACCTTTTAATAACTACCGTATGGGAAAAGATTATAAATGAAAGGAAGGTCAGAGCTCAAAGTGAAGCTTCAGACATTCTGTAAGCAATGAGAGCAGTTACTTCTACAATGGTCTCAAAGGAAGTACGTTTGTAACATTTGGAACCAATTGATCTGTGATAAAGTTCTTATGGAATCAAGATATGAAGGAAAGGCTTTCAATTTCAAATAGGAGTAAGCACAGAATCTAAAATTACCAACAGCAAGAGACTAGAAGGCTTCTCCCCACCACAGACATTAAAAATTTTGACACAGACCAGACTGGGGCATTTACCCAACTACAATTAGCTGAAGTTTTCAGTCAACTGAGTTGCTTGACTAGGCGACTCATAACAAGCAGTAACTGTATAATCAGAAACTATTTGCTCCCACCATACACGTGTAGCACAGACATTTCTGAACTACTGCTTTGGTTAATGTTTGCATGAATGTTTTCTTCCAGAGGAATCCTGACTTTACAGATCAAGACTGCAGCAATTATTAAGGAGCCACACTGTAACAGCCCAAGTCAAGCAACTTGTCTGAAATTAGTTTCAGTAATACTGAATTCTTTGAAGATGCACAACTAAGAAAAGGGACACAATTACAGTCAGAATACTTTCAGCGGCTTTACTCTGGATATAAGCCACTAAAGACAGTTTAAAATTATCTCAGACAAAGTTCTAATAACCAAGACTTCCAGTTAATTTCCAGACCTACCTTTTGGGTATTAACTGGGAGTCGTCCTACTTCAGTCTCAAAAGCAACTTCTGTCAACCAAACAGGAACTTCCTGCTGAGCCTATGCAATTAGGAAAATCAATTCAGAGACTTTGACTGCTTTACCAATTCAGATTAAGAGTTCTATAGCTGTACCAAAAATGTCACAGTTGTTCAGTACATTCAAGGGAAATCTTAAAGAACAGAAGAAGTTCAGCACTAAGATCTGAAACTTACATCTGAGAGCACTTTAATTAGAGGTTGTGCAAGATGACCATCTGAATTGTTATCAAAGAAGCCAATCGCTTTCCCTGTATTTCCACAACGACCAGTTCGCCCAATTCGGTGTACATACTCTTCAATGGTGGAAGGAAGATCAAAATTAATGACATGCTGAACGTTTTCAATGTCCAGACCTCTTGCTGCCACTGAGGTTGCCACAAGAACCGGACATTTTCCAGAACGAAAATCCCGAAGTGCTATTTCCCTCTCTCTCTGCTCTCTATCTCTAGAAAGAAAGCAAGGTTGAGAATGGGTATCTCTAAAATTCACAGTACTATTTAAGATATATTTATAAGTATTTATCTATATTAAATTATAAATATATAATTTAATATAGATAAATACTTATCTATATTAATACCTAAGAGAGGAACAATGGATGCAAAACAAAAAAAGACCCAAATAACTCATTTGCTGCCCAGTTTAGGCTTTCTAATTTTTTAACTGAAGAGCAGCAAGAAAAAGCAACTGTTTTAAACTTAAGTCTCTAGAGAAATGGATGGTTTTTAAAAGAACTGGAGATAATTATGCATCAAACCCTCTACCTCTTAAAAAATCCACTTGCCTAATTGATTACAATTTCCTACAGCTTTGTAGCAGGGAGCCACAATATCAAAGTCTACACAGACCCCTGCACAGGCCATTTTTCAGATATACTAAAAAAACTGTGGCCAGTCAACAGTAGAGAATTTGTCTTCTGTTTATCATCGTAACCAGAAACCCAGATTCGTTCTGGTGTTTCCATGTTTGAAGAATATTTACAAATTATCCAGTATTGAACTACAGTGGATCAGAAATCACTCATGTTCTTTATTGTCCAAGTAAGAAAACAAATTAGTAAGCTAACCGGTGCTCTTCAGGATCTTAACATGGGATGTTTAGTGAAGCCTGGTATGACCACTACTCCAGAGAACAGCAACTATCCTAACTTCAACTCAAAAAGGTAAAATGAATCAGAAGTCAGTAACATTCATGACAGTTCAACAGCCCCTACTGAACCAGTTATTGTACATATACCTCAATTCACACTACAGTAATTTTACAGAAATGTGTTAAGAACCTCCTCCCACACAAGGGAGTTGTGGGTTAGCAATTCAGGCTCACCAGGAATGAAAGGCCAGATCTTCTCAAGAGCTATATGGTTCTCACACACCTACAAATCCAACAGCCACAGGATATACAGAAACATCCTGCATCTGCTAAGACCATTTTAGCCCTTCTCCAACCTTGATATTCTGGTGTCTGCCAGAACACATAGCAAGCTAAACTACATAGATATGGCCAAATGTGAGTCCTCAACAAAAGTTCTTCAAAACACGGCTGACTTTCACTTATAAAATACTTACCCATGGATACTAGTGGCTGGTATATTTTCTTGACAAAGAAAGCATGCAATGAAGTCTGCTTTTTTCTTTGTGTCCACAAAGACCAGAGCTCGTTCATTACCTATGGTGAACAAAAGTTTGAAGCCACTGCAGTTACAATCATGACACAATTATTAGTCTTTAGTCACACTATTTAGTCTTACCTATATTGACACTTAATACTTATCTATATTAATACCTAATTCAAGCACACATTTTGAATAAAGTCTTTTAAGTACAACCGTACAACTGTAATTTCTTGCCTATTCTGAGCTAATTAAAATTCAATCTGTCAATTACTGTATCAATATAGAAACGGAGTGAAGACACGCATATTGTTTTTCTCAATAAAAAGAGAAAACAAACATTGTGACATGCATGCATTTCCTTTCTAGAGCATGTGGCTCAAAGGAGTGCATTATCCTGAGCACTGAAGACCAAGATTCCACAGACCATTTTTTGATTCCAAATTCACATTCAGTCTTCAGCATTAAAACTTAAGACATACAAAACAAATATGGAAAAATCCTAGACACTAATAAAACACAGGCCCAAACATTCACACAATTTTAACACCCCTGTAATCATGAGATAGTATCCCCAGATGCTGAAGTATTGTAACTCATCATATAAAGTAGAAAGCTGTCTAGGAAGGTTGTCTGATAGTACTTAATAGAGATGAATCATCAAAATTACTGGGCATTAGACTAGATTCAATGACATTTACAAGTCCTTTCCAACCCAAACTAGCCTATGACTATGAAATACCCCTACAGAAATATGCCTAAAAACCTGCAACTCCCCAAGTTCTGCTTCAAGCTTCATCAACAGTCTTGTAAAGCACACAACACACAATCATACAGCCACAACCTTTCAAACACAATTTTAAAGCCAAGGAAGTTTGACTTCTCTGGTGAACAACTGGCATTAAGTAAAGTTACCTATGCTGTGTAGAATTTCTATCAGTTTATCCCTCTTGAAATACTGAGAAACTTGAAGAATATTTTGCTGAACATCACTGCACGCTCCACCCGCATGTCCAACAACAACAAATAAAAAATCAGTTTTCAAAAATTCACAAGCTAGCCTGAAAAAAGAGACAAAATTGAGCAACATAAAAAATATTATATAATTATTCTTGCTTTAAAAGCATGTACTTTCATTTATGTTTAAGCAGCACTTACAAAAAATATTTTTATCCTCCATTTTGTGAGGAACAATACAAAGGAGTCTTATATACATTTTTAAAAAGCCAGAAGAGTCTACATAGTTTGGTCCAGCACACAAACCACATACTGGGCTGTGTAAAGTGTGACCAGCAGGTCAAGGGATTCTACTCTGCCTTTTTAAGACCTCAACTGGAGTACTGCATCCAGCTGTGGCATCTTCAGCAGAAGACAGACCTGTCAGAGAAGATTCAGAGAGGCCACAATGATGATCAGAGGACTGTACCCCCTCTCCTCTAAAGATAAACAGAGAGTTGAGGAGTGGGGATTATTAAGCCTGGAATGACCTTATCACAGCCATCCAGTACCTAGAGGGGGTTTACAAAAAAGAGAGAAACCTTCTACAGAGGCTGATAGGACAGGGCAAGTACAGGCTGGACAAAGAGAATGGGTCCCAGCTAGACCTGGATAGAAAGACTTGGGGGTGCTGGTGGATGAGGGGCAGGACATGACCCAGCAAGGTGCACTTGCAGCCCAGAAAGCCAACTGTTCCCTAGGCTGCATCCAAAGCAACATGGCTGGCAGGGGCAGGGAGGCGATTCTGCCTCTCTGCTCTGATACTGTGAGAGCCCACCTGCGTTCAGCTCTGTGGTCCCCAATATAAGAAAGACATGGACCTGCTGGAATGAGTTTATGGAAGCCACTAACCTGATAACACACTGGAGCACCTCTCTCCTATGAAGACAGGCTGCAAAAGGCAGGGTTGTTCAGACTGGGAAAGAGAAGGCTTCAGAGAGAAGCTGGAGCAGCTTTCTAGGGTAGGCAGCTATACAGTATTTAGTTCCTAGCTGGGATTAAACCACAGCCTTTTAGTGGAAGATATAAAGCTTCAAATGCTAAATTAAAGTTCTCCAGTTAACTAGAAAAATGCATGGTTCCCTCAACTCACATGTACAGAAAGAGCTTCAACTATCAGATCAAAGGTCTATGTAATAGCAGAAACAAGTTCAGGTGCAAAACTAAATGTTATGTTAAAACTAAATCTGATTATATTCACTTAACAGAAATGCAGGATGATCTGAACCCAAGAGGTCCAAAGAAAGCACCTCTTTGGTAGTGTCCAACACTACCAAAATATTATGCTGTTTAATGTTCTCTTGGTAGCATAGTACAGGGAAATCATTAGCTTTCCTGACTTCAGCACTAGAAAAGCATTAAATCCAGGAATGAACTGACTCCAGAAAACAAGGGTTTTCACATTCTAAAATTCGAACTTTACCTTTAGGCATTTCAGTTTCAAAAGGTTACAAGAACAACCGGGGCAAAGGAAACTGCCTCAAAGCTGCAGCAGGGGAGGTTTAGACCAGCTATTAGGAAAAAAATCTTCCCTGAAAGATTTCAAGCACTGGACCAGGCTGGCCTGGAAGGCAGCAGCATCACCACCCCAGAAGGTACTTAAAAGATGTGCACATGTGGCACTTGGGGCATTGGTTTAGTGGTTCACTTGCCGTTGCTGGGTTAATGGTTAGACTTAATCAGCTTATGGGTCTTTTCCAACCTAAATGCTTCTAGGACTCTAATGTTATTATGCACTTCCAAGCCATGATCCAAGCACTCATGTTTTGGAAGTCTTCCACAAGCACTTGTAAATCCTGCAGGACTGACAGTAGAAAGGTAAGTCTGTTGGGTTTTTTTCATTTAACAGAAGCAGACAGTAAACATCTTCAACAAGGAGTTCAAGGAATCTCTTTTCAGTTGCTGGTAGTTACAGTACTCTTGATTCATCCCCCAGTATGCAAGAAAAATACATAGCAAATGCATGAGCAAAACCACTTTGATAAAAACAGACCTAAAAGGGACCCAGATTCTTCTTTCAAACCCAAAACCTGAGTGAATCAGAGCACACTGTGTATCTCACAGGAAGATACACACACCTGGTCTTTGCCCAGGATACACTGACAAGTGAGACCACATTCTTGAAGCAGGTAAACACATGGAATGAACACAAACTATACTTGTGTACAGTATCATCTGGATGCCTGATTACCAGCTAAGCAAACAAAGTCATTTTTAGTTCACTACAAGACTATTCTTCCACACAAAGAACCCTATGAAAAAAGTCTGGACAAGGAACGAAAGCCACAACAAGCAAGTCCTGCTTCAAGAAAGGTGATACATTTCCACGCCAGTGGTCAGCACACTACCTGACTGAACGAGAGAAAGCAGCCCATTCCCCTCTTTCATTCAGGACAGCAAACTACTGAGAAGTATTTTCTCCCTGCCTCAAAGATCTTGCAGACTTTTTGAAACCAAAGGAAATTGTCAGGATTTGACTCACTGAATTACCAACACTCTTTAACAGTATCCCTACAACAGAACTAATCAAAATTATTTGCAGTGCTGCGACTAAAGTTTGGAGACTTTTCTGACTTAAAAGTGAATACTTAGATGTTGATGTCTCAAAAAGCAGAAGAAATACTAAGAAGTTTCCATCTGCTGGGAATTAGTTGTTTTGTTCTGCTACTCAGCAACCATACCATCTGTTGAAGACTGTTCCCTTAAGTGAGAGGAACTTTAAAGTTAATGAGTAGTAAATATATAAGATATATCATAAACCCATATGGAGAAGCTTTAAAACTACTGAAAACAAATACTAATTATCTACATAAGAATTGAGTACTATGAACACTGCTAAGTTGGGCAATAATTGCAATGTCTCATCAGCAACATCACTGGTTTTGAGCTTGCAGTGATGCGGTGGGGGAGGAATAAGAAACCAACAGGGGGAACATGAGGACTTCTGCAGAAGTAGAATTTAAAAGCATTCAGAAAACTTTTCTAAACTGCTTAGGAGTCCCCACCTAAATCAAGCAGTTAATGTTTTAGAGTACCTGCTTAAATTAAGCAACAAATATTAGTATCACAGCTTTCACTATTTTCAAGCTTTTAAAAATAAAGTGTTCTTAACTTTTCAGATATTTAGTTCTATACATCTTCAGCTAATTTCTATTTTTATTCTACTCACCTCTGAACTTCTTCAGGGAAAGTGGCACTAAACATTAGAGTTTGGCGTTTCTCTTTTTGTGGCATGTCTGGGAAAGATACCAGCTTCTTCATATCTGCACCAAAACCCATATCAAGCATGCGGTCTGCTTCATCTAGCACCAAATATTTCACCTTATTCAAACCAATCTGCAAGTATTTCAGTCAAAGAAAAATATTATTGGTTTACTGACAGTATGCACTTGCAAAATACCCTAATTGCCAAAATCCACCCTTTACTTATTTCTTTCAAGTTAATAAAAAGTGAAAGTTATCATGATTTGCTTACATCTCAACCTCTGCTTAGCCTTTTGATCTGCACAAATTCACACACAGCAGTGCTTCAGAACTTGATTCAGCAATGTAAACACGGTGCTTAGAGAACAACTATAATTCAGCCCATCTCTTTTGGAATTATGCCTTGAGTCTTAGAAAGATTCTCTCATAACCCTCAAAGATTCCAAAAACCTTTTTTATTTTTGTGAAAAAGAATAACATCAGAAAGCATTACTAAGACTATTACAACTTCACCGCTGCTGAACAAGACTATCACTTTTGACTAAAAGCCTGAAAACTGCAGAAAACTGATCTCCAGTTTACTATCAAGTGTTTTTCAAACTTTGTTTGTTCGGTGAATAACACTGAGTCACCATACTAACACATAAAAATTTTAATATGAATTTATAATGACTAGGGAAAATAAAAATTCAAATGTAGTACTATATAACCTGGAGCTTTTGTATTCTGGATGAGAGAGACAGATAAAAGCCACTGCAGCAAAACGAACAGGACATCAAGTGAAGATCTATTACAGAATATGCCACAAGAATTACATGAACCTACGTGCTCCAGGTACTTAAGCTATACAATTTTATTGCTATGACCACTGCAGCCACTTGGATTTAGACTGATATTATCCGCTGTCTCTGGAAGGAACTGAAGAGCTCTAGACTCAGGCTACTCCTTCAAAAACTTCATGGAACTCCGACAGTCTAAGATAAACCTCACTTTTATTTCAGTGCCTGTACAAAGGCAGCACACTGATAGAGCCACTGAACACCAATCTCTTCTTCTATTAATTTAAAAGAACAAAAAATAGTATTTTGTCTTTTATTTAAGGGTATTTAGGGAATTCAGACGAAGGATTAAGATGTTACCTTTCCTTTTCCAATGATGTCTAGAAGCCTTCCTGGCGTGGCACACAGTATATTACAGCCTTGCTTTATCTGACGAATTGAATAGTCTGTTTGTGTACCTCCATAGATCACAACAGGCCTTATACAAGTTCTGTGATGTAGAAGAAGGTCTGGATTAATTATGTTAGTATGTGAACAGTATTGTTTCATCAAAGTTTATATAAAATAATCAGATCTACCATAAATCAGTTTAAGAGTGGTTTAACTCCTTCAGCATACAGCTCAGTCCAAAAACAGTGCTCAAAACCAGAAACCCACTCTGAGTAAGCTTACAGTTCCCCACATACTACATAACAGAGTCTGCCCAAATGGCTTGCTAGGAACAAACACCTGATTTTGCTTGCATTCTCCCCTCTCTTCAACTGAGACCTACTAATAGTGACAGTCAAAAGAGTGTTAAGACTTTGTCCCCCTTTACAGAGCATCCTCAGAAAACGCACAACCACCACTACATATGCCTCTAGAGCTTCAGAGGGAATCTCTGCAGACCTTAAAAGGGGCAAAATAATAAACACGTACATTCACCATACACAGTGTGTGACTCAAGGATTAGACAGCAAATCCACCCAAACACTATACTACTCTGTGCTCTTCCCACCATGCTTTTTGGTTAGATCAAGTAGATACTCTTCTGTTCAAAACCACTTCTCTAAGCAACAACTACCTTATGCAGCTTCGAATCAAGTTTACAAGCTCATCTTTATAATCTTCTGCTAAGATATTTACATGCATACAATGAGTATTTTCACACACAAATTCAAATGGTCTTTTACTGAAGATACTAATTCAGTTTTATATGCAACAATGGTAATCAGATAAATGCGGTAAATTTTTACCAAAGTTAAACACAATTTTTCAGAAAGCTTTCGCCAAGAATAGACACTCCCTCTGGAATCTCACAATTTCAGTATTTATCCATCATTAGTATACATACATATTTCATATTCCTATTCACAAATAAATCAAAGACCCTAAGATCATGAATCTCAACTGATCAATATGCAAGCTCTTTAGACACTACAGATTCACATCCTGATTACTGTTTAACTCATTCTCATTTTTACTACAAGTCAGCTGTAAGAGAAACTTTCTAGATTCAAGTACTGTTTTATGATGAAATCATCTGTATCTAGTTTAAAAACAGCGTAACAAACAGAATCAGCTACAAAGTTATACAACAGTTTTAGAGATTAAGAAGCTGCTCTTAAGAACCTATTTAGTAAGTAGATACGCAAACATGATCATTCTTTCTGAAGGCAGACAGCCTCAAAGTGTAAGTTTGCTTGAATAAAGGCAAGTATGATTTATCCCACCAGATTCTGCAGCGATGATGCTCTGCATTTCACCTCCGAACAGTAACACACCATTATATAACATCGATTTAGTTATCTTCTGTACACTGGTAAAACCTATTACTTAGTAAAAAGATTAAGGACAAATCTAGTACGAATGTACTCTCACACAACATTCAAGGACTTAGTGAGAAGCTTAGATCTCTTGCTCTATTTTGAAAGCTCTAGGAGTTTCTTAGAGCTCTGACATGTCGAAGACCAGAAACACCAGGAGTAGGAAACCATCACTGGAAATTAATTAAAAGCCCATAACACTCACATTCATTTTGCCAAGATGAAAGTAAAGCAAGTATAAATTATGTAAGACAAGCTAAGAAGTTTCTTCATATTGAATATATCTAGTGCAGGTAGCTCAGTGTGCAGCTGCAGTGCAAGCTGCAGACTGACCTCTGGGGGGCAGCCCACACAAAAGACCATGAATCAGTGCTGACCCTTTACTTAACAAAGGGCACATGCACCTGCATCACTAGCCAGGTCGCCTGACGCTCAGACTCCGCAGGAGCAAATAACTTAGTAAAAAGACCTCAAAATATTAGGCACATAAACTATGAGCATATAAAAAAGCCCAGTGATTCCATTGTTCAGGGGTCCCTTCAGGAGACACTCTGAGCTGTTACACATTGCTGCAAAACAATGAAATTACTTGAAGTAAACAGAGGTCTGAGATCCTGCTATGGGAAAGCTGAGGTCACGTCAGTGAGAAAACCTCATCTGACTCTCCGAGTGGTGTGTGTAGGAAGTTAAAGTTGGGCAGCAAGCAGCTCACTAGAGCCACCTGCTGCAAAGGGAATTTGGTCCCAACTGCTGAAGTCCCTGGTGGTGTCGGAGTGGCTCCTGAAAGGTCAGACGAGAAAACTTTCTTAGCAAATCTTTTAAGAAACTTCACTTTTCTCATCAGTGATAAGCTGAATACTTATCTCCTCTTCAAGATGGAGTAAGCCTTCCGTCCACCCACCCCAGTATCAGAAAGATTAGGCACTTAAATCCCTAGTCACATAGTAAGAAACCCACTAAACTGTACTATAGTCTGAACTCATTAGAATCTAAACTCAAGTGTTTGTAATTCGATGGGCACAAAAAAAAAATTCAAGTATTTATGAAAAAAATTAACCACTGTTGATTCAAGCAAAGTAATCATCAATACCAGGCAACAATGCAAAAGCTTACCCATACACGAATTTCCTTGCTTCTAGGAAGATCTGATTTATCAATTCTCTAGTTGGGGCAGTAATAATACATTCCGGTTCTTGCTGCTCTTTAAAGCTACTGGCAGTTACACCATCCCTCATCATTTGGGCCACAACTGGTACAAGAAATGCTGCCTGGGGGAAAAAAAAAACACCACAGCAGTATTTGGGCTGTTTAATCTTAAAAGCTTTCATCAATCCCATAAAAATCTGTGTATCAATCTTAAAGCTTGAATGATAGTATACACAATGATCAAGAACATCAGACTGCAGAAGGACTGACCTGAATGCACAAGAGAACACTGAACCTTGTTAACCAGTATGGAAGCAGATCTCTGGATCTTAACAGTCTAGTAACACAGGAACACAATCATGCAGTGGCTAACTTCCCGTACAGTTCCATACACTGATTACATACCTTGATAATTAAGTAACCCAAGACCAAAACCTACTAGAATGGCAGATGAGTTTGCAACACAGGTACACCACACCAGCATACTTACTTCCATATAAGACTAGATACCCACAAACCTGCATCTGTACAGCAGTCCTAAAAGCATTCAGCATATTTAGAGCACAGACTTTGGATGTTTCCCTTTCTGCAAACAGTAAAGTCTTTCAAAAGAAAGAGTGAGCTACCTTAAAACAAAACTAGGATTCCACACTAAACTAAACAGCAAAAAGCTACATTCATAACCAAACATCCACATCCACCAGCTGTCAGTCATTACTTTTGGGTACATTAGTTTAAAAAGCTGAGACAATTTTCAGCTTAGTATCAACTCTCAGCGCTGTTCCATGATTAAAAGCAGATCACCTAAAACCAAGACAGGTGCACATCAGATTTCATCAAACTAAGTATGACAAACCTGCATACTACAGTTACGCTCTGGCCTAAGTTTGAAAAAAAACCAAAACACACAACAAAAAAATAAACAAGCACTCAAAAACAAGCCAAAAAAAGATGGAAAACTAAAACCACAAATAATCACCAAAAATAACTGCCAACAAACAAAACCAAACACCCAAACAAAACAAAAAAAAAAAGCCAGTAAATAAGACAAAACTCCACACAACACAGAAGGCCTTACTTTCAACTGCTAAGTCCTGTCATCAGCATTTTCTAGGACTGCCTGCCTAAACTGAATCCACAGCTGTATCTCTGAAGGCTGGCCTGTTGTACCAAGATGCTAATTTACTGAAATAAAGAATAAAGTCCAAAATGTGACAAGCCTATCATCATTCATATCTGTACCTGATACCTGCCACTGCTGCGCAAGTCAAATTACTGGACAACAAGCAGTCAAAGCATGTGACACATGGAAGAGTGAGGCATCCCTCTGAAAGCTCACGATCAAATACTTTCAGTAGAATAAATACTGCACAAAATGCTTACAGTTTTTCCTGATCCTGTCTGGGCACACGCCATTAAATCCCGTCCTGCCAGTATAATAGGAATGCTGTACTTCTGCACTGGAGTAGGTTTAGAGTATCCAGCTTTAGCAATGTTCACAGTTAAAGTATGACACATGTTAGTGTCTGCAAAACTCTGTAAGAGAATTATTAATAGTTATTACATAATCACAGAACACAAAAAGTTTAAACCCAAAATGCTTACTGTACGATAGACATCCAAATACTAAAGAGTGTTAACTTTAGAGGTAGTCTCACCAGTCATTTACACTGCCAGGGCTCCTAAAGGTAAAAGCCCCAAAGGTCTCTAAAATCTGCTCATACTATTCAAGTAACATTGTCTTCAGGACAGTGAACATTACAAACACTTTCAGATGGTGTAATTAATTTTAAGAGAGAATTGCTCAGAAGTCGTATACCTGGATTCAAGCAAGTAAACTGACATAGCATACATGAAAAAAACCTGAAACTCTGTAGTTTCATGTCATGTAGGAACTACACATGGGCTCTGTGCTAAAACAACATTCCTAGCCAGTACCAAAAAGCAACGCAGGCGACAAAAACCAGTTTGACTTCAGTGAGAACACCTTTTACAAGATGGATGGGGAGAACACTTCTGCATCTTCTCTTTCAACACAGGTACTACTAACCCCTCTCCACTTCTCTCCTCATTCTTTTCCTTAAAAAGAGCTTTTTTCTTTTTAAACTGGCCACCCATTATAGATTAAAAAACTAAGTTATATGTTAAACAATGAACTGCAATCACAGAGAACAGGGCTACAAATTACTTTAAAACACCCCTCTGTCTAAACACATACTACTCCAATAGATGTTCATTTACATTTTTGAGATCCCCCAATAACCAAATTCAATTAGGTAATTATACCAGTCTGCCTAGAAACTGCTGCCAAAGGCCTCTTTCTTTCAACATCTAAACCAGTATTCTTCCACAATTTAATGACTATTCTTCCTATATATCCAGTATTACTTTCTCTGAACCACTTATGTAGTTTGTTAGTTCAATTCAAATTTTTATCTTTCATACAGGGAGCACATCCTTCCAACATCACACTACCTGCAAGATTTGGTATTTTTTATTAGTATTTTCATTAGCTGCAAATATTGAACCCACTACACATCTGTGTAACTCGTGCTTCACATAAACTGTGCTAATAACCAGTTCACTAACCATTAATGCTGCTGGAGGGTCCAGTCCTGACACTTCAACAACGTTTTCATCATACTTGTCAAAATTCATTCCTGTCTGGTAATGTGCAAAGATGGCTTGTTCATCATCAGGTGGAGGAGGGGGCACATAAGTCACCTTTGGACCTTAAGAACATAACCACTTAAGTTAACAAACAATATAAGGAGAACTTAAAATAAAACTATTTTAAGTATGAAGCTACTGAAGTTAATTTCAGTGAGATGTCATCTGGATTTCCCTCCATTTTTTTCCATTTTCACCTCCATATGAAGTCAGACTTGTAAAGCATTCATGTCTCACATTCACTCAAGGGCCCCAATTTCAAGAGGTGCTCACAAAAATTATATTAGGCTCTTCATCATCTTCCAGACAGACACATGCTCTTACAACACAAGGAAGGACATGCTTCCCATGTTGTTTTTCCACATCAACAAGAAATTATTCTTGCTGAAGAACTCTTTCCACATGTGCCCAGAACAGTTTTTAACACACTAACACTTTACACTATAGTCATGAAAAAGGAATTACTGTTCTGAGTTAAGGATGCAGTTATGTCCACTATAAGCACTAGCATATTGCCTCTATAAAGACTTCAATTCCTAAAAATCATTATTTGAACTAAAAATCTGAAAAAATTACTTGAACTGAGTCCAACAGAGGCAAATCAATTGTTCTTCAGATATTTAAGTATCACTTCTGGATACATATACTAACCATTGGATCACAGAATGGTTTGAGTTGGAAGGAACCTTGAAGATCATCCATTTCCACCTCCCATGCCACAGGATGGACATCATCTTCCCCTAGACCACACTGCTCAAAGCCCAACTGAATGTGGCCTTGAACACTTCCAGGGATGCCTCACCCCTGAGGGCATCCACAAGCTCTCTGGTCAACCTGTTCCAACACTTCACTGCAACTCACCCTCTGAGTAAAGAGCCATTTAGCCATTTTTTCTACAATGAAATTTTTTACGATTATCACACAAAATGTTCTTACATGGAGAATATCAGCCATCCACTGACCATTACACTGGTTCAATCCCATTCCTAATTTGAATTACGGAACTTCTGCGAATAATATATTTCTATGCTCTAGGTAGGACAACATACATAGCCAGATACAGTAGCATCAGTGGCAGAAGAATACAGCAGGACCATGGGGGAAAAAATCCCTAGCAAACAACAAAAATCCCCCAAAATTAAAACAAATTAAATCAGGAGTAAGTGGCCTGTGAGAGCTATACACCTTACTTATCAGCACTGACAATAAAGTATTTCCTCTTACAGACGGTACAAAAGTAGAAGTCTAGATCAACTCTTTCAAAACTTAGCAAGTTCTTTAAGGCTTACTTTCACCTTTGGGGTTAGCACCTCTGCTTCACTGTGCATTAACTGAACCAGGCTCAGCACGACAAAGAAAGATTAAGTAACACTACAGCTTCGAAAAGCCAGTAACTAAAATTCAAATGAGTTAAAAACATGTCTTTTCCAGGCACACAACCAAGGTATGTAGCATTTGCAGAAAGTTCTTAATAGGGAGAAAAATTAGTGACAGTGTTTGCTAGAATTAAGAAGTAACTGCTTTGTCATTGATCACTAGTGAGGAAATACATACAGCTCACCCCTGCGACTGAAAAGCCCCACCTGCACCATCTGTGAGTATTCCTCTTTCTCTAGAATCAGGAGTTCCAGACTGAGGCATGTCCCTTTGCCTACCTCTACCACCTGTAAGTAACAGATATATAGCATATAGAGGGTATAAAATTAGTATAATGAAATACTAAAATTGACGCCAATACTATTTCCTCCAACAAATCTGCAGAGCAACAGTCCCAACAACAACCTCATTAACTACAGCCTGTATTGTATACAATGCTGTATATTGTCCCAACTATAATATATTATACCCAACAATACTCATTTTTCAAAGAGATCATTCATATTCCACAACACAGCTGTAGAGCAGAACTAGGAGTAGGAGTTCTCAGTTCTCCATGCTAGTTCTCAGGGAGCAAAAAAAACCCAGGAATATCACCAACTATATGCTGTACCCATACAAACCACTCAAAAAAGACCAAACCACCAAGCTTACTCTCACCTTGTCCAAAGCCACCACGAAATCCTTTGAACCCTCTGTTTTGTGTACTAGCACCATCTACAGCACTGCGTTCTTGAAAACCTGCAACAATACAGCACAGCACACAGTAACTCACTTGGCTCACTTTTGCATCAGCACATCAAGTGCCTTTTACCCAGATGAAGAAAAGAAATCACTTCAACACTTTCACTCTTGACTGCTCACTCTCAGGGAATGAGCAAAGCCAGAAAGAAAGGCCAGTGTATGCTTGTGGAAGGGGCTAACAGCAGGCCTGTTAGCTAAAGGAGCGAGAAGAAGCCGATAAGGAGCTCTCTCAAGGCTGTAACCAAGGAGATCGAGAGAAGAAAGATAAGAGAACCCTGCAGCTGGACAAAGTATTTTTAGAAAGTTAGTTGAAGTCACTACCACTTTTCACCAATAGCATTACGTTGACTTATTGTGGCCAATAGTTAAGGTAGAAGCATAAACAATTAGAAAGTGTATAAAAGATCAGCCATGTTCAATAATAAAGAGTTGCCAACTGAGACTGCTTGTGGTCTTTGCTTTGCGTTGTGACCGCCTCGACAGCGACATATGCTACCATCAAACAAACCGGTCAATGCAAAAAACTTACTCTCACCCTGTCCAAATCCTTTAAACCCTCTGTTTTGTGTAATGGCATTTTCTTCAATTCCTTCTTGAAAACCTGCAGTACAGCACAACACACAATCACTGATGTTTGCCTAATTCTGACATGCAGGTCAAGCACCTTGCATCTGGTAGTTGTTCTTCTCACACCTTATTTTATTCATACAAAAAGTAGAACATAAAGTGATTTTCCTAAATACATGAAAAAATAAAGAGATACTTTTTTGCCAGAAAGCATTCTGCTGTTCTACCATACTGTAAAAATAAAGAGCATCATCTTGTACAGGAACCATGAAGTTCTCCTAGCACAGCATCTGTGGCTTCCTCTCCACCAATGCCTGGGGTATATCACTATGTCAGTCAGTTTGATTTGTCAACATCAACAAATAAAAACTACATCTTAAAGGTTGACATGCAAGAGACAGTATCTTAAGTACCCATAAATATAACAGACATTAAATATTGCTTGCAAGTTACTTCACAATTGCTGCTAGAGAGTCTACAGCAAAACTGCTTGTCATCAATGCCTGCATCAATGTGCTGCTGTCTTGCTTAGTCAAACAAGTCTAGCATTTCCTTACTATAACAGGATTCAGTTGAAAAGGTGGGAAAACAGTCTTAATTTTTTTGGAATAATAGAAACTGTGCTATTTTTATAAAAAAAGCAACTTGTTTTTTAACAGAAATGAATTGCTATCTTGTATTAAGGATGCTGTTTATGTCCTCAATGAGTACTACCACAATGCCTCTGCAACACTAAAAAACATTATTTGAACCAAATAGTCAAATCAATTGTTCTTCAGATATTAAGAAGCACTTCTGAAAATGCACAGAAATGACAGAATGGTTTGGGTTGGAAAGGACCTTAAAGGTCACCTAGTTACAACTCCCTGCTATGGGCAGGGTTGCCACCCACTAGATCAGGTTGCTCAGTGTCCCAAACCAGCTGAAAATTAGCTCCACTCCCACACCTCACCAATGAGGAAATCTGCAGAGTTCACTCCCACTACTAAAAAGTCTCACCTGCACCATCTGCCAGAGTTTCTCTCTCTCTAAAGCTGAGAGTTCCAGACTGAGGTATACCTCTTTGTCCATCTTTGGTACCTGTAACACACAGGTGCATATAGAGCATAACATTACAGAAATCACAGAATCAACTCGGTTGAAAAAGACCTTTGAGGTCATCAAGTTTAACCTATGACTGAACAAAACCTCATCCACAAAACCATGGCACTGAGTGCCATGTCCAGGCTTTTCCTAAACACCTCCAGGAACAGTAACTCCACCACCTCCTGGCAGCTCATTTCAATGCTTAATCCCTCTTACTGTGAATAACTTCTTTGTGATGTCCTGCCTAAACCTCCTCTGATACAGCTTAAGACCATTTCTTCCTGTCTAGTCACTAGTTGCCTGGGAAAACCGGCAGATCCCCACCTGGCTACAAGCTCCTTTCAGGCTGTTGTGGAGAGTGATAAGGTCTCCCCTAAGCCTCCTTTTCTGCAGCCTAAATACACCCAAGCTCCATCCACTGCTCCCTATAGGACCTGTGCTCCGGGCCCTTCATCAGCTCTGCTGCCCTTGCTTGGACTTGCTGCAGCCTCTCAAGGTCTTTCCTAAAGTGAGGGGCCCAGAACCAGGCCAGTACTCAAGGTACAGGCTAACCAGTACCAAGTATGGGGACAATCACAGCCCTGGCCATCCTGGCCACACTATTCTGATCCAGACCAGGATGCTATTGGCCTTCTTGACCACACTGGTTGATGTTAAGCTGGGCTGTTCAGTACCCCCAGGTCTCTCTCTGCCTGTCTAGCCACTCTGCCTCATCCTGTCATGCTGCAGGGCACCGTTGTGACCCAAGGGCAGGACCCAGCACCTGGACTTGTGCAGCATTTCACTAGATTCAGCCCATCAATCCAGCCTGCTTGGGTCCCTCTGCAGAGCCTTCCTGCACTCCAGCAGATCAACACACACACCCAACTTAGTGTCACCTACAAATTTGCTAACAGTAGATTAATCCCCTCGTCCTGATCATCAGTAAAGATATTAAACAGGACTGGGTCAAATACAGATCCCTGGGGGACACAACAAGTGACTGCTCACCAACTGGATGCAGCACCATTCACAACTCTCTGGGCCCACCTGTCTAGCAAGTTCTCAAGCCAGCACATGATACAAGCCATAAGCTGACAGCTTTTCCAGGTATATCCTATGGGAGATGGTGTCAAAGGCTTTGCTGAAGTCCCAGTAGACAACATCCACAGCATTCCCCTCGTCCACTTGGTCACAAAAGGAGATCACATTGGTCAGGCAGGACATGCCACTCCAAAATCCACGCTGGCTGGGTCTGATCCCTTGGCCGTACTGTATGTGCCATGTGATCACACTCAAGACATCTGTTCCATAATCTTGCTGGGCACCAAGGGCAGACTGACACGCCTGGAGTTCCCCAGATGCGACAGGAAGCTGTCCTCCATACACTCCGAGAAGCTCCTAGATTCTGTGTGGAGTTCCTAGCAGATTTGGTAGGTTAAACTCTCCTACATGAACAAGGGCTTAAAGATCTTGAAATATCCTCCAGCTGCTTACAGAATAATTCATCCATCTCTTCCTCCTAGTGAGGCGGTCTGCAAGACACCCACCACGATGTCAGCCTTGTTGGCCCTTTGCTGATCCTTGTCCACAGGCACACAACCTTATTATCATTAATCATACATTCTGTAGTGTTAAGACCCTCTCTAAAATACAAAGTGACCCCTCCACCTCTTTTCCCTTGCCAGTCCCTTTTGAAGATCAAGTAGACATCCACTGCAACACTCTAGTTGGGCAAGTCATCCCACCACATTTCCATGATGGCTGCTACATCACAGTTTTCCTCCTGTACAACTGCTTCCAGCTCCTCTTGCTACCCATGCTGCATGCATCTGTGGGCATGCACTTCAGCTGGGCTGGTTTCACTGCTGACTCTGGCTTATCACCCTTAGCCTCCTCTCTAGAAAGCCTGGATTCATCTGCTTCCCCCTTCAAACGATTTTAAAAGCCCCCTCAGTCAGCCCTGCCAACTCTGGCATAGAATCCTTGTTAGACAGATGGACCCTATGTGACTCCAACAGGCCTACTGCTGTGAAAATTGCCCCATAATCAGAAAAAACAAAATTTGCTAATAGCACCAGCCCTTAAGTCAGTTACTGATAATGTGGATTCTCCTATTCCTTTCATCATTCATCTCTGCTACTGAAGGAACAGAGCAGAAAATCACCTGTGCTCCTGTCCCATGAAACAGTTGAGCCAGAGCCTTGAAGTCCTCTTAAAATGCATGGGTGCCCTTCCTGTCAACTTCATCACTGCAGACCTGGACAACCAGCAGTAGTTAATAATCAGAGGGCTGAATAGGTTAACGGAGTCTCTTGGTGATATCCCGTAGCTGGGCACCAGGAAGGCAGCAGACCTCCCCTCTGAGGTGGGTCCAGTCAACAGACAGGGCCTTCAGTTCCCTTTAGAAAGGAGTCACCTACTACAACCACCCTTCCTTTCTTCTTAACACCTGAGGCTATGATCCATCTGACAGAGTAAGTACAACTGGAGGACCCTCCAGATGGATTTTTTTATCATCATCTGCCTGACCCCTCTGGATCCAGGGTCTCATTTTTTTTCTGTAAGAGCACCTGGCAAAGCAGTGGGGGTTGGGAGGGACCTCTTTATTCCCCCCCCCCCCCCCATCTACCAGTCACCTCCTCCTGCCTGGCAGCAAGAGGGGCAGAGCTCTTCTTACAGTTGGAGGGGTGTTACTCCCCCAGTCTATTTCTCTTTTGCTTCCTCTAATACTCCTTAGGCCCTTCCACCTCTTAAACTCTGCCCTCAGACAGAGTAAATCACTCACCTGCTTACACCATAGACTGGGTTTTTTTGCACCATCCTCTGGTACTAACACCAGGCTCAGACACCCCCTGCAGCCAGTGGCCAGGATACCTGCTTCCCTCCTGGCAGAGTTCTGTCTAGGTTAGCAAACCCTTGCTGGTGGGAGCAACAGCAATAGCTTTTGACCACTTGCAAATCAGTACTGGATCTAGTAAAGGGGGTGAGGGGAACGACAACAAAAAAACCACAGCCGAAATACCCACAAACAACCCATCACCAGGACAACAGCTGTGCCCCACCTGCACTAACTGCCACAAACTGACACACCACAGGTCCCTGTTATGCCACACCCTCACTGCTCTGCTCATTTCCCCACACCTGTTACTTACCATGCTACACCCTCTCTGAGGGGCCACAGCTCAGTTTGCCCACCCCTGGTCACTAGTGCCACTAGAGCATTTTAAAAAATGTGCAAATGGACTAAACACTGCCCCTCACTCCCCTGAATGGCTGGCATGGATGGGAGGAAGCTGCTTGATCAGCTCTTCTAAATCATACATTAGTAAAATGAAATACTACAACTAAAGCCAGCTATTTGCTCCAACAGAGAAATCTGCAGAGAAACAGTCCTAGCAACATCTTCATTAACTCCATATTAACTCCAACCTATACTGTATTACACCCAACAATACTCATTTTTAAGAAATCATTCATATTCCACAACACAGCTGTAGAGCAGAACTAGGAGTAGGAGTTCTCAGTTCTCCATGCTAGTTCTCAGGGAGCAAAAAAAACCCAGGAATATCACCAACTATATGCTGTACCCATACAAACCACTCAAAAAAGACCAAACCATCAAGCTTACTCTCACCTTGTCCAAAGCCACCACGAAATCCTTTGAACCCTCTGTTTTGTGCACTAGCACCATCTACAGCACTGCGTTCTTGAAAACCTGCAACAATACAGCACAGCACACAGTAATTCACTTGGCTCACTTTTGCATCAGCACATCAAGTGCCTTTTACCCAGATGAAGAAATCACTTCAACACTTTCACTCTTGACTGCTCACTCTCAGGGAATGAGCAAAGCCAGAAAGAAAGGCCAGTGTATGTTGCCATCAAACAAACCAGTCAAGGCAAAAACCCTACCTTGTCCAAAGGCACCACAAAATCCTTTAAACCCTCTGTTTTGTGTAATAGCATCTTCTCCATTTCCTGGTTGAAAATCTGCAGGACAGCATAACACAAAGTAACACAGTTTGCTCAATTTTGTATGTAGAGATCAAATGCCATTTATCTGATGAAGAACAGAAGCCATTTTACTGATTTCACCTTTGTACTGGTAGTTCTCAAGGAGCAAAAAAAATCCCAGGAATATCACCAAATATACACTGTACCCACCCAAACCACTCAGTAGGAAAGAAAAACCACCAAACCAATAAACTTACTGTCACCTGGTCCACAGCCACCATGAAATCCCTTAAACCCTCTGTTTTGTGTACTAGCACCATCTACAGCACTGCGTTCTTGAAAACCTGCAACAATACAGCACAGCACACAGTAACTCACTTGGCTCACTTTTGCATCAGCACATCAAGTGCCTTTTACCCAGATGAAGAAAAGAAATCACTTCAACACTCTCACTCTTGACTGCTCACTCTCAGGGAATGAGCAAAGCCAGAAAGAAAGGCCAGTGTATGCTGCCATCAAACAAACCATACAACTTAACACTCACCTTGTCCAAATCCTTTAAACCCTCTGTTTTGTGTAACCGCATCTTCTTCAATTCCTTCTTGAAAACCTGCAGCACAGCATAGCACACAATCACTGACGTTTGCCTAATTCTAATGTGCAGGTCAAGCCCCTTATATCTGGTAATTGTTCTTCCCAGACCTTGTTTAATGATTTCACAAGAACTTCAATATAGAACTGAGTAATTTGCCTAAACATATGAAAAAAATGAAGACAGGAACTACTTTTTGCCAAGAAGTCTGACAGAAAACAGTACTGCTCTCCTGTACAATTTCAAAAAGTAAATCAAACATTGGGTCATTAAGTATTTTGACTTTACATGTGCATATGCTAATCAAGCCACAAACTTCAACTCTTCAGTAAGCATGCAGATCAATTAAGATTTCTGGTTCAAGGGCAACTGACAGCATTTGTCCCTTCATGGTTTTCTTAACTGGTACTATCAAGTGGCAATGCCAGTTGCTGCCTGCTATGAAGTGAGGACTTGAAAACATGTCTTTCTGATCTGCAGAGTTCTATTTTTTTATTAGTCAGAGTTGCCTATTCAATGAGCAGTAAGTATGTAGCATAGTTATTATTTCTAACACCCTTCCTTAGTCATTCTTCTGAGAAAAGGAGAAAAGAAATAAACGCATGCCTAAACATAAGTCATATGCATAACCAAGGTATTCCTCATTTCAGACTTAAGCTTCAGGTGTTATCTAAGGTGCAAACAAGCAGCTTAGATCATCAATTACTCCTCAGTCATTTTTCAGCTGAACACCCGTTCTATCATACTGTAATGACAAAGAGCATCATCTGATACAGGACACCATCGAGTTCTCCTAGCACAGCATCTGTGGCTTCTTTGCCACCAAAGCTTGGTGTGCATACCAGTATGTCAGTCAGTTTAGTTTTTCCACATCAGTTAGAGGTATAAAAATTACATCTTAAGGGCTCATATACAAATGACAGCATTCCAAGTATCCATATATACAACAAATCTTAAATACAGCTTACCAGTTACTTCACAACTGCCACTGGAGAGCCTACAGCAAAACTCCTTGACATTAGTGTCCGCACCAAATAAGCCTAGCATTCACCCACCATAACAGGGTTCAACAAAAAGGATGGTACAGAAGTGGTAAAGAATTTTTTCAAAGAATCAACTGTGCTATGTTTGACTGGGATAGAGTCAATTTTCTTCACAGCAGCTGGCACGGGGCTGTGCCCTGGATTTGCTGGAAACACTACCAATAACAAAGGCATGTTTTAAGCTAGAGCTGAGCAGTGCTCACACTGAATTGGGGCCTTTTCTGCTCCTCACCCCACCACACCAGCACGAGGGGGTGAGGGAGCACAAGATGGGATGGGACAGAGCTAGGAAAGCTGATCCCACCCCATATGGCATCAAGCCTAGCTTATAAATCCAGGAAAAGAACGAGAAGAGGAGGGCATTTGAAGTGATGGCATTTGACTTCCCAAGCCATGGTCACGCATGAGGGAGCTCTACTTTCATGGAGCTGAACCTGCCTGCTGACTGAAAGTGGCAAATGGCAAAATTTAATGAATCATACACAATCAGCCATTAGAAATACAACCACTACTGGAAGTTACCTTTGGCTGCAAAATTTCTTCCTCTACCAAAACTACTCACTGGCTGATGCTGTGAGTTCACAAATTCATCAGTACCTACAATTAAAAAAAATAATTAAGTTAAAATTCAAAGCTATATTTGACTCATTAGTAGTTGCATGTTACTATGTAATTGCAGTAAATAAGGAAACACTGACAGTCAAAAATAAAGCCTACTCATTATGTTAACTATCTAATTTGGTGCTACCTATGGGGGTCCCATGAAAACATCACAATAATATTGTATTTTCCTTTAATCCTGTACAATGCTGAAGGGACCAACTCTTCCAAACATCAGTAAAGTCAGAAGTGCCCTTCACATACCAAATGAGTCTACACTTGAATTAAGGACAGGTGAGGTGTCATTTGGTCTCTCAAGCAAGCTAACCTGCAGAAAGAGAAAAGGCACAACAACATGACGACTTTAGGCCTAACAAAGCACATAAATACAAACACAGCTACTAAGTCACGCACTTGAAAGAAGTTGCCTTCTGCATCTTCTGAAAGATGCATTTCACACTAAATGGCATACTGGTTGCATCTGAAAGTTACCAAAAATCACATTATACAGAGCTGACATGTCAAGCTCACTTAAGCACACAACAATCTCTAGTACCTGAACAAAACATCAGCAAGTAAATTGCTAGTGCAGAGAAAAACTCCTCTCTTCGGTAACAGTCAACTCCTATGGCTGCCTACCATATTTCCAAATATAGCAAGAACAGGGAACGCCACTGCCCAGCATCCACTCCGCAGGGACACGGGTTGGAGGAAACAAAAGGAAAAGAAACAAACATACTCTATCACCACAGCTGCCCCTCCTACTCATACCTTCTCAAAGGATGGGAGTAACGCCTCATCCCCTATCTCCGCATTCCAGTCTTCCTCCATCACGCTGCGCCCTGCCAGACCTGCTTGCAGGAAACAGAACACATCAGCGCCCGCCTCCCGCCAGGCTTCGGAGCGTACCGCCAAACAACAGAAAATGGCGACCCGCACCGAGGCTCGCCGACGCCTGCGGGCGGGAGTGAGCGCGCCAGGCCCGGGCAGTGCGCTGGTGGGGATGGAGGAAAAAGCACCTCGGCCGCGGAAAAAGCGCCCCGCTTCTCTCAGGGCAGCCCCTTTCCTACCTCCGTCCCACGGCCGACAGCACTGCGAGCCGCAAGAAGATGGCGGCTAGCGCCGAGAGCCCTCAATGCGGCCACATGTACCTCTGCCGCCACGTCACGTGCCGCGCCCGACGGCCAATGGGCGCGCGGCGCGGGCGGGCTCCGCCCCGGCCCCTCACGTGCGGCCGCTGCGGCGGGAAAGGCGTTGCCGAGGCCGGGCGGGCCTGGAGCCGCCGAGCCGCAGCTGGTGCTGGGATCATTTCACTGCCCGCACCTTTTCCAAGCGTAATACCCAGGATGTGCTTCTGCGGGAATATAAAAAAAAAATAAAGGAAAAAAATGTTGTGTAAAACAAAACAAAATTAACTCTCCTGGATAACTCAAACTTTAGAACGACACCTCTTTCACACTACTTTTTTGTTATACCAGACTTGTAGCTGAATTCCTGGCTCAGGCCGTGATGCTGGAGCAGAAGAGAGCATGGATTGCACTCCTGTCAGTTCAATTCATCTACTAAAATCAGCAGCAAGTAGGGTTTCCAAGCTGCCAGTGCAGTGTCTGTCTTCTCTGTACCTCTTTTCATGCTGTGAGATAACATAGCAATGCTTATTCATAAAAACATTAAGGAATGTCCTATGTAATTTCATAAACATGGTAAAACACATTAAAACCTGCTACACCATGTTCAACAGATTTTCCTTGTCAGAAAAACAATTTGAAAAATGATGTGTCTGTTCAAGAACTTTAATGCCTTCTATTGCAGAGAGAAGTGACACCAGATCTGTATTTCTGCAGTGAACATCTGAATGTTTAGCAGGCGCTTTGAGCATCAAGGCAAATTCCTGCAGCAGTTGGGAAATTTTGGAAAGTGGTCTTTGAATTAATGCTTTTGTTATTTTCTCATTAGCTATCATCTGTTAAACCCTTCCCTTTACAGCTGTTCATTTTTCAGGAGCATCAACACAGGACTCAGGTTAGAGTACAAAGTGGGTAAGAGACATAACCAGCTTCTCTGTCTCAAGGTGAGGTTAAATCTGCCCCTCTAGATTTTATATGTGTGTGTGTATCCAATATGCATAGTGCTGGGAATTACCAGCTTTCAGTAAGTATTCAGTCAGACACATAATGTCCAAGGATGAACAATCTGCAGTGGGAGCATCTCTGTGGGAAGTGTGTTAAGCTGTTCACAAGTTCCCAAACCAGCATCTGAAACTAGCAGACTCTAGGGAGGTTCATGAGTGAAATTTCACCCACTGTGGTAACCATTTTACTTTTTGCCTAAACAAGGAAGCAGAGTAAGCTGCTTCATGAGCCAAAATGGTTTCTGTTTGCATCGCACTGAAGCTCTGTTTTGGATGGGCAGAAAGAAAAAGAGCAGTGTGTCTGTTCTCCTGAGAAATTTATGGTTAGTGGCAGATGTGCTACTCTGACACATCTAAGCCAAACTGAAAGCTTTCAAATTGTTCCTCCTCCTTTCCAGGAATAGGAACCATTCCTTCAGCTTTGCCAGTGTAACTTGATGTTCAGCACTCCATACAGCTTAAGTTAATACTTTTAATAGTAGACACAGGGAGCTACTATGAATGCAGTCATAGTAGCAGATCTGTAATCCCTGGTGGGTGATCTCAGTTAATTTTAACTACAATCAGATGTCACAGCCTCTAACTAGTAGATAAACTTGGAGAGTTATTTTCATTCCTTGTTCCTTTGACTCCTCAATCTCTACGGCCTCCAGATTACTTTCCACAACACTAGGAGAAGCCAAACTATGACATTTTGTGAATGGCAAGAAATTACATGGTAGTGGTAACTAATTTCTTCAACTCAGAGGATTATTTGGAGAGCTAAATATTCCAATATTCCCCCCCACCCCCCCCACCCCCCCATGGCTGCTAACAATTCAATGTAAACCATGGTGTCAGCATACAAGTTGCACAAGATTTTTACAGACTACCCTCAAGGTAATTTTACCCAACCAGCCCTACTCAAGCAGAGTCATGTGCTTGAGCAAAACCAGAACAAAGTATTATCCAACATATGTAAACAGCATAATATGGAGTTGCAGCTAACCAGAAAAACATATAGAAGTATTTTACGAAAACTTGTAAGAATTTACCCCAAGTGTGAGTGCAACCCCTTAAAGTGAGGAAGAAGAAACCAGCAATGTAAACATCATATTCCTCTCAGAGATGGGCTCCAGATGCTGATAACCTGCTGTAATTTCCTTTCCTCTAACCACTGCCCAAGAAAGAAACCAGCAACCTCATGGACCAGAGTAGCTGCAGAAGGGTGACCACAGCACCAAGAACAGGGGGAAGGAAGCATTTATGTGCATAGGAGGTATACTTTCCCTTTGCAACACATAAGATTTTGAGGATAGCATAGCTATATATAAGCTATATATAAGCATCTATAACTTAAATGCTATCCTGATGTATTATCAGTATATTTCAGAAAGAGACCTGAAGTCTTTTCTAACAAAATCCAACATCCTCCAAGTTTGTTAGCTATGTGACCATGCTCTGTTTCATCAATGGGGAAGGTTATTAATTCTTTTACTATAATGTTCCATAACATTTATTGTAATATGCACAAATTCATAAATGTCAATTTTATGAATTTGTGCATATTACAATTATAACTGCAAGTGCAGGGTAAAGTATTACTTGAGGCAGTAAAAAGAAGATTCAACATAAGATGGTAATTTCTTAGAGCTGGATTTAATACTCCCTTTGTCTTACAGATTTGCCAAGGGCTTCAAAATTAGTTTAGGGTCCCATTTTTCTCCTGTCCAAGCATGTAGGAAGAGACACTCTGCCCAGAAGCTAATGTGTCATCAGAAGAGAAAGCCAGAACACAAACACTGCAGGACAGAGACTGAACAGCCTTTTGTAAAGTCAGCGGTGGCAGCAGATTTAATGAGGGAACAGGATGAATCTACTTCTGCTAGGCTTATAGTTCTTACAATAAAACACTTTTCCTAAGCATAACTCAAGAACTGTAGTGGGTTACCAAGAATGCAATGAAACAAAGATCATCCATCTGCTATAGTATTGATTTATACAAGTCTTTCACAGCATAGGACACAGAAGACTGGCCTGCAAGCGTGAGACTAGAAGCTTGCAAGGTGAAAAAAACAGTTCTTTACACGTCTAATTTTGTGGCTTTCAGTTTAATTTACTTTCATAGCACCAGTACGTGGTGTTAGCATTGTATTTAAAGTTCCTATGATAGCAGCTGGGCAGACTGTTTGATTCATCAGCCAAAATCTAATGGCCAAAGCCCACAATGTACACTTGGATTCTAGGAGTGCATCAGACACTAAAGACGATGATGAATTTCCTGGGTACAGAAGTAAGAGGTTTGGTCCCAATGAGCTTGTGTGCAGCTGGATTTCAGGATGATCAGTAGTGTTAAGTCTGCTGCCTCATTTCCGTCAGCAGTCTGAAATTCAATTGCCCAGCAATTTTCTTGCAGAACAGTCCTGCAGTCCGGCTGCTAGCCATACATTATGTTTTAGACTTTACTTGAACAGGAAGTACAGGGGGTGATTTGTGTGTAGCCTGTTTTGTAATATTGTCACATGGGGAAGCTCTCTCTGCTGTCTTCCTTGCAATTCAGCAGTTTTTTCCAAGCATGAGCTATAAATACCCCTAGATTCTGATATTAACTATGGTTTCAACTATGAAAAGGAATATCTGAACTTGATTTAAGTAGTACCAAATTAAAGAGAGAAAGAGAGAGAGAGAGAGGGAGAGAGAGAGGGAGAGAGAGAGGGAGAGAGAAGGGAAGGGAAGGGAAGGGAAGGGAAGGGAAGGGAAGGGAAGGGAAGGGAAGGGAAGGGAAGGGAAGGGAAGGGAAGGGAAGGGAAGGGAAGGGAAGGGAAGGGAAGGGAAGGGAAGGGAAGGGAAGGGAAGGGAAGGGAAGGGAAGGGAAGGGAAGGGAAGGGAAGGGAAGGGAAGGGAAGGGAAGGGAAGGGAAGGGAAGGGAAGGGAAGGAGGGAGGGAGGGAGGGAGAGAGAGAGAGAGAGAGAGAGAGAGAGAGAAAGAGAGAAAGAGAGAAAGAAAGAAAGAAAGAGAGAAAGAAAGAGAGAAAGAAAGAAAGAAAGAAAGAAAGAAAGAAAGAAAGAAAGAAAGAAAGAAAGAAAGAAAGAAAGAAAGAAAGAAAGAAAGAAAGAAAGAAAAGAAAGAAAGAAAGAAAGAAAGAAAGAAAGAAAGAAGAGAAAGAAAGAAAGAAAGAAAGAAAGAAAGAAAGAAAGAAAGAAAGAAAGAAAGAAAGAAAGAAAGAAAGAAAGAAAGAAAGAAAACAACCTCAGCAACAATCAAACCAAACTACCAAAAATCCCCCCCTAGAAAAACCAAACCAAACCAACCCAGGATTAAAAATAGTGAATTTCTAAAATGTATTGCTGGGCATGCTTTCCCTGTTGTTTAGTCTGCTTCGTGTGCTCTGCTCAGTATGAAACACCTCGCTGAGCAGGTCAGGACGCCCTGGACAGATCACTCCGTAGCCAGTCACGTGAAGACCAGCACGGTTTGTTTTGGCAAGGGTCATGTAGGGATTTTGTCACTATACCGACCGCAAAAGCATGCAATCAAATGAGTGTGTGGGGAGAGGTTTGGTGTTGTTCTGTTTTGTTTTTTCCTTTTTGGTGGTGTTTGTTTGTTGCTTATTATTATTATCATTAGCGGCATCTCAGCAGGCAACACCAGCAAGTGCAAATCTTTTCTTCCCGGCACTCGGTTCACGCTTGTCCGTACGGTGAGGCCCTCGCCTGGCGGCCCGGCGACACCGCCCCGCCGCTTCCTGGGAATCGTAGTCCTGCGCTCCGCAACGCCGGGGCAGCTTCCTCGGCGCAGCCGCTCCAGGGACTACGCGGCCCGGCACGCCCGGAGCCCCGGCACGCCCGGAGCCGCCGCCGCGCTTCCTGTGGCCGCGGCGGGAGCGCCGCGCCGCCGGGGCCGAGCCGCAGGTACAGGAGCCGCAGGTACAGGAGCCGCGTCAGGCGGGGCGGCGGCGGCGCCCGGGCGGGGCAGCTCGGAGCGAGCGGCCCTTGCGGATCTCGGGGCGCGGGGCGGCTCCGGAACGCAGGGAGGCGGCGGTGCCGGGTCCCCCTCCGTGCTCTCTCCGTGTTCCCCCGCCCGCCCGGCTCGGGGGCGCGACCTGCGGGGCCGGCCGCAGGCACTGACCAGCCGCAGGGCGCTGACCAGCCACGCCGTGTTCGGGGGAACGCGGGCAGATCGTCAGAGCGGGGGCGGAGGTAAAGGAACAGCATGGGAGATTTTTGGGCGGTCCGTGAAGCAGGGAAATGTTTACATCGGTTTTCACGGGCCTGAGGGAGAACCCGTTAAGTTAAAAACCAAAATCGTGTTTAAAATGTAAGTTAGCCTAAGGTGATAGTATTTCGTTTCTGTAAGTATTTATCTGCAGTGCCCACAAGTGTATAAATTATACGAGCTTTATCCGTCGAAGACAAATCTTGTTGGACATGCTGGTTCTTTTTAATTTTACTTAGATTTATCATTTGGCATTGACCTGTTCGTTCAGTCAGAGCTACACGAAAGCTCAGCAGAGGTTCAGCTTGTGTTTTCAAAAGTTCTTTTTTCCTCAAAAAGTTGCTAACTTACGTTGCTTATACAGTTTTAATCGCTTTTAACCAGTGCAGTTGTAGGAGAGTGTGGACAAGCTGAGGTGTCTGTAAGGTGCCACAAGAGGCGGCATGCTGTCCCCGTTTTAAGGAGCTCTTAATGTATGCTGCTACTTTCATGACTAATGTAGCATTCTTCAGTTCCTTCTGACTGAGGATTCACTCCAGGAACTGAGGAAATGTGCTGTCCTGTGTTGAAGTTCTCGTCTTTCAGTGTGGACTGTGCTTATTTCTCATATGTGCGCAGCCTGCAGCTTGCTTGAGTATTATGCCTTGAACTGTATTCATCCTGCTCAGAATTTAAGAGAAGACCAGGTTACTCCAAGTGGCACTTTAAAAAAATAATTTCTGTGTTTGAACTAAATACTTCGATTAGCAGATTCTGGTATTTAAACCATGAGTGTGAGGTGCTTTTTAGAAATAGTGACTTTTAATAAGAAATGAAGTATAAATAGCTCTCAGTGTTCCAGCTGCTGTTTGTACAGCACCATAATGGCATGGTGGAGGCTGTGGGAATTGTGATCCTCTCAGCCTTTCTCCTCCTGCCCACTGTGGGTGGTTCTCTGATAAATACCAGCTAAGCACAGTCCATGCTTATGGGATGGTTGAGATGATTGACTAACTGAACACAGTTTTGTTCCTGCCAGGGTAAACCTGTTTGCTAGCTCTCTTGCATGGCCTGGGCTGTAACTCTGAATGATCTGTCTCATCTTGAAGTTTCGTCACACACATGTAAAACTGAGCCATAAACTGCTGTTGTTAAATTCACAGTGGAAGCCAACTAATACGGTTTTGCTATCCAGTGCTAACATTATTGGATCACGGGCTACAGTGAGGTTTCTAAATCTACCATATCCTTGTCTTCTCTCCTTCATGATTTTAGATTTCAAAACCAGGTTGAGAGAACCTGAAGACAGTGAAAGCAGAAGCTTATAGGACTGAGCCAGTGAGGATTAAAGGTCCAGATTACCATCTAAAAGTCATGTGGAGTGTAGTGCAGAATGAGACTGGGGAAAAACAACTTGCATAGACTTAGGTGTTGCTTCACAGTTTATGACCAGCAACAGAAAACCTGGATTATTAAATTCTGATCTACTTGTTTCCTTTTCCTGCCCTTCTGATGTAGTGCTTCAGCTTGCAGAGCAATAGAATGTTCTGTAGGCATAGATAAAAGAGAGGTTAGCCTGGTTAATTCTTCTTCATTTTGCTTTTCTGCTTACAGTTGTCCTTAAAAACTGTACTGGCTCCAGCTCCAGTCTTCACATGTGTCATAGCTGCGTCTATTTGTAGAGCAAATTTGCTGGTCATAAGCTTGCTGGTCATGAACTCAATTGTTATCAACAATAGGTACTTTAAGTTGTTTTTGCAGACCCAGCTTCTAAGAGACCATAATGAGTCAAGTGAGCACCAGCTCCACAAGCCTCAAATCATGCTGTCAAGCCAAACTTAGTGCATGATATATTTTGGATTATTTTTCTTAATGGAATACTATAAAATCTGGGTTCTTTCTTTACAGCAGTAGCACAGAAAAAATGAAACTGGTGATCACTGTTGTCAGCATTTATCAGGCTGACTCGTAAAGCACAAGTATTAACAGGCTTTAAGGAAGGGATGTGCGTTTGATGTTTGCTTAATCTGTTTTACAAACCATGGCCTGTGGAAGGAAGGGATGTCTATACTGTGGTCTTATGGAAGATTCTAGCTAAAACCACTGACTGTTTGGGATTTGAATTTATTTCAATTTTCAATTCAAGCATTAGGAATTAAAATTTTTATCTGCATTTTTATGGCTAGATCTGAAGTGTGATTTAAATTCTTAAGAGAGATGCAAAATACAGAACAAGTGAAGGGGATCTTTGTTTTGTTTTGTTTTGATTTTTTTGTCAGGGGTATCAGCAGGATAAGCTAATGGAAGAGGATTGACAGTATGCATTTAGGAAGGGATAGAACTGTGTCTGCTTAACTTGGGTTGGTGTGATTTCTGAGATTGGGCCTTTATGTTATATTTCTGTGAGGATGCAGAAGGATCATACATACCTTATTCTTTCTGTCTTCTTCCATTGCCATTCTGGGTTTCAAACAGCCGGCACTACACTTCCTTGTCTAGTGCCAGCTCTGGTTGTCATCTGTCTTTCCATCAGCCTGACATTTTAAAGCATTCTGAAAGATGGAAGAACAGATACTTCTACCATTGTTGTTTGAAAGTGTCCTGGCTTCTGACATTTTTGTTTAAAGGAGTCCTACCTGAGGAATTCTTGAGGAGATAGCAGAAATGAGAGCTGTTAAGCTCATTATGTTTGTTGAGCTGCAGAAAGACCACAGAAAGTTCCATGTGAGGCCTGTATTCAATCTGAGTAGAAATCCATTAGTTTAAAAGTGATCTGCTCCCCACTCTTCCATCAGGAGTGGTTTAAATGCGTGTAATAGTTGTTATTAATGCATTATTAAACCATTTATTACCTTTTATTCAGAAGACCTGGACACAGTAGACTGCAATAATGTGATCCTTATTATGGGCAATGTACTGGAACCGGAATAAACTGCATATGTGTCTGCTGAAAAGTTTGAAGTAATTTAGTGAAACAGTAGGCTCTTACAACTGATAGATTGTTCTCAGCAGTGCCATTCCACATTAGAAATACAGCTCCTTCAGAAATTTATGTTTTATTCATACAGCCTAGTTGTGGAGCTAAAAGAGATTAAGAGCTGGATAGAGTGTTTTTAAAAAATACTGTCCCCACTGTACATGCCTCATGATGTTTGCATTATGGAATGAGAATTCTCAAGTGGCATGTTGAAGTTATTTACTGGTGATTTTCAGCCCAGAAGCTTGTGAAATCATGGGACTCTACCAGTGTTAAATTCATAGCAGGGACATAGTTTTGCTTAACTCAGTGGATTCATTTCTTTTTTTTTTCTTTTTTTCAGGCTAGATTAACTGACAGAATCTAAAAAGAGACATATTCACCAAATATGGAAGAGGATACCAAACCTATCTTGGTTCCTGTGGGAGGTGATGAAAACAGTTATGGAATCATGAATATACAGTTTAATCCAGAAGACTATAAGTGCAAAAGGTATGAGGAAAGATGAACCTACGTAATTACTGCAAGGCAAAGAGTTGTTTAATCTTTGTTTTTCACAACAGAATCCTACAAAGACAGAAGATTAAAGTTGGGAAGCCAGGATCTCAGTGCAAACAGTTCCTACTTTGGCACTATATGATAGTATTTTATTTCCAAGCACTGGGTGAACAGATGTTCTTACTATGTTTCTTTTTATAAAGATAAGGTTTTTCTCTTACCATTATTTCAGAGAGAGTTCTCCATTGAGAGCTCTTTGTGAGGCTTTTAAAGTGCTCTTCAAACGTGGAACAGCATGTGTGTATATAGTGGAGTGTGTTTTTATTTTTTATTTAGGACAACTAGCTGAAATGTTGAGACTATGCAAGCAAGTTTGCCCAGTGTTGCTGTCAGTATGTGTAGATGGTGCTGTATGCATTCTGCAGGTGATGCTGGAAAAACACATTATTTGCTAGTACTAAGTGAGCTTTTACTGCTTTTTAAGAAAAACAGTGTAGTACTTTGTGAGAGTGAGCAAATGTGAAAAATTCATCAGTCCAGCGTTATTACTGTGCCTTCAAAAATAGTAACTCTGGCTGAGTTGTTATTTTACATGTTTTCTTAAGAGTTTAAAAAGGGTTTGGAATGAAAGACGTCCTGTGCTGCAGTTAAGATTTTTTGTGGGCTAGTTGTAGAACCAAAACTGAGATCAGAATGGGACCTGCCCTCCTAATAGATGAAGGCATCAACTTTCCATTTTTAGGTGAAGGAATAGCACTGTAGCACCTCTTGGACCAATTTATGGTTAATTTTTTCCTATTTGCATCCATCATATTTCAGTAAAGCAATTTTCCTGAAAGAACTGAAGGTGGCACTGTTGCATACAAAATCCTGTTGGCAGAGGGCAGCTTCAGCAAAAAAAAAGTTCTTGAGGATAGTGCTTTGATGCTGTCAGCCTCCAGCTTTGGGAAGCTGTGAGAGCCTATGAACATCCTCTTCTCTGCAAGTAAAGGAAGGAGGATAAAGGTCTAAGTGAATCCAGGGGAACAGAGGGAGCACAGGTCTAGAAGCACACAGAATTGTGTTTATAAAGGCTAGAAAATGGTAGGGTACTTGCAGGTGGCAAAGGCAACTGTGAATGAACGTAAATTAAATCTTTCTCCTTTTGTGGAATATCTGATCCCTTCCTGTCATAAGAAGACTGCTAATTTGTACGTATGATTTTCAGGAGCAAATTAAACATAAATTGTTTTGGAGGAAGTTTGTGTTCTGTTTGAGGGGCAGTGCGTTTCAGGTGTTGTGATGATGCAGTAGCAATAAGAGAGGTTTTTGAAACACCTAAATGCTAAGACTCACTTTTCTGAGTGAGGTTAGGTATTGTTTCCATATTCTGTGGTTGGGTTTTTTCCCTGTGATTTCTCAAGTCTGGAGACTCAGCTTCATAAAAGATCATAGCCTGTGGCATTTGGTTCCCTTGCTAAAAGCAGAAGTGTGTACTTGGATTGTGTGCCCACATTCACAGCCTCCAGTTCTGCAGATCTGCCTAAATGTCCTCTCTTGAGTTCTTTCTCCCGTTTTCCACGACCTAGTCTTTTTGCCTTCCAGGTATGCAGAGGCACAAGGATGAAGGTCAGGAGGCCTGGGATATCAGAAAGGCCTGGAAATAATAGAGGGGTCAAATAAGCTTGAAGTTCTCTTCTGTACTAGAACAGGCAGCCCCCACACTTCAAAAGAAGAAATAAGGAAGAAGAGGCCATTGGAGTCTGTGTCAGTCGTGGTCAGAGCAAGTGGACAGTTTGAAGGGCTTCTTCATTAAACCTTCAGGGAATAGTGGCTCCTGGGAATGAGAATTGTTAGGCATTAAAGTATCCAGAAGCAAAATGCAGTAGTACAATGCAGTGTGTTTTTGCTCTTACTTTGTTCCTGTTTTTTAACTTGGTATTCTAGATCTCAAGTGAATGCTTGGTAGCTGTGCTTTGATTGAGGTAGCTCTTCAAGTGTTGTGTGTGATTTGTAGTAATTACTGTTTGTCTGTCTTAGTGCTTTTCTATACTTTTGTTTGGGTTGTTTGACATTTGAGGAATTTGCATAGTTATCTGGTTTTCTTAACAGCTTGGAGGATTTGGGATTTTTTGAAAGGAATGCTTTTCAGTGTTTACATAAGAACAATAAGCTAATTGTTTTTTAGTGTTGTAAATTACTTTGTGTAGTATTGTTTTGCAAGTTTGAGGGAAATATAAAGCCACTTTTAATCCATTTAAAAAGAATGTTATTGTTCTTCTTTCTTCACCGTATTCAGTATGTTTTTCCCATTTTATAGCTCCCTTTAAAAACTAGAATATCATTCCTGCATTGGCTTATTGGTGATTTTTGTATGGAAAAGAGGGTGTTTCTTGTTTTCTTCAAACTGCTTCTTAAATCTGTTCATTGTCAACAGATACTGCAGTTGTCAGTCAGGAATACTTGAATCTTCAAAGAAGCAATTGATGTTTTGTGCTGGTTCTTTTGCATATGAAAAAACTTGGCAATGCCTCCTGCTAAAGAGGGATCAAGGATTCTGCCTTTTTTTCCTATTCTTTTTTGAAGTCCCACACGTTAGCAGAATGTAGGAGGCATCAGTAAGTGAAATTAAGCAGCTGTAAATTAAACAGTGTCTGTAGATGGCAGAGAAGCCTTTTTAATGCAAAAGTGGTTGATTGCCTTTATTTTCAAAGTTCTTTTAACTTAGGAGAAGTCGGAACCTGTGCAAATCTATCCTTTCTGCATTCATTATGCCTTCACCACTCCACGCCAACGTGATCATTTTACACCATTGCTTGCTTTCCCTGTTTTTCTCTGTTTTTCTATTTTGCCAACATTTTTGTAAATTCCTACTATTGCTTCTTCTTAATTGGAAAGAATTGTGACCTTAATTAAGAACCTTCTTATTTCTTGGTAAGTGACGAGTAAAATAGCTGTGTTTTACAGGGAAGAGGAATAGTGATTGAAGTGTGGTGTGGTAAAGCTTATGATTCCTAATTTGTTAAAATGTGCCAGCAACTCCATTATGCTTCAAAAGGTTATTTTACTTCTGCATCCAACATTTTAAGAAACTTGTGTTTCTCATGCTGTAATTACTATAATGGTGATATAAATGCAGAAAAAATTAGGAAAAGTGTGTTGCGAAGAGAATGAAGATCTTACAAAATAACTGTAAGCGCACTGTTTTAATACTTCAGTAAATTCAGACAGCTTAGAAAGTAAAAACCAAATTACTTGTGGAATTCTTTGTTACAGATTTCCTTAAGAGAAGCACACAGGTATCTGTAATCACAGAGGATCCTGAGTTGGAACAGGCTCACATGGATCCTTATTTCCAACTCCTGGCCTTTCACAGGACAACCCCAAGGAACAGATCATGTACCTGAGACTGGTGTCCAAATGCTTCTTGAGCTCTGACAGGCTTGGTACCATGGCCAGTTCCCTAGAGAGCCTGTTCCAGTGCCTGGTGTTCCTATCCAGATATGTAGTTGCCAATTAAGAAATAGCTACCTATTCTGATTACTTCTTCTCCTTTCCTTAGTTCCCAATACAGTGAATCAGTTTTACTCCTTAGTTTGTCTTGTGCCATTTGCAGCATTCCTTTAATAATTTGGTAACTCAGTAAGGCAATAAAGCTGTACGAATTTCATTGCTTTATTTCTCTGTAACAATCCTATTGCATCCCTAAAAAATAAATGATTGATGTGGGGTGTCAAAGAAATCTCTGCAGTAAGCTAAAGTGGTTTCTTTTGGTCTCTTTGGAGGAAAGAAATGATAAAGCATCCTGTAAAGAAGGTTTTCTCTATTTGTTTAAAAATTAAAAGCTTGTCTAAAGTCATTAATACTGTCATGTAGAGCTAAAAGACTAATGGTACAAAAAACCTCTATTATACTGTCATAGCTGAGTACTTAGCATGTTTTTGATTAGTTCTCAAGAACCAGTTGTTTGATGTTTAAAAATACTTCAGCAAAGGTACTTGAAAAGTAGTATTATTTAGTCTGAAAGTTCTTGAGGTATGTGTTAGTATTACTCCTTCATTGCCCTACAAGATGTAGTACATTGCTGATAAGTACATAAGATGAATGTAGCACCCTTATACAAAATTTTACATAGTTGACTAGTGTTCTTGTTATGCTGTTCCCTCTAGCCCTCCAAATCCAACACTTGAACTTTGCTTATCACAAGGGAACAATGTTAATCATGAGCATCTCTTTTCATTTTCTTTGCTTACAAAATTGCTACTGAAGTTAAAAATGCGAGGAAGTTTTGACAGAAGCACTCTTTCTTTTCCTGGACCAGCTGTAGAGAATTAACTGTCCTTTTGTGAGAGCAAGAAAAGATGAGCGTAGCTGTAGGTTTTCTGGGAATGGTTTCTCAAAAATACACCTGCCTGGTGTAATGTATGGAAGATATGGACATCCTGCATGAGGTCCTGCAAGTTGTCCATTCTCATGGTCCTGTGGAAAACAGCTCTGTTTTACTGGTGTGTATGAAATTCAAGGGTGCCCTGGTAAAAGAGCACTGTTTCTCTGGCTAGCTGCTGAAACAGTAATTGTAATTGTGTCTTTCAGTGTGTATGAAATTCAAGGGCTGTTGTAGTTTATCTCAGTGCATGGAAATTGTCTGCATTGTTTCATCATAATCACAGTCGTGTAATCTCTCCCCTTCCCCCAGATCACACTGTCCAACATTCTTTTCATAAGCATTTTGCCACGTGAGAGATAGGATATAATTGCTTGTATAAATCACACTTTTTAATAGGAATGTATTGTAGCTGCTAATACTTGTATGTGCTTGCTAATACTTGCTGGTGCTTGCCTGCTACACATAAGGTCCCTAAATAGAATTTTTCAAAATATATCCCAGATTATATCCTACCTGCTTTGGGCTTTGAAAATCTCAGAGAGCTTGTTTGAGTCCCTGAGAAAGCTTCTCAGACTCCCATTTGAGGATGGCCTACAACCAGTCTTTCGTATGGGTATTGCTGGGAGCAATACCTTGACCTTCGTACTGAACAGGTGCTACCCTCTCCTAGTGGAGATCAGGGTAGGTAAGTAGCAGGCCTCCCAGCCTGCTCACATAGCTTCTAGGGGTTGCCCAAGTTCCTCAGATTGATGTTTCCGAAGAGATCTACAAATAACGTAAAATTGATTGGTGGTCAGTATGTTTTAGCAGTCCCTTGCTCAGCAGGGCTAGTGGTGCAGTGGTACCCTGGGAGAAATCAAATTAAATGGTGCTTTACATAATTTTCATTCTCAACAGGTGCACAGTAGCAGGGATCAAGAGGGGAACTAGCCAAAGTACTGGCAACAATAAACCCCTCTAGTCAGGAAGCAGAAGCAATAGGTACATACAATTTCATGGGGATTGTTTAATTTTATTTTCCTCACCCATAGATTAGATTCTGGATCATACCCTTTTGTTTTGTGCTAGACCATAAGTTGTTTGTTTAATCCAGATTCTGTTCATAATACTGAAGAACATGAAATGTCTTTCTTTAAACAATTTCTTACCTACAGATAGGTTTTTACTACACATAATTTATTTTATTTATATTTGTTTGGTCATTGACAACACTGCCTTCCCCACAAAATTGGATGCTGTATGCATGGTTTCTGTTAATTTAATTTTAAAATCATCCTTGGATTTCACCTGCATTGCTTTAGAAAATAATCTCTGACTGTCTTACACTCTGGAAGAATTTTATTTAATATCTGTGCTAGGAATTGCTGAACACCATTTTGAAAGAAATCTTTGTTACAGATCTGCCTACTCACTTTTAACCAAAGTGTGGACTTTGTCTCACTGTAACCTTTCCACAGTTGCAGTGGAAGTTCATGGGGATATACTAATGATGTTAAATGGAGATGAGGAAAGAGAGGAAGGTCTTCACACTATGCAGTTGCTGTATAATTAGCAAAACACTTAAGTGTTCTAAATATAGTGCATGTCAGCAATCCAAAAAGAAAATAGCAGAGAGATGACCAGGGGTGGGGCAGCATTTAAACAAGTTTATACAAGTTATTTTTCATGTTTTCATGACTACAGTCTTTATTTTACAGGTCTTCTAATGAAATAATTTTTAGCTGTGTCCAATGATTTGCTCAACTTAATAAATTTTAAGCTAACATGAGTAAAGTCCTTTGGAACTGAAAGTCCATGAGTATTTTTGTATATTACCTACATGTGGAGTGAGTTAGCTGCATGTGCCTGTGTTTTGCATAGTAAAGCTATTACTTAAAATTTATTTCTGCTAAATTGAGATATCTTTATAAATTGTTTATAAGAACACCACAAAAGCACACACATAAAACATGTATTTTCCCCATTATGTCATAATCATAGGAAGAAGAGTCAATTGAGAATGTTTTAAAAATTTAAAAGTGTTCCTTTTCATTTCAATAAGTAGGAGACAACTTAGCAAATCTAAACCATTCTTTTCCATGATGAAAGAATATGTAAGAATTAATTAAGTTTAAGATAAAAGAAAGAATGAATTTGTGGAGATGGACGTTTGTATTCTCTATTTTCCTCTTTTGTGAGTCAGGTTTTCTTACTTTCATAGATACTCCCACCTACTGTCTCCCCTTAAGCACACAGGAATAGGAACCTATCTTCCAGTCTTAGGAAGACAGAGCAAAGAACTTCAGGACTGTATTTCTTATCTTCCTTACAGATAACATGTGGTGTCACAGTACAAATGAGTAAATGATTAATTGGGAAAAAGAATGGGAAGTTTTGTATGGATGTTATTGAGAGCTGGGGTTAGAGGGGTTGCCCAAGTTCCTTTGTAGTCTGAGACAGAAATGGGTATTGAAAAACAGTAAATTCAAATAGATTTTGCTCATATTACAGAATAAATGGCATTGCTTTATTGCTGACCTACTTTCTGTTGTTAGTAGTTGGAAGTTTGTTGTGATCTCTGCTTCTGTGGGTTTATGAGTGATTTACACATCATCCTGGAAGAGGAAGATCAGAAAGCCATTGTGCTAGTTTTAGAAATTAAATTATTGCTGAAAGAAAAAAAAAAGCTGTTAAGGCTTAGAGGACAACAGTGTCCTGTCTCGTTTGAGAAATTAGCCTCTTAGTGCTAGGAGTCAATGTTGTTTTTAAGCAAGAGCATAATATGCTATTGTATATATTCCTAACTCCTACTGAGAAAAAATATCTCAGCAATATCATGATTCGGACACATTTGTCTGGTAGTGCTCCTTGCATGAAGGTGTATGGTGGTGTAACTTTAGGAGCAGCTTTCATTGTGCTTGCTCTGTACCTCTGTGTGTGCAGAGAAAATGAGGGGCATATGGTGTTCCTGTTTTCTCCTTCAGCAGCTGTGACCATGCCTGCAGTCTAACTCAGGCATGTGGGGTAGAGGAAAGGGAGACATAGTCCATTCCCCGTTGCCTTGACTTCAAAATATATATGACCACATGGACTTATTTGGGCTTGGTTCCTTCCCCACACAATTCCATATAGTGTTTTCAGATAGATTAGTAGTTCCTAATCTTTTCCTATGTGGTCGTCACTGCCACCACTCATTTCTCTTTCTGTGCTTTCTGGTTCTACATTCTCAATGCTTTCTGTTTCTACCTCTGTTCCTCATCACCAGTTCTGGCAACACCAGTTAAAAGCACTAATAAGCTTGCCCAAGCTCATTAGCATGTATTTTTCTGTGTGATTCATTGTTGAAAACTAACAGCTGGATATTAGGTCTTATGTTAAGTTGCTCCACGGAATCTGGGCTGGAGGCCATTTTAATATGGATATAAACTCACAGTTCTTTCACAGATGGCAACTTCTCTCAATGGCATTGATGGATATTTTGTCATTTGTCTTGTGTCAATGAATGACAAAACCATCCTGAGTATTGCTGAGTTGCTCTCTGAGTTGTATGTTGTGTTCTATGGTTTCAAAGGTTTTCCTTTCTTCCATTTTTCCCCCCTCCTTTAGACCATTTCATGTGGAGCCCACGAACATAGTCAGTGTGAATGATGACATGCAAAGAGTCACCGATGAAGCTTCAGCAATGAATAAGCGGATTCATTACTATAGCAGGCTCACATCCCCTGCAGACAGGGCATTGGTAAGGCAAAGACAGGGCCTCATTAAGTGGGTGGCCTCTGGCATGTTGGGTCTTACACAGCCTGGATTTATATAAGCAGCAGGACTAAAGGTTGGGGGAGAATTGTTCTGCAGCTTGCTTTGAAACAAGCATGTGGGAGCTGAGTGCCTTCAAAAGGTTTTGTTTTATCACAAGCTGCACAAGCTTCTTGTGCAATGCCTTCCCCATTAAAAGAAAATATACAAACAGTATTAATTTTATAACAGTGATCAAGGCTGCCTAGATTTCTCCCACCTATAAGATTAAAGCAGTGACTAGCTGCAGTAACTGAACTATTGAGCTAGCATGATCTGTTCATAGTGTGTTTACACATATTTTGCAGAAGAAAAATGCATTTTGCTAGCTGTCTAGCTAGAAATTCTATCAACTGTTTGTTGGTCTTTTCCCCCCAAGAAGAGAATTAGCATAGTACAACCTCCTCTTTCTCTTTTCTTTTCTTTTTTTTTTTTTAATTGTAATTTCCTGTGACTTACAGTAGTTGACTGCTGTGTTTGGGACAATTAGTTACATTGATGTTACTAATAAGTCTTGTTTTTTATCCATTTGTTAGATTGCTCCTGACCATGTCCTCCCAGCTCCTGATGAAATCTACGTGTACAGTCCATTAGGAACTGCTTTTAAAGTTGACAGTTGCACAGATGGCTACGGTAAAAACTCCAGTCTAGTGACAATGTATGTTAAACACCTTGCCCTATAATAGCCACAAAATGCATGATTATTGAATGTTCTATATTAACAACATAACTGTTGTTAACTAAGATGACAGTGTGAAGTAAGACTGGTTCTTAAAATATTCACTGGATTTTTTCTTCCTAGATTTATGATATGGAATACCATGATGGGTACATCCATATTAAGTATCCCATGGGGAATAAAACAGGTAAACTATGAAAAATGTATGCACCTGAAAATGTTTTGGCAGCATGGCTTACTCTTCTTTTTTTGTAGTATATTCACAAATAAAATGAATTGTATTTCTCCCTCTTAACAGGCAGGCTTCACTTCTGGAATTATTCTCATCTTACTGATGGGCATTTTGACTCTTTATTGCTGTTACAGAGTTGTGAAATCACGACAAATGATACGTAAGAAATCCAAAGCTTCATCGTGCAAATACTTTAAGTGTGAAATACCAATATGTATTAGATTCTGCTTGTATGTGTCTTTTACTATATGTTAGACCTGACCTGCAAATAAAAGCTGTTCTCTGAATATCTCTATTTTTGTAGTCTGTGTCTAAGCTCTGTGTGCTAAATGACTGTCTTCCCTTATTAGATATTCCTTCAGTTTCTTGGGACCTAGGTATTATAGCCAAACACAATCTCTTCTCAAGCAGGATTTCAAATGTTCAGTTACTAAGTTTTTGGGAACTTTGGGAGGTAGAGACATCTTTTCTCCATAAGCACTGTCCAGTTCTCTACACGTCTGATCAACTTGCACAGTGGAGCACCATGGGCTGTAGCTGTATCCCTTTGTGTTGTGTGCCTGTATTACCCTAATATTTATGTGTGTTCTGTGTTGAAAGCCCTCTCAGTACTATCAGCAGCTGAAGCAGTCACTGACAGCAGCTCTAATTAGAATATACTTTTATTGTTCAAAACTCACCTTGAGGCTCTTTGGTTGGTGCTTTTGTGCATAAACTAACATCTCACTTGCTCAAATAAAGACCGTAAAGACCTTTGTCAGTTTGTTACTGAACTCATTTCAGGGCAGAGGAAGAGGTTGAGGAATAGTTCATGATCTGGTCTACTTTGCCATAACTTCTGCAAAAGGCTTTAGCTGCAAATGCATGGTGGCATTTTTGCCATGTCTTATTTCAATGCTTCTGAAAATATTCAAAATAGTAGTATGGCCACAATAAAAATGTCTACTTTAGGCTTCTTCATTCAAACACTTAATAAGTGCTATATTTTAGTTACTGGCAGTTTTCTTAGTCCTTGAAAGCACTGTGAATGTGTGTCAGAGTTTTCTTTAAAAAACTCACATTTTGTCCTGAATAGTTCTATTGACTCTAATGTAACATTTTGTTTAGATGTATTTTGGGTTTTGTGTCTTTTTCAGCTTTAACAGATACCTCAAACTGGGAATTCCCAGATGTTTGCAAGTATTACTTTGGAGCCTTTGGTCAATGGTCAAGCCTCTTATTTTCTATGGTATCGCTTGTTGGAGCCATGGTTGTTTATTGGGTACTTATGTCCAACTTTCTGTTCAACACAGGGAAATTTATATACAGTAAGTATACATTTTTGTTTACATTTTACAGCAATCCTTTGTAAAGATCAAGACTGCCTTATACTGAAAAAAGATTGCGTAAAGTGGACAATCCTGATTTTCCTGCTACATTGCGTGAAAAATCAATTGAGAATAAATAACTATGTGTGGTGGTACGGGCAAAGTCCTCTGTGTTGTCAAAGCCACTTTTTCAATTTCTCTCTCAAAGTGTGGTTTCCTTGGTATAGTTTAAACAACCTAAACCTGGCTGCTTGTTTCCACTCTGTTTTCACTCCCCTTTGTTCGCATGGGTGTATCTATTTGAACAGCCATATAACAGGCTAGGCTGTTGAAATGATTCAGGATAATGAAAAAAAACACAGTTTCATTATAGATTTCAACAAACACACTTAAAATATTGCTATATAGGAAGTTTTTGCAAGCATCCATGAGGAAGCAGTGAACTCTATTGCAGTAAAAATGATTCTTAGTGTGGCATTGCTACAAGGTAAAACTGGGTTTTTATACCCTGGTATATGCACAGGCAGACAAGCATTACTGTATGTAATCACTGTAGAGTTGTGGGAATTGGTGATGGAATTGAGAGCTTTGAAAATCTGACTCATAGCGTTGACTAGGTTTGCTTAGATTTAAAATATTCTGTTTTGAAGGTTATTTCTGAGGCAAATAACAGCACAGACAGTTAAGCCTGTTAAACAGCATTTAATTAGAATTCCCATCATCCCTATAGGATGTACTTTACTATGTTGGTTAGTGACTGATGAATTTTATAGCTGACCTAATTTAAATGTTGTTACAGATGTTTCATTTTAGACTTTGGGTTTTTTTTAAAAAAGCTTGCCACTTGAATCTTAAATTACTCTAAATTAAATAATGCCAGTGCTAGTAAATAGCATTATTATTATAAATGGCATAACTAAAAATTAAAATGGTAAAAAGATCTTACTTTGTAGGAAAAAGCCCTACTTTTCCATGGGATTGGCATGTTACTTTATCCCTTACCTATGTTTGTTTGGAGTTCTTATTTAAGTTGTTGGTCTAAGATGACAATCACTGGCTTCTTGTCCTAACTTTTAATTACTAGGTAATAAAATGCATAATATGATGTAGGTTTGACACAGTGGCATCTTCCAACCACGTGTTTCTAAGTATTCTAAGCAGGAATTCAGTAAGTGCTCTGAGTATTCAGCAGCAGCTTATATTTTCTTTAATTCTAATACATTCGGGTGACTTCTTAAAACATCTGCACATACAGTTTAGGTGGGGAAAAATGTATTTTCTGCGGGAAGATGGTCTAGAAATCTGTAGTACAGAAAGAATGCAAGAATTGTTAGCTCAGTTCAATATCATGTCTTTAACATGGTGTTGCATAGTCATGTTCAGTTTCTGTTTAATGGGGAAAACCACATCCACAAATTAAATTCCTAGTCCTAAACTGCTTTTTAAATACAGAAGAATCAGAAGTTGACATCTATAACAAATTTTAAAGTGCTTTAATTCTGTAAGAGCTATTGATTTTAATGGCTTCTCACTAGATACTTTTTTTATATTAAGAACACAAAATTGTGATTTTAGTTAAATTTTCTGATTTTTGTATACTCTGAACTAGTAGAAGTAAATATGAGAAACTTATTTGTGATTCAGGGTGTCATAAATCAAAATAAAGAAAGGGGAAACAGTTTTCTTGCCACAAGACTTTTGCTTTCTTTATAAGAAACAAGCTGCTGTTAATTGCATTTAAAAAATCTGAAGCCAGCTGCCCCAACTGATTTTCTGTGCATAACATGCCCATGTGCAACAGAAGCAAAACCAGTGACAGAAGCAAGATCTAACCAGTGACACACTAATTGAGTTTCCAAGCTGATGGAGCATTTTCTGTGTGTATATATACACATAATGCATAAATATAATGAAATTGCTATCCAATACCCTTATAAAGGTGAGGTTGCAGAAACTTGGAAATAACTGGTGTGATATACCAGCAAAGTAGCACAGGAGTGTTCTGGAAATAACACACTACTAGAGATGCTTGTACAACAGCGAGGCTTTAACCTTTTTCCAGAGTATCCCATGGAAGCATGGAAAAAACACCCCACAGAGCCTCTCTGAAAAAGAAAATATTAGAAAATTATTAAGGGAAGCTTTTTCTGTATAACACTGTCTGGACTAGGGGTATGTTTGCATGCCCTTTTTTCTGTCCCAAAAGAGGCTGGATTTAAGATGCATCTCCTCACTGGCCTACTTTTCAACACTGTTGAGTAGCTGGGAGAAGTGGAGGTGTGCTTGTGGAACAGGAATCCTCAGAGTGGGGAGTCTTTGGAAGTGTATAAATGGACAGGGCTTCTGAGAAGAAAGTAATAGAGTGTAGAGCTATTTTAAAACACTTTTCCAGTAGTTAGAAAACTTTCACGTGGGTCTGGGAGGAATGAAAGCTGCTGTGTTGTTCTCTGATACAATTTTCCGAAATACTTTCTTAATTTCAGTCAAGTTAAGAGATGAAAGCCTAATAGCAGGTATTGGACATTGATAGTGAGATTTTCTTCTTTGCAGACTTTGTTCATGACATTAATGTAACAGATATTGTTCCTGGCACTAATGGAAGTAACAAAGGTAAGAAGCACTTATAGTACTGTGTTACCAGTTTTGGGTGGGGGTTTAAAGGTAAATCATCATGTTTCAATGCCTAACCACACGCCAGTTATAACTTATATATCATAAGTTGTAACTGTGTGTTTCTTAAAAAACTGCAAATTTCTATCTGGGATTTGTACTTCCACAAATAACCACACGCTTGGAGATCTGAATAACTGGGGAAGTAAAAAAAAGTTAAAAAATTTAAAAAGTGGAGGTGAGAATAAGTATTAAAGAGCCAATTAGAAGTTTCTGTATGCCCAGATGCATCCTCCTTAAAAGCTTTACTGTTAACTTTTTAACAGTAGTTGCACAAGAGGAATTGCCTTAAGGAATTTTAACTTTCACACCCTAAATTTGAGGCGCCTTAGTTCTGTTTACTGTTTAAAATCTTGACTGGGGCAACTTTACTACTCAAAAGTTGTGCAGCAAGATTATTTAAAAAAAAAAAAAGTAAGAACAGTTTTTTTGATGCAGAGTGCAAAAAAGAAACAAGTGTCAGGCTACTTGCACCTCTGCTTATGTTTTTGGAGAGTGTGACATTTGCATAACTAAGGGAAGAAACTACAGTCAAGTATGAACATAGGTCTGTTCCAAGTTCTTAAGTAGGCAGAATAATGAAGAATGAAGGCAGGAGCAAAGCAAGGCAGGCATTGTCAACCCCTGAATATTTTCTGCCTCTGTCATAGTCTGCCTCTGAATCCGTACTGCATTCTTAGGAAGCAGAAAGCTTTCTCTATCCTGAGTGCATGGGGAATGGGGAAACATATCACTACCAGCTGGGCAGCTGTGTGTAACACTAGCTGCAGCTGTGTTTCTGGAGAGCAGATGTTGGAGTCAGGCAAAGGAATTGAGAAATAATTCTGAAAACCAGTTGATTTGTGTTTGAGCTAGTGTTGAATCCTGCTCCTCTAACAGTCCTTACCAGCTAGGCACCAATTTGTGCTCTCTCCTGCTTCTGCTGTTCTCTCCCATGCTTATGTAGCAGGGGGTATTACTTGGTGGCAAAGTATACAATATTCCACACTATCCTCCACCCACTAGAAGATTTAAAGCAGCTGCTACACAAAATTAAGGGCTGTCAGATGTTCAAGTGACTCTTGACAGGACATCCAGGGCTACCAAGGAGATCAGTAAGAACAAAAGAGTTTTTCAAGATTTGTGAAACAATCCTGTTTTAAGAAATTTGTCAGAATGTTTTTTATGCCTTTGCCTTTTTTGACAGAACAGAAATGGAGACAATGTAGAATAGTGGCTATCAAGTATTGTGGGATGCCAAGATTTTAAATAAGACATTATGAGAACAGTAAATTTTATATTTCAACACAGAGAACAGAACACAGAACACATAGGCATGTGTTCCTCAGAGGGTCTTTTTGGTTGATTTTTTTCCAATCACTTGTTCAGGTGCTGCCATTGATCAACCTCCATGTAAGAGGAGTATGACATTACCTCTTAACACTGTTACTGGAGCACATCTTAAATTTGTGTGTGGTGTTGTCTGGCAGTGATGTACTTGCCCCTGTCATGGCACAAAGATGACAAGAGTGTTTTTATTCAGTGTATGGGTTTTCAACCTGCCAGTTGTTACAGTAGCTTTCTTGTAATCCTTAGTTTGTTTTTAGAGCAATTTACAGTAATTTAGGCTCTTCAGTGCACTTGAATTTTGGTTGATATGATCTTACTGAAGTGTGCAGGGACAGATTACGGTGCTAAATATGCAGCCAGATGCAGGGGAGCATTGCTATGACTTGATTCCAGCAGGTGCACAGGGGCGCTGAACAGGCCTCGTTTATAGGCATGTGACTTCGAAGGATGATCCTGTGTTACAATTTGGGCTTCAGATAAATTATCATCTTTGTTGTGCTCAGCTGGGAGAACTGTACCACTGTCAAATTAGAGTGCAAGGTGCCTAGCAGTGGAATCTTAGCAATGAATTCCTGATTAAAATAACAAACAAGTTAGGAACTGAGATACTGAACACTGCACTTGAGCAGTCCTCAGTAAGTAAAACACACCAGCAGTTGCGGGCTCTTGTATCTGAATATTCTGTGCAAGTAAAACTCTTTTCATCTGAGGATGTTTTTGTTTTCCTTTCTTCCAGTCATTTGTCCAAGTGCTGCTAGTGATCACCCACCACAGAACAGGACTGTGATGTTCTCTTCTGGCAATAGAACAAGTTTTGAACTCTTTGAGGAATGGTGGGACAAATCAGAAACAGTACCATTTTACCTGATTGCAGTTCTTCTACCCCTGCTAAATCTGAAGTCTCCGTCCTTCTTTGCGAAGTTTAATGTCCTAGGTAGGTAACAAATACTATTGAAGCATTGGTTCCCTGTGACTGAAGTGTATAGAAGACAGTGAAAACTACTCCAGTGAGTAGAATCATAAAATCTTTTAAGTTGGAAAAGTCTGTAAGGTTATTGAGTGCAACTGTTAATCCAACACTATCAAGTCTACCACTAAACCATGTCCATAAGTGCTATATCTGTACATTGTGCAGATTTAATCCATTTAATATATCTAGGGATGGTGACTCAATAATTTCTCTGGACAACCTGTTTCAAAGCTTGACAACCCTTTCTGAGAAGAACATTTTCCAAATCTGAACATTTTCTGGCATAGCTTGAGACCATGTCCTCTCATCCTGTCACTGGTTGCCTAGGAGAAGAGACCAGGCCTCACCTGGCTACAGCCAGTTGTTCAGGCAGTTATAGAGAGTGATAAGGTCACCTCTGAGCCTCCTTTTCTCCAGGATAAACACCCCCAGCTCCCTCAGCTGCTCCTCACAGGAATTTTGCTCCTCACCCTTCATCAGCTTCATTTCCTTTCCCTAGACACTTCCAGCATCAAAATGTCCTCTTGTCATGAGGGGCCCAAAACTGGCAGTGTTCTGTCACAGGGGCAGTCTCATCAGTGCCCAGTACAGGGGGACAATCCCTGCCCTGGCCCTGCTGGCCACACCATTGCTGATCCAGGCCAGGATGCCATTGGCCTTCTTGGCCACCTGTCAGCACATTGCCAGCCCATGTTCAGCTTCTGTCAGTCAGCACCTCCAGATCCTTTTCTATTACGCAGCTTTCCAGCTAGTTTTCCAGTATTTTGGTGGCAGCCCATATTGTGCCTCGCAGTGGGTTGTTGGTTGGTTTATTAACCCCAAGGGCTTTGTCTGCTGCTTTGCTTGAGTCTTACAGGTCATAGGGAGTTCATTTTTCTTCCTTTTCTTCCTTTCCTTTTCTTCCTTTTCTTCCTTTTTCTTGCTTGATAATACTGTGAAACAAATTTCCTTACATCTACAACAAATTTTCCCAAATGGCTCTATACATACTACTGTGCAGCATTTGATACATGTTACCTTGGTATAGGCATACTCTTCCTCCTCTGGTAAACATTTCAAACCAGCAGTTGCTTCTGATCTGAAGTAACTTTCTGCCAATCAGGTGATTAATTAATCACAACATCAGTCAGTATGACCTGCTGCTGTTCTTTGTCCCAACTTCCAATATTGTAGATTCTGCTGTGCTGCAGAGGAAACAATTGTGACTTCCTGCTTACATATCTTGAGGTAGAATGCCAAGGTGGTGGGGCGGGTAAAGTGTGTAAAGCATATGCATGATGGGTGGAGCTGGTCACAGTTCAGGGAGCAGATGATGTCTGAGGGGTAGCACTGAAGCCCACAATGAAGAGAAAGAGAAAACTGGATGTGGATCAGAGGTTGAAAAAGTTGGATATGCATTGTAAAGGTGGTAGAGGACAGGGATTTGAAGGTCTAGTTTGTTGATCTGTTCCATAGTGATGCTTTATCAGAGCTTTGATCTGCTTTTGCTGAAACCACTAAATGAAAATACCATGTGGGAATTTGGGTACTTGATCAAAGTACTTGATTTGGTACCTTGCGTCTGTGCAAAAGGCGTGGGTTTTATGTAGAAAAAAATTTAGAACCCAGAATGTTAATTACTCATTGCTTCAATAGATTATTATGTAATTGAGAAGGTGTTCAAAATTGCCTTAATTTTTGTAAACCTTGAAGTATATAAGACAATAAAAAATGGAAGACAATTTTGAGATGATGAAATTTTATCTCAGTAGAGTTTTACTTATTTTGATACCTGTGGAAACAGAAGTCATTAGGAAACTAACAGTCTTTTAGCTGATCTTCACATACAGAACATTTTATTTTCCTAATTTCTTGACTGTGCTCAAGAGATTATCAATCAAATTGTAATTCCTTAAGTTTATTTTTGAACCTTGCTGGGTTAAAATGCTGGGGTTTTGTCTTCACTTACTTAGAGCCTGTTCTCTGCTCACTAGCAGCATTATTTGCCATGAGGTTCATTGCCTTAATTATTGTTGTTCAGTTTCCTTCAATTTTTAGGTAGTTACTATTCTGCTCTTCTCTGTTTCAAATGGTCTGACACGAGACCATATACCCTCCATTCCACAGATATACACAGCAAGGCATTATACCCATCTGTGATCTCATTTGTAGTCGTTAAGCTGTGCTGGTGCCTGCTGGATGCCTCTTAACCAATGAGATGGAATGCAAATCCGGTATTATAATAAACATTATCCAAAGTTACAATTAACACAATGTTTTAATCAGTAGCATTGAAGTGTCATTACCAACTTCTAGCTCCCAGTGTAAAGTTCACAAGTGCAGTAATTTCACTTTCCATTGAGCTGTTTGGTTCAAAAAGTCACTGACTAGATGAACAGTGGAATAGCTGGAGTGCTATGATCAGTCTCCACTTAGATTGAAATCCTGGCAGTGGAAGCTGGAACTGGTCTGTTTGTGCCTAAAGACCTGTGTGCCCAGCAGCAGGGATTACAGAGTACTTCCTCTGCTGTCACCAGCACTGGGAAGTTAATAAACTTGCTGGAAGTTTACATGGTGTGCATGTGCATTATTTTTTCTCTCTGACCTATAAAAGAAGTAAAGAAGAAGTTTAGACCTAGTCTTCTATTAGGAATGAATACTAACCGTAACTGTTTGACTACTAGTAACTAGATGGATGGAGCAGAAATTAAACCCTGCATAAATACTTTGTATCATGGTATTTGTTTGGCTCTTGTTTTTTCCAGGTACAGTTTCAGTTGTCTACTTAGTTTTTCTGGTTACAGTAAAGGCTGCTCATCTGGGAATACACTTAGAATTCAACTGGTTTACAGAGAATGAATTCTTTGTACCAGGTAAGATAGTTAAAATGCAGTGGTGAAGTATGTATTTGGTGAGTTCAAGATTTAATTTTTTTTTCTCATTTACCTTTTAACACCTCTGAGACATAAATAGAGGAAATGCTGTCTGATGTTTCAACTAGAGGAAAGATCCCTCCGGACCATGTGGCAAGGAATCCCTTTCCCAGTGATGTTCCTTAACAGGCACTATCAACAGTAGGGAAGAGAAGGAGTGCCTATCAGAGGAATCTTCAACATATATCTTATGGCAGAGAGTTTACCTGAGTCCTGTTTCACCTATGTTATTTTAAGTTCTAGTTGTACCAGTTTCAGATCATGCCTATTTCATTAGCAATTAGAAATTACAAACTGTAGACAGACTGACTGTTAAGGGTGATGTAAGTTCTCCACACACTGTGATGCTTAAATGAAATAGCTCATTCATCACAATTTGTAAGTACAGTTTTCCTGTACCTCCCAGTCTATCTCAAGTTTTAGGCCATAATCTTAGTAGCTCTTCTCTTTCAAACACCCATTAGCCGGTTTTATCCCATCAGTACCCATCAGTAGGTTTTTATTTTTATTGAAGGTCGTTTGATGCCTATTTGTTCTTTCCAAATTACTGTTATAAATTCCTCTGTGAGATGCCATAGTCATAAACAAGAGGCATTTGGTATTGCTTGAACAGCTAGCCTAAAGAGATCAAGTTCCTTTTTTAAGAAACCTGGATAAAGAGAACAAGGGTTAGGTCCTAGTTGGTTTTTCCCCATCCTTTACAAAAGCAAAATTTTATGACCAGTTAGCTCCAGGGAGCTGTGTCCTGAACATTAGAATAGTATCCCTTCTTCTGTTCTTAGAAACAAATGAGAAAAACGAGTTGTAGTGACGCATGTGCCGCAGGGCATTGAGAAATAGAGCACCCAGTAGTTTGATTAATTTGGCAAAAACTCCTACTGCTAGGAGATAGAAAAAGCAGGTAGCTAATGCATACAAATCCAGCTTCCAAGAGATTCTGAAACTGTCAGTTTGCTTTTTATTATTGAGATTGAAGTAGTGCATGGAAAACGAGCCTAGGAGTCAAGGCCAGAAGTTGCTTGCACTCTCAATTCTGTCAGTAGCACATCATGCTAATTAGATATTGGAGGTACAGTGAAACCAGCTCTAGGGAAAGCCTATTCTTTCAGTTTGGATAAGCCCTCCATTAGCTGCCCGGAGTGTGTTTGCTTTGCTAACTTCATAGCACTTTACAGAAGTCTGTTTTGAATATGTTTGCATGGAGCTCTCTGTGGTTTGTTCTGTAAGGGTTTGTGAACCTCTGAAGAGCGTTGTGCTGTACTTCTGGATGCTTTTCAGAAGCTATCTTAGGGTTCTCTAATTGCTGTTAGCACTCTAAAGAGTACATTCATTCTTAGGTAATACCAACTACCATGGTGCTTTAATGATGTTATGCCTTGGTGAATTCCTAGACCATTTGCAGCACTTCAAGAGCCACCATCTTGTGAACATCTTTTGAGTATTAAAAGAAGCAGAACAGTGTTATTCCCGTGGAGAAAAAAAAGGAAATTCTTTTCCTACATGCTGTAAAGCATGATAAGAAATTGCTCTGCCTTTATTTATGCCCTGTCTTGTAAGCAGAACCTCTTAAATATCTACAGATGTAATTTTTCTTCTAGTAGCATAAGCGACTTCCTAATAACTAAGATTATTTTCAGGGTAAATGATTCCTTCCCTCCATCTCCCTCTTCCGGAACCTGTAGGTATACAGCCTCACTGCTGTCAATTACAATTTCACAAATGATTTCCAGTTAAAGTGTTGAGGAGAAGAAAACCTTGTATGTACCAATCCTAAATTAACCTACTAATCACTGATGGTTGGAGTCTATCAGAGAAGCTGTGCTGGAAAGTATATTCTATAGTAATGATTGCCTTCATGTATCTTATACTTCCTGATTAAGTATCTGCATTGGCTATGGTCAGATATGAGATAGATTGTCCCATTTCAAGGTGGAGGTTCATGCATTTGCCAGTACCCTCCAGAGCACTGTATGTCATCTGCATTTTGTCTTTGTTTGTTTCAAAGAAGTAATTTTAAAACACTTTTTTTTCTTTGTTTAGAGTTTAGAATTCTGTTCCCTCAACTCACAGGGGTTCTAACACTTGCCTTCTTCATCCACAATTGTGTCATCACACTTCTTCAGAATAACAGGAATCAGGAAAACAACGTAAGTAACTTCACAAGACTGTGCTTATTTATTCTAGATTGCCAGACAACAGTAATTTTTTCCTGTGATTTGATAAGAGAAAAATTACACATTCTTTTCCTTGCTGTGAGGGAGTAACAGATAAATTACAAACATTTACATAAAAGTCCTGAGGAATGCCCCAAACATACAAGCTGATAATGGCCAAATTGCACACGGGAGACAGATGACTTGACTATGTTGTAGGACTCAATGAAAACTGAGCAATTTTAGAATGAAAAATGGTGGAAAATATTTGGTACATGACTGATGTTAGCAGAATCCTGAACAGTAGTTTTGAGGTCTGGGTAATACCTGTTCTCAGAGTTGCTTCAATAGTTTTGTCTCACAATTCTAGTGAAAGTCCATAGAGAAACTTGGCACAATTTAGGAAATCCTGCAAGTTGAAGCCTGGATCAGGAGGCTTTGTGATACACAGTCTTTGGACTGGTGCTTTACCTTTGAAAAAGCTAAGCACTGCTCCTCCAGATGGAACTGCATTCTTTGTTAATATCTTCCCATTTTAAAATACCAAATGGAGTAAATACAATCACAGAGTCTAGAAGTGACTTTTACTCGAATTATTTTTATTACTTTATTTTTTCCTCCCTACATCCAAGGATTCTTGTCCGGCTTCATTGAAATGTAAGCTGTAAAGGTACCTGCAATAACATAAAAAGATTTTTAAATATTAGCTGTATGAGAAACCGTAATGAAATCATAGAATCCCAGAATGCTTGAGGTTGTAAGGAGCTTCTGGAACCTCTTGTTCCCCCTACTGAATCAGCGCCGCTAAGAGCCAGATGCTTATACAGCACATCAGATAAAATAGATCAGATTTGATTATTTGACAGTGAAGTACAGAATATGTACTAATGCAATGAGATGACCTCTTAGGCTTTAAAAGTCTGGATAGTTACTTCCTTTTACCTGTGAATCAAGACCAGCTTGTGAGTTATGCATCTGCAAAGGAGTCATGCATTCTCCTCCAGGAAGGCTTCTGGGGCCTTAAGGCTTCTCAGAAATTAGTTTAACAGCTGGAGGTCTGGACAAAGAAACCTAAATAAGCTTTTTCTTGATTTCCTTAAGGAAATCTTATGATGTGGAGAAGGGCAAGATTTCTCTTTAACTGTGGCTTTCAAATTCTAAAGGCTAGATCTCCAGCAATCAGCTCTATATGCTAATACCCTCAAACCATTCCAAGGTTTTCCTGTGTATTTTCCCCCTCTGTTTACATCGGAGCAAGCAATCAGCTGCAAAGAGCAGCGCCTGGAGTGTTCTCCAGCTTGCTTTTCCTGTGTGAAGGAGGAAGAAACTGCTGCCTGCATTTGAATCAGCTTTTCTAATACCCTCCCTGGAGCTTAACTTGAATTTCCAAGTCAGCAGTGGCATGGATCTCAAGCCCTTGACAAAACTCTGCATTCCAGAAGAATGTTCAAATTGCTTAGAAAGGACAGCTTTGAAGTATGGCAGGAAAGATTTCTAATGGGAAAACAAATCTCTGTGTAATTCTTGTAGTAGTTTTATTTGGCTGGAGATTGCTTCTCCTCTTTGTAGCTGAACAGGAGCCTTTCACCTAGGTCTCAAAAGTGCTTTGCAAATGCTAATGAAGTACCTGTGCTCTTGAAGAGCTGTTTCGTAATTATGTCACTAAGCTGCTGGGCTAAATGGGAGATTTCCATACATATAGGGATCTTGCCCTCTGTCATAAGTCATGGGGGGGGTTTTCTAATATATTTACAAGATGCTTTCTTCTCAGTATCTGATGGGGTGATACTGACATAACTCCAGGGATAAAAACTTCAGTGTTTTATTGATGGACCTGTTAACATGGCACTTCGCTCAATGCTCTGTCAAAAGGCACAGAACTTGGCAAGCTGGAAAAGCACTGTTTTAGTCTTGAGCAAAACTTACTGAAACTAGAGGTCATAGCACAACTCTCTGGGGAGGTGGAAAAGAGTAAGACAAACAATAACATTCCTCTTATGGAGTCAGAAATTCAAAACAATAGCAGCTTCCATTCTGGTCACAGGCGTGCATCACAGCCCAAAGCTAAAATACACATGAGGGAGGAGTGCTCTGGCCGCTATTCCTGTACAATGGTGTGGGTGTGAGAAGAGAAGAGCAGTGCACCAGAGTAAGCCACATGTCAGCAGCACAGCCTGGAAAAGCCCTGTGAACAGGTTTTTAGTCTGCAGTTCAGAACTGACCTTCCTGGTCTCATCTCCCCCTGCTGCTGCCTCCTTGTATTTATCAGCTTAAGTTTTGTACAGTGTCAGTCAAATGGGTCAAAAAGAAATTGCATGGGAAATGTAACCCAGCCACAAAAAGGAGTGTAGGTGTGGGTTTTAGTTGGTTGGTTTTTTCCTGATTAATATTTGTGATCAGTTTCCCTGAGCAGCAATATGGATGCTACACAAGCCCACCGTGATCTACAGGCATAAATGAGTTAGTGCTGTTTCCTGACAGTTTGTGGACATACCTGGGAGAAAGGCTGTGAGTGGAGAGATGTTTTTTGTCTAGGTATAAACTAGGAAGGCATGGAGCTGTAAATGGTACTTATTTTCTGCAGTATTGAAACACTTTATTCCCTGTAAACAGACTGAGTTTCCATTGATGGTGCCATACCATTGGTTTCTGTTTCCTGCCAAAATTGTGCACAGCATCATCCATCCTGGTGAAGTACTTATTTTTGTCACCCAGTTAAATGTTTCTACTTGCCCTTGATGCAGGAGCAGATGAAGTCTATTTTTATGATATAGATCAAAGTCCTGTTTAGATATTAGGGAGACAGCATCTCTCTTGAGAAGAGACTAATCTGAAATGGGATGATTAAAAGGTATTTCAAATGTGGTAATCATTACTAAGCACTGATACAGGCTTCTCCATCCAAGAAGCAACTCCACAAACTAGCTTTCACTGGTACTGAGGAAGGAGGGGAACTGTTTTCTCCATGGCATTCAGCAGGCAAATCAAGGCCTGGAAGTAGCCTCTAGCAGCATCACGTAAGAAGTGTCCGTAGAGCCACAGAGCCTCCTCTATGCCATGCCAAATCCCGCGCTGCAGGTCCGGCCAGCACCTGAGTACTGACTGGTCTGTGGATGTGATACAATGTCTTGTTGTACTTTCCGGGCTGTCTTTGTTAGCTCCACGACTCATCCTTTTGTTAGGAGGCTGATTTCTTCCTTTGTTCTACTGCTGCTGCTGGCCTTGATCACCCAATTTTCTCTTCTTCCATCAGCACTTCTAACCACTTCTTTGTTCTGTGGATCTGACCAGGAGAGCTACCTGTCAGAAGTAACTGCAGCTAACATATGCTCTCCAAGCTCTGTCTGAAAATCTGCCTGTTACTTCAGGTATATTTGAGAAGGGTTTGGCAGGTATCAGGTTATAATCCTTATGAACTGTGACCTGCATGTTACCTTAGATACTTACTTGTGGACTCGCACTGTGATTCTACAAATACTTCCTGCTTCCAACATTGGTTTTTTTTTTCCTACAAGTTTCACTTTTAAACTGTGACTGTAAGAATTGCTATATTCTTATGCTTAGGCAGCTTTCACCACAGCAGTGTCCACTTTTGTGTGAATGCAAATGCCTCAAGTATCAAATTTAAAACAAAAAAGTGCTCTTACTTAAAATAATCCTTTTATCGCTCCCCATGTGTTCTCTGATTTTTTCTGGAATTATGCTGTCTAAACAGTACTGTCACCATCTTTAGGGAGTGAATCCAGGTCTCTTGAGGAATAATGAACATTAATCAAAAGATGTTCCTGTTATGTAAACCCATGTTGTTGTACAGAGGTAACCATCTTATACACAGAAGCATGTATTTGGAAGGGAGCTGATGGATGTTTGAGAAAAAAATAAATCCAGGTTTTCAAGTTGTCTATTTCTTTTTTAATAGCTATTCAGATCAAAGTCTGGGTACTCTTTGTATGGTGACAACACCTGGAGAAAATAGTCTGTTGTGTTACATGCTATGAAAATAAATTATCAAAATTATCTCAGCACTTAGTTTCAGTGCAGATTAAAGCATACACCCTTAAGAACTCTGGAAACACGAACTGGTTAGTACTGGTGCAAGTACCTGTTGAGTACCTGTTGGAGGTAATAGCACACAACCTGTCTACCATTTTTCATGTCCAAAGGAAGCAGTAAGTATTTTATTTCAGATTTCTTGCCCTCACAACTGCATGCACTCATCACAGCAAAAATAGTTTTACAGTTGGTACTAGAACTTGTGTGTAGGCAGAGTACAAATAACAACTGTGAGTTACTATACTGTTTTTATGTGCCAGGACTACACCTAAAATACCAGATTTAAAGCAGGTTTTGGCAGATGATGTGCATTAAGATGTGCAAAACACATTGGATGTGTTTTTAAAAATTGTCCAAGTCCTGTCCTCAAGAGATGAGAGTCTCTATCTCTTTGCAAAACCATGTTACTGTGTCCTACAATTAATGGAAGCTACTGATAAATACCTTCAAGAAATTTGGATGCTCATATTTAATATTCTTAAAATTAGTTCTTACCGTGGGTCAGCGCTAGTGCTTTTGAAGATGATACATAAAAACATGTCCAGCTTCTCATGTCACAAGGAGAAATTCTGCATATAGTTTAAAGAAAAGGCTACTGCTCAGCTTCTGATGAAAGTTGATAGTCCTTACTCAATGGCCAGTATGAGGAGAGTGAAGTCTAGGGAATAATCTTCATTGTGCATTTAACTGGTCAGCAGAAGGAAGAGGTTGCAGCTAGAAATGTGCAGCTGCTGGGAGCTTGAAGGGTGGAACATGACCCTGGAACAAGTTCAGATCACGCTGATCCCTTTTACCCATCAGCCTCTAAAAGGCAAATAATATTCCTCATCAGACAGCAATCTTCTACCCCAAAAGCATGCAAAATGAATAGGAGATTCCATGTCTTCCACAAAAAAACTGACTTCCACCTGAATTTCTCTCACAACTCATAATCTAGTATTTTATAATTTCCTCCGGGATTGCCTTGCCTTGGCAGAGCCTGGAGTGGTGTAGGATATGCTGATTCTGTCAATAAGATAGTGTGAAGAAGCATTTAGGGAAACATTCCCATGCACAGAAGTGAGGAAGCTTTGCTCATGCTCAGTGAGCTGGCTGGAGGTGATAATTATCACCCCGGTCTGGAAACCAGTATAATCCTAATAATTTGGTGCTATGCCTGGGCTAGTAAGACTTGCTTCTCAGTCTTGGGAAAATAGGGTCGTGTATTGAAACATTACTAGTAATCCTTTAAGAAGCTGATGATTAGCAGCAGCTGAACAAATGGTTTTCTGTAAGGTGATGAGTGTTTTGTACTGTAACATAAGCTTACACAGAATTTAGTTAGCTAATAACTAGAAACAAATGGTCTCCCTCTTTATTTCCAATGGAAGGAATTTATGTAGAAGAATAACTCAACAAGTACATTGCTGTGAGATCAGTCTGATGTATATGTGAATTCTCTAGTTTCATAAAGTACTTAATTAGTTTTGCCAGTTATTTTCCTGTAAGAAATGTGTGGTTATTTTTTGTGTAGTGGAAAATACTTGTATATATTATATACCTTAAAAAGATAGCCAGAATTTTCAGAACTGAAGTTTAGGTTTAAATCCATACTTAAGTGTATGTAGTGTGGTTAAGTATGGATTTAGGATCCTTTCTTCAACACTCTTTCCTTAAAACCTCTGATTAAATTCCTTTGTATTGTATCTGCAGCTGGGTAGACCGATGTCTTTGATCGCAAGATTTTATTAATGACAAGAAATTTAACATAGGGCTTTCTGGGCTTTCTGTGTGTCTGTGTTCCAAGGGTCTTATTAGGAATAGTTGAATGTAAGAAAGCAGAAGGGATTTCTTGTTTGTTTTTATAACTAGTGTATACTTATATATCAGGAATAACATGCTACATCGATTGGCATACCTCATTCATGGTGCCTTTTTTATATGTTGAGAGATAAACAATACATGTCTAGGTTGACTTTGGGGTATTGCAGCCTTCTGATCTGATTAGAACCAGGTCTGAAGTCTCCATCCTAGTAGTAGGAAGTAAAAATAAAAATGTACAAGTGATAGTAGTAAACATAAGAAAGTAATGCACATAAAAGTAACAGTAATACATGAAATAGAAATCTTTTTATGAGGTTTTTATTTCATGTGTAAGTGCTGGCCAAAATAAAATCTTGTTTTTCCTCAGGTGAGAGACCTCTCTATTGCATACTTCCTGGTTGGACTAACATACCTGTATGTTGGAGTGATAATTTTTGCATCTTTTCCTTCTCCACCATTATCCAAAGAATGTATTGAACAGGTGAGATATTTTACTGTAGTATATATTTCAAGGAATCACAAGATGGGTTTTTGGGGGGACCAAAGTGGATCATCTGGTCCAACCTCCCTACTCAAGCAGGGCTATCCCAGAGGATATGGCACAGGATTGCATCCAGATGGTTCTGGAATATCTTCAGTGAAGGAGACTCCAGAACCTCTGTGGACCATCTGTCCCAGTGCACAGTCATTCACACTGTGAAAAAGTTCTTCCTCATCTTCAACTGGAATTTTCTGTACATCAGTTTCTGCCCATTGCCTCTTGTCCTATTGCTTGGCACCACCAAGAAGAGCCAGATCCATCCTCTTGGCACCCTCCTTTCAGATCCCTGTATACATTGATGAGGTGCAACAGGAATAGTCCCAGCTCCCTCATCCTTTCCTTGTAAGAGAGATGCTCCAGTCCCTTGATCATCTTTGTAGCCCTGAGCTGGACCCGCTCCAGGAGCTCCATGTCTGTTGCACTGAGAAGCCTAGAACTGGACACAGCACTCCAGATGTGCCTCACCAGAGCTGAGTAGAGGGGCAGGATTGTAGTAGAGATGGCCTTTGAGTAAAATATATGTATTGTATTTGGATATCTATATATAGGCCTCGCCCCGATAAGTCCCAGTTGTTCTAAATGGGCTGCAGCTGTGATGTCCTTCAATGGGCTGCAGCTGTGACTAATGAAGATAACTGGGATAAAAAGGGGGTGGGTTGGCCAGTCAGGGAAAGCCTTGAAGGAGCCCTGAAGAAGTAGGAACAATCTGTGAAAGAAGGAGCCAGTGTGGTGAGGAATGGCCTGCAAGTAAACCCCCAAGAAGGTATGGGACTTTAGAAATACGATGACTACACAGGATCACCCACCTCGACCTGCTGGCAATGCTCTTCCTAATACATGCCAAGTTACCATACTTGTCCTTAACCTTTTAATAAATACACAATAAAAAAAACCCAGCTACTGCTTATTGCTTCATGATTCACCCTGGCAGGAGCATCTGCACTTGACTGTGGTCAGTTGGTGGGACACCTCATAGGCACTACCACGAACAGATGAGTAATGCTTGTGTTATCTCATTTATATTCATGAATAGTTCCTAATATTTCAGTGAAAAATGAACATATAATAAATACTCCGTGAAAGTAATGAAGGACCAAAATGAACAAGTGAACAATTGAGCTTTTCGTTTCTTTAGCTTCTTTAATCCTGAGAAGTGTATGCAGTGACTCATTGGGATTCCAGAAGAAATAGAATGTGAAAGCAAGCTTGTTTAGATAGGAGTCCTCACTGCAATTACGTTTGAAGTCTGACACTCTGGAGTCTGACACTAGTGAGCCTTGCCAGCAGAGTTCTTCTGATAATAGCACCACATGAAATACTCAGTGAAGGCCAAAAACTCTTTATCTGCTTCTAGGCAAAGCTGATTTCCACACCCTAAATTGCTTCAGAGATAGCAGTTATCAGTGGGGTATCCATTTTATGCCAGGTGTTCTATGGCTCTGGCATAATATTTAGCAATAAGTTAGCGTTTAAAGTCTTCCTCTGACTGTGGGTTAGTTAGAACTGGTACTACTGTTAAACAATGAAATTATTTTTTTAACCACCTGAAATAATTTCACAGGATGAAATCCACACTTAAATAACATATAATGCGTGATTTTATTCCCATTTATTTTCTTAGCTATCTCAGGTACTTATGAAGCTGTTTGTATATTTCTGTGATGCTTAAGTCTTATAATACTTTTTCAGATGTTCCCACTAGTAGTGTATGATCCCTTCCTCATTTGTATGTAATGTGGTTTTACTTACTAAGTAACTGATTTTAATAAGTAGGTATGGTATGATAGATAAAAGCAGCATATGAATCTATCTGCCTAAAAGGTCAGGTGGCCTTTCCACAGCCTAAATTGTTGGGGGATGTTCAGAAGATCAGAAAGCAATTAGTTATGTAATACTGGCATTAACGCTGACATCAGCTTAGTAACATTCAAAAACTGGTTGTTATTTTGTGGCAAGGCGGTTGTAAAAGAGGAGAGGATTTTTCATGTTATGGAGTTCATTTAGCAATTGTAGTTGTTTGGGTTTTGTCCCATTCTTTCTGGCACACAGATATTAAAACCCAGCAGATATATGTAAACAAGCCACCATTGATGTGTAACATTACTTATATGTTTAGAATTTTCTAGATAACTTTCCCAGTGATGACATCATGTCCTTTGTTGCAAGAATATTCCTGCTGTTCCAAATGATGACTGTATACCCACTGTTGGGCTATCTGGCACGAGTTCAGCTGTTAAGACAGTTTTTTGGAAATGCTTACCCAAGGTAAGAAATCTGTGTCTTGACAATAGTTTGGCACACTCTGCTTAACTGGCTTTCTGTTGTCAGAAATTTGGCTAGGTTTTTGGGGATTTTCTTTGTACATTAGCTTCATTTCATAAGCTAGTTTCACGGAGTTGGTAGATTGAGGGTGAATAGGCACGCCTGCAGATCAGGACTGTTACAGTTTGCCAGAGCAGAATAAGGGGGGAGGGGTTCTTTTAGTTTAGCTCTTCATTTTATCAATAAATAGTAATTTTGTCAACACACTCCCTTTGGGTTGCACAATTATATGACAAAAGAAAAGTTATGCAGGGAAAAAAATTGTTTAGTCCAAGAGCATTTAATCTAGCAATCTTTAAGCTGTGAAAAACATATAGTCCAGATAGTAACCTTTCAGCATGCCATCTTTGTTTTGATTGTGCGTGATTAGTAATCATCCATCTGTTTTTAAACAGAGCTAATAGCTAAGTGAGTTGTTAGTTGTGCTATCTGGGCTGCTGCTATGCTTATAAAAATAGCTTTTCACGTGCTAATTTCAGAGATGAGCCACACCCTTGCATTTGTACAGTGTCTGTACTCCAGGGAAGAGCTGATGCAGATTTCAGTTTTAGTTTGGTTTCTTAAATAAAACCTAGAACATTTATATTTGGAGTACTGGAGTACTGAATTTGTCACAGCTAAGAAGTTGCCATTAATCTTCAAGTTTCTTATTTTGTATTGTGAATTACTGTTGATGGAGGAAAGGAAAAAAAAAATCTCAGAAAGGAATGTGTATTTCCTCTGTGGCATCAGAAGTTCAGGTCTGCAGAGATGTTGTTCCAAGTTTCAGGTTTCTTCTGGGTCCTGAAATAGGTTCTAGAAACAGAATGCCTAAAATTAGGCAGTGAAATAAATGCCTGCTTTTTTTGACTCGGAATTGTATGCAGTTCAACATTGGGATTTTTAGGAACTGCTGCAAGTTACTGTTGGAAACAAGGCCATTTATTTAAGTGCTAAAAATGGATTTCACAGCCACTGGGAAATAGTCTTGTCCTTTATATTATGTGGATGTGCCTTTTCCTATCTCCTCCCTCTAGTTACCCTCTGACCAGAATGGTTTTCATTTCCCTCACGGGCTCTCCTGGTACCTACAGCTTTGTGCCAGTCTCTTCTCAGGTTAATTCCAGCTTGCTGTTTTAAGCCTTCGTGGTATGATGAATTTGATGATGCAGATGCTTGCTTGATTCTTGTCTCCAGGATGTCCTGTGGGTAACTTCACTCATTTTTAAATTTACTGTGTTTTAAGACTCCTTGTAGTGAAGTATTTAAAGCTTCTGAGAAGTTAAAAATGGTTTCTAGGAAGCCATATCAGTCTTTCCAAACTATAGTGATAAGGTAATATATTCTGGCTGATGGGCTCTCTCACTGGCATCCCAGGTGTCTCAAACACAGCACAGAAATCACTGAGTTAACCTTCAGGCTCTGGCTTCTGTGCATTTACAAGGTCAGCCCTTGTTTTTTTCTATGCAGTGAAGACTTACTGGAGGCTGGTAGCAAGCACAGAACATGTCTGTGGGAGGATAGTAAAGATTTACTGCCTGGTTGTTGAATGTGTCTTCATGATTGGTTCTCACCAGTCACCTAAGATGACAAATCTCCTTTAGTAGCTCTTTATCTCCTCTCTAGGAAAAACTTCAGTATTTTTGGTTTTCCCCAGAGCTGATTTTGTAGGGATATGTTTTACAAATATGAAGCTTTTGTTCTTATTGACATAGACTGATATCTTACTGGAGAGCCTATTGATTCACTCTGAACAACCTACTTGGAAATATTAACTTCTGTAGCTGTGTAGGAAAATGAGGACTCTACTAATACTTGAATATAGCTGGGTTCTTTTCTCAAAATCCTCATTAATCAGGGCTAACAGCTCTTGGGCAATAAGGAGATTGATCTGTATAGATTCATGCTTTACCTCTTAGATGTCTTTTTAAGGTGAATATACGGAGGAGAATATCCTGGGTCACATACCTGGAGAAAATTTTTTTGTGTGAGTAGTGAAGCCAAAGGATGAAAAAGGAGGTAAAGAGCAGGATCTCTGTTGGCAGCCTAGCCTCATTTGACCCTGTGATTCCATGTGCTAAATCACGTATCTTTTCATAGGTGCATCTTTCTTATATTAAGTTTTCTTTGCAGATGAGAGAAATGTTATAAATTTGCCTTCTTCCTATAATTGTCCAAACAAACCAAACAAAAACAACTAAGTCAGAAGCACCTAACAGAAGCACCTTCTCCTTCAGTCCAAGTCTCTATAAGAAATTTTCCTATCTTCATTTTTAAGCTATTGGTTGCTTTATGTGGAAGCCACTGATTTTAAAAGCCAGGCTTCTTCACATCAGCAGATATTTGCAGGTGTGGATTCCTGCTGCTGCTGTGGGTGGAGTTAACAGATACCCATTAAGTTAATAAATGGAGTACATAGAATTATGTACAGATGCAACTTAAAGCAAATAGCTTGATTTCACACATGTTTACAGGGCTACCAGATAGTTTTTATTTCCTGGGTGTGATTGTATTGCTCAGATCAATTTCATTCTCTGTGTTTTACCCCTTTTTCTTTATCTGAAACTGATTATAGTAAAGCACCAAGATACTAGTTTCCTGTTTTGGAATTTATAGTCTAGATTTTTTATCTAATCAAAGGCAAATTCTACCAAAACCAAGATCATGGTTGATATCCTATTTTTTTCTGGAAAACCATGGATTATAACTGGATGATAATGAGAAACTGCATAGTCATCTTCAAAGGAGCTTTTATCATCTGAAGACTTGATGTTCATCTCTTTTGTGTCATGCTTTTTATTCTGTAGCACTATTTTTCTGTTAACAACTCTTTTCTGTGTACCTATAGTGTATCCTACTAACCCATAGTCATGAGTGATGCAGCAGCTCAGCCTCTCCAAATGTAAATGCTTAAACAGACAATATGTAACTTTTTTTCTCCTGGGTTTCCCAATAGACATAAGCTGAACAGGGGGAGATTGCTTATCTGAAAGGAAATGGGAGTCTTGTCTTCCAATGGTTAGGAGGAGAGCAAAAGGATCCTTGAGTCTAAGAAAGAGGATTCTCCTTGCTCTTATGTACATGTATCAGTGACTTGTGTCTCTGCCTATCTTAAACTCAAAGACACATGTAGACATGCTAGACACAGTAGTCTTCTTACAGGCATCATCACAGAGAATCATAGAGTGGTTTGGATTGGAAAGGACCTTGAAGATCATTTGTCCCAACCCCACTGCGATCAGCGGGGACAGCTTTGACTAGACCAGCTTGCTCAGACCCCCATCCAAACTGGCCTTGAACGCTTCCAGAGGTGGGACATCCACAGCTTTCCTGGGAAACCTGTTCCAGTGTATCATCACCCTTGCAGTAGAGTTTCTTCCATATATTTAACCTAAATCTCCCTCTTTCTGTGCGTACCCATTCCTCCTTGCCCTGTCACTCCAGTTCCTGTCACAGAATCCCTCTCCAGCTTCCCTGTAGGCCCCCTCAGGTACTGGAAGGTGTCTGTGAGATCCCCACACAATCCTCTCTTCCCCAGGCTGAACAGCCCCAGCTTGCTCAGCCCATCCTCATAGCAGGGGTGCTCCAGCCCTCTTTCCAACCTCCTGGCCCTCCTCTGGACTTGTTTTAACACCTCCTTGTCATCGTGCTGGGAACCCCAGAGCTGCATGCAGTGCTGCAGGTGGGGTCTCAGCAGAGCAGAGCAGAGGGGTAGAACCCTTCTCTCAGTCTGATGGCCAACGCTGCTTTGGATGCAGCCCAGGATTCCCGTGGCTTTCTGGGCTGGGAGCACTCACTGCTGGCTCACGGTGAGCTTTTCATCAGCCACCACCCCCAAGTCCTTCCCCACAGGGCTGCTCTCAATCACTTCTCTGCCCAGCCTGTGGGTGTGCCTGGAATTGCCCCAGTGCAGGTGCAGGACCTTGCCCTTGGCCTTGCTGAACTCCCTGAGGTTTGCATGGTCCCACCTCTCAAGCCTGTCCAGATCCCTTTGGATGGCATCCCTTCCCTCCAGAACGTCCACTGCACCATACACAGCTTGGTGCTGAGGGTGCACTCAATCCACAAATCCTTCAGCCTTTCTCTACTTCCTACAAAAGATTTAGAAATGAGAGAAGACATCCTAATTCCTTCTTTTATTTTGCAAAGCGTATGCTAGTAAACGGTTTACAACAGGGAAAGTGATGTACTGGGACAAAACCCAAGGAACTGTTCATTCTCTTTGCTCTCCCTGGTATTGTTAAGGAAGGCCAAAATTTTGTGTATTGGGTAATTGCTTTCGTTTCTAAAATGAGATATGTTTGTAATGGCGTCATTTAACAGCTGGTTTAGGGCCAGATGCATGTGCTTTATCTGCTGTTTCTTGCTTGACTCTGGATCTTCTTATATGTACAGAAAGCCAATTTTTTATTATTGTTACTGGCTCTTTCCTACAGTGATATTTGTGACAGAGATTCCCTTGATAAATTATATGGTGGGCATAAAGTGCTTTAAACAGTCATCTGATGATTTTTTAAAACTTTTTAACATTTTTCCTGTTCTGAGAGGTTAAATAAGCGGATAGACAAAAATCACTTAGTTTTTCTTAATGGTTGTCATCCGTTTACTCCATGGTAGCCCAGCAGACCTGCCAGTTCTCCCACAGATGTATGTCTTCTGATGCAATGAAATGCATTTCTTCTGTTTGCATGCATGTTTGATTGTCTGCTCTTCATCTTACTTCTGCCTAGCATCTCTTAAAGGTTGTGATTCATTGTCTTTTGACCAATGTCACTTGAGTGAGATTTCCAGGAAGAAAATTCACTTTTAGATACAGAAGCCTCTCAAATATTCTTGCTTGGGTGATCCTGATTTTCTTCTTTCCTTGCTTTCCAGTTTCCCTTATTGTGTGTGTTCATCCTGTGACTCCATGCTGAGTCTCGAACTTCTGAGAGAACTTAAAACTTGAGGAGATTTAAAATCAGTTTCTGTCTCTAAATTTCTCCTGTGCTAGGGTTTGGTTTCACAGTTTTCAACATGATTCTTACTTTGAGGATGCCAAAGTTAACTAGATGTATATGGTCACTGATGTTCAGTGACTTAAGTGTAGCTGCCTCCTCAGTGGGGGAGAACTTGATGGAGCAAGCCCTTTAATGATCTTCTGGCATACAAGGTTGTTTCTCCCCTCTGTCAATCTGCAAGGTTAACCTTGCCAGGAGAGAAGAACACAAGACTTAGGGGAAAGCTTGCATTTTCTTTTAATCTTTTTCCCTTCTCCTTTCCGTTACCATTTTTGTGCGATTGCAGGATTTTTGCAGGTGAGTAGTGATTCCCTTTATAGAAAAGAGCTCGAATCTTCAACTGCCCAGCTGAGAGTATGGAGACTGAGGACAGAATAGAAAAGATTTGCCATGGGTGTGCTTCCTTGGTGAATTACAGCCTCCTTCAGGCAGCCCAACCTGTGCCTCAGAGCAGTAGCCCTAACCAGGGTGCCCAGGCAGACAGTCCAGCCCTGGCAGGGGCCAGCCAGCTCTGCTGCCATTGACCATAGTGAAGAAAGTTACACCACTTAGAAAACACCTGTATGTGACCAGGGTGATTAAGCACAAACAGGCCAAATCTTTTCTAATCTCTAAAGTCCTCTAAATACTTTTCTTCATATAATTGTAATAAGCAGTGGTGGGGTTATTTCCCCTGCCTCCAAATGCTGTTTCCTGACTCTCCTTTTGCAGTGTGTTGTGAGCATTAACTTTACTGTAAGCCGGTGTCAGGCTAAACCTGAACAATTCAGAACTTATTCAAATGTCACAGACTATGAGAAATGCTTGTCCTGTCTGGAACACACTTGCATGGAGCTCTACAGTCCTAAGAAAAGTACTGCCTCAAATAATGTAGTTACTTGTAGCCCTAAGTATCAGATTTTACTTTATTCAGAAGAGTAGGGTTTTTTTGGTAAATGGTAATGCCTTTCTCTCCATCAAGATCAAGACTTTTTCCCCATCCTAGAGATGAGCTGAGCTGTGACTATCTGCCTAGGTGAAAGAAAGTGTTTGCTGGTTAAATACCTGTTGTCCACTGTCATGGTTACAACTCAGGCTGTTTCAAAAGGTAGAGAAAGGAACAAGGATGTTCCAGGGGAGAAATGCAGTGTAATCTTTCACATTGAAACAGATAGGTGCAAAGCCTTTTCAGACCTTCTGATTCTGGTATTGTTCCTGAGGAATCTGATTAATCTTGAGAAAACTGCAAAGCACTACTCCACAAGTACTGAATTCCTTTGGAGACCTCAGCATTTGAGGACCATTGTTTTCAAATGAGCCAGAAGACATTGTCCCCCGCCCCCAACCTAATAACCCTTTCCCAGATCAAGAAATTGAAAAATGTTTCATTTCACAGCAAAGATACAGACACTCCTATTTGCTTTCAAAATTTAGAAGTATCTAGAAGTATTTTTTAAAACAACAGCTTTGAACAACAAAATGACATCTTCAAAGCATGCCAGAATAAAATACTTCAGAGATTTTTCCAGTTTTCTGCTGAAATATTCTGAACTGACACAAATTTGCAGAACATTTTTGAATTAGTAAACCTGCAATGGTTTTAGTCCCTCTTGCTAAAAAAATAATCTTAGCATAAAGAGAATGGAAGAAGCACTGTCATTTTGTGTGTCCATAAACTTTCTGCTTCGATTGTGTGATAGTAAGATTTGTGATCTGCCACGTGTAGGGAGAGAGGAAGTAGTTTTTAATGGCAGACACTTTTTTGTGAATAGGTCAGTTAACTGGCTTTCCTTAGCAGTATTAGAGAAGATGTAAACATTTGGTCCCTAAGAAGTCTGATTTTTGGGATTTTATTTTTTGTACATGAGGTCTTACCAGATTTATATCCAGAAAAAACTTAAACACCTGCTGTAGTCTCAGTGCAATTGTTGACCTCTAAGGTACTCCTCTTGCACCACTGTTAAAATGTCATGTTCAAAATTGAAGAATTTTTTTGTCTTTTTGAAATAAATGTTAAAAGATTGAAGGTTAAAAACAGTCTGTAGCTTAAATTATTCCTTTGTGTTTTAATTACCTTCATTTTCCTGAACTTTAATGAGACTGTTCTGTGTCTTTAATCTTTCTTCCTAACTTGGAAACTGGCAGGCAGCCTTTCAGCCATAGCCATGGAAGCTGTCACTTTTTAAAAGTTTGTTAGTTAGATCCTCCATAGTACACTTACTTTCTACAGTGAAGAAAAAATTAGCCTTGGCTTACAGGTTTTGTATATTTTAGGAAATCATATCCTCCTGAAGAATAAACAAAACCTGTAAGTGTATGTATGTTTCCTCTGTGAGAATTCTTTTTTCCCTTCATAGAAACAGCTGTGTGACCAAAATATCACAGGTTTTTATTCTATTTCCTGACTTTACCTTATGCTAAAATATGCCAACATTTCATATTCCTGAAAGAAAAGTGATACTTTCCTGAGTCCCAGCTCTGTGCATAACTGCACTGAATTTGTCTGATGCAGTAAAAGCTGGTTTTGCAGAACAGAAAATCTCCATTTTTCTCATCCTTAATGCAAAAGGAAAGCAACGGGAAATTATTTGTAAAAACAAATTCAGCAAAAAAATTCAGCATAAATTGGATAGGAGCAAGGAAGTTCATTACAGTTCATATACTGTAAGCCATCCAACATTTTAAATGTTTGTCCTCTACCAAAATGCAGTAGAGTTCAAATTTTAATAGTGTTTGTAATGTTTTCCACTTGATGCATCTTTGCCTTTCTTCTGGTTTCCATTAGTTCACTTTGAACAATTCAGATCGTTCTGCGAACAAGCTAATTCTTTCTTGTGGGAATTAAGTTATACAGTATTGTTTCTTTGGTATTTGAATGTCCATCTGAAATACTTGAGTGCTGAGTACCATGTATGATGTTTTTCGTAAAGATTGCCAAGTTGCACATTCTTATTCCTTAAGAATATTTTGAGTCAAAATACTAGGTATTTAGAAACTGGCACTCTGAATATTCAGTAGATGACATGTTTGCTGTGAAATTAATTAGCTTTAATAGAGTGAGTCATGCAAATCAAAACACCATCCATGTACCAGTTAAATATTAGAGTAAATGAAGGACAGTGGTGGTATTTTGTAATAAATATAACAGATGTTAACACTCTTTCCTCACTTTCCTGTAGCCTTTTCCATGTGCTTATCCTGAACCTAGCCATTGTAGGAGCTGGAGTAGCAATGGCAAGATTTTATCCAAATATAGGAGGTATCATAAGGTGAGTGTTGTTTGCAGTAAGCTTCCCTATGGTGTTACTACGTTTGTGTCTTGATGTTGAGAAAGAGCACTAATAATTGTCCCTTTATATTTTATGCCTTCTTATGTTGTAAATAATGATTTGGTGTGTAAACAATCAGCTGGCAAAGTTCTGGCATCTGTTATTCTGCGTCTGTGTCTGAGGTGGTTGAGTTTTACTGGAGGTGTACTTTAGGACCTTGTAACTCTATTCATAAAATAATACGGTGCCAGAAGAAAAGTTGCTTTGTTACTGTGTTCTTCTCTCAAGTTTCTGTTTTGTACTAAGATCATTGGAACCTGGATTGAAGGTCCATAGTAAAAATCCAAGAAAGCAAGTGGCATCAAAGTGCCTCTAAATGATATCTTAAATTTACTGTGTTGATGAAAAGGTAGGATTTCTATAATTAGAAAATATTAGAGGAAGTAATAAGGACTCTTACTTTACTATGTTTGACGTCAACATATTTATGTGCATTGTCATTTATTCTTGGTTTGCATCTTTCCTAAAGCAACCAGGAGAGGGAGGTGTTTAAAAATACCGAAATCTGCAATTATAAAACCAGAATGATAGGTTTGGGTCTGACCAAAGTAGCAAAATAACTTAACTTTTGCTCAGTGGCTGATCTTTGACGGTTTTCCCCATTTCCTCTTTTTCTTCTGTCTCTCCGTGTAGTAAATTTTTTTTGTGTTCCAGTAACAGAGATGGTCAAGTAAATTGTCATCATAGACTCTTAGAATGATAGAATGGACCTTAAGGTTGAAAGGGCCCTTGAAGTTCATCTAGTTCCAACCTCCTGCCATGGGCAAGGAACACCTGCTGCTAGACCAGGTTGCTCAGAGACCCATCCTACCCAGCCTTGAACATTTCCAGGGACACGACATCCACAGCTTTCCTAGGCAACCTACTCCAATGTCTCAGCACCCTGTCAGGAGAGAATTTTTTCCTGATGCCTAATTTGGTTAAACATTGTGCAATACATATCTCTGTTTGCAAACTGGTACTTACCTAATTTGTCTATATTGTGCATAGTAACCAAACATGTTGAACTGTGGACTTCAGCAGATAAATTCTCTTTATACAGTCTAACATGCATGCTTGCAAGTTAGACTGATCATTCCTTGGAAAGGAATGTTCAAATATATGAAACAAAATATGTTGTTACTTAATAACATTTAGCTGCTTAGTAGGTGAAAATAATGAGAACATTTTTGTAAGCAAGGGATGGGTTAGAAAAAGAGCAGTTAAATGTTTCCCTTGCTGTTGTTCATCATGTTACCAGAAGGGCATGTTGTTCCTTTTCGGTCTGAAGAATGATTTGCTAGAAGCTCATTAAATAAATTAAAATAAGAATTGCAGATTCAGGAACATTTCTGTATTTAAATGCTTTAATATGTGCTCTCAGGTGGCTTGGCTGCAATGAGGTTTGCAGTTCTGACAGTAAAGGATGTGTAACAGAGGATGCACTGTCCAGTCTCTTTCTGTTGACAAATTTCCCCAAAGAAGGTGGAAACATCAAGTCTTAAGTAAGGGATTTAGTCGCCAACAGCATCACAGGGTGTGACTGAAAGGACAGAGCCATGTCAGAGTGCAGGTACAAGCAAGCAGGGGGCTGAACAACACAGAGTGGTAATTAAGTGCTAGTGAAGGAGGTAGAGGTCAGTAAGGAACAGATACTGATGTTTAGCGATTGCAGATATTCATTCCGATTGTTCATTGGTTTGGTGGGGGGAAATGACAAGAAGAAACAAGAATAAAGGCAAAGCATTCATTCTTTTTTTTATTTTTTTCGTCCCCTCTTCCCTCCCTTTCCTCAGATACTCTGGAGCAACATGTGGTCTGGCCTTTGTGTTCGTGTATCCATCACTCATCTACATGATCTCCCTGCACCGTGCTGGGCAGCTGACGTGGCCTGCGCTGATTATTCACATCTTTATAATCCTCCTTGGACTGGCTAATCTGATTGCACAATTCCTATTGTGAAAACTCCCCTTTCTCCCGTGGTTGTCACAATTGGTACTGCGATGTTTGGCAACAGCCTTGAGCAACACTGTGAGGCATGAGGACTGTCCTCAGTGTGGGGATCTTGGGAAAAGCTTCACCTTTGAAACAAATTCAAAACACATCATTCAAGTGCTTTACAGGAAACATGTCTTGCTTCACTGAAATCACATGAAATCTTATGAGAAGTGAAATGGTTCGCATTTGAGTGATACAGTTCTCCTGGTTTTGTTGAAGGTGAATCAAAAATTAATGACGCTCAAATATTTGAATATTTTACAGCACATTTCTGCAAACACAAAGCTTCCAGCCTCAAGCTGTGGAAGTCTTTCCTCCAAATGAACTGTCCTTACCTTGATTAGCAGACGTGCTTTCTCAGTATTGTTCACTGACTCTTTGAAATGCTCTTTTGTTGCAGTTATTTTCCTGATTTGTTTGGAAAATGAAGAATTTATTGTCTTCTTTTTTTTTTTAGGTTAGTTTATAGTCACTTGGGTCAAAATGCACTCTTTATTTTGAATACACTATTAAATTGTTGTGGCAATATTTTTCCTCTAGGAAATTCCAACAAATGAGAAACAATAAACTCATGTTTCAGTGTTTTATTCAGAACCAATATGTACACAACTTATTTGTGATCTTACAATACAAAAAAGCCAGGAGGATAAAAAAAACCTAGAAGAAGACAATTAAAATCAGTAATTCCAGGCTTGACCTCAGTTCAACTCTGTTACTGGGCTATTATGTGCTGTGAAGTTGTCTTGTCAGGAGTTGCATGTGGTTTTTATGGATGCATGGTGTACACAGCATTTGTTCATCACAGGCCTGCCCTTGCAGGGTCTGCCTCTGGTGGTCTCTCACCTCCCCACTACTACTAGACATTTTGGATGTGAGCAGAGAGACAAAGCCAGCAGTCTTCAGAATCATGGATAAAGTGAAAGAATTTAAGTTTTAAATAATTTTTAATAGAAGCTGGAAGAATCTGTGAAGATTTTACTGTGGAGTTTTTTCTTTTTTAATTCTTGTTTACAAATTAAGAGGGTGTACATGCATAAGCACATAGACACCTTCCTTCATCTACCTGCTGTAACTCTGTGTTTTAATCCAATACATACAGTAATTAAGTTGCCAGACACTAGTGGAATGTAATTTTTGTGGTTGGAGAAAGAGTAGAAACTCCTCTTTGTGCAGATTTTCAGTGCATTAAATTAATCAACAAATGTAGACTAATTGAAAGAGAACTCTGAGCAATACTGAATTCCAAAGTAAGTAAAAGAAGAAAAAAAGTTGGAGTGATGCAATATTTGTGAAGTAGGAGTTGGGAAAGATAATTACATTGCAGTGTAAGAGTTCATATTTTCATCAGAAGGAGTTTATTACCATACTTCTCTGGAAAATTATGTGAATTTTTTTAGTGATAATGTAAACCTATTTGTTTTATTTGGGCTCCTCAAACTGTGTAAAGGACACTCACTTTCCTAAATATCCTTTGATTTGTATGAAATACGAGATTATATGGGTTTGGAATACTATCTGCAGAATACAGTGATTATTTCCGGTTGTTCTTTTCTTGTGAAACTTTCTGTGCCTTTAAATCAGAATTGGAGAATACATCCATCATCCGTTCTGTTTTAGAGAGAACTTTCTGCCCCATCCTGGTCATTTTCATTTTCACAGCTTTCCTATTATTGTTGGCTTATTCACATTAAGCTCTTGTGCTTATTTATTTTAGGTTCAGTGCTTAATTTAGGTACAAGCCCTGATGAGTGCAGGTAATTAAATTTTATTATAGCCTTCCATGTCCCATTTGAATATGATTCCTTTATTTATATCCTTGTAATTGAAGCTGATAGTAAAATACCCATTGATTTTAGCAGAATTAAATTCTGTTAGGATGTAGTAAGTCAACAGAAATTCCTAAGAAAGACAGAATTTTTGGTGAAGTGTCCTCATTGCATCTTGTATCTCTTTTTTTCAGTTATGCAATGTACAATGACTGAGTTAAAATTTAGAAGGAAATTATTCAGAACATTTATAGAAGACACTTTGAGCTCTGTGTTAGATTTCTGCTGCACTGTTTATTTATACAAGCCTGTAAAAACCTTTGATTTGAATTACAAACTGGTAAGCATTAGAGTGATAGCAAATATTTCATTACACTGTCATCTCCTTAAGTACACTTTCTTATAAGAAAGTATTTTTTAATTTTACTACATGCAGTTGAGATTTTCACAAGCATGAGAGGAAAGTCAGGAGTGTGTAAGTAGATTGGCATTTTCGGGGATTCTTTTCTTTGTCAGCATCCTGAGTTAAATAATACCTTAACATTTAATGGAAACGTAAATGCCCTAAAACACCAGAGGTAGATTGCAGTGTCTTTTTTTGTGCAAGTACAAAATGTAGTTGTTTACAAACACATATTTAATCTGCAGTGATGGCCAGCTAATTTCACTTCCTTAGATTCAGTGTTCCAGGATATCATCATGTAGTTTAGCAAAGCAAAGAATGCAATGCATTGACTCAGTCGAGTATTGTGACATGTCATTTATTACCTTCTCACAGAAGAAAAATAATTTCTGCTTGAAATACTGAATTATGTCTTTGCACTTGAACTTTGCTGAAGTTAGCTGTGAGGTGAAACACTTCTGGCTCTGGGCATTGACTAAGAATCTAAGGTTTTTATCTCCTCAACAGTACCAGGCTCCTTGTTTGGCACCATCCCTAACTCACTGTGCTCTGACAATCCAGCCCTCCATTTTATGTGATAACTGAGTGATGCAAACTGAAATTTTTGTTGCATGAGGTTTGAGCAGCTGCAGTCAGTCCTCTGTGCTGATACCATCATGCTAAAATCCAGATCTCAGGATACATAAGGCGTTAGCCCAGCACGACCTTCAAACATTGCCAAAGCATAAGTAGCCAGGGGAATTCCCAGGAAGCTCCAAGAGCGGTTGTGGACATGCCTGTGTGGTGAATTTGTGGACACGTGTGTAGGTTATAACGCGCTTTGAGCACTGATGCCAAGGGATTAGTTTTTCACTGGGAGTGTTGTGATGAACAGAATTCTTTTCTAAAGACAAGGACAGATGCTATGGCTTATAAGTCTGTCTTCTCTTAGGACACAAGAAAGAACTACCTTCCCTATATTCTTGTACTAATCTCATTGCCTTCTCTGTAATGGCCAGCCATAATTTTGTAAAGTTTTATGGCCTAGATCCTTCCTTCCAGCTTCTAGTGCTCTTCATAATTTCTCCTATCTTTACTGACTCTCGTTTTTTCCTTTGTTCTTCCAGTCTCTCTGGAAGCAGCTGCCTCTGTTCCTACAAATAATTTTTTCCCATTCTGTCTGGATTGGCAATGTAATGCTAATGTATTGAATCATGTAGCTCAAAAAGACCTGTGCAGCAAATACGAGCATTTGGGGTTCAAACATTGTGTCATGTAAACAGAGGGTCTCAGGAAGGATATTTTATGTAACATTGCCTGTTTTCTTAGAGGTTCAGCCTTTCCAATGCCTTGTGCAAAAATACATGAAGATAATGGCTTTTGGTTGCAGCACGGAGATCTTTGTCGTGCTGATAGCTTGCCTGTCCAGCCTTCAGGCTGCTCCCTTCTCCACCAGGCTTCTGCACAAGGATTGTCTTCTTTAACATGCTCATGGAACCTTTTTTTCCATATAGAGTCAGCTTGAGATCTGGAGGTTGCCAGAGCAGTTGGTTTCCCATTACTGCTCTAACCTGGTGTCATGGTTTGACACTGGTACAAGGCTAAATGCCCTCGTGAAAATACACTTTCCCTGGTGTCTGCTGTGAGATTTTTGACTAGGAGTAAGAAAAAGCAGGCTCTTGCTTAAAAAAGAAAGAGAAGTTTATTAACTAAACTACAAAACAATAACTAAACTACACACAAAAGGAAAAAAAAAACCACAAGGAAAATGAAAACCTCACAAAAACACTCTCCTCCTCCTCCCCCCTAAATTCCCAATACAATACATCTTCCAAAATCACCAATTCTGGGTCCAGCACCACCCTTTACAATGCTCAACTTTCAGTTCCTCAAGAGGAGAGGGAGTCCTTCCATGTGTCGTGGTGGCCTTTTCCGTCCTTGTTCCGGTGCTCTCACCACCGAACAAGAATCAGGGCTGCTTCCAGGGTTGTCTTTTTAAGGATGCTCTGTCCAGTTCCAGAAAAGCACAGTCTCTCACCTTTGGGACATCTGTCCCCCCATATTTTATATACCCCCTGGGGCCGAGGGGTACCCACACTGAATCTTCTTTGGCTCTGGGACATTTCTCCCCCTGGACTCAGTCTCTGTATCACACAGAAACATGGCTCTGTCCATGGCTACACAAAAGAGTCCAGCATAAAATGCCATTCCATCTTCTCCATTCCTCCAACATCTCTCACTCTCTCTCTCGTCCAGACTTCATGACTCGCCCTTTTCTTTCGTCCTCCTCTACTCTTATCTCTCGTCTAGGAAGGGTTAATGTTCTGTAAAGTTTTCATTGTCCAAGAAGGGTTAAAAACTCCTCCAAGCGGCCGGACTCCTGGCTGCACCCCCCCATCTCCTCAGCCGGGCTGCCTGCTGCCAGCACATGTTTACCAAATTTCAAGGGAACAGCCACAAGCACAGGCTGCACTCTCTCTCTGTCTGTCTCCAAGGGGGGGAACAGGCTGCCCATTGCTTCCCAGCATTTCTTTCCTTCTTCCTTCCACCCTTGGGGGGCCAGGCCTACCTCTCCCGGGCCGGGCCCATGGCTTTTCCCCTGCCCCGCCCAGCCAGCAGCTGGGCCGAGGGAGAGACCGAACTCCTTCCCGCCGGAATCCAAAGAGGAGCTGCCAGGGGGAGAGCCCAGCTTTTACCCTGTGTTCTCAGAGGTGGATCCAATGCCCAGTGGTTGGGCCAGATGGCAATATTCAAATCTGAGCACTCATTGGCCCTAACCACAGCATCCCAGAAATCCTGTTTCCGGGCTAAACCATCACACCTGGCATCTCCCAGCTTTGAGCGCAGGACTCTGGGCAAGTGTTAATGAGCCTGCAAGGATATGTAGTCAGCCCTAAGGCTGATTAAACTCTTCTGTAGAGTTTACTAATCAAAATTTATATGCCATCCATCCATGGATGTCTGGAAAGCTGAGGCAGCAGCAGTATAACTGAGTTACATCACAGCCAGAGCTCTGATGAGAAGGAGGAGAGACTTTCTGGAATACTGAGACAGTCAAAGCTAGGATGTACAGTCTGCACTATGGGAAGTCCTAGAGACTCCTGTGTACAGGAGCTAGACTGATGCTGCAATCTTCAGGTTCTGCAGTAAAATGGTAGTGAGGGAGGTGAGAGAGATGGTAGCCTCTGGAAAGCGTGTTTGTGCCTTACAGGATGTTGTGTTTCAGAGGAAAACTGCACTAAACATCTGTCACCTCTATAACAGACATGTAGATACCTACCTGAGGAAAAATTAATAATGGGAGAATGATTAGTGCTTGGCAATAATTAGTACTGCTACCAATAAGATCTCTCTTTCCTTCAGCTGGAAGCAAAAAATAATTCCTATGGGCAAGTCACAAAATCTGGAGCTGTCTTCAGTAAAAAGACATGCAATTTTAGTAGATTTTTCAATAAATTCTTAATAGGAAGTAAAATACTAGCGTTTGATAAAGCACTGATGTGTTTGGTTTAGCCTGTTGTACTGTGCTTAATGGGGGAGTACAGTGTAAGCTTTTTCCTCTGAGTTGGTATTCTATGAGATTGGGACCATGATCAGTGTATTCAATTCCTTTCCACTTGAGAACACCGTTAAACTACTCTTGGAAAGGAGCAGGACTCAACTTGCCAGGTCATTGCTACCTCTGCCTGCTGTAATTTCAGAGGTGGAACCAGTGCCACATAACAGTTACTCTGTGGTTTGTATTTCCAAACACCAGATGATCCAAGAGGGGCAGGAAGGGTCTCTCTTTGTCTTCAAATTTACCTAATTATGGCTTTTCTTATATACCTCCTTTTTGTAATCCTGAAATAGATTAAACAGTCCAGATGAAAAATGCAGGGGGGGTTTTTTAGTCATATCTAAGTATGCTTGTACTGCAGCTTGACTAAAGCTCATTGAATTATTTCCAATAGCCCAAAAACCGTTTAAAAATTGCTGTCCATGTGTTTCCTTTCATAATTGTTTGAATGGCCTTTTTTCAATTCTGTGAACATTGTTAACTTTTGACATTTCATTAAACTGTTAGAGGAAGTTGAGATTAGTCAGGTCGTTTCAAATCAATACAGCAAAGTCATTCAGCTGCAATAGGAGGGGAGGGGAAATGCCTACACATTTGAGTACCAGGCTAGATACCAAATGCCATACCAAAGAGGGACATTGCCCACTGCCCATCTGGCTTCTTCTCTTAGAGCAAAAGAAGGTTGATTTACCACAGGGGATTCAAATTACAGGCCTGTCATGGGAAGAGAGGAAAGACTGTTAGCTGGTTTTTTATTTCTCTCCTCAATTAATACTTTTTTTCTTTTATTCTTTTTTTTTTTCTTTCTTTCTTTCTTTTTTTTTTTTCCCCTTTTTTTCTTTTTCTTTTTTTTAATAATAAGAGCCCAGGTTAGCCTAAGTAAATTCTTGTACACCCCTTCACCTTCTGGCATAAGAGTTCAAGGGATCTGGCTGGTACAGAGTGGCAGAGACAATGAAGATGATTTCCAGGAACACTTTGTGCTGGCTTTGTGTTTGGAAGGTTGCTCTGCATTTCTTCTGTAGAGGTGTAACACTCTTCACTAAGGGAAGGCTGAATCTCACCTACCCTGTCTACCATCCTTGGGCCCGAGGGGGAGGATTTGCATGACTAAAGTCCTCTGTTATGGAAATATAGCTGCTATTTAGGGTACAGCCAGATTCACAACAATAGACAAAAGATCATATCCTGCCTCTGTGAAACTTGCCATGAGCAGATTACTCTTGACTGGTGTTCCTAAGACCAGGTTTATTAAGCCTTTGAAATAATTCCAGCGTTTATGATGCCACTAGCTCCCTATTTTACAGGGTTGGCTCAGGTTCAAGTGTCATCTTGTCTGTCCTTGTGATACACTGTATTCCAAAGGAGTGCAAAGTTAGGGGTAAACCCTACAGCCAAACTCCTGCTAATTGTAATTTCTTCTCTGAATAATTAGTTGTGGTATCAGAGATGTAACAAAATTTGCTATTAAATGCAGTGGCAGGAGGATGTTGCATTTTTTAAAACGAACTGATCTGGCCTAAAACGACCTTGGTCTATTAAAACACTGAAAACATGAGTTGCAACTGCATGAACTGTTCTTGCTTCTACTCTGACAGAAGAAAATAAGTTTAGTTTAAAAATAACAGAAGGAGACAGTTTTTGCTCTCTTGAGTGCAGTTTTTATACAACTTTCTGTAGGCAGCCAGCTACCCCATCGTAGCAATTGCAGTAAGTGATAGGCTTCAGCTTCTCCAGAAATAAGCTCTTACCTAAAGGTGCACGTTTTTTCATTCCTTTCCTGTCTGCTTTCATAGATAACTCATGCCCCAGGGAACCCCTTTCAGGCAGGTTTATTCACCTGATTTGCACCTTGGTAATAAATTACCATTTAGTGGCATCAAAGGCGAATGTAAATGACCACAAGCATCCACACCTTCCCTGAGAGTTTAGGAGACTGTTCCATTTCATTCCACAATCCCAATCTGCAATGGAATGCCTATCCTTACCTCTGAGGACAAACTGCAAGTAAATTTCAACCACAGAGTAAGCCTGTGAAAAACCTGGCTTATATGGTTTTTTTGTGAGGGCACCACATCGTTTTCTTTAACACATGATTGAGTCTTTTACCTTCATCCCATGTGTTTATACAGGGAAAATCAGGCTATTGGACAGCAGAATGTTTAAACATTGCATGTGCTTCCCCGTGCACCCTGACTAAAGCAGGTCTCATAAAAATTAATTTGATAAAATTATGTTCTCTGTTGAATCAGGGATAGAAACACATCAACCTCACTTTATCCAGTATGTGAAGTGACTGGAAAAGAATCACATGGTAAGATCCATATGAAAGACAGCTACAAAAAGAGGAGCTTTAGAAGTCATCAAAATGCACATAAACAATTTTCTGGCGAGGGCAATATAGACCTCTGGCTTACTTGGGATGCTTGCCATCAATAGGAATCTTTCCCTTTGCTTTCAGTGGGCACTGGTTCAGCCCTTGGAGAAGTTGCTTTTGAAAAGATTTTGGCAGTTAAAGGAAGATTCCATGAGAAACAGCAGGACTTCGCTTTCCATGCAGGATCTGGGTATACTTCAGCAGCTGTTATTCAGATGCAGCTGGACCTGCATCACAGTTTGCATGCTGTATTGTTGAGTGTGAAATAATAAATTTACTTTTTTTAAAACTCACTGAAATGGTGAGCTCCAAAGTAAAACATGGGACATAAGTGGGTAAGTGGGAAGTGCCTTTTTTTCTTTTTTAATTTTTTTTTTATTTTTTTCTTTTTAAATTATTTTTCCTTTTTTTGGGGGGGGGGGGTGGTGGGGTGTGGGGAGTGTGGGTGCTGTTTAGTTTGGTTTTGTTACCTCATACAGGAGTACACTTCTGAAGTACCCTCAGCACACTGTGTCATTCCAGGGTGGATCTTGGTTTGTTGTTTTGACTCCTTGGGCAAAAAATTACTCAGACTCTGGGATTTGTGTGTCGTTGCATTGTGGGCCCCTATGTGCTTGTTCTTTGCATGTTAGTTATTCGTCGGTAGCATTTCTCTGTGGAGTATTTTATAGCACTTGAACCACATGGAAAATATGCACCAAGCTTAACTGCTAAATTTGGTGAATAATCTGTTGTGTGTAGATGTAGATGTTGTCATGTATTTCTGGGGAAGAAAAAACCCACTAAGGGCACTCTGTCCTCTTCAAAAACACTTGTAAGAAACGGTCACAGAGCTTTAAAAGATCGTCCCTCTTCTACGTGCTGTGTGAATTTCCATGCGATTCACCTCCTTCGTTACTGACTAGAGCCACAAACCTCAAGCCAACAGACAGCTGGAGAGAAGCTGTGAACTTTTTGACCACATTTATTTTAAAACATTTAGCCAAAGTATATATGAAGTCATGGAAGACTCAGTACTCCATTCTCTGTCATTTCCTTCTCCATCAGCCCCATCACTTGTTCATTATATCACACTGCATTTTAGACTCACTAGTCCACTTTTGCTTACCCTCACTGCCAGCTGTCCCTGTTCTGGCAGTCCTGATGACAGCTCTTCAGCAGGTGAATGGACAGCTGTGTAGGCCATCAGGGCTCTCAGAGGAGCCACTGACCTGCACAACTCAAGCAGAAACAGTGAGTCTCTTTTAGGAGTCAAAAGGCATTCTGGTGCTGACCTGTTTTGGAGGGGCACCACTGACGCACAACGTGCACAGTAACGTGCACCAACTCACTGTTGCTTGAACCCCTGAGGTACTCTTCAGTCATGAAGTGTTCTGGGCTGTGATCAGTGGGTTCCTCTGGTCCCCTTGATATCCAGTCCACCAAGAGGATGACTCTGTGGTGGCAATCAACTTGGCAGCCTTGCTCTCAGGAACAGTGAAACATCCTGGTTCTTGCTCTAGGGATATTGAGCTCATATTGTGTCCTGTCCTGAGCAAATGCCAGAGGGCAGTTCCCACTGCCAGTAGAGGGGTGGGAGTATCCTGGGTGGATTGAGCTGGACATAACACAGGTACAGCCATGGCTGCTCCAGGCTGTATCCAGACACTCACATCTGAGGGACCTGCCTTCCAGCTGCCAACTAGAAAATCTCCACTAAAATTGGTGTAACTGTGTGGACTGCTTTGCTGTTCTTACTTTGGAGACTTCCAAAGGAGATAAAATGCCTTACTGAGTGCACAGCAATAATGGAAAATGAATAGAAAGATAGCATGCTAGCAAAAGCTACATCAGGATATGTGCAGTTCCACCTAAAAGCCTAGAGATGTGAAGACAGAAAAACATTGTATCAGTGTTTCCATCTTCACAAGAACATTAGTAAAGTATTCCCAAATTTCAGCAAGCTCTTGTCAGCCAGATGTTCAAAAGCAGTCAGCCAGTCACTACATACTCCTGTGGAGCGAGGTTAGAACTGCAAAGCTGTAAGTGAATGACCTCAGCAAAAGAGAGCTGAATTTTTTTTTAAACCTGCAGGGGGGCAGTCAAACATGCAAATACTTCACACACTCATGTAGTTGGTGCAAAAGCCTACCCACTCTGTTAATGGCTCCACATTAGATTATTAACCTTAAGGGACAAATGGAGTATGTTATGTAGAATTCTGCAGGGAATGTGGTATGAAACGTCATTCTCCTTAATACAGCTTTAAAGGTTTGGATCCTCCACAATATGTATTTTTATTTGCTAATATTAAATGAATCCCTCTTGGAGGAGATGGATTCAGTTGGCTGGAAATCCTTACAACTTTTAAGGCCAACATAGCACTAAATAAACTGAAACAATTTGAACTTTTTAGACTTTTTATGCTGTGAAACAGTTATTATAGAAAGTCATTTAAGAGTGGGGTTTTTTGCCTTCAAGAATTTTGGAGTAGTCCTTCATTTTCAGTTTCAAGATGACCAAATAGTTCCAGTAATTTCTGAGCTCCCTGCCAGTTTATTATTAGTGCAACTGGCCACAAACCAGCCGACTGATGTCAGTCTCATAATAATGAATGACAAAGCCGGACAAGGGTCCCATGAGAAACCAAAGAAGGAGAATCAAACACAATTGTAAACCTGTGCAAAAGGCTACAAGGTCTCCGGCAACAGTTTTACCACTTTTTATAGCACTCTTTATTCTACAGCTTTTATTTCTTTTCCTTTTGAAGATATTTGCATGTTGCATTATTCTCTGTTTTGTTATTTGTCTGTTTGGGTTTTTTAGTGTCATGTAATGGAGTACACAACTATTCTTACATAATGTGAGTGCACAACTATTTAATATGACTCATGAACATATCCCAGAAGGTAGAGCATCCCTAATTGTTTGCTGTTGTCAGCTGTGATCTCAGGTTTGTGTCTTGCAGTAGTTTAAATTAATTGTAATTGTGAAGAAAAGTCATCTTTTCCAGGGCTGCAGCAGCAATTTTTCCAGTTATTGTGTGCATCAGAGTATAGCTGCACACACCCAGAGATCTCCAGACATCCATAAACCTTATGGATCCTGTTTCTGCAGAAACAGAAAACAAGTATAAAAGTAGTATAAAAGCCCCCCCCCCCCGCCATATCCTTTCTTCATCTTTCTATTTGCAACTTAGTCTGTCTGATTAATACTAGATTTTTAAGGGTGGTGTTATAGGTCGTCGCAAAAAAAAAAAAAACAACAAAACCAAAACAAAAAACAAACAAAAAAAAAAAAAAACACAAAAAAAAACAGTTGTAAGAAGTTATATGGATCATTCAAGACAGGACTAAACCAGATTGTCACCTGGTTTTCTTGGACTTCTTAGCTCTAGATTAAAAAAGACAACAGATTTAGGTTCCTCTTCAATACTCTGCCTAATTTTTACTGCCCTGCCAGGAGAGTTGTATCTCCAAGGGTAAGATCTGTGGAAACCATCATTGCCAGAAAATTAATTCTGACCTAGCCAGTAAGAATGTTGTAGAAAAGGAAATACTATATGAAATGCTGCAGGGAATTACCTTAGTCAGAGGTGCAAGGACATGGCATGTGACTCTTCTCTCCTTATAGCCATGAAAAGTTGTTTTCCATATTTACATCAAAGTCCATTCAGGGATCAAATCCTATTTATTGGAGCTGTCCTTGGGACCCAGTACAACATACCCTGCAGATCAGTACATGTCTACAAAAGACATCCAGACTTTCACATGAAAGAAAAAAAAAAAAAAAGGAAAAAGGGGGGGGAAGGAGGGGGGTGGTGAGGGCAATGGGGCAATGGGGAAGCATTTTGAAGAAAATTTGGGTCTCAGCAACTGCTTTTATCTCATTTCCATTGACTGAACTGTATCTTTACTGTCATCTCTGATACTCCTCTGGTGATAAAAAGTTTCCAGCCTTCAGGCAATATGAATATGTAAAGCATTCCACCAGATTCAAATACCACCTTTCCTCAATGCAAATCTACAAAGGTGGTTTTCAAGCATACAATAGGCAACACCTAACCTTGAAAAATTCACTCTTTTTCAGGAGACAGGTAATGTGCTCTGGGAGAAATTCAAACTTGACTCAAGCCAGACTATCAATTCAAATAAATTGCCCTTAGGATGGAATTCTTTATTTCCAGATTCCTGCATGGTATGAAAAAGTGGCATTTACAGAGGGCAAAAGTTTTACTAGGAAAGCACAAAAAGCCTCATGATGTCATTTGTTCCAGGGGTCCATCAGTACATTAAAAGGAAAGAAAAACAAAACATAGCTTTTGCTTTACATTTTTTATGGCATCTAAAGATTAGAGAAGACAACTGTTACAGTATTCAGGGTTCTTACTTTTTGCATTTTCAAAATTGTTAATTGTTCATTATTATTGCCCTTTCTTCTAGTACATTTACAAGCCGCAGTAAACGCCTACATAGGTCAAGATTTCTCAAAGGCTGAAAGGCCTCTCTTCAGCAGAAAGAATTCACAGAATTCACAGTAAGGCCCAGAATAGAAAAAAGAGAACAGAGAGAAATCACCATGGAGGAGGATTACTCCAGGCTTTGTGGACTAGACACCACTGGCATCACTGAATCCCTTCATATCAATATGGTTAAGGCCAGTATTTATCATTCTCTCCTCTAACTTTCCTTCTCACATCTCCGCATGGTTTCCTGTGCTTAGTAAGTGTTTGTCAAATACACAATGCAAGGAGGGTCCATGGGAAAGGACATGTAGCATTAAGACACAATACCACTGCATTAGGTACTGAAACAAAGAAAAACTATATGAAGTAATGTTCCCTTCCTACTTCCCATTCACCTTCCCTTACTTCTTCCCACAGATAAGTGTTAATCCAACTGAAAATTGTTGTAACCGGATGGAAGGGCACAGAAATGTAGAAGGTAGGTGTCCGTCTTTGTACACGGTCACTGTGTCAGAGATTAATTACATTCTGCCATCTGTAAAGGGATCCTGAGGACTACAAGGAACTGGGACATTTGTTTCACATCTGTTTGCAAAGACTGAAGCACTGGCTGCACAGTGGTCTCCTAACTCTGAATCAGGGCAGTGGTTCTACACAGACTCAGAGGGAAGTGTGCCAGCAGCACCACTGAATGTGCATTACATGTAATACAGCAGGAAATTTGGACAGCAGCTTGTTATAACACTGTTTTGGAAGTGCATGAGTCACTGTGTATCTGGAATGTGAACCTTTCTCAGCATGTTTTTGTGCTAGATATCCTGTCATGTCATTTGAGAAAGCCTGAAGGGCCGAAGCTGAGTTAGTTTATCCAGGATCTTCTTATCGGAATACTCTAATCCATTTTGGTCACCTTTCCTCCTGCTTACAAAAAACCAGAATGCAATCCAGTATTTTCTTCCCCCATGAAACATTATTTAAAACACTTTTGTAATTTGCACTAATTTCCTTCTAAATTAGAGCTGCCCAGTGAGCCTTTCACCTCTGCTCTTGCACTGACTGACTTCTCTGATGCCTTCAGAGGAAGCTCCCCCACTTCTCACTCCACACCACCGTGTGTACAGTACTCCTTCACTGTTTTGTTTCAAGATGTTTCTTGCAAGACCAGACAGCAATGCTGATAAAATCACATATAGCTCTGTGTGCACTAAGCATGCCAGGAGATTCTTCTGCATTTTCTTTGCTTCCTTTCTTTTCTCCCATTGACAGTTGTTTCTATCTCCAGAACTGCAAATCTGTCTCTGGAGCCTTAGGACTCTGAACTACACTGATGGCAGAAGGTTCCTCTCTCTAACCAATGCCATAATCTTGGCAACATCTCACAGTTTTTTCTTACATTAAAATCTAGCACCAAACTGAATTATCCTTCTCTTATAAACGTATTAAAATATGTTTATTTAATCTGATAAATACAGATATGCACATACGCACACAGTCTTTCTCTCTTTCTCCACCTGCTCTCCTTACCTTCCTCCCCAACCCGCATTTAAATACAGTGTATTCCAAATTATAAAAATGCAAGAAAAATCAATGTGGTTGTCCTTAGAGCAGACTGCAGACAAATGGGAAGATTCCCTTCTTGCAAACAATTAGATGTGTTGTATTGGATTGAACTTTTGAGCAGCAAACAAGTCTCAGCAAAGATGAGTAACATTTAGGAAGACTCTCAGATGAAGACTGACAGCTCTGTGATGGTGTCAGAGCTGAGTCTTATTCACAAAGTCTTCAGTGCCTAACAGACCTTTTAGATATCAGCACTTTGGTGCATTCTCAATGTCTGGGACCCAGCCCTCCCATGTCTGCAGTCATCCCTAGGGTCATGAGAGTGCTCAGAGCCTGCCTCACAGGTGAGAACAAGGGAGATGCACAAATCTGGGCTTCTCCAGCCTTTGTGTCTTACTGATGTGGTTGAGCAGGAATAGCCAGAGCTGTCCCTTGCTTAACTGTCCCTTGAATCACAGACGGGAAGCAGACAGGTCCTGCCCACCTCCAGCAGTACAGCAGTAAAAGGACTCAAATGGGAGATGGGGCATTTGGGAAACTGAGTTCCCCCTTCTTTTCCATAATATATGTGGAGCAGATTTACAGTAAAGATACAATCTATCAGAGGTCTTCCTAATCATCATAATCATCACCCTTACAGAACCAATTCTGTCAGTTGTCTTTACATGTGACAAAGTCAAAGACATACCAAAGTGATGCCTGATTCCTGACCAGGACTGGGTTTTTTTTGTTTCACTTTTTTTTTTTAGTTTTAGAAAGCTAGTTAATACTTTTCAAACAAAGACAGTACAAACAACTTGATAGAACACAAGCCATACCATGAACATACCTGGCAAATAGAATCTTAAAATTGCATTGCATGTAACTTTTTAACTGTGTAACATGTTTTATAGACCTGCCTTTATATGCTGTAAGTAGACACCCTGCTACTTCTTCCTATAGCTTTCCTCTTACATTTCATTAAGCCGAGAAACACAGTGTAAAACACAACACAGAATTTACATAGGTTCATGGTTACAAAAATTTTTTAATCATGTTCAGTCCTGGGTACTTCTGCCAGCCTGCTGTGGCTGCTCCAGCATAAGTTAATTTATCACAAGCTTTGTGCACTCTTAAGCAAAACAAAGTTCAATTTCATAGTAAATGACTGCAGCACATACCCTCTGCCAGCTCCTGAGTCTGGGATGGGATGCTCCCCATTTGCCTATTTTCAACAAATTCAAGGTCTTTTTATGTGCCTCAATTGCTTTAGTCATACAAAGTATGTACTCTGTGTGTGTAGCCTGATAATAGATTATCATTTGGGAATTTAATAATTTTAATAATAATAATTACAACAATAATATTGTTAGAGAACTGGGCAAGCTGAGTCTGTGCCCTGAATCTATACCCATGACAGTAGTATCTGTGACGTTTCTGTGATATTTATCTTCACAGTACCTACCTGCAATGTTGAACCACTGTTTTCCCTGCCTCAAAGAAGGGAAAGAGACATGGTGTACATTTGCTCATGCCTTGCATTCCCATTCAAGCCCAAGATCCTGAAAGCCACACCACCTCTTTGTTGATTCACACTCTGATGCAATCCTGCAATCCAGGAAGGGAAACTCAACAATACTGCAATGCCTTTTGTGCCTGAAGATTAATCCCTCCTTCCAAGACATCACCACCACTTAAACCTGTGGCATTGCACACTCGAGTCCTCCCTCCTCTGACATGGCTAAAAAATAATGGACATAGCTGGAGGGATGTACGCAATTCAACCAGGGCTCTGTAGAAATCTAGAGACTGACTTTACCTTAAAAACTACACTGTTATTCCTCACTTCTTACTAATACAATGCACAATGATCAGCATTATATCATCCATTTGTCTTGTACTGAGGGGATGATAATTTGGGGGTATCATTACAAAAGTTTTCTTTTTTTCACAGCATCTATACATATGAAATTCTTCTGTGTGTCTGTGTTCCCTTCAGAGAGCTTTTGAAGGCTGGAAAGTTAAAATAAAACTGACTGGTTTTAGTGCAGTGCACCACATATTGTTTCTATCATGCAAGAATTGCTTAACCATGGTACACTTCAGCAGCACAATTTATTACAAACCTTGGAAATAATTTCAGGAGTCCAAGGACCTCACGGACCTTAGACCAAGTTTCAGCAAACTGCTCAGATATGTGATCACTAGGCAGATGTCTGGAAACATGTTCTTGCACATTTATCTGCTAATGCAAATGTCCCAATACAGGCATTAACACTCAGAAGCATTATGTGGATTTTAAACAATTCCTGGAAGAGTTGGGTCCCATAAAAGCTATTCTGACAGATGTAATCCTTCTCCTCACCTTTGCCAAGTGCTTGCTCTGAGTACAGGAGCCAGAGCACAGAGTGATACTCCTGCCTGCTTCCACTGCTTCTGGTGCTCCAGACACTACAATGTCCTTGCCCAGGGCTGACTTCACTCTTATGTTGTTTTTATTCTGGTTGGGAAAGAAGCAGCAATGTGGAAAGGAAAGATAAAACAGGAGATAAGAGAATATTTTTATGCTTTCTTCTGCACAGATGACTCATTTGAGACAGGTTTATTCCTCATCTCTCTTGGGGTTAATGCCTCGGGGAGAACAGCAACAAAATGAAGTCTCTTTTTGCTGCTGTGGGAAATAATTCTTTCTCTCACCCTGTTCTGTGAGGTTTCAAAGGCAGTGGCTGTGAGGGTGCACAGCACATAACACAATTGGCTTCAGTCTTACTGGGGCCTCACAGTATTAGTGTAATGAAAGTAAATACCAACTGGTCAGGGTTTAATTATAATCTGGACATTCCGTGCTCTGGCAGTAGATTAGAGGAGACACTGACTTGTGCTTTAAGGCACTGAATCTGCTATTGGCATGCAGGTGAATCCATCTAAAGAGACAAGACAGTGAAGTGAAATCCCATGTTTCCTGCTCAGGGTATAGAATGCAAACTAAGAGGAAGTGTAAGGTTTCAGAAACTGAACACTCTGTATGTTGGAGCAGCTCCAGCTGTGGCTTTTTGTGTTCAACCCTGATGACTATTTCAAGGAATCAAATGCTATTTTATAGAAGATGGAGAAGCAAAGCTTCCATTAGATTAGGGTATTAGGTATTAGGACCTAAATACATACTGCTTTGAGGAAGAATTCTACATAATTAATGTTGTAATCATCTGTTGATCTATTCTCCTCCATTCTTAATTGTGTTTTGAGCAGGAACTGGCCCTGATTATGCCCTATGAGAAATAATTCAGATGTACAATAAATAAATATGCTCTGCAATCTGTACTGAAGCAGGTTTCCTTTTTACTTCATTCTTCCAGTTCTAGGGTTCTGGTGACAATTTGTCCATAGTTATTTCACTTTCTCAGCCCCCTCATAATTTATTTTTCTAGTTGCCATCACTTACGTGGCTAGGCTATTGTAACTACATTATATCAGTAAGGGAGACATGTCCAAGGTTTAATTTTATCCAAAACAGTTCCAATTTGTTGAAAAAACAATTAAGTGCTATAAACTTGTGAATAAATTTCTTCAGATCTAGACACTAGAAAAGAAAATCTCAAGTGGAGAAGAAACAAAAACAGTGTTGATAACTATTACAGCATAGCACTCTTACTAATAGTGTTGCAAAAGGTCTACTACAGATAAATTTCCATAGTCATTCTGGGTATTTTGGCTTGGCCTTAGCTTCAGAGTAAATTGTGGATGAATATGACTTAGGAGTATTGTAATGGCTCAATCCACTGTGTTAGGAAATGTGTATGGTAAGGGATCACTGCTGATCTGAAGACCAACATAAATGAAGCACTGAAGGGCAGCAGTCAGGTGGTTCATCCTCCCAGCAGCAGCAGCAGCTCAAGCATTGGGCCAGGAGAAAAACCTAGATCTACCTCTTTTGGGGTCTCTCTGCTTGTGTGTGCCCCCATGCTGTACTTCTAGGGGTGCTTCTACTGGTAATCCAGGCCATCCTCAAGTGCTGCAGGACTGGAAACTGCTGCCTGGCAATGGTTTCCCTGCAGTTTGGTGCCTGCCTAAGGCACAGGGTGTCATGTCAGGGGTGGGCTGCTGCTGCCAAGCAGGGAGAAGCAGCAGGAACAGACTCCTTATCTGCTGCAGTCTGAACTCACAGCTTTGATCTGCCAGTGGGGCACACCAGGATAGAGTTGCAGAGACACACATAAGCTTATCTTCTTCTCTCTGTTGAAATGGATATATGGGTACCCAAACATGCACAGAACCAGGCGCAGGAGGCTGAGTTACCACTTTAGGTGTGTGATGGGTCAAAACTGGGTGCCTTTAATACATCAGTGGCAAATTCTTCCTGGGCAACTGGTTAGCCTGCTAAAGTTCACCTCTTGAGATGTATGGCTGCTGCCAGAGTTACCTCTGTTTTGCTAACTACTTTGACAGGAAAGCATGAAAGAAGGGAAGAAAAGGGAAATCAGAAGCCAGAGGACACAAATTCTGCAGCCTCTAAATCACTCAATTTGCAATAATCATAAGACCTTTTTAATGAGTTTCACTCAGACATGAACATTCTGTGAGTGCCCTTGAGAGATTCTTCCTTTCAGAGTCTCTTACTGATTCAGAGTAATATTTGTAATTGAAAACCAATAAAGAGCAAACAGGGAGAGTTTCTTAGCCCTAAGGCCAACTGGTAGAGCATAGCTGATGGCCACACAACTGCTTTTTCTTCCTATCAAAATAGCATAGCTGCATGCAAAATTGCCATGGGGAATGCTCCCCAGCCTGTGATAGTTAGTTCTGAACAACACCATTTCTGATCTAACATAAAACAGTACCATCATGTGCCAGTACCTGTTTAGTGTGAGTTGGCCCCACTTAATTAACTTGTGTAGACGTAGCCTGAAGTGTTTTCTCTAGAATATGCTGTATGATCCTCTGAGGCTGTATGATACACACCATAAAATATAAACAAAATTATATACTTGGGCTTTAATGCATTTTTGCTCATTACATGGGCATGAATATTAAATATGTTATTATGTTGTCTGGTGAGGTCTGCTGTGGCTAATCCTTAGAAATAACTTATATTTTCTACTAAAACAGATCTCTTGTGGGAATGGTGTAAAACTTTGACCTAAAAGTGGGGGAGCAGAACCCTTCACATATCCGAACTTGCCTGTAGGTGACAACCTCAAGACAGCCTGACAGCAGGGCCTTCTGGGGAATAGATCAAGAGAGATGTGTGGGGGTGAAATACCCAAACAAGTGTCATCTGTATTTAAAATAAAAAGAATTAAAAGAGAGAAGACAGGAAAGTCCTCATACTTTGCTTATTAGAAATATAACTGCTCTTTATTGCTCACTGCTCCCTTATTAAAAACAAAACAAACACGAGACATAGAAACAAAAGAAAGAAAACAACTAAATGGCCAGACCAAACAGAAGAAGAGGTATGAGGCTAAGATATTTTGGTGGAATCTAAATTCTATTTCCTGAAACATTCTGTACAAGGGCTTTCAGCTGACTTAAGAGTTCAGGTCTCTACTATCCTATAACAGAGTATGTCATTTTCTTAGAGGCAAATCCTGTGTCCTGAAAGATAAATTCAGGGGGCCTATCTTGCAAACTTTTCTCCTTGTCCTCCTTACTCCATGAGTGGGGTTTTGGCAGATAAATTCAAAACAGCCACACAAAAGTGTTGCAGAGTCTGAAACTGATGGAACATTACAAATATGTCTGAACTTTTAAATCTCTGCTATTACTAATGCATTTTGCAGTGTTACACTGTGCACACAGACTGGCTTTGAACATACGAAGACCTGACTCAGTTCAAGTCCATCCAGCCAAAAACTGCAGCAGCAGTGCAGTGCAGCAGTGCCCAGGAGCAGATGTTATGGGGGAGTTCAAGAAACAGGCGCTATGGAATGACTGTTTCCCAGAAGTACTTTCTAAACGTGGGAAATCAGAAGAGGGATGTTTCTGAAACTGCCATGATCTGTTGACCTATCCACTATGAATTCACCTAGTGCCTCTTTGCTCCTTTGTAATTTTGTGCCCCACAGCATCCAGAGGCAAAACATTACACAATATTCTGATGTAAAAAAGTCCTGCGGTCTGGTCTAACATCTTGTAAAGTTTTCCCTAGCTCTTAGCTGATATAAAGTACTGAATGCTTGTTACCCATTTAACCTTCTCCACATATTTCATTATTTTCAGACCCGTACTTCATAAAGACTTTTCCTCTCTGTTTAAATGTTGAAATACCATGTTCTGGTTTTGCTACATTGAAACTGTTGTATACAAGTTCTAAAAATGCTTTATTTTCTGCTTTAATTTGTGCTTTCTCTGCTTCTACTTATCCATTTTGATGTGGGATTTCTGGCATTCAGGAATGTATCATAATGAGATTTGTCAGACTGCTCTCTTTCCTAATAGGATTCCGAGTGCTATGGTTGGAGTGGTGTTCTCCCTCTGAGCACTCAGAAGATGGCTTCTCAGAACCATCCACAATGACCCTCTCATCCCTTTCCTGAGTGGTAACAGCTCATTCAGAGCTATTGACTCCTACCCCAGAACAAGCTAAAGAGAAAAAAGCCTGGGAAAATCCCGTCATTTACTAAAGCTGCCGATCCATATGAATGTTAATTGCAGTTAAGAGTCCTGTTGGGTCAGTACTAATTAATTATCACACAAGTACCACTAGAGACTGATGGTAAACTTCCTGAGAATTTAATGCTTGTACACACAAAACCTCTAAGAATGGTCGAAACACTAAATATCACAATTTGTAGAAGAAACAGAAGAAAATAAAGACATTAATAGGGCTTTAACTTGGTCTTGGTGTTTGCTGCTGCTCACTGCTCTCCTAAATAAATAAAAAGATACTATTTTAAAAACAAGCAAACAAACCAACTAAATAACCATACTAAACAAGATAACAGGTGAAAGGGGAAGATATTTTGAAGAGTCTAAATTCTAGAGAGTAATATTAAGACTAACTTAACATGTAAATCTCATTAAGGGATATGAGAAAACATAAATTATGAGCTTCGTCTGCTGCCTTCATTTTTACTTGTGTCCAAAATTGTTCTTTAGCATTTTGTAAAGCATATGAGTGGCTCTGACTTGATCTCACTGGGTCACTACAGCGGCTAAGAGCACTGGCAGTAGTTAGCACTTTGCTGTGAAGGACAGCTACCAAGCAAAGCCTACGCAGTAAAAATGCCATGAAGCTGAGAGATGCTACAAAGCTTCCATAGTATCAGGAAAAACTGAAACTTAGAGGCTCTGCTATTTGTGTTGTATAGTTAAAAACCCCGAACCTCCAACTAATGCTGAACACTAATTCTATTTGTGTTTATAATCAACCAACATCTATCCCCTCTGGAATACACTGCTCCAGATGCTCTCTAATCAAATAGCATCAGTTTACCCTTTCTGCCACCCTGGGTTTGTTGCCACTGCAGACACTCTTTTATTTGTTAAAGGTACTGAAGTATGCAGGCTTTGTTTTTTTACTCTTTCTTCAGCTTACACCAAAACATCCTTTTTTGTATGGAATAACAACATATCTGAAGATGCCAGTACTTATGCTAACAAAGCCGTCATGTAAATGTAGAGTTTTGCTGATCTGAGTAGTACTTCAGGCTGGAAGTGCTTGGGTTGGCATGTTTCCATGGTTAATACCTGCCCAAATTAGAAGGCCTGGAAAAGCCTTCTGAGAGCCTAGAACTGTGCACTGCTGCCCAAACCCCCAAACTGTGCTCAGCTGGGGTTTTCCAACACCTAGCAAGCCAAGTGGTGAGAACAGGGTTGCAACAGCAAGGCTCATATCCCTTGTGCAATGGAAAATTTGGAGAGGAGCCAGTGACTGCTTTCTTTCCTGAATTCTGGTAGAAGGTTGCAGAGATGCCTCTTCCCTCAGGCAAGCAACATCTCAAGGGTGAAACAGAGATGTAGAAACTGCAAGACAATAAAGTGTGATTAATTTCTGTCAGTGAATGCTGTGCTGCAACCCAATTTCCAGGTGTTTTTAAGTGTAATCGCTATCTTGCTCACATTCTTCTGGGAAGAGATCCATTTCAATTAGTGCAATCTCTCGGGTCTCTAATTTACTGCATAGGGGTGTGGATCAAGGGGGCTGTTTGCAGCTTAGCCTGAACAAGATTAGCCTGATGCTTTTGGGTTGAAGAAAGCAATTATGGCAATTGTGCGTGAAATGTTTGCATTGCTTGTCCTCTGGTTTTTCTAACCATCTTGCAATTTTGGGGATGTTATCTACTCCTGACTTAAGACCTCGTGAACAATTCCCTGCTTTGTGAGGAGCAGAGCAGATAGCACACTTTTCTTTCAGCAGCAGCTCTCATAAAGATAAGCCCAGTTCTCCTCATTGCCAGGTTGTGCTCCAATTTGTTCCATTACTTCATGCATTTTAAGACAACAGGAATTTCTACATCCATGAAACCATCCCAGGACAGTTGCACAGGAAAATATGCTCTTTAATTTACACTGCATTTAAAGAAATCAAGGGTAGTTTTAATCTCTAGAACTGTCCATTTTGACATGTAGCTGGGATGATGCTTAGGCACTGAGATAAAATTGGGATCTCCTGTATCTCCTATACTACGTAGAGTTTCCTTATATATTCAATGTGGAACTATTTTATGTGCCTTTTAGGCAGCACAGTTGAAGATACAACATGTTCAGTGAGGCACTTCCACCTCAAGAACTCGTCTCTCTTGTTGATCCCTCAAACCTGCTATTCAGCTGCTAGGATATTGTACAAAGTGAAGCTGTTTAGAGAATTAGGGAGTGCAATACATGAGAAATGGCTGAGAAGCTTATGTCTGGTCTTCTGGGGGAAGTGCTACTCATCCCACCTGCACTTGCCTTGAACAAAACACAGATGTGCTCTGTAGTAGGAGCTGCACGTTTGTGCCCAACAGCCCTAGCACCGGTGAATAAAATCATCAGCTTTGTTGTCAATGGTGCTAAAATAAAATTGTGGCTATGCAGAAAACATTTTCTTTGTGTTGGTGTCTTCTTTCCAAATAAAAGGTTTTAACATGGAAAAAGTTTTCTTTGGGTTGGTCGGGTTGGGCTGAAACTCTTCTTCCATCTGTTTTCTAATTTTTTTTTTTTTTTTTTTTTTTTGGCAATTTTCCAGCACTCTTCCAGCTTCTCTACTCGGTCCTGGTGAGTCGACATCTGGAGCAGGCTGTCCAGCTCTAGGCCGCTCAGCCCAACAGTGACATGGAGCTCCTGGAACAGTTCCAGCAGAGGGCAACAAAGGTGATTAGGGAGCTGGAGCATCTCTCTCACGAGGAAGGACTGAGAGCTGAGCCTGTTCAGCCTTGAGAAGAGAGGGACAACCGAGAGGGGAACTCGTCAATGTGTATAAATATCTAAAAAGGGTGGGTGCCAAGAAGATGGAGCCAAGGTGTTCTGGGCGCTTGAGCAGGGAGGTTGGACCACATGACCCACTGTGGTCCCTTCAACCCGGAGGATTCTGTGATTCCAAAAGTAGAAACAGCTTTTTCCTTGTGTACTACTACTACTACTACTAAATAATGATAATATCTCCCCGTGTTCTCAGCGGAGGACCGACCCTCTCCCTCCCAGATCCCAGCCACGGCCCCTGCGCCCTCGGGGCCGGGCCGGGCGGGCAGGTGAGGGCAGGCCTTTGCGGAGCCCCGCTCGGTGCCCGGGCCTTTGCGGAGCCCCGCTCGGTGCCCGGGCATTGGGGAGCCCCGCTCGGTGCCCGGGCCGTGTGGGGCCCCGCTCGGTGCCCGGGCGTTGCGGAGCCCCGCTCGGTGCCCGGGCCGTGTGGGGCCCCGCTCGGTGCCCGGGCGTTGCGGAGCCCCGCTCGGTGCCCGGGCCGTGTGGGGCCCCGCTCGGTGCCCGGGCGTCGCGCGGCTCCGCTCGGCGCGAGGCGTAGCGCGGCGCGATTGGCAGCGCGGGCCGGGGACGGGACCGCGGGCGGGGCGTCACTGAGGGCGGTCCGAGGCGCCGCCGCCGCCGCTGCCGCCGCCCGCCCTTCCCGCCCTGCCCCGCCGCCCGTGCCTGGCCTTAAAGGCGTGCGGGGCCCGCGGCGGCGGCAGTAGCGCAGTGCGGGCGGCGGCGGCTGCTCAGCGGTGCCCGGAGCGCGGAGGGGCTGTTCCCTCGGAGCGCCTCGCCTGCAGCCCCTCCCTGCTACCTCCGCCGCGCTCCCGCCCCTCGGGCCGAGGCTGTCACCGCGCCTGCCGCCGGGCGCCGCCAGCATGTTTGACAGGACGCGGCTGCCCTTCGTGGCGCTGGACGTGCTCTGCGTGCTGCTGGGTAGGTCGGGGGGCCGCGGAGGAGCGGGAGGAGCCGCCCCCGGGGCGCCGTGCTCCCCCCAGCGCGACACCGCGCCGGTCGCATGCTCGCCTCCCCCTCCCCGCCGCGCCGGCACCTCCCGGAGCGGGGCTCCTGCCGGCCCGCAGCCCCCGCCGTGCCTGCCGCCCCTCGCTCGCTCCCTCGCCTCCCGCTCCGCGCCCGCACCGGGGGGATCTGGTCGCTGCCGTGGGCCGGGAGGGGAAGGGAAAGCCCCGGGGGGAGGGAGCTGCTGCAGCTTATCCACTGACATCTGAAGCTCCCTCTTCTCTCTGATGTCCTTACTCTTCCTTCCCTAACCACCTCTGTCAGATGAAAACCGGTTGTGGCAAAAGCCAGTGCTGGAGAAATAGCCGTGTGGTAGATACCTGCAGTCTGGGATGTGTTTGTTATCCCGAGCGAGTCGGGAAGCTGTCCTGGAAGGGGCCGTCATCACGGAAACACGCCTCATCCATCCAGGGTGCTGCTGCAGAGGCACCACGGCGCTCGGCAGCAGGGCAGGGGTTCGCTGCGAGGCTTGAGCTGAATGCGGTGTCTCCGAGCCTCCGCTGTAGCCGCAGGCTGGAGGCGGAATGAGGCATTCATTAGAGCGCGGTGTCTGCGCCCTTTGTGTCCGTGTGCGGCAGGGAGAGACGGGTGTCGGGCAGGAGCCGTGCCTCGGTGATGGCCAGGGGTTGAACCGACACAGCCACAGCACACTGCCACAGCGCTGCAATGCTTATCCTGGCCAGCCCAGATATTGGCTTCCCAGTATTGCTTTATTCTATTTCAGTCTCTGTGTCCTGCCAATTTGCGTTAACTCTCCTTTTATGTAATGAGACAGCGTAAGGAGCAATGTCAGTTACCGATCCGAGAAGGGGTAGTTTCACTTCGTAAAGTGGCACCTCTCAGTACTGGGAGCCTGGGAAGTATCTTTACACTCTGGAGATGTACTACTTGGTCTTAGGAAGTGCTGATTTTGGATGTTTGTTTCTTAAGCAAATGATGTCAGCACTTCAGTAATATAAGCACTTTCTTGTCATGTTCAGTGGATAGTGTTCAGGCCTAGCTCATTAATTTCTGCTTGGCTGAGTATTTTGGATGATCAGTATTTTTTGTTGCATCAGTATAAACATCATGGCATTTTTCTCTTGATGGATGCTTCAAATAGCAATGGTACCTGTAGCTAAATGCCATGAAAAAGCAAAATTATAATGAATGATGCATTGCTCTGAGGTAATGTTACAGGAGAGAGAGCTTTTGCAAAATGATAGTGGATCTATGTAATCCACTGGGAGCAATCTTTTTTCAGATCAGGGGTTTTATCAAACTGCTGTTATGAGTCTTAAACTTTCATGCTGTCTTTATGGTGAGTGAAGCAGTTTTGTCTGTCTGGATAATTGTCATTACAAAATCTTTATAATTAGACAAAAATTTTGCACTATGCGCATGGTTTGGTCTGCATGAAGCATATGGGTATATTGTAAGTAATCTTGAGTAATCAAGGAAAGCAAAATATATGGAAAGTAAGGCTGCAGAAGTATATAACTTGGTGGTCATCTACCTGAAAGGATGAGGGTTTCCCTGTCCCAAATTATTACCTGGGAAGGTAGGTTTTTGACCTTGTCCTGCAGTGTAATAGCAGTTTGCAAACCTTTCCCTTCTCTCCCCCTCACCCTGTGTAGCGTTTGGATCACAGACACACTTATCTGGTACCTCAGTGTGCTGGAATGTTGCCAGACTTTTTATTTTCCCTTGGGCTTGTTTACTTCCTGAAAAGTCTGAAAACTGCAGGCAGTGCATAATATGAAGTTCCCTGACACCTGCAACTTTAAACACATTGAGTTACAGGTTTCAGTGAAACTCTAGCTGAGATAAAAAGATTTTCCATTTGCAGAATGGGAAAGACACTGGGTGTAGGGCCAAGTTCTCTTCCTCTTCTGCCTGCCTCTCATGTGGCTGAGACAGGTCCTTAGAAGAACATAGGTCATAGCCATGTCTAAGACAGTGGGCTTTTTAATTTTTTTACTGTAAAAAAAATCGTTCCTGTTGATTGTGGACTTTAACTCTCAGTTTTTCCTTTGCCCTTCCCCCTGCCTGTGCACTTTGGTATGTGCTCAAATGACAGAGGTAACTGCCCAGATAAAGTGACTTGCTGGTATGGATAAATGATACCTAGTGTGTCCGCTGTAAGGGCTGCAAGGCCTCCAGCAGAACTGAAGGTTTAAAAATGATGAAGACCAGTTTCAGTTGAGGACTGAACCCTCAATCTTGGTGTGGTAGCCCATGCTACCACAAAAGGGGGTACCACTAGCACCCTCAGAATCCCCAAGGTAACTCTTGTCACTTAATACAGAGCTTTTCTTTTTTCTCCTCTTTTTTCCTGTTTATACCTTCTCCAAAGCAGATGGGGAAGAAAAATTAATTTTATTATCTCAGTAATGTTGGACTTGAAGGCTAAGTGATATCCAAGCATACCATTTGGAACTGCAGTGATCTGACACACCCATGAATTCACTGCAGTGGAAGTGCCTGATTCTTACTGTGTGTCTGACTTACTCGCTCCTGATTTAGTCAAGCCATTTTTGTGTGGTTTCAACTTTCCCAGCATAAATCTTTCAAAGGAAAGGGAAGGGAAAAAAGAGCTATCCTGTGATTTTTGTGTGTGTGTGTCTGTGATTTAGACAGATTTATTGAAAGATGTGACATGCTTAAGATGGAGCCAAGATAAGAGAATAAGAAAGACATCAAAGAAGAGGAGGTGGGGGGGGGGGGGGAAGTAGGAGGTAAAAACATCTTTAAAATTAACCCAATTTGGTTCCCTGAGACTGAAGTCTCTTTTAATTATCCTTAAGGAAGATTTCTTCATCTGCCTTTTTACCCAATAAAGGAGAGAAAATTCAGGGAAAGCAGTCTTTGGTGCCCTGAGAAAACAACTCCTTCTCTCTTATCAGCATGAAAATTCTCTTCTTCTAAAAATAACACTGGTGTTTCAGCATTAAATTAGCTTTATATTCCACAATCTAAAAAAAGCGAGAGCTGCAGGTTTCTGCAGTATCTGTCCTGAAATAGTGTGAGGAGGCTGTATCTGCATTCCGTGTGTGCTGATCTGCAGTGCTGGGGGGTGTGTGTGTGCTGCATGTCCGCATGCAGCTCTGCAGTGTTGCAGGCTGCCTTACTCCCCATGCTCCAGTAGACAGTGCTCAGCTGCTTCTGGCACTGGAAAACATGAGTGGCCTGGACTGCAGGATTTCCTTCTCCCTCATACCTCTGTTACTTCTCTCTCCTAGGTTTTCTGATAGATATCTTTATATAGCGTGGCAGAGATTGGCATTCTCAACAGTAGTAAAACCACTTTTCATGGGTAGACACTGAGACTTGGTTCTTACGGTTTATTACACTTCCAAACTGTCATGCAAAAAATGGCAGCTTATTAGAACAGCTTAATTAGTTAGCTTGCAAGTAATGTTTTCATTAGGCACTATATATACACATATACACTCTGTGCCACTCTTACAGGTCTGTTGTTTGTTTGATTGCAAATCAGGTTCCCTTTTCATTAAGGAAGGTAAACAACACTTAAAGAACAAAGTTGGGAAACACATGACAATATTCCTGCAATCAGTGGAAGAACTGCTAAATACGTTTATCTTTAGATCAGACTCAGAAAGACAAAGAGTAAAGGAAGCTCTGCAGAGGTGACCGCAGCCATAAGGAAAACACTTTCTGTCACAACTCTGGGACAACTTTCATCTAGTCTGTACTTGTTGAAATTCATGCCTAACTTGAGTACAGGGGTGCAATACCACACAACTGTATTACTTTAGTCCCTTGTCTGACTACGCAATTACTGACAAGCTTACTACTTATAATAATACTGACAAGCTTATTACTTATAATAATAAGTAATTGAGGAGTGTACTTCTCAATATGGGATTGCTGGTGTAATGCAAGAATATGGACAACCCAAGATTAGAAAAACTGAAGCCTTCTAAAGAATTAAACCCTTGCTGCTCTATTCACTTTTCTGCAATATATTTGAAATAGTAGAGAATTGCTTAAATTTAAAACTACTCTGGAATATACTAGCGTTTGTGTAGGGATTTAATCTTTTTTCTTCCTCTCCATGTCCTACTCTGTGACTGTGGGGAAGGTGAGATTATGGCAGTCTTATTTATACATTACCACGATTATTATTTTTTTAATGAAATTACCTCTGAGTAAGGGAGGACTTCTGTCCTTCCAAACAGAAGGACATGTGTACTGAATCCAGAAATAGTAGATACATTGCTTTCAGCTTGCTGTTTAAAGACTGCTGGAATGTTTTGTGATAATGACAACATGCTAAACAGCAGATGCATGTATACAGCACTCAGTGAGTTTTCTTTTGCAGGGTGTGACCTGTGGGGGTGGGATGGCTGGACCACCCTGCACGCCCTGCACATTGTTTTGCATTCAGCGCTGCTCTCCTCTCTTGGGAGTGTTTACCCATGCTGTCGCTGGAGGCTGCAGTCTCAGTGACAATTAAGGTATTGCTGTGCAGTCAGGGAAGGCTCCTTCTATGTGGGTTAGCACTTCCTGATTGCCCTAGTTCAAATAAAACCTCCTCCGCTATTATTTGTGACTCACTGACATATGTGTCACCGTTCTTATTTTCCACATCATGTGGATGCTAAATACTTTTTCTAGTTCATGAATACATTGTAAAGCTGTAACAGGTACATGTGAAAGAGCAGTTTGTCTTCGGTGACACTCTCCACCAGGTACCATGACCTAGTACTTATTAAGTTGCCACTGTCAGTTAATTGGAGACATACTTGTTACCTGAAACTGGGTAAATCCTAATGTGCTTTCTTCTTTGCAACAGTCACTTTTTATTTTCCCCAACATAAAGAAAGATGCTTTACCAGAGACTCACTCCCTCTTGATCAGAAGCCTGCAGAAAAACTTTTGGTAAGAGATCAATTAGTTAATGAACAGTATTCAAAGTCAGCAGTCTGGTTCATGTTCTGCCAGATTTTGCTGTTGTGTGTCTTGTACTAACTTCTGACACAAAACCAGAAGTTCTTGCACTTATTTTTTACAGCAATAGGTGAACCCTAGTTCACCTTCCGGTGCCTTCCCAATAGGCAAATTGTGAACTCAGGACTATATTATTTTCTCTTGGCATAGTAGAGCAAGGTGCTTATCTGCTCTTGGGTTTCTTACCAGCTGCTTGAGTCCTGGTGATTTTTTTTCCTTAGTCTTAAACAGTCAGAAGGGCTCTTGCAGCTTTCTTCCATGAGGGCAGTGACCTTTGTGAGGAGGGGCTTCTGACATTTTATGTAGAAAATTAAGTATCACACTAAAATTAAATTATGAAATAGCTATCTCTCATAGCTGAAGAATTCCTGCCTCCTCTCTATACTGCTTCAGTGCTTGTTTATGCTGTACTGAACTGATGCAACATATCTCCTGGCTTTAAAGGGTTAGGCAGTATGAACTGATACTGCCTGAAAGCAGCTTGGTCTGAAGGCTGCACAATCACAGCCCTGGTGGGGGGAAATAAAAGAGTTGATTACTGGTTGCCTGCTACTGCATAGTTTCATGTAGGAGCACTGTTGCTGATGAGGGGATTAAGCTGTGATAATCCTCTATCTGTGACTGTGTTGCAGCCGTGGAAGGCAGGTAGCACAAAGAGGTGACCTAGCTCTTGAAAGTACCCAATGAGAAGAGAACTTGAGTCTTGTAGTATGCCAACTGACTTGGATTTACTATCCCCCACAACTGATAATCCTATTTCCAGAATTAGTCCAGGAGAATTAAAACAAACTCACCTTGGATGAAGGAAAAAAGAAAAAAATGCTGAACAGAATTGCATAGAAACCTGTTGGCAAGATATGCCACCCACAGGAATATGGCTTTAAAATGAGATCGATTTATTGCTCTATCTGCTTGGTTTGGTGGGGGTCCTTCTCTTCATTATCCCTGTCCTGAAAAATAAACTCATAATTCTTAGGTTTTATTCAGGTAAAATAATTGATTGAAAACAACTGAAAAATCTACAGACACTAGAAATGCAGATAGTGGATGACTAGCAAACAGCTGGTTTTATGACAAGAATTAAAATCATTTAAAGCTATTTTGAAGAAGCAGGATTTCCTTAGGATACTTTTTGAGGCTGTTTTGGTGTTTTTTTTTTTTTTTTTGTTTTGCTTTTTGGTGTTTTTTTTTGTTTTTGGGGGTTTTTTGTTTGTTTTTCTTTGTTTGGGGTTTTTGTTGTTTTTGTTTTGGTTTTTTTTGTTTGTTTGTTTTGTTTTTGTTTTGTTTTAGAAATCTGTATGATTGCCGCTACATCTAGAAACACTAGGCATGGAATGATTGAATGTGTTGGAATGGACCTTAAAGACTATGTAGTTTCAGCCCCCCATCACGGATAGGGACATTCTCCACTAAAACAAATAGTCACTTGAGCTGTTACAATAAATTTCTCAGTCTTTCCTCTGAATAGATTTATAATCTATTTACCAGCCAGAATAATTCAATCCTGCGATGTTTAAACTAAAAAGAATTATTCTACTTATATTAAGGATCTGATGCCTGTCTCTTCTTGTTTAACAATTGACTACTAATGACTTGACCCACTTTCTGGGAGGAATTTTCCTATTTCAAGTTAGGAGATTGATCTCAAAGGTACAGAACCAAAACTGTCTGTTGATAAACCTGCATTGTGTTTTTGGCTCTACTATTGCCCAATTCTCTGGCGCATTAATCCTTCTCATACAGTCAGATAGAGCTGATAAAATCCAAACTGCTTGTTTGTATGAAAGTCAAAAATTGACCCAAATAAACTTCTTTAACAAATCGTGCTATAGAAAGATAATGTTGGAACTTTCTAGTGCATTTATCAAACACTTTTTCTGTTACCACTTTGAGTTAGAGGAAATGACCAGTACAAGAACAGGCTGCTTTTGTTCTGTTATAGACTGTATTGATTCATCTTTAAAAAGCTGTGGCCAAGAAGTGGTCTGACTCAGAAGTTTGGGAAGGCACTTCAGTTTTACTTGTATTGTACTTCAACTCAATTTTGGCATCTCTCATTCATGTGGTGTCTTGATATTTGGCAACAGGAAAATGAAGGATTTAAAAAATTTTAGATTAGAAAATACAGGTGTGTCAGATCAGGACAGACATCTGGGAATGTCTCTCCACCAGATGCTGCTTAATGAAGCAAAAGGTATGGATGTGCCATATCAGCACACCATTATTTCTGTGATGCTGCTGAGGAAACAATGGATTTTCTAGACAAAGCCTAGATTTTAGTGCCCCCTCTCCTTTTTTTTTTTGCCTCTGCTAAATAGGCAGGTTTCAGAGGAGTTGTGTGGGGTTTCCTTGGGTCTCATAAGGTAGCTTCAGTTTGTTACTTAGCCATGCCTGGTTTGGAAGAAGAATCACAATTTTTTGTGATATCCCTTTCCTATGAAAGGAGAAAACTGTACCAAACAGGAATTATGCTCACATATCAAATTTCAGCATCTCAGATGACTTCTGCCTCTCTTAGAATACATTGATATTTTTACCTCAAATTAATATTAGTGCATTTTTGTCCATTTAACTTAGTTTTGTTATTGCCAAGAAGTCTTATGTTACTAAGTCACTGAAACTAAGCAATAGGTGCAATGTTTTCTGAAACTGGAGTACTGGGATGGTAAGGAAAATGCATACGTCTAAATTTGTCTGCCTTGTTTTGAGGCATGGAAGGGCAGTGAACTGTGCGTATTTTAAGCTGAAGGGGTGGTTTGGAAGCTGGTGGTGGAGAGATCTGAGAGAATAAACTGCTAATTATAACCAGGGAAAACTTCTGATATGCAGCAAACTAATGGCCCTTAAGGGGTACAGAAGGTAGACAGTGAAATCAAGCCGGCCAAATAGTCAAAAACTATGATCTATTAAATTCCAAAAATCATCTTAGTCATTATTTTACTTAGTGTCTGCTTTCCTTGGTGTTCCATTGAGTGAGTTTTTTGCTGACTTGTGGAAACTGGGCTTCAGTTTTATGTTGTTAGGTAAGCCTATGCTGCAGTACTAGTATTCAGCTAAAATACTCCAAGTCAGTGTGATGGCTAGGTCTAGCACCAGTGGAGATCCTGGAAGTCAGGTCACTATTTCTGCATGCAGACTCTTTTCATTCTTCCCATCTCTTCTTTAAGTGTAAGAGTCCAACCATCAGCACTAGAAAATGATATACCTTAACACATAGAAACTGAGATCACAAATCTAATGCTGGTAACTTCTAGTACAAATGGAAAGCAGCACCTAGTCTGTTATATGTACTGTAAAACTTCCTGTGCTGTGGCATTGTTCATTGTACTCAACTGTCAAGAGCAATGCTGTATAAATATTTTTCCAGATTCTGAAGTGTAATGGACTTTCTGGGCAGTCTCCTGAATCAGTACAAAACAAAATTGCTCTGATAGCTCAGGAATATATGGGTATAGTCTCTTTTCCCTTTAAAATCTGTTTAGATTGAGCTTTCTATAGAGTTTGTTCTTATAATGTGCCATTAGACACTACAGACTTCAGTCTCACATGAAAGCGAAGTTCTGTTCTTAGACATGGTGACATGCAGCAGTGTGTGCAGTGTAAAGTGACGTGGTGTATGACAGGGTACGCAATGTCACGGAAATTCTGAGTCCCTCTGTAGCACTGCTGACTTCGTTAAAGACTGTTTAAATAAAATACTGTTATGCTTGTAGGACTCATTGGAAAATGAGCTTTTACGTTCCTGACAACTAATTGCCCATTATATTTCTAGAGACTGAATGGTATTTCAAGTTAGGGTGTGTAGTTATAGCTGAAATACTCTGAAAGCCTCCTGTTATGCACTCCCACAAAGCAAAGATTAAAACAGGAAAATAGTTACAACTTCTGGTGTTTAAAAGAGAAGTAGTCTTGAGTGACATTCAGAGTTGGTGCCGCCTGTGTTAAAAAAAGGCAAACCCCTCCCTGTCTTGCCGACCAGCTGACCTTGATAGTTCCATTTCTTTGGCTGTGTTGTCTTCCTGTAAGCGCTGTGATTTAGGTGCATTGTGTGCAGAAATCTACATCTTTGAGGGCATGTAGACTGTTTTTATTTCTCCATACAGTACCATCAAAGCCTTTAACTGAATTTGATGCTGAACACATAATGCAAGCAGTGAGGAAATATTAATTTCCCCCGCACAGGAGGGATTATATACAGGAGGGGAGAAGTCACCCTTTACTCTGGCTGCAGCCAGTTGGATTCATCCCATAACTAACTAACCCCTTGAGCAGCACTGCAATGCAAAGAACTGCTGACCTCCCCCGTTCCACCCCCTCTCTGCCTCTGCGCCCACAGTGTCTTGTAGCTGTTAGTCTGGGGTCTTTAATGTTTTCAGGTCTGTCAGTAATGGAACACTGGGCAAACTGCTGATGACTTCCAGGTGTGTGTCCATCCCTGGGCCAGCTTCAGCCCTTCTCTTCCCCTGACCAGAGCAGAGCCCAGGGCACAGTCTTTGCTTGCTTCCTGCAGAGCCCAGGGCACAGTCTTTGCTTGCTACCTGCAGTTGGCTCACTTGTCTGGTGTATGTTTCCCAAGTAATAAAGCAGGGTAGAATATATTACTGTCTTGTTTCTGCATTTTTTAAATTTGCATTTGCATTTCTCTAAGTGCTCACTGGAGAGACAGTTGCATGGGTTCATGTTCTAATTAATTGGAACTATAGATAACTGAACTGGTGCTCCCATGTAGTGGACTGCTGAATGCAGAGAAACTGGAATATGATGAGGTTCTGTCTTAGTAAGTGATGGGACTGGAAATCGCGTGGTTGTGTTGAGGCTGTTTGAGCGCAGAGGAAGGTTTCCTTTGCTTCCAGCCTCCATCACCCTTGCCTGGTGATGATTTGCTGATCTGGCTTCTCTGCTGGCCAAGTCATAGATTAGAGGACAAATAAATATGTAAGTAGCATAAAGTTGCAAGTAGAATTGTAGGAGAGATTAGAATGTTGTTCATGCTTTTAAATACGTGTATCCTGTTTACTGAAGCCTATCACAGCTTCTAGCATTATCAGAACAATCAGTTTGCTGGGTATTAGGAATACTTCACATTCCTTAGTGTAGAAAAGCAAGATAAAGTTCTTTAAAGTGGCCAGGAGGTAAGTTGTGGGCTACCCACTTAGTAGTCTCAGCTACTGCAAATAGTGCACTGATTTTTCTCTTGTACACACTTTACCTGTAGTTATCAAAAGTCTAAATGCTTTCTCATTATTTTAATCTCTTCTTTCTCTTGGTAGTTTTTTGTGTTCCCAGAACCTCCTGTTTTAAAAGGTGTTAATTCTTTCTCTTGACTGTTCATAGAAAAATAATTTCAGCCTGTCTCCTTTTCTGCAGAGAGCAGTACCTTTTACATATTTCCAGACTCTCTCCTGTAGCATGAAGTTGACCTGAGTTTCTTTAAATCTCTTGTCTACTTCCTCACACCAGCCTGTACATTGAAAAATGAAGAGCGAAGCCAACATGGTTGTCCTGTCTGAAAATAAAAGCAAAAATACATGCGTAAGAGTAGGAGACCTTAAATTCTCTATAGTAATTGACAGCTGCATAGGTTTAGCTTGAAATGACTCTGTGGGATTATTAACAGTATCATCTGTCTAATAGGAATGTAAGCTGTAAAAAGTAGCTCATATGTTTTCAGGATATAATTTGATGTGTTTTGTAGTTTCTTTGGTACAGCAAGAATTATTTTTTGACACTCCCTAACTAAACTATAAACTGTGTATTTCTTTACAAAACCTGAAGCTGACTTTGTCAGTATATCAAGTGCAAAATGTGTTGATCATATTCTTCAGGGTAAGTGTAGAGAAACATAAAAAGTTTTCTCAGTCTCATGTTAGTCCAGTACAGATTCTCTTAATTAACACTTACTTGTGAGTTCATTGCAGCATGAAGAAAAAACTTTAGTTAATAATCAAGCTAGAATGTTCTCATTTGCTGTAGTATCCCTTAGGGATAACTGCCTTTCTCCCAGTTCCTAGATGTTAATTTGCTTTGTTGAAGAGAACTTCCTGATTGAAGACCAGATAGGAGTACAGAGTAATACTGCCTTGGAGGACTTGAAACAGCAATTCAGCATGAGTTTGCAAAGAACCTCAAGTGGAGATCCAGTCACTTGCACAGATAAGGAGGCCAAATGGGTTAATTAACCTGTGTTTACAAAATACAGTGCATTCCTTTGTACTATTTAAAATTGTGGAGAAGGAAGCACTACTGATTAAGACGCAGTTTCATGAGGTGTTGAAGCTGATCTGTCCCAGTCTGTCCTATGTCCTTTGTCATAAAGGTTCATGACCAAGCCATGAACCCTTGACTACATGTTCTTACTCTGTCCTTTAAGCCAGCTCCTACAGTAATTCAACTGGGCAGATGAGCAAATGCCTCTCAAAAAACAGTGTTGTGTGGACATGGTCTTGTCTTTTTGGACAGGTTGGTGTGAAAACTAATGCCAAGGCAAGAAAGGGGTAGAGGGGTTGGCCGGAGGTGCGGGAGGGACAGGACAGTCTAGGTTGTCTTGGGTTGCTCTTGAAAGCTGAGCTAAGTTTTGTGAGCACTGCATCTTGTTGAGAACTAGGTAGCACAGTATTGCTGAAGAGGTTAGAAACTGTCAGAGTTTCTTTCCTTTTAGACATAAAACAATAATATTCTTTGCTGATCTTGATATTTATGGCAACTATTGTAAAATAGGCTAATTTGGCTCTAAACGCTCTTCTCCTGTTTGAGAAAAACTGGCAGCTTGCTGCCAAAGCTGTATGGACACCTGGAAGTCTCTAGAATCTGACTCCAAGCTTAAGCACCTACTCTGAAATTACCAGTGTGATAAATGCCACAGATCAGAACAGTAGTGCAGTGTTAAACACATTGTAAAAAGATGATGGATTGATACTCATCGCTTCCATTTGTAGGATAAATTTTATAAATTTATTTATTAAAAAAAATATTTTTGTTTAGTCTTAAAAAAACCCACTAAAATTATAGTAAATTGATATTTTTTTGATTAAGCAGATTTTCTTTAGGGAAAAAAAATCACTTTCTACCCTTGGGTACTGGTATTTTATTTTTAACATACTTTTAACATTCTAACATATTTTGTATGGGTGGAGGACCATTCTCATATGGACTTCCTCCCTATTCTCCTAGCCTGGACCTCCCTTCCTTCCCTTCTTAGAGGCATTTGTCATGCTGTGTCATCCAGTCAGATGTGATCAAATAGTTCCTGAAGGCTGCATATATTACTGTGAATTACTGTAGGTTGTCGGTGGAAACTACACTGCAACTGGCTTGGACCTACAAATTAAGAATTGGACACTCCTTGTCAACTCAGCATAACTCATGTAACTGTAAAAATGTGTGTTGTCCTCTTTTAACAGTTCTAGCCCAAAACTTAAAGGCTGTTCTGTCCCTGCAGTCCATGCTGAGTAATTCAAGCGTGGTTCCCACCTTTGTCTCCCTCTTTACTGCGAGTTGTTTCTTATTCATGTGTATGAAACTTGTTTACTTTTCTTTCATAGACAAAGGCTTCAAATCTTTGGAGTATCTTTTCCTGATCAACTTTGTTACTACATCTGTAGCTTTCAGGGTTATAAAACCATAGGATATTTTGAGTGGAGGCAATCTTAAAGATTATCTTGTTCCAGTACGCCTGCCATGGGCAGGAACACCTTCCACTTGACTAGGCAGTTCCAAGCCCCATCCAGCCTGGTCTGCGGGTTAGCTAGAGTCTATTTGTGTGAGCCTTGCAGAAGTCTGTCCTTTTGTAAGTCACAGCACTGGAGTGACCAGGTTGTTTTCTCTTTATAATTAAAGAGGAGAGAAAGGTCAGAGGACTGCTGTCTGTTTCTTGCTACTACCTAGCAAAACAGCGCAGAATCTGTTGGTCACTAGTTCTTGACAAGGTAAACTGCACAATTTTTACCAGAGAGTAGATGAAATCCAATTCTAATATGTTCCAGTCTGAATGATGGGTGACTTCAAGTAATAGTCTTTTTACAGCTGATGGTCATGCTTTATAGGATGTGAGTAACAACTAAACCATTATGATCCCTTAAGGTACAAAGCTACCTGGTTCTGAAGAGCACCTTGAGGTTACTGCTGGTACTGGCTAGGTGTAAAGGAACAGGAGTTATACTGAGCAGAGGATAAGACATGAGAGCTGCTCCACAATCTACAGGATTGCCTTTTAGCCTGGTGATCTGGCATGAGATCTTGGTCACTCTTTGCTCCAGTTTGTAGAAGCTAATGTGACTGAGCATAAGTACATTCCTCAGAAGTTCAGCCTGCTTAAAGGTCGTGGAAATGCTTGGCACCTCTGATGGCAATACTGGCCTGGTATGTACATTAGTGGTGGGGTTTTCTTCTGCTTATAATGAAAAAGTTCAGGACTGTTTGCTTACATGTACTATGTCTCATCTTCTCTCCCTGTAAAATGGGCAACAGTAAAAATGCTGCCACTATTTGGGGTAGGTTAATGATCACCTGAATATCACTTCACAAAATCTTCTAGTCCACTGTTGGAAAGCAGCGCATCATTTAGATTACAGTAAGAATTTAAAAGTAATGAAAAAAATGGAAATGGGCAGTTAGTGTAAGATGTGTAACTAACTTCAGGGGTTTTTGTATTATTTTAGTGTAGGCTATACAGATGAGTTTTGCAGTCACTTTGAAACTGTTCTTGTCTGACCCCTTTATCTTCTGTTTTTTATTTTTCCCCCCTTCCCAGGTCAAAAGTTCATTAAATGTTTTTGATATTAGATTGTAACAGATTTTTGTGGAAGACAGGTATTTATGTATGTGAAGTAGTCCACTTATGCAAAACACAAGCTGCAGCTTAAGTTAATCATGAGCATGTGATATTTCCATATGTGAAAATCTGGTGACCTGTTTGAGAAGATATGATTGTATCAAATAGGTAATGGGATTACCACTCCATCATCCTGCTGGGTATGCAACAGCACAGGTAAAGACAGGAAGCATGGAGTCTGCGTTATGTCAGTGGTATCTTGCCGTGGCCATGAGAGTAACTGAAACTTGGCTCCATGCGTGCAGTCAATACAGCAATCCTTTGGACAGAGTGAACTTTCTGAGTTCTTCAGTGTAGCCCCCTTCATGTTTGAAGGGCTGCAATTCTGTTTCATCTGCTTCTGTCTGCCATTTGTGCAAGCTGTAGCTCTTCTCTCCATCATTAAAGCACAAGGAAGGAGAGAGACCTTTGAGATGTAGTTGATTCAATGGTATACCATGCTACATAATGAAAAACTTTGTGCTTGAAGTTGAATAAGCTTAATGCCTTTTGTATTTTGGTTCACTTTTTCTATATGGGATGGTAAGCATCAGTAATGTGGACAGTTTTCATGTTTCAGATGATTTGTGAAAAAAACTTCCCTCTGCTCCATAAGAGGATTTAAAATACTCCCAAACTGCTTGCTTCCTTGTGAGGAAGAGGATTTGAAAGCTGCGGTGCTACCTACCATGTACATAGTTTCAGTATGCCCTTCACAAACCTTTACGCTGCAACTCAGCAGCCCAAAGAAGGGACCGGGATTTATCACTCTGTTCCTGCTGTTTCACTCTTGATGTCTTTTCTTCTAATGAAGTATATAGCAATAAGTATACTTAAAAACACCTTTAAGCTACATACCTGGTAGACAACAGGTGTCACCAGAAATCAAAGGAATCACTTATGTTAACTTCTTTGAGAAGTTTTTTGTTCTCAGTACAGTAGGTTGTTTATATACTGTGAAGTCTTTTCTGCTTCAGTAATGGCACTCTGATTTACATATAGAGTGTCTATTTGCAGAATTGTATATTTCATGGATGTTGGGGAAAATACAGTTATCTTCCCTTTTTTACCATGGTTTAAAACAAAATTTACGTTTTGTTTGGGGATTTAACATTATGTAATTTATCCACTTTAATCTATTGCTTACTCAGTGGATCAAAGGAAAGAGAGAAAGTGGACATGGTGTTATTTGGTTAAAAGCTGGACTTCATGATCTAGGAGGTCCTTTCCAACCTTAGATTTTATGAGGAAGTAAAATAAAAAGAAAAAGTTGGATTTCCTGAGGTTATTGCTCCTGCAAATGTGTATTACATGGCAGGTGGTTCTTACCAGAAATAAGTTAGACCTCAATCAGAAGTCTTAGTGGCTTCTTTTTCATGACTGTCAGTATAATGCAAGTTGACTTGTAAGAGAGGGAATTGGTAATATATCACAGTGTGTAAATTCGGAGAGCTCTAATTTGTACCCAGGTTTCAGCTGCGATGTTAATAACTTGTATATTTTCATGCAGAATTTTTCCAAAGTGTACAAATGCAATGTAAATGCAATCTCAAGGTATAATCTCATTACCTGGAGGTGCAATCCATTCAAAGTGTCCGTTAGTGTCCCTGCAGTTCTTTTATTCCCATTACCTGCTTGAAAACTACTTGCATGAACTTTTTAACTCCCTAACATGACAAAACCTGTGTCTATTCTTTGTCTTACCTGTAAACACTGACCACATTATAGTGTATAGAACAAGGCTGGAAAATTAGATACAAGCTGAGGTCGTTGGAAGAGGGAGGAGGGACAAAAGGCTGCCTGCCCTTAATAACTGTTTAGTCATGTGAGGGGCAAAGGCTTTTTCTTGAATGTAATCTTGGTTCGGTGTGGTTTTGTGGCAACTCACCTTATTAGATGGAAGATCTTGAACTTTGTATATTTTTTTTAAACATCTGTACCTGATGGGTAACCTCAGAGTCTTTCTGAAGTAGTGTTCTGAAAGAGAAGTGTCTATAAACAGAATTTGGTAAGTGTGTGCATTGCATGATACTTAGGAAATTTGAGTTATGCATGTTCGGTAGCTTCCTCCATGCATGATTAGAAATGATTTTTTTTTTTTTTTTTGATTTAACCACATGTATTTCTTGTTTTTGTTTTTTTTGTTTTCCTTCCCCCAACAGCTGGCTTACCCCTTGGTGTTCTAAACTTGGCCAAAATAAAACCGTATCAGAGAGGCTTTTTCTGTAATGATGACAGCATCAAGTATCCGTTCCATGACAGTACCATCACATCCACTGTCCTCTACACAGTGGGGTTCACCCTGCCCATTTTCTCTGTAAGTAGCTAATATATAGGGAGCTTTGGTGATGGGAGTAAAATGTATGCCTTCCAAGAGCTAAGCACTGTAAATGAGTTGAAGACGAGTCTGTATAGGCAAAATCCCACAGATATATAAATATATATAGAGTCATATGCATGTTAAAGGTGCTGTTGATATTGTTTGCACAGAAAATCTGGAACTAATCTCTAACTACTAGTGTTGCTAATTTCATTTGCTTTAGGAACAGAAAAAGTGTATTTAGACTAGGCTTTTATCTCTGGAGAGGAAAAATGTCTTTCAAAATGTTATGGAATGATTACATCTCTTGTTCAGAATGGGTTAGTCTGCTAACTTAAACACTTGTGATGTTAAAAATTGGCACTGTAATGCAGTGCACACACCTATAACTGGTGACTGTTGCTACCATGTACTTTCTACAAAAAATAAGCCTAATTTTGACTCAAAAGCTTTTTCTAAGCTTGAAAGTAATGTGATTACTCATTAAAGAAGAGTGGGATAAAATGGGATACAGAGACTGAAAATCTAATTGCTTGTAGAAAAGAGGCTCAGTGTTTTAAAGACCACATGATTTTGACAAAGAACAATTTAATTCTTCAGTAGGTTTTTCTAACAATATTTTAAGCCTGCTTGTATCCCAGTTTTTAGTAAGGTTTGAGCTGATGTGGAGAATCAAAATTTAATGGTGCAGAATAGTCTTGAACCTGAAGCTACGTCTTATTTGTCCCTGCAGTACTTGATCAAGCCATATGAAAGGTGATGATAATATTTTATTATCTGATTAATGCATAAGATGTATTAATCAGTAAGAAGTATATGAAGTGGTTTAAGGATGGATGACAGTAATTTAAAACAAGTGAGTTTGCAGAAGTTCTACATGCATTACTCTGGTTTTCCCATTAGTAAAGCTTCCATTAGACCTGTGCAATAAATAGGAGGTTGACACAACAAGTAATCACTAGTATAGTTTCACTTTTAAGGAAAGTTTGTCGCTTTGACAAGTGTTGATGTATATGTTCAGCACACCTTTGGGAAAATTTATTTTCCAGTGGGTTTCCTGTGTACCTTGGTTGATACAGGTACAGCTGAACTAACAATTGCAGCTCTGTGCACTTTTGGACGTACAAAGAAATGTTCAATTGCTTGATTTTTGTTATTATTGTTCATTTTTAGATTTGAATATAATATAAAGTCAATGGAGGGTGTGTTTTTTCCTGGCTCTAAAGCCATGGAGAAACATCTGACTTAGAGCTAATTCACGTGAAAGTCTACACATTTAAAGAGTGGTATGCACTATTATAATTTTAGATAACCTTTGTAGTGAAAGTTACAGCTTAAAATTAGATATCAGTAATTGCAATCTATTCTGGTATTTTTCTGCTATGATACTTTTATAGGAGTTACACACTAGATTTTCATTGCTTGTCTTTGTGCAGGAAGCTGGATTTTATCATTGGAACGACCACTTCTAGTCTCCATGCGGAGAGGTTTTTTAAAAAAAAATGTTCTAGAGCACTTAGTTGTTACAATACAGTCTAACCAGATAATTTGCTTTTCAGTCTGAATGTTTTCCAAACCTTAAAGCAACTGCTTGGTGTAGTTAACATGTTAACCTGGCTCTCTTAATCTCAGTTTCAGATGTAGAGAGTTCTTTAGTCTCATGCAAGAGGTGAAGAATTTTCCATAGCTACTGAAAACTAAGGGCTATAGAGTAAGCTGTAGTTCTAAGGAGTATGAGACATGGAATATTACAGCTCTCTGAATTGAAAGTGGGTTCCAGTTGAATGGTTTCTCTCTTCAAGAGTGCCTTTAGTCAGGATGGACAGGGAAAGTTGATCAGTCTGGGAATCTGAATTCAGAATGTTTTTTATTTTGGTCTGACTCACTAGAGGCTTGAGACTTTTTCCAAGGCGGTTTAAGCTTTTGGAAGTGGTGTGTTTCAGATTCAATACCCTCAAGAGGAACACAGCTCACTCATGAAAGACTTTTGGGCAATACGTCTGATTATCCCACATCTAGTGAAAATTGATGTCCTGACAGAAGACTTTACTGAAAGGGACAGAATCCACAATGAAGGAACTGATGACAAAAATTTCATCTAGAGTTGATAAATTACACTTTTGTACAGACTTTTTTTGTCTAATCAGACATCAAACATGATACTCGTTCCTAAGTGGTACGACTCTTTTAGGCATATGTCCCTTGTTGCACGATGGGCCTACTTGTTTTCAGAATGTAATAAGAAATGGCCTAAACATATTGCTGTATAATAATAATTATTGTAATACTAAAAGGCTTTGTTGGGGTAGGCCTGTAATATAAAAGACCTGAAATATAAAATAACTTCAAAGAGAAAAAACCCAACCCCAAAAAAACCAAAACATACATAGGTATTTTATTAAGTCTCTTGTACATACAAGAAACTAGGTTGCATGAATATGAATTTGTTTTTATGACATTTTGTGAAGATGTATGAGATGTGCTAGAAACCCAGGAATCTTAAAAGATAAAAAAATACTGTTAGGAATCATAATTCTATGATTTGTAGCCTGAATCTTGCCATTGCCACCTTTTATCAGAAAATAAAATATCTGAGAAATTCATGTTTATTCTTTTCCAAGTGCCACTTCTTAATATAATGCTTAATATAATTTTCCAAATTGTTCTTGGTCTGGATGGGAACCATAATTTTTGTATTAAAATCTTTTGAGATTTAGGGTCAGACAAATCTTGGTACTGGTCTAGAAGACTGAATCTCTCTAGATGGCTTAGACTGAATCTCTCTAGATGTCTTAGACTGAATCTCTCTTGATGGCTTAGGCCAGTGTCTAGAGCAGCACACATTCATTATATCTGACATTTAAAGAACCCCAGAAGATCCTTCTCATACTTCTATCTTGCCAAGTCTTTTAGATATATTTAAATAGTAATTCTGTGCAATTTAAAAGCCATGACTAGGCATTGTCCATGGCTTGCAGCTCTTGGAAGATTTGGAAATGTACTTGGTCTGGCATTTTTGGTCTTCAGTTGTCTTCATGAGACCAACTTTTTCACGTGTAAATGAGAAATTAATTTCAATACCTTTTCTCTTTCAGTGACATTCCAAGTGTGTCTGTTTGTAGGTGTCCTCTTCAGTTTGGCTTTTCTCTTAACATCACATCCAAACTGATTATTTTTCCCTCCAGTCAACTTGTTTCTTTAGTGACATTCATGCAGCTTGCCTTAGCTCCAGGGGTAGGTGACATGGGGGTGGAGAAGCACAAGGAAAACCTCTCTGAAAAAAAGCATTCTTCTCATAAGAGTAACAGAGCAGCCTGAGCAGTTTTGAGTTTTGTCTGCTCCCTGTTCTAAGATTTCTGTGGTTCCCTGCTAAGGCTTTGCTTGGCAGTTCTGTCCCACAGCTGAAGGCTCACAAGCCGCTGGTAGGTTTCTATTACATAATGGACTGGTGCAGAGAGGAGTTCAGAACTTCTAACTCAGCTGAATTCCTGCACTGAATTTCTGGGAGACAAAGTAGTTCTCCACAACTTGTTGCTACCAAAACAAGTAATGGAAATGCTGATGTTCCTTACAGGGAAGTGTTTGTTAGTAAACAGAGTTTTGGTTAAGTCACTTCTCTGGGGTAAGCACTGCTCTTTGGACCTTCTTTGGGAGAAGGGAACATGATGGGGCCTGTAGGACTTAATTTCTCCACCTTGAAGCCTATCAAAAGATATGCGGGTGGCTAGGTTACATTGATTTCCAAGTAGTTTAAAAAACAACAACAAAAAAAAGCTGAATCAAAACATTTCTAGGTTTGGTGTGGCAAAATGTCCTCTGTATCATGATGACTTCCCAAAAGGGACCTAGGTAGCTTTGCTCCTGTGCCAGCTTTAACATATTAGGCATTAGGCTTAATGTTTTTGGGAAAGTCTGCTTATTGCATGTGTAACAATGTTTTGACTGAAACTTTCCCTTCTACCAGATTAGCACAATCATACGTTGAAGGCAATTTACTGATTTCTTTTATGGCAAAAGAAACTGATCTTTAATGCTGTTTATGAAAGGGATGCATTTTGCAGGGAAACTTTTATTGACAGCAGCTATTAGATTGACCAGTATAAGTACTTATTGGGCTAATTTTGTATGTCTTCATGGACAAATGTAGTTACTGCTGTGATGGAGATTAATAAATCAGGGTATTAATGAAACCTGTTGAAGACTGTTGATTGGTAGATGTGCTTTTCACTTTTTCAGCAGTGTCAAAGCTTTATGACCCACTCTTATTAGTTTTGCAACTAATTGAAATTAAAACTGTTGTTTGACCCCAGAGTGGACTTCAACTTGAATCTTAAGTTTTGAAAAGGTGCTCATGTTTTATCTTCATTGTGTTTTTTGGTGTATTTATAGCATTGGAAACTTTTTTGGGCAATGCTGTTGAACTTCATAATGTGTCATGAGTTCTACTTGATATTAACTGTTCATCTTGTACTACAGATCAGCATTATCTCTGAACCCAACCTTATTCTGAGGATTAAACTGCTAACTTTTTTGTTCTCTTTTTAAAGCCAACATAGTAATAATAATCCATGGTTTTACTCTGTAAAGGTTTAATGTCAGGTTAATGCACTTTATTGAGTTGTTGAATTGATGAGTAATTCCTGGCTGAGATGAATGCTGTGGGGCCAGATCTTGAGAAGGAGCAACATCCAACTTTTGGCTTTACTTTTTGATGTGTCCAAGGTGTGTGTGTTCTGGTGGGCTTGAAATCAGGTGAGGATATATCTGAGGAGCACCATTTGCCTCTGTTGCTTGCACAAATCACTCTTACTAAGTGCAGTTGTATTTTAAGTAAATAAACTGTAGCAACTTGCTTGTTAGCCCTGTGGACTTGGTACTGTACTTTCCTCAGCCCTTCAGGTACGTTTCTTAGTACAGTGATGGAGAATGCACATAGTGTCTGAGTAAGACAGTTGGCATTTTGACAGTGGGAGGAACTCCAGACAAGGGCTTTTAAAGTGCTGAGTGAAGCTTGGTCACAGCTATGAGAAAGCCAAGCAGTCACATTGGTATAGAGGGGGTTTTAAAGTATTATTTAGTAAAATATACAAAAGGGTAAAATGGAATAGGGAGAAATGTAGGTAGAGGGAATTACAACTTATGCAAGTCTTGTAATTTAAGGAAAAGCCCAAATAGTCTATGGCATAGATTTTTCTTTCTCTCAAATCTGACACATAGTTACTAATATTGTGCTGTTGACATTTAGGACTGAGACCAGAGACTGGAGGGGGTGTCAAAAAAGGGAAGCAACTCCACTAGGAACCAGAGACAAGCAACAGGGAAAGTAAGGCAGAGAGTGTTCTTTGTTGTGCAGCCTCCTCTGTTTCTGTTCATCAGGCTCACATTATTGTACTTCTTTCTGTTCTGCCTTGTGCAGGGAAATGCTCGTGCAAAGAGGTGGTTTTTACCCCCCTTTTCAGGAGAAAGCTGAATGCCAAAAAATGGAACCATCGAACTTAGTGATCTGTGGCATGATGGTTCATTTCTTGGTAGGTGCTCTCCTGAACTGTAAAACTCCTATGAGAAATGGAAAGTAGCCCTGTTCTTATATTGAGTAGAAGCCAAAGTCTTAATTTAATCTGCAAAGAGGTTTTGACACCCTACCCAACTTTCACAGAATGTGAGCAGTAATATCAGCTCAAAAGTTTTAACTAAGCTTTTGCAAAATAAGTGTTTTTCCAGGCAGTATTTCTAATGTTGTAATGAATACTGTGGATGTTTTTTCCTGATAAAATTAGCAATGAAATATCTACAGCATATTTGGGGAAAATGTTAACTTTTACTTGGTATCTGAACTTCTGGTGTAAGGAGACTGGAACCTCAAAATATTACGTAAGCTTTTTAAAAAATAAGTCTAGGAATCACTTCTAGTTTAAAGCTACAGCAATGAAACTGGCAGTAGATAACAGCACAAAAGTGGTGGCAGGTTTTTTTCAGGTGCTGGGGGAGAAGACAACAAAATCTTTTAAAATTTTGTTTTGTTTCAGAACTCTGGAGAAAGATTATTACTACCTAACACCTAAACACAGATGTTGAAAGCTACTTTGTCAGTAGCATACTCGCTATTTTCTGGTGTCAGTCACATCTGTTCCTATCCTAATCCCTGTGATAAATGAGGAAGGTGGTGAACTCGGGCTAAAGCAGCTTTTTTTAGAATATCTCATTATTTAGATGTGTATATTCAAATGTGTACTTCAACCAAATATTAAGAAACTGAATGAGATTGGAGAAAGAACCCTGAAATAAACGAATAAGTCGTTTAACAGTGAGAAGTGAGCAGGAGTAAATGCTCCATGTCCTTTGCCAGGAAGGAAGATGTCAAGTAGAGCTGTCTCGGAGTCTGCCCTGTTCAGTGCAGTCATAAATGCCCTGGAGGAGAGAGAGATGTGCAGTGAGGCAGCAAAGTAGGCAACTCAGAGCAATAAATACAAAAGATGGCAGTAGCATAGCTGGTGAACTACAGCATGGATAAATGCCAAGTGATATCCTTCCTGAGGAGAGTGGGAAGGATGGCTCAAGGGAGGTGTACCATCTGATGCTCTCTCTCTTCAGGGTGGTAATGTGTCCAGCTTTAGTGGAGAGAACAGTCTCACGCCCAGTGAAGAAACCTACCCAAGATTAGAAATTTGGACAGAAATAGACATGTGTTATACAGGATATTTATGGAAAAAAACCTAACATAATCAGTCAGAAATCACTCCAGTTTATGAGGAAATCTAATCCATTATACTGTATGAGTCATACTTTTGGACAAGGGTATAGCAATTGTTTAAAATATGTATTCTTATCAGTTGAGCTGCTTGTGTTTCTACTCCATGTATTCTGACTGAAACATTTCAGAGCCTGAATTTCTCCTTATACCTTTATTACCAATTGTGTTTGTAGTTCCTGAATTCTTATTTGCTTGTTGGATCAGTATTGCTCTTTTTTCTAATATCTACTGTGTATGCACTTGGCCGATTTATGGCCTTTAGACTCTGTTGAACTGGGCAAAACCAAACTCTCATTTTTGAGATAATGAGGGATGTATCCTAGCAGTCCTTCTCTGTCTGCATTTAAGACAGATGAATTAAAACCAAATGTATAAATGCATTTGCAGTTCTGACTGAATATTGTTTCAGAGGAAATTTCTTGTCAAATGGCTTAGAAGTGTTAATGCCTTTGAAAAGACTTGTCTAATGGTCATGCTATTATACTGATGTACAACTACCACAAGAAGTACATTATTTTCCCCCTCCTAGTTTGAAGTGACAAACTCCCAAGTCAACAGAGTTGTTTAGCCTCCAAATGTATGACTCTGAACTCATTACTGCACAAATCTCCATATGTTCGCTTGCCTCAGTCTTTAAGGGTTGTTTTGCAGGCAGAACTGGCTGGCCTTGATTTTCCACTGTATCAAAGAATTGCCAGCTCTGTCAGCAGTACATCTGCTAGTTATTCATTAAGAATGCATATGCACTGCGCAACACCAGCTTGTTTGCTTTATCCTTGAGATTACCCTACAGGTAACCTCTTCCCAGCTGTATAATTCCTCCTCACCTACATTTTCATTTTCCCTTTAGGCAATTTCTTCACTGTATTACGACTAGCTTAGAAGATGAAGTGTACATCAGGGAAGCTTTTTGGAATTGTCGTATGAGAAGTATTCAGTAGAGAGCCTTTACTGCTCCTCTGCTGTCTCCACTTCTTACATAAAAGGAGTACTTAACCTCCCCAGTTTCTACTGCTTTCAGGGAAAATTGAGCAAAATGGATATTTGTAAGATATTGTAGGACCTTTCTTTTAACTGAATGTGGCAACATGCCTGTGGCAGATGAGTCGGATTTCTTCTCACAGTGATCTGCTGTTGAATCTTTGCTACTTTTTCTTGAGAAACTGCTTTAGATGTTTGTGTGAATAAATCTGCTGTCAAAGTACAGTGCTTCCTATACTACAGTAAACATTTTTTCCTCAGTTGTATCTGTGAAATTAAAGACATTGACACTAGCAATGGTGGTAAAGATAAAGACAAGTATCATTTGGTATCTTCAGTCATATCCTGTCCACCTGTGCCAGGAGCTTCCATGCTTAGGAAACTGCCACCGTGATGCAAGAACTTATCCCTGTCTTCTGAAATTATGATATCTGTCAGGGTGAAAAAGTAACATGTCTATCCCAGCTGTAGGGAAACTCCACTGTTTTACTTGATACAGTAAGAAGCTTTGCCTCTTTATCACTTAATGACAGTTCTTCTGCTTGCTTGTTCTGCTTGCAGTAATGAAAAAGCGAAACTATTTTTCCTGTCCCTTTATTGTCTTAAAGGGAAACTTCCATTGCAGAAAATACTTAAGCTATATATTTGAAATAATTTTGATTTGATTTTAGAAATGAAAACACCGTGAAAACCCACAAAGGCAGACTTTGCTGATTTATTTAAAACAGAACAGAACCCTCAGTACTGTGAAAAGGTTCTCTTACTGGCTTCACATGCCAGAAACACTTGATGCCCCTCTGGTTTGACGCCTACTTTTCTGCTCTCTCCCACCAGTTAATAATAGTGAAGTCAATCTATGCATGTTAAAAAGAAGTAAATTAAACCTGCTCCATGGAGCATGTTCTGAAGGATTAGGTATTGACATTGGAGAATAATTTAACCAGAAAGATATCAAAAGCCCCTACAAGCATGGTTTTTCAGGCTGATGACTGCTGTGAATTGAGCCAGAGGTAAATTACAAATGTAATTCTGGGACTTCAGTTTACAGTTTAACAGTGTTAAGTTAATCTGATCAGTTATACTGTAATCTGTTTTTTAGAAATTAAAACTTTTCTTTCAAGCTTTCATGGAGCATGTATCTTTTCAACACTGGAAGGTGCTGAGAACAGCAATAAGATAAATGACTGGTGGAACTACTTCTTGAATCTATTGTGCAGCTGGGGGAGACTGGAGAAAGACTTGTTGTGTTTACTATGTTTTTCAGTGCATAGCTCTTCCGATTAATGGTTAGTTAATGGCTGCCACATAGATACCCAGAGCTTTTAAGACTCAAAGTAAAGGAGGTGGAAAGAAATTATAAAAGGGAAGACAATTTTATTTTAGCTGTTCATACTTGCTTACAAAACAAAAACAAACTTGGCATGGTTTGGTGTTTTGTTTCCATGATCTGGATACAGGAAGGTGCAATTACAGGCTAGTTACATCACAATCTCAATATTGCTGAAGAATGAGCACGCACATTTCAAGCAGCTTCACTCAGCATGGAAGAACACAGATCCTCACTGCATGAGAGACTTCATTCCTGTGCTACACACCCCTTTTTATTTCTGGTTTAGTAGATGGAAATTACATTTAAAAAAACTCCCCCTGAATGACCCCATCATCCTGAAAATTTCCAGTCTCTCACCCTGAGAAGCTGAAGCATCCAGGTGTGGGTTAGAGGAAATGAAGAGTAAGGTGTCATGACACCATTATTCACAGAGCAAGTCTTTAAAATGGGTGATGCAGAGCTAGTGATTCAATGTCAGTGACACTATCTAACTCTAACCACAGGTGATTGTGGCAGTGTGCTGAAGCTGTGATAAGGTTTTTTTGGGTTGACCTTAATTTAGTGAACAACTGCTTTACCATGATAATCAAAACTACCAACTCTAAAGAAGCAACCGTGTAAATAATTGAGAAGCTCTTATCTGTATATGCCTAATTCTCTCCATTTGGAAGTCCAAACAATACATTTTTCTCAAATACTCAGTCTGGAATGTTGGTGTTAGTATGTGTGCAGGGCAAATGATGAAATTTTCATTCCATACCTCTTTTGTAGGATAAATGGTGTTGGAAACACCCCAGTATTATGTTGACAAGTCACCTTCCCTCACCATGACTGCACGTGCTTCTGCCTCAACCCTGACCCAAGTCAGCTAAATGCTAAACAATTGATGATGTGTCATGACATCTGTCACAATACCAACACAAGGGGAGGGAAAAAATAATGCGCAGTGTTTTTCAAAATCCTGACATTCTTCCTGTTAAGAGAAAGGGAGAGGAATTTTTTCCTAATAGGAAAGGCTGTGTTTTTGCACTGTACTGCAGAGTCCAGCTCCCAGGCTTTGTGCTGGCTGGTATCTGAATGGTGCAGTGTTTTGGTGAGGCTCTGGCTTGGCTCTTGGCCCATCCTGCTGTCCTCCTGCTTTGTTGGTGAGCTTGGATGGCTTCCAGAGCTGTGTGAGTTGTAGTCCCGCTGGCATGGAATTGGAAACAACCCATCTTGACCATGACAGGGGTCTTTTTCTACCACTTTTGCAGAAAAAGACCCCTTTTGGAGGGGAGGTTTTGCATGCTATTGGTTTCATGACAGCAGCAGTACTGAAGGTACCTGGTTCTTTGCAATAGGCTGAGCTGGAATGCATGGGCCCACACAATAGACCTATATAATAACAACCTGATCAAGGAATAAGGTTGTGTCATTCACCAGACTTCGCTTCAGGGAAATTTTCACCTTTTGAGCCATTATTTTGTTATTTGTTCTTTTGTTTTCAAATGGAAGTATTCTTTTAAGCACTTTATGGTGTGCAGAACAAAACTGCTAGTAAATTGTTTGTAAAATCCCAGCTATATCACTTGTGATGGTCCCAGGAGTCAGGCTTAGTTTGGAGGACTTAATGGGTGGAGGGAAAGTGGGAAGAGGATTGGAAAGGATCCTAGGTCTCTTCCCTAACAGTTTTCTTGATGCTTGGCATCTTCTTTTGCTCACTTTTTTCTCCTGCTGTTTACATCTTTAGTTTTATTTACACATGGGGTTAGCTGTGTATCTGGAAAGAAAGAGGGAGGTTATGCCTTGGCCCAGAGGTCTTGAGGAGAGAACTGTGACTTCAACATTTATTTATGCTGGGAAGGAAGGATGGAGACTGTTCTTATCTTTCTGATCCCTTAATGTTGGATGGGAGTGTCTCTTCCAGATAACTTTTGTTGTGTAACTTTAAAGTGATATGCATTTTATGTGCAGCACAGCTGAATTTTGAGCATAAAGTCAAGGGTTATGCTATTGGGCTCTACATGCCTAAGCTAAAGTTTTTGTTTGTTTTTGGTTTTGGTTTTTTTGTTTGTTTGGTTTTGGTTTTTTTGTAAATATTCTTTGTGGTCCTCCACCTCTTGTTTTCCATACAGTCTTTTCTTTCCAAGAGTATTCATCCCTGTATTGATTGTGCAGATGTTGTATGTGTGTTAAGGATGGAGGAACAGGATTTAGAAATGGGATTCTATCAGTTTATGGTAATTTGTATCCTATTTTGAATTTTTTGAAAAAAAACCTTTCCTGTTCAAATGACTAATTTTGGTTTGTGTTGTAGCTTGCAGCATTGTGCAGCTTAGTATTGTGTCCTGTAGGTATTAGATTAAGTCAAAGGCATCCTCTTTGGTGGAAGAGGTGGGAATAAAATCTCCATGCCTTGAGACTGTAGGTCATTCTAGGAAGATATCCAGTGTGTGAGGAAGTGAGGGAATCGTGTGCATGTGTAATTTCCTTTTCTTCATATTCCCAAATATTCCCTCTGCACTTGCACTCCCTTGAAAGCGCCTCCTTTTCTGCTTTCATGAAATGCAATTTATGCTCATCTGACTTGTAAAGCTGTCCAGCGAAGGTGTACAGGGGCAACTGTTGCTCACTGGAATATAAAGAAAAAATTGGTAATTGTGCCAGTAGCAGGAGATTGAGCACCTCAGTGGTTGTCACTGAACTATTTACTCAGTCATAGTTTTGGCATTCTTCCACACTTGATGTGCCACAAACATGAAGATGAGAGGAATCCTGCCTTGCTCTCCTTCATTCAGCAATCCTTCCTGGAAGCTACAAAGTCAAGGCAGTAGTCATTGGCCAAGGGAAGTGCATAACCTTCTAACTTCCTGCATGCCCATTCCTCTTTATGCACTTCTCTTTGGAAATGTGGGAGTATGATCATTGCCAGTTTGTTTTGGTTTTGTAATGTATTTTGTATTCCTTTTTGCCAGCTGGCTTGCCTTTTGCAATTCTCAGTTCACGACGTACCCCCTTCCAGAGAGGCGTTTTCTGTAGTGATGAATCCATCCGGTATCCATACAAAGAGGACACCATTTCTTATAAATTGTTAGCAGGAATAATTATTCCTTTCAGTGTAATTGTTGTAAGTTAAACTTTTCTTCCTTGCTTATTATTTCAGTGGGGGTGGGGAAGAGGGAGGAGGGGTAATCTGTTAATACAGGTTTACAAAACTAATCTGTAAGATTTCTCAACCCTAAAATAATGTCCTTAGGCCAGGTGCTAAAGCAGTAGAAATGGTGGTCTGGCAAGATTAACTAAAAGGTTTTCTTTAACTGAAGTCAAACAGCTAGAACTATAGAACAGAAAAATAATACCTTAGAACTATGGTGGCTTAATTCTATAATCTGAGATATAAAAACTTCTTACCATATTTGTTGAAAATAACACTAATGTGTTGTGACTGTCACAATTCTTTTTATTTCAGGACCTACTAGTTTCAGAATATCATTGTGCATGACCTATTAAGTCAGTATTTTTTATCTGCCCCAAAATCTTTGGGAATACTCCTGTGTGTGGAAGTGTAACAACAGATACTAGCCTATTTAAAAGAAAGATTATGGCTTCCAGTCAGATGTTATCAAAAGCATAAATAGAATAAAAAGAATAAGTAGGTGTGGAGTTTTCCCCTGGATGTTTCCCTGAAGATCAGGATAAAACTCTGGACCCATTTGCATTTAAATTACTGCAGGGGCTTGCTTTCATACTGCACCTAACCTGGCTGAAAACAGGGTACTTTTCTTCTTTCCTCCCCTTCACACCAGATCAGTGAGCTGGACAGATTGTCTCTGTGACTGCCAGTTTGGGGTCTCTCTCTGACCACAGCTCCTAGGTCAGCTGAACTGCCTCAAGCATATAGGGACTCTCTATCCCTAATATTTAATTATGTGCTGTCAGCTGAGCTAACCTAATATCTTACTATGTATGGACAAAAGTTGAGGTCCTTGTATTACCCTGTCTGTTGCCACCTCTTGTGGCTTCTCTGAGCCAGGGTCAGCTGGTGAAATTCCTTAGCCTGGCAGAAAACAGCAGCTTTCCTTGACTACATGGAGTGCAAATGGCTCTTGGAAGAATACCAGTGCTGGGGCAAAAAATAGCTGGGACATGTCCTCGTGAGCAGAGGGGGCAGTTGGGCCTCTTCAGTTACCCATTTCATGTCCTGGACCTGATGGGGCTGCGCTGCAGTTCCTGCAATGGCCCTTCCACAGGGGCCTCAAGATCCCTGTCCAGATGTGCTAAAAAGATTCAGTCTCCACTGATGGTTTTGTTGGGTGGCATCCAGACTCATCAGAGCCACACTTTGAACAGAGTTAAAACTTGCTTATGCCAAATAAGATTTTTAGGCATATAAATATTTATTCAAGTATATTTAGGAGCCAAAAATGAAAAGGCACAGCTAAAGGTAATCCTCAGTATTGACCAGCTGTTTCTCTGGGCTATTGGGTTTCGGTCAGGAGGGATATTATGATAATCTAACTCTGCCTTGCATAGGGACTGCATGGATTTTTATCAAGGTTCCAGCATAAAGGTCAACTTTCAGCTCATATTTGCTTTTGGATGGATTTTTTTTTTTTGCAAGTGTAGAAGTATGTTCTGAGAATTGAAGCTGTGACTTGCCTGGTTTCCCTCTTCTTGGAAAAGCTGCTTCAAAAACTTAAAGAAATGCTTCTGAAGCAGATGAAATTTTGGGCGGAGGGAGGGTTTGTGTGTTTTATTAACTGGCAAGTGGCTTATGCTAAAGATCCTCCCTTTAAGATAAGGCTTTTTTTTTCACCCTGTTACTGCTTTGGGTAGTCAGTATTATCTGAGAGCATCAGAGCAACTGAAGCCCATATAGCTTATTTCATTTCTAGAGCAGCTAAAACAGCTGAGTGAGGAAGAACAGAATAGAGCATGGGAAGATGGATGTATTGCCCTCAGTACTTGGCTACCAGCCATTTGCAGCTCAAGGACTTCCTGAGTCAGAAAAGGCTCCACTATATATAGTTTTTAAATGGATGCATTCCCTTTGGATTAATCCAATCTCCATTTGAGCCCATATGAGCTCACCAAGTTTCTTTTGTAACATCAGGGAATATCTTTAAGTTGTGAAATCAAGCTTTTCTGTCAAGATTGCTTCATAGTCAGATGGTAGAAGCAAATATTGGTGTCCTTTACTCAATGCTTGGTCAGATTATGGAAGATGAATATTCTTTGATGTCTGTCCAGTATAGCAATTGCACTGACATTGACTAATTTTTTGGTACCTGAGATAAGTGACCTTCTTGCAGGTTTTGCAGCAGTGTTATTTGAAAGGGATTTATTTATTTATCTGTCATGGCTATTTGTGCTCAGTCATCTTATTTAAGAGGCTACATTCTGGATTAGGTGTCTATGTACTTTACTGAAAACTTTCTCAGCTTTAGTCCATGTTCTGGTATTTCTCTGCTTCAGCCCATGTTTGGGTGTGGTGGAGGGTGTAAAGCCTCATTGTCCCCCATCCGGCAGTATTGTCTGTTTGCCTTCATGTGCAGGGCCTCTGACAAGCTGTCACTCCCATGTGCCTGGGTGGCAGTGTCCAAGTAATGACTTCATTAAACACAGCTCTGCTTTGCTGGGATCCAGGACCCAGCATCTCAAGTGACAGACAGAGCCATAATTTTAATTTTTACATGATTTTTCAAGGTAACTTTAGCTATATACATCCAGTCCTCCACATACCTGACAATCTGTATTAATTGATCCTTTCTGTACAGAATAGGACCAACTGGCTCAATATCCAAATTATCTGGAGTGAAGTTCTGTATCTGGCATAAGGAAAAACTTACTTTCTGCAAAAGATGGAAGTTGCAAGAAAACAAAATTAGATCTGCTTTCTTGTCAGCAGTTGATACATGTATCTTGGACATGTAGGATGAAAAGTCTTACCTCAGTAAGACCTGTCTTTTTTCCCTACTCTCATTAGTTTTCTTTTTTCTCCAAAGGATTTAATTTCCATGAGGAGTAGGAAATTTCTTGGTTGAAACATCTGGCCTTTCAGATCTGGATATAAAGTCTCAGCCCTTCAGAACAGTTCCTGGTTTCATGAAAAACCTAACAAGCTTTGAAAAATCTTACTTGGTAGAAGTTAGTTGAAGAAGACTCAATGTAAAATAATGTTACGCAGGAGAAAATATTTCTAATTAGGGCCATACCAAATAATATGGTTAAATGTTATTCCAAGAAAGCTTTGTTTTAATAAGTATCCTGAAAATAATATTATTAAGTTCAACATGAGGTACGGTAAAGTAAAAAGGTGTTTCTCTTCTGTGTGAAAGTGTTTATAATGTTTGGACATAGTTACTGCTGACTCTTAGAAAACTTAAATTTGCAGCTTAATGTTTGTATAAAAAATAGTTTCTGAAACTGTATGTGTGAGTATTAACAAAAATAACATAATACTTTTCTTTTAATGTTATTATCATTAACTTGTTCTCCTTATTTCTTTTTCAGATAATCGTAGGAGAGGCTCTCTCAGTCTTTTATAATAATTTGCACTCAAATTCGTTTGTCAGAAATAACTACATAGCCACTATTTACAAAGGCATTGGGACCTTCATTTTTGGGGCAGCTGCTAGCCAGTCGTTGACAGACATTGCCAAGTACTCCATAGGTAGGCTGCGCCCTCACTTCATTGCTGTGTGCCAGCCCGACTGGACACGGATCAACTGCAGCCTGGGCTACATAGAGAACTTCACTTGCCATGGGGACAAAGCAAAAATCAACGAGGGAAGGTGAGTCTGACTGACCTTGTATACTTGGTTGTACAACATATTTGTTAACCTGCGGCAATGAGTTTGGTAATGCTACTGCAGAGTTTGGTAATGCTACTGCAGTTTTTGTGCTTCTCCTAGAATAAATTTATTGTAATGAATTTTAAACATTAAACCCCGGCTTTGTTTTTTTTTCCAATTTGTGAAAGCTTGTTATATTAATGTATAGATAAATGCCTAATTGCATTATGGATGATTGTCTTTTTTTCAGTTTCAGTTGGCTTTTATTTGTGTTTCTAAAATGTTTGCATCCCAATGAAGAGAAGAATTTGAAATCTACCTTAGAAATTAGATGTAGAATAGCAAAGGAAATGTTTTAGTTGTGGCATGAAAGCAAATAAAAACTGCACATCCATTTAAATAAATGCAGGACTATTAAAATCACACTATCAATTTTTCTCATGATTAAGAATTTTTTAATCTTAAATACTTATCTGCCAGTTCAATTGCAGCAAGATACTGTGGAAACAAGAATGAAGTCTCTTTAGTCGCTTCAAACTTTAGTCATCGTGCTATAAACTCAGTGTTTGAGTGCTGCTGGAAATGTTATATGTACATTCAGAGTCATTTGAATAGCTTGAGTGACCTTACCTTCACAGAGACTTATTTTTCCAGATGTTCTATATACCATCTTAGTTAGAACATCTCTCTTTGTGTGGTTTTTAAGTAGATGTGTGTAATTGTGCTCACTGTCCTGTGTGCTCCTTTGCTTTTCTGGCATGTGTTCCCTATAATTTTCCAGTAGCATGCATGGTATTTTTTGTTAGCTGTAGGAAAATATCGATGAAATGTAAATGTCTGTTGGTGGTAGAGGAGCAAGTGCATGGATAGGCAGTAGAACAGTACAGTGGGTACGTGTGGCAGGGGATACAGGGGTGGCGTCTTAGAGAAGCTGCTATGTCCCACAGAGCCAGCCAGTCAGCTCCAAGTATTTAGTTTAACTTCTTCAGGAGTGTAAAAGTGCTTCTTAAGTGTAAAGAGGAGTGTGGGGAAAAATTGAATTGCTTATGATGACTGAAATGGTCCTGAGGTAGTCTTCCTGGGTTTTAGGGATGCTGGAAAAACAAGAGTGAGGTTATGCTTAAACAAAAAAATAGGTTTTTGTGTATGAGAATAGAATGGGGGAGCAATGGCATAGTGATTGCTTACCTTGTATTCTTCCCTGTGTTTTGACATCTCAGACTTCTATATTGGAAGCAAGATTTTTTGGTCATTTCTTAACTCATCAGATATTAGGTTTGTATTTTCAGCTACTGTTATGTTTCCCTTTTCTGTTGCTACTGTTTCCCCTGTAGAGTGATGTGAGAGGGCTCTCCTATTTGGTCAGAGCTTGCCAAAGTGCTCACTTGAACGTGTACTTGCTTGTGGGGCTTCTGCTGTCAGGTGAGGCTTTTGCATGCACAGGAAGCTGTAAACAAGAAGGTAGCAAGTGGTTAAAGAAGGGTAGGATAGCTTGAAGTGGGATATTACGCTGTGGAGGTGTATAACCTGGATGCAGTGATCCAGTAAATCTTCCAGGGTTTCTGATGGTTTTGGGCCCTGTGCCCACACAGAGGCCAAGTGCCCAAGGGCATTAACCTTTCAGTTAATAGCCCACTAAGAGGAGAGAGGTGGATTGCAGGGAGTTTTTTACAGGAAGCTGGAAGAGGTCAGTGGTCTCTCAAGCTGTAACCCAGAGATTAATTTCTATATCAATTGACAAAATTTTTAGTGGCACACCTAGTACCATCTACTTTTGTTTGCATAGATTAAATAGGCAGGTAGAAATGGAAGTAAAGGAAGAATGAAAACAGGACAGTCATAGTGTTGCATGTAAAACATATGTTCTAAATTGAACCTATTATTCCTCTGTAGTAGTAAAACTCGAGGTTGCATTTGAATGTTTTTAAAGATTGATTGTACAGTCAAAAAGACAAATCTATTATTTTTTTCATTTAAAACAAGGAGAACAGTGTAAAAATTCCTTGTGTGCTTCCATTGTTCATATTGTATATGGTGATTGGTTATCTTTTCCCTTCTCATTTTTTCTTACGATTTTTACTAAAGAAAAGTATAAAATAGTTTCAGTATGGAGCATCCCTGGGTAGATTAGACTTCTTGTTCTGAAATAGAATAAGTGTGTGTGTGTTGAAGAGCTGGGTGTAAGATGGAAGCTTCTAAAGTATACTTTGGAAATGGTACAGAACTTAGGTAATCAATCAGTGCTTTCCTTAACAGTAAAACTGGAAGAAGAAACATTTGAAGTAGTTTATTTTTTCCCACATGAAGGTTAAGGAATAAGCTGTATAAGTTCCTTATAGTACTGGGATGTGTATGTTTGATCCAGCATGGATTCAAAACACCACTTGCAGGAACTTCTGGAAGACTAACCTCAAGAAAACAGCCTGTGTTTCTGGAAGCCCATATGTTTTATGGTTGGAGGCTGAGAATGTTTTAGGCAAACATAATGCATTATTGTGTTCCAGTACTGTTGCGTGTAAATCTGATGTTTCCAATTCTTTGCCTATGTTTACTGCATGTGTTTGCCTGTTTTATAACATGGGGAGGATGATAGAAAAACAGTAATTAGTTTTTTATTGTTCAGTTACAACAGTAGTATTACAATACATGCTTGCCTTATCGGGAATATAAATCGATGGATTTAGGATTGATTGTCTAAAGGAGTAAAGTGCCCATGAGTTACAGTTAGTTTCGGAAGGGTTTCTGTGAGAAACAAGCCTCACTCTTTAAAAGTTTTTTTAAAGGTTTAGTAAAGAATAAAAGGGACAGTAAACAGTGCTGGGTACATAGCCATAGCTAGAGGCACACCAGTTAATTGTAACAACTCTTCTTATATACCATTCCCATTGCATTGGTCAAATACATATTCATAAAAATTATACATATTCAAACATTTCTTTGACCTCATTTACACGTTCTGGGAATTCTTTAGCTTGGTTCAACCCTTGACTTGCTTTTTAGAGTACAAGCAGTAATGTGTATTGTCTTTTGGAGAGTCATGTGTCACTTCCTCACCATGGCCCCCCCTGTTTCATGTTTTCAGCAGGCGATGGTTAGTGATAGTCAAGGGGCCAGGGGCAGGAGTCCTTATCACATCCATTCCTTGAATATTACCTGAATAGGCAGACAATATTAGTTATTTCCACAAGTACGTTCAATCAACATTAGCTATTTTACAAATGTATCTGAATTATTCTCATTATTGTCACTTAGTTACAAAAATAGAAGCCTTAGTTATTATTTCATTACTTCTGTAGGGAACTTCTGCAGCTACTTCTGTAAAAGTTAAATTTTGTGAAAGCTGAAACTATAATATATGTTTATCATACTGTTCACAAACTAAAATATCATCTATAAATGATATTCTGAGAATACAAGCTACATACGGGCCAGAACATTGGCCACAAAAAGCTGACAAATTATACTCTATCGAAAGCAGTGAAATGTGATTACAAACTGTACTATATCAAAATTGTTAATAATAATTTGCAAAAGCCAATACTTAATAGCAAAAGCTAGTGACTACTTAGTTATTTATAACCGTTTCACTTTTCTAACCTGAGGTTAATAAAACAGTTTTTGTAGACTGAAGCATCTTGTTTGCTATACATCATGCTGAAGGCAATCCAGTCCTTTTCAGGTTTAAATACCTTAGGCTCTCCTTGACAGCTTTTATAGTATGTATGCACTTTGCTTTGCTGAGCCAGCAGCAGTAATCAGAGGATCACACAGTGGTGTGAAAATCTGATTCATATTTGTTGAAAGATGCATATAAGAGTGGGCACATGTACATCCAAGTTTGTAGCACTTAAAGATCTCTAAAGTATGCATGACAGTCACTGGTTATGTAAAAAAATTGTAGTTAAATATTAACATGCCCTTTTTTTCTGTGCCTCTTTGTAAGGCAATCCATTCCTCAGGCAGTGTTTGTCATTTAATTTAAGCTATACATGGAAGCTTGCAATGTGCTATTGAATGGCACTTTCCTGAGGTGAATGACTTGTACTGAAGAGCCATCTCAAGCTTTTATGGAGATGTTGCTATGTTTGCTGTCAGCTGGTTTTGTGTAGAGCCAGGTAGTTTTCTTTCTAAATGAATATTAAGAGCAGTAACTCAATAAAGATGCCTGACCTGGCTTGTTTTAGTTACAGAAAATTAAATTAGATATAGAAGCACAAGGTTTAGTGTTGAAAAAAGAAGGGAGATCAAAGTCATGGTGTTCTGTCGTCACTGGTGCTTGCAATTAGCATGTCACTTTTAGTGTACTGGTATATACTTTAATGCTGCTGAATTGCCTTTAGGGTACTTTCCTTAGCACCTGTAAAGATAATGACTAGTTAGCTGTTTCCCCTTTCAAATAGGCAAAGCAGGCCTCAGTAAAATAGGTAGGTATGCCAGGCTATAACCCTGATAAAGTGGTGGTGTGAACGAGCAGTGTTTACTAATCTCTAATCTCTTTGGCTTTTGCAGCTTTCATTTTTGCTACTCTTCTTGTGGCTTTCCACTGCATACTTTGGCCTGGCCTTGAGTGGATTGGCAAAATACCCAAATTTCTCAAGGAGCAGTAGGTAGCTAGGACAAATGATGGTTTCTCCCTTAGTTATTGTTAGCTAAGGCATATTTCCCAAACCTGTCTGCTCTAACCAGTCCATGGCAGATTGCCACATGTCCTGTTTGTCAGCTTTCCTGCATCCAAAAGACTGAACAGAAACCACAGGTGTTCTGCAGCAGCTCTGAATTAGTATTTCAGTATTCCTCTGGTGAGTATACTTGGCTGTAGTTGCTGGTTGTCTGAAATGAGTGTGTGAACAGTGAGGCTTGAGAGTCTAGTAGAGTAACAAAGGAGAGCATCAAGAGCTGCTCTTTTCCTCTAGTATGTGAACACTTGATTGGTCTGGAATATACTTATTTTTTAGCATCTGGCAGAGGGGGGGAAAAGAGACAACTTTATAAGGTATTTGTTCAGTTAAACTGAAATGTATTGTACTTCAAGATTTCAAGACAGTGATAGTGTGCCTTCTGACTCTGTCATTGGGATGTACTGAACCATGGTGTGGCAATAGTGACTGGTGGCTCTCAGCTCATTTTGGAAATCAGGAATTGCTAATTCAACATTGTTTGCCTTTGTGTAGATAAGCATTTGTAATCTCCAGAAAGCAGGATCTGGAATCCAAGGAACATATTTGACTAGATGGACCTGAACCTGGTAAAAGTCAGTGTTAGTTTTCATCTTAAGCAAAGAATGAGTATTTCCTCTTGGTTGTAAAATTTAATCTCAAAAAATTTACATTTAAAGATTTAAATAAAGGTTCAATTGATTTTTTTTTTTGAGGCGCTTGAGAACTGAGTAATGATGATAGGTGTTTCTCTCCAGTTTTATTAAGTTCTTTCTAGAAGAACTAAGAACTAAAAGAAAATCAAACAAAACTCCCTTAGCCTTGCCAGCAAAGAAAGAGTCAAAACTGAACAAAAACTCTACAAAATCTATGAAGGAACCCCCAAACCAAGCTTCTGGTATTGAAAGTTGTGTGTGATTCAAAGAATATTTGAATTAGTCTTATTTAATTTTCAAACTATGTAGCAGGCACTATATAGAGTTTACCGTATTTTTAGGACTTAATTTAGGATTGTGCTGTCACTTTGGTGAGTGTGTATAAATATATATAATTTTATAAACTTGGCAGTACAATCTGCATTTTAAAGCCTTGTGTAAAGGTCAGGTGTATCGAGTCTGATACTATTTATACTTACATTTTATCCACAAAATGTTAAAAATAAGTATTGTGCCTTGAAGTATGCTGTACTCTTACTCAGTGTCTGCTGCATAATTTCACAGGGATGATAATATACTAGGGTGTAATAATGTACTAGTTAGTGCTCATGCAAATGATGCCTCCCTAGAACTTCAAAGCTTTAGAGTGTACTTCTTTTAATTTTCTCATTTTAAAATAATTTCCTGCAGTAATAATGTAGGGAAAAAACCCAAGTTTACAGTGTCTGTATTCAGTAAGGAATGAGAAACACAAATCTGCTAATGCTGTGTTGAATTAACAACCCTTGAAAGCAAATGCTCTTATTTTATGTGTTCCTCTTGTTCCTCCTCTTCGTGGTTTTCTGTTGTGCTGTAGTGGGTATGTAAGTCTCTGAAACAAACTAACTGGGACAAATCCACTTAGTGGATACAAGTTTAAGAGTCAATTCAGATACCTGGTTATTGGGTTATAAACTTATTCTTCATAGTTTTGGATTAATGGGAGAGAAGTATTTTTATTCCAATGATGGTGAAAGGTATTTTAAAAAAACTTTATAAAAATGTCACCATAAAGAGGATTAAGTTATTCCAGAAAATAAATATGCTGGCTTCTCTCGTTTCTCCTAAAAGATCATTTTCTACCCTTTTGAGTGTATCTTTTGAGTTACCTTCCCCCCATTATTATAATGTCCACATCATCTTGAAGACTGTGGAGATGTTATAACAGTGATTGGCAAGAATGGGTTAAATGTTTCATTAATTTGGAGGTAGCTGTGGAGTTTTGACAAAGCCCTGTGAAAACTCATCCATTTTTTTAACCATGTGAGGGACATGCTGGGTCCTTCACATGGCTTTTTAGAGGTATCTCAACAGCCTCATCATGGCATCATCTGCCTTCCTCAGCACCACTGGATGTGTTTCTCATGGGCTTGTCTGGCTTTTTACTAATCCTGGTAAGATCCTCTGTGGCTGGATACTACCTCTCCTTGCTGAACTTTGCTACTAAGCATGAGGACCTGGGAGGCTGGAAGAGATCTTTCTAATTGCTGACCTTCTTTAATGAATTTGCATTTTGTTTGTATGCCTCTCCAGCTGTACCTTATAGTGAGTTAAAAGGAGAAGGGTCAACATATGGTTTAATTTCTTGAAACCTTCAATTCACTGACCTTGAAATTTATTTATTGAGCTCTCATTTAAGGTGTAGATTTGGAGGCCTTCCTGTTTCTTAAAACATCTACTGCTGAGGTATTGCTGTCTTGTTTTGGTTCTTCTTTTGAGATGCAGAAATGAGGGCTTTCTGTTACATTTGTATATAAGATCTGGATCTTATAAATGCCAGATGTCCCCTTGTGATGGAATTTTATTGTCCTTTCAGACTGCAACTGAAAAATCTGGAGTGAATTTCAAACCTGGGTAATTGCTGGGTCCAGTTTTTGGGTTTAAAAAAAAATATAATAAAACTTAGTCTTCAGGAATGCAATTCCAAAACTTTATTTCACATTTTGGAACTGATATATTGATACTACTTCCATAACAATGCAGTTTCAGTGTTGTACAAGTAGAGCGTTCAGGTTTCTGTTTCTGAAAGTGGAGGGGGCAGTATTCATTAGGGCAAGAAGATGCATGTAGCAAACATCTCACCCCCCCAGTTATTCTATTCCCATTAAAATGGAGAAAGTGGATCGCCTACTTAGCAGGGATCTATACTCAACGCATAATCCAAGCAGCCTTTTTATTCCAGGAGTGTAAAGTGCTTGAGTATCCTGCTCTTAGACGCAGAACAGTAGTAGATGGGGGGCTGTAAGCATAACGCGTTCTTCCTTAGTCAGTGCAGTGCAAAACTGGAAGTGGGAAGTTCCAGTTCTTTTCTAGTGAAGGATGTGAAAATACGTCTAAACAGTCCTTTAAAAGACCATCCTTTTAAGCAAACAGTTTTAATTATGATGGCAAGTTTCTAACTGAGCAGTTAAGACCGTGTGCATGCAGTGCTTGTGTGCATACATACCTTGTTTTGCTTAACCTCTGTTTATGAACACATAGCAGTACTGTGGGTGATCTGCAAACGAATACTGACAGTGCATGTACTTAAAGTGGTTGCTGTAATTATCTTGTCTAGTATGTATTATAAGGAATTTTGTTGTTAAGGCCTTTTGTAGCTGAAGCTTGAGTCATGTTGTTAACCAATTTGGAGAACATGGTTTAATATTTCAGAGCTTTAGAATGAAGTTAGAACAAAATCATTATTTATTGTTCTCAAAAGTCCACATTTTCCCTTAATTAGAGACAGGTGAATATGAAGGAGGAACAGAGCACGGTATGAATATTCAGAAAATGAACTGAATACCAGCACGCTCACACAGGTTGATAGTGGCCTTCTCTTCTAAGGATGTTAAATTTGGTTGCAGTTTGCAGTACAGTTTGTTGTATCCTTGTTGCTTTAACAATGGTCAAAATAATTCTCCTCAGTACAAATTCTTGTACAATGTAATATTTTTTCCCTATATATAATTGTCCTCCAGTCCTCTACCTGCTTAGGCTTTCCAAATTTACTACAAATTTTTCTTGAAAGCAGTATGTACTACATTTTAGTTGAGGAGTGTGCGTTTGTCACATTAATGCAATAACTAGTTTCTGGATATTACTTTTTGTTAGATACTACTTTTGTTAGATATGACTTTTTTTTGCTTCTTTTGCTGGGTATGGATGTTGCAGTGGGACCTAAAAGTTCAGAGTTCTGGGTTGGGAGCAACACTGAAAACCTCATGACAAAGCAGATCCAGGAATCTGTCCAGGAAACTGTCCTTCCTAGATTATTTGTCAGCTCACTAAGCACATGCATAGAAATGAAACCTTTGAACCTGAAGTGGTAAATATTACACCATATTGTAGAAGGCTGCTTCTTCAGAGACACCCTGTGCGGTCTGAGCTTTGTTGTCCCCAAAAGCACACTTGCACAGTTAGTAGGGACATGTATGTGTGTGAAACACTTCCTTTTAACTTAAACTTAGCTTTGGATATTTGTAGCTCTCTAATTTCAGTCTGTCAGTTTTCTGTTTGTGGTAACGGATAAAGCAGCTGTCAAGGTTCATAATTATAATTGTATTACTAATGTACAGATTCATATTACAACTGGGATGTCTAAAGAAAAAAATAGTTCCCTGCTTCAGTTGATGTATTGCTCCTATGCTGACTGTGCTTAAAACAAGCTATGTGTAGTCTGCCATTGCAAATTCAAAATGTAATCTTCAAAGGAAGTTTTTAGGGAATTAGAGCTGACTCTTTTGACGTTGATAACTTATTTCAACACAAATGCCAAGGTAGTGCCCTTTACCAATCATGTGCCAGGAATTTGTCAGCTTTGTTCATATCTCCTTCTCTCTTTGTAGCCCTGCATGAGCTGTGAGTGCAGTTAAATCACTGAGTAGTTCCCAGAAGCAGGGTGCCCCTGCCAGACAGCTGGTATGGGACTGACCCATATAACTTTGTTTGAAGTTCAACCAAACTTGTGAAACTCTCTCTTGTGTTGTTTGTTCTGTGTATCCCTTCAAAACTGTAACTGTGTTAAAACAAAAAAAAACCTACAAGCCCAAAAAATCTTTGCAAAACTTCCAAGGCTTATGCATTATTTACTTCTATTTAAATGAATGCTTTTGTTTTCCCTTGTTTCATCAGATAGCAGCTGGCTTGCTCACGAATTTTTAAACTTAAGTCAAGAGTCTGAACATTCACTTTAAGTTAACCCATCTCTATTAAATGACCTGTCTGTCCCTCTCCTTATCTGTCTCCCTGCCTGTCAGTAAGGGGAGTATTTCTGTAGTGAAGTATTACTTTGCATTAAAATTACTTGGCTTTTATAGAATGTACCAATATTCTGCTTTGAAACTTCTTAAAGCTCTGTTGAAAACTAAACTGCACTTAATGATTCAAGCATAACTAAATTGATTACTTCTTGTTTGGCAGTTTCCATCAGCATCATGAATCAGAAATTTGACATGCCAGAGACTTACTATGTGTTTACTAGGGGCATACTGGTATGTTGTATATAGGACTGCTTATTTTTTTTTATGGGAGCTTTCCACCTGTGAAGTGCTCTACACTACTGAAATTTCCATGTATAGGAGTTTTCATCAGAGGCTGACTTTACTGGTTTTCACTTCTGAAAACATACATGCAAAAAAAACCCCACAGAAAACAACTGAAGCAGCTTGAACACCAAGGCATTTGAAAGGAGTAGAAGTCCACACATGTACTACTGTTCAGATAGTGCAGCTTTTTCCTTAAGCTCTGCTTTCACCCTTATGCCATTACTATTCAAGATATAATGTGGTTGGTTTGAGAACACTTGCAGACCTAGTGAAATTATTAATCATATTGGAGAAGTTTGAGAAGGAACTTAGTCAGGGCAACTATGCATAATTTTACATGGAAGGAGAAATGAGCCATGGTAGTGAATAAAAGCCTTTAAATATTTAAACCTTAGAAGCTTCTAGGCTGATAGTGCATGTTGAAATGAGGCTGTACTTGCTGTAGGAGCAAAAGGAGCGGCCTTTGCAAAAGAAACTGACTGCTGGTAGTGAGAATTGAATCTGAAAAGTGAACACGCTCTAATGAAATGAGGTGCAGTTCTGCAATCTGGATCTTGTTTCCGAGCTTACATCTCCTTGGCCTTAGTGTGAATTGGACCTTTTGAGTAGTGATAGGTAACATTCATTTTGTGACTGAAACTAGAACCCTTCTCCCTTTAATAGTTTTCAGACTAAGCTGGGCTTGAAATCTGCTTCAGAAGCTTAAGGTCATTTGAAATTGAAATATGTACCTGTGCTCAGTGCATCCTGAAAATTATTTGGAAGCTAGCTGTGGCCAACCAAGCAGATGGATGCATCTTCTCATTCACAGAATTTCACTGATTTGCAAAACTTATATCTAAGGTGACAGGAGGAAAAAGTCTCATAAGATAAAACTTGGGGTGTGTATAACTGTATCAACCACATAGTACTGCAGGAACAGGTATCCCCTTAACTGTTCTCACTGCTTCCTTTCCTTTTCCCCTTTGAAGATTACAGGAATCTGCTGAAGGATGTGTCCTGCATACTTGTCAAGCAGTTCTTACCCAAAGTAGTTCCTTTAAGAAGGAATAGCACATAAATCCCTGATTTAATAGAGATTATAATTTTCTGTCTTCATTCCCTTTATGAAAAATAACACTACTGCCAATCGAAAATGTATTGTGGGTAAGTTATGCAGACACAGTAAATGGAATAGGAGTGATTAGTGCATGTGAGAGCAAACTACTAGTCTTTAGAAATGTTGGTTTGAGTACCTCTTGCTGCCATTTTCACTTTTAGTCTTTTCCTGAGAGGGAATTACTATGAAGAGAAGTAAACAAAGTCATAATTTTTATTTTCTTCCTTATTGGAGAAGGCTACCTGGAAATGTAATGGAAAGTTAAACTTTCCTTTTGTGCATTGAGTTAAATGGAATGATAAAATCAGAACCGTTGAAAGATAACTTGTTTTGTAGTGGTTTTGCAATGTGCACAAGGAAATTGCAGCATGGAATTTTGTTGGACTTTGGAATATTGAAAACTCAAAATGTACATGTTTTTGTGGGGCATAAATGGAAGGATTTGGTAACTGCTTGCCCCTTTGCTAAAAAAAAAATAAATTGGAAGTTCACATGCAGATTGACTGGTGCTTATATTAAAAGGAAAAAAAACAGTAACAGTATGGATATTTTTTTGTACTGGTTATTTTACAGTCAAGTTTATTTCCCTGGTAGCTGTTGATATAAACTTCTGCTGTCAGATGCAAAATAGCTAGTTTAGGTTGTTATTGCTCTGTTAGGTTGTTCCATCAGTGTGTATAGTTTTGTTCAAATAAAATTTACAGAATATCTGCACGCCTGAATGTACCATCAGTTAATTTCTTCAGTTCCCAGAGAGTAAAGAAACAAACCCCCATCAAATCATGCTTTTAACCAGCTTCGGAATCTGGTCAGTCTAGCACTTAGGACAACCCTTGCAGTACTCTGCTGCTGATTTAAACTACTTCATGTTGATGCTGAGCTTGAGGAAGCTTTATACTCCTGTTTCTTGCACAATCAGCAATGTTTGTTTCAAAGGCTGGTGGTTAGGAAGGTGATTAGAAATAGGTAAATACCTATCTCTTCTTAGAACCTGTTGGATTTGGTTTATGTCAGTAGGATAAGCAGGGAAATTTAATTGTGTGTGATAGACTGCAAAAGGAAAAAAGCGGAAAGTCTGCAAAAACATGGTCACAGTATCAAATCATGTCTATTACATGTCATTACGTTACATTGGCAGCTTCCTCACTCTCTGCCACTGCATAAAGCAGAGCTGAGCAAGAGATACTTGCAAGATACTGATAGCAAGTATCTTGCACAATTCCATAACCATATCTGGGGTGATCCACCCTTCACCCCAGATATGGTTATGGAATTGTGCAAGATACTTGCTATGAAGTGTTAGGTCTCCTGATGAAAAAAATTGTCAATAAAATTTTCCAGAGTAGGATTACTGAATTGGAAAGGCTCTGGCAGCATTTCTGATGTGTAAATGTGTGGCTTTGTACTGAAGTGTGGGTATAATTAGTGTCAGAAAGAAAAAAAGTGGAGAAATTGGGATCATGGGGTTCTGAGTAGTTCCTGATACTGTTCGGTAGATGAACTGCTTTTGTATTTATTTCAACTTTTCTTTGCAATAATGACAAAAGAGCTTAATTTGAGAGTCCTGGAAACTTGCAGCTCACACTGATCTTGTAAGTTGTAGTGGTGCAAGTCCAGCACATGAGGAAAGAGTGAATCTTGGGAGAAAAGTTGATTGTTGAATGCAGAGAAAATTGACTTTAAAGAATGTGGTGTTTAAGTGTAGAATTAGGACTTTAAACCATGGCACTGAAATACTAGGAATATTTCACTGACAAGCATGTGGCTTGCTTGTCACAAGCATTGGCTTACTCAACACAGGCATGCTGAGCTGCAGCACTCTGGCATTTATTCCCTTCCATCATGGAATGGATAACACAAATGTCAGTGGAAGCTTTGAGTCAGACTGGGAGAATCCAGGGAACTTGAAGATGGAAAGGACATGCTGGCTAATCCAGCTGGTGTATTTATTTGCTTTGACATGGGAGTGTGCATAATGTTTTGCTGAGCCTTCTGCTTTTCTCTAAGGAATAATTTCATAATTCTGTAGTTACGTTGGGAAGATTTCCTTATCAGCCTCTGACAGGTCTATTGAAGCACCACAGGATGCCCTTTCTTGTGGAATATCTCTTTCTACTGTCATTTATTTTAATTTTTCACCATTTAATGCTCCACTGTACCAAATGTGTTGAGCTGTTCTCTAGTCTCGTCCCAAGGTTGTTAATTTCCCTGACAGATGCCTGCATTTGTCTTAAAGTTTCTGAACATTCAGGCGTTCATGTGGAAATATTAAATGAAACAAGACATCAAGCTTGTTTACTGAGTTCGTGTCAGTAATTACCTTAAGAAGTCATGTACTTTACAAAATAATTCCAAGCAGAACTTACTACTTAAAACATGCATTTTCTTCTAAGTCACAGTCCAAGAAAAACGATCCTTTTATGTGCTATGTACTATGTTCAATTTTTCTGCTAATTGAAGAAACATAACCTGTCAGGCTGGCTCTGCTCCCTGGGCTAAGCTGGCCTTGTGCATGGAAAGTAATAGAAGTTTGTTAGTGTCAAGTCCTCCAAGGCAATCTCTCTTAGTCTTGCTTATCTGGGCTTAGAAATCCTGCCTAAAATAACAAAGTCATTCTGCTGATAGGCTTCTTGTAGGAATTGTTTGTACTTTAATTATTTTTCCAGGTATTCTTTAAAAATGCAGACATTCAGTAGTGAACCATAGTGATAAATTGTAGTCTATCTTATGGTAACCTTTTAAAGAACTACTTGCCTTTACTTGTGTCTTTACTTTTTTACTGTCTTTGTCTTTATTGGAAACCATGTGAAATTCATGACACAGCTAAGTTTCAAGAAAGCAAAACAGCCCTTAAATTACCTTGTTTTAAGACCTTTTTATGATGTCCAGCTCTGCTGTGTACATTGGAAACTAGGAGTATACTTTAAACCTCAACTGAGACCTGAAACTGGTTTTATGTTACTACTTAAGGCATTCTTCTAACTTGGGAATAATATGTTGTCCAAGTGGAAGTAATTAAAGCTTATGCTTTTTTCCTGTTAAAAGGAAGCCGTATTTCTGAGATAGGAAGAGATCTGTGAGGTAGGTATTGATGGAGTGAGAGATATGGACCTCTGAAAAACTGTTTTTTTGATGTCAGAATTGGCCGTTTCAGAAACAATCAGATCAAGACTGCTCTTGCCAGCTCTATTTTATGATACTTCAGTTTCACTGGATATTGTTCTCAGACTATTTTGAAAAGGATATTTTGGAACCTGATGTGTGGTTTCTATTGGGCTAAGTTAGCCTTTCTTTCACTGGTGAAAGGTAGGGATTTGGAGAGTTGTCTCTACCGTTTTATTGCTGGCTCATGGCAAACTTGCAGTAGTATCCCAAAGAAGCCAGGTGCTTGGCTGGTCTGATAGACATGACATTCTCCTGGCTTTGGGAAGACATTATTTATGTGTTGATGAATTGTTGGGAAATTTGTCATTGTCAATCTTAGTGTTTTGAAAGGATTTTAAGGTTTTTTAAAAATGTCTTTTTCTTAAAGAAGTCTACAGACAGCAGTATTGCCAAAGAAGTTTCACTGCGATTGCACTATGTGCAAGTTGGATCAGTACTTTGTCCCAGTTGTATTTCTGGCAATACTTCATGTGCTAAGCACAATATTTTCAGTCATGTACAGCATACTTATCTATATGCCTGATAAGAATGCATTCAAAGTTTGTAATCTTCAACCTGGGACAAGGCATTCTTAATGTACCTTAGGCTAATAGATTCCTGAAACAAAAAATACAGTAGTCAAGAACACATTTAAAGGGGTATAGGAATTCCAAAATAAACTTAAGGAATGGTATTTTTTCCTTTTATCATTTATTAGTCTTCTAAATTCCTTCAGCTGGCCACAGGTTGCTTTTAATAGTTGTAGAAAATATCATCTTATGGCCAAGAGGAATGACCCCAGAGCTATTGGATAAAGTACTGTCACAGGAGCCAAGAATTCCTTATTCTGTATTTTCTGTAGAATAGCATGCTTTGCATTCTCAGATGACATGTTTGAAGGACAGGACTCTTCACAATGTTTGTTATGTTGGTTTTCATAGTGGACTCCTGCCCAGAAATATTAAGTGTTTGAGTACAAGAGTGGAAAAGGGATCTCTAGCTACAGTGTATTCTTAATGGTTTTGAACTTTAAATATCTGAAGCTAGCACATTGTCAAAGTTTTTCTTTTTTAAGATGCTAATTGGAAAATACCAGTTGGTGAAACAAAGGTCGTCTTATTTCAGACTGCATGTTTAGTACCTCTGAAACAAAAAGCTGTTGCCAGTGTTTTAAATCAACCATAAACGGAAAGCTCTAAAACCTCTGGAATAAACCTGTGTAGACTTTTTCTGACACAGTTTCTAAATGTTACACATGCCAAATAATGCAGGAAGTTTTGCAGTTTCAGTTGTGCACAAGACAGTTTCATTGCCTTCTTTGTGGCATTTGAGCAGGGCATCTTTAACCTCATTATCTTGCTGCATGTCAGAGCTGTCTTTGTTTCTTCTAGTCCAAAGAGTGGAAATGTTTACTTTGACTAAGAGTTTCCCTGGCCCCAGGGTCTCTGCCTGGCAGAGGCACCAAAACAAGGGACCTGGTGGATATGGCAAAGGTCAGACTGCAGAGCTATGAATCTTTATTAAGCTGGGCATGTTTTTGTATGCCAAACTGCTGAGGGGGGGAGTGCTCTGGTTGTTCAGTTAAATTGCACAGAAAGCTGGCTGAAACCTGGCTGGTAGCCTGTGGAGCAGCACTGTTACAAGACTCTGTGCATAAAATGGAAAAAAGTAGTGCCAAGTACAGTTCTTTCATATCCCTGCTTAAGACAAAATTTTCTTTACATTTTGCAGTATTTTCTTGAAGAGGTAAGTGACGTTTATTTTACATCTGTGGCTCCTCACAAAACCAGCTGTGCAGGGGACAACCTGGCCAGAGGAATCCTGGACTGCCAGTGTCAGTCGTCAAGCCTTTGGGAACTGAAGGCCATGTTGACACTCTCAATGAGATCACCAAGTACAAATCACTTCTACAAATTAGATGAAGTGTCATCTTTTGCAGTTGACTGGCTAGTAATCTGCATTCCTACCTTTCCCCTCCCTTTCAATAATAAATAATCAGGGTCTGTGTGAATCACGCATTTCACAAAGGTGTACAAATGTAATATAAACCACTAGATATTAGTGGTTAACTACTGCCTCTTGATGGTGACTAAATGCAAGTGATTGTTTTGGGGTGATTAATGTAATTTGTATTCATACATATACCACGACTATAAGGACTTTTAAGAAGTAAATACATTTGTCAAGATGAACTATTAAGGGACACTTGATTACTGTCTTTGAAGATGTGTTCCCTTGCTGTTCAAACTTCAGTCAAAAGTCTAGTATTTACTGCCTGATATAGAGTTCAGCTTAACTCTGAAAAAGGATAACTGCTGAGTAGTGAAGTCTGTACTCTTGGTCAAAATCTGTGTGATGTACCTAGGGAGCCTCCTTGAAGAGTAGTGTGGACATGTTTGCTTTTTACCAGTTCACTTGTATAATATACTATACATTAGTATCACTGCAGACTGAATGTTGTAAAAGAAAACTGATGATGTCTGATCTTTTCTTTTCCAGACTATCATTTTATTCTGGCCATTCTTCATTCTCCATGTACTGCATGCTCTTCGTAGCAGTAAGTATGCTCTTTCCATCTAAGTGATAACAAAAGATCTGTTAGCTACCCAGTATTGAATATTTACTTGGCTGCTATGCACATGGCTTTTGTAGGATGCTTGTCTGGTACAGTTAAAGACTTCTCAGTAGGAGTTGTAAGGGTGGTGATACTGGGACAGGAAGTAGAATGATGTTCAGTATGCCTAAGAATACTTAATATGGTACTTGGCTTGTGTGCTGTGTCTAAAATGAGCCCAGTGACAAGTGTGTTTTGAAAAGAAGACGCTACTTAAATTTAGTTACATTTAAAGTATTATAAACCTTATAAATTTTATAAGGCTTATAATAGTTTTAAATTTATGAGCCTTATAAAAATCTATAATGAAACATGTCTGATCTAATGAGATGTGCAAAGCCTATTTTAAAATAAAGCAAAGACCCTTAAACACAGATCAAGTATGGCTGGGCCCATAAACACAAAACAGCAGATCAAATTGAATTTTCAAATTCCTTTATATTTTTCTGTATTTTTTAGGGATAGAGAGGCGAGAGTGAGGAATGCAAGGGGGGGACAGTAAATATTAGTGATGAGATCAATTCAGAAGTGCTTCATTTAGGGATTACTATATTTTCATTGAAATTGTTCCAGTGAATTAGGACAAATAATCCTCACTCTTAGGGAAGACTGATTTTGTTGTTCTCCCCCTGCTAAGTGGTAACATAGAAGGCATTTAACAACTTTATGTAATTTTGTTGTTAATGTAGTTGAAAATTAAACTCTAGTCCTGGACATAAGTTACTAACATAATATATGCATTCCATGACTTTTACAGACCTCGGATTAAATTTTCTTTTTTTGTCTTTGTTGCATTTTAATTTTTTCACTTTCTCATGGCATCAGTATAACATCCACTGTGAGTGAACCATTTGTTCAAACTAAGCAAAAACCCCTACAACTACACACAGAAGGGGTAGCTCTTCAATATGGTTTAGGTAGTTTTTAAGCTTTATTTTAAAATAAAGCTATCTCAGAAGCTTGATGTTCAGTTTTGATCTGTTATGCAGGTTTTTTTATGGCTAAATGTGTTCAGATTGTCTCCCCTGCTTACCTGTCTTACCCAATGTAAATACAAAGAGTTCAAAAAAGTATTATGAAGTATTATGAAGTGTTATTATCCTGGGTTTGACTCAAATACGGTGGTATGACTTGCTGTTGGCTGTTAAAGTGGTTTTGCTCATTATGACTGGCAATCTCCAAAATTTTATGGGTCCACTCATAATAGCGCTTCAAAGCCAAACCCACTCTTTCCATAGTACAGGGAAGCAAACACTGCTATGCAGAGAGCACCCTAATGCTGACCTGCCCCTCTGGCCTCAGTCAGACCCTTCTCATCCAGCATCTTCTCACATGGTCTTGTTAAACAACATGATAACGTGATACTTAAGTCTCACAGAAGGACAAACCTGGAGATAAGAAAAACCTTGGCAGGTGTGTAGCAATGTGTATTGTTTATAATTCATACTGACTGGATTATAGTTGTCTCTCAGAGATCTGGAGCTGTTTGAGCTTTTACCTCTGTCCCATGTAAGGCATGTTCTTCTGCAGCCTGGGTAAACGGTGGTGGTCAGGAGAATTCTCAACTCATTAATTGAAGGTAATGGGTCGCATTAGGTAATACAGCTCTTTAGATGCATACAAGACAGTAGAAGATGTCTTGAACAGCCTGGACTTAAGACCTTGTTTAGTTAACCTACTGGGCTTGGAAAAAATTCAGCCTTTGGCAAGAAAGTAAAGAGTTCTTTATTTTGAAGTTAACTAACTTCATGTGGCTTGAATAATGTTCTGGAGTGCCTGTGGCATATTCTTTTGAATCCATGCAAAGAGCTTGTCTGGAAAGTTCTTGAAGAGGAAATTATGAACCTAGCTGTCTTGGGGCTTTTGTGTGTATGAGTTTGATTCTTGGCAAGCTCCCACCTGGGCAGGTGGCAAGTCAGTGCAAATCAAACCCTTCCTATGCAAGCTACATCAGAATGCCCTAAATCCTGTCTTGTGTCTCTCCTGGTTCAGACACTTGCTGTGCTCAGAGCTGTCCTTGTGTTCGCTCAGTTCTGTAGTAACTGCAAAACATGGCTTTGCTTACTAGCATCCTTAAACTAGAGGGGTACAAATGCCTTTAGCTCTTCTAAGATGACGGGAAGTGTTTCATTGGAGATCACTTTGTTTTCCATTAATTAGTCAATGAGTTTCCAGAGCCCTGCCTGTTTCTGCACCCATTTTTTGTCTTTCGCTGAGCCATATTGCCCAGTAAAAATAAGAGGCTTTGTGGAGATTAGACTTCTACTTCCTTCTGTCTGATAATAAGATTATTCATTATTCATAGAAACTGCCATGAGGCCATTGTAGGGACATCTGAAGAGGGCTGACGGCTCCTGTGCAGCACGTTTTTGTCTTGCTGATTAACGTAGCCTTAGTGCATATCAAGAAACCAAATCGAGTTCAGATGTCCTCAAAAGGACAGCTAGTGCAGGAAGGTGAAGAAAACACACACAAACACACACACACACACACCCATGTGGCAAGGCAGAGTGCTGCTGCTGGCTCCAAGCCAGACCTGCAGCACTTGATGCCTTGTTTGTTTTCTGAACTCTGATGCTGGCCTCATCTGTGCCCTGCACCCATTCTGCAGCCACAGGCTGAGTCACCAGCAGGACAGGCTGTTAGCATGTGCCGTTGCTCAGAGGCTCTGGTAATGATAACCAGACACTAGCATGCTGCTTTCTGGGGCATCTGGAGGAGTCTGGTGTGTGTGTGTGTGTGTGTGTACTGCAGAAAGTATGCTCTTAATAGGTGGCTGCTGAATGCATGTGCTGTGTCAGGTGAATCCATGACTGTAGAGAACCAGTCCTTGGGGTTCAGCCTGCAGAAAAGGAGGCTCAGGGGTGACATTACAACTCTCTACAGGTGCCTGAAAGGAGGTTGTCCTAGGCAGCCAGCGAAGGATGAGAGTACTTGGAAAAGATAGTAAATTATTGGACCAGGCTACCCCTGGGAAGTGGTGGAATTGCCATCCCTGGAAGTGGTTAAGAGAAGTGTGGATATGACACCTGGGGACATAAATGAGTGCTGGACTTGGCAGTGCTGAGTTAACAGTTGAACTCAAATGATCTCAAGGCTCTTTTCCAACCTAAACAATTCTGTGATTCTGTGACATTTTTGACTTGGCAAGCATTTGGATTTCTTCAAGAGTCTGAATTATGCTAAGGAGTATTCCTTTCTTCTGCTTGCCAGGAGATTGCCAAAATTATTTGAGTCATGACTGCATGGCTTTGCTGGTATCAGGACAAAAACCTGCAGTTTTGAGCATAATCCTATGCTGCGTGTCCCGTCTCATGGCAGGGGCCACACATGGAAACACCACTCACTGTATTAGTCATCAAACTCTCTACTTCAACTCTTTGTTGCATGGAAATGTTACATAGTTTATATTATCCATCTCTTTAAATAAGCAGCAGTAGACTTCATTTGTTGCTCTCACAGAACAGAGGTCATTGCACCTGTAAAAAAGCTGTTGTGTCTAGCTAGACAAATTTAAAGCTTGGGTTTTCAGCCCACTCCCAGGTTAAAGTTACAGTTTCTTATTTCCTAACATAGAATTAGTGAAACCCCAGAAAAAAACCTGCTTGTAGTCTTGTCAGTCTAGGAAGCTATGGTGGAGAATGTATTTTGAGACTCATTTGGCAGAGCTAGATGGGTTAGTTTGGGTCCAGGCAGAGTTGTTATCTCTGGGATAAGAGCTTCTGCCAACAGCAGCTTTGTGTGCAAGCTAGAGGGAGTTTGACTGCAACAGTATGTGGGAATCCAGTGACCTAATAACAGATGATGGATCCCAAATTATCTGTGTTGTCCTCTCCTGATGCTGCTACTTTTTTTCCACAGTTAAACAGCTGGCATGACCTCTCCTGTTTCAAAACTATTGAATCCTGGTTTGGAAATGGGAGAGCAAGTGTAGTGGAGCATCTCTTCTACCAGTGTCCATGTGACCAAACTAGCACCTTGGCCCTAGAGGGGAGGATGCTGCAGGCAGTTTTTGCTTTGACTTTTCAAGTTAAGTATGTTTAAAAAGTTATTTTAAATTAAAATGCTAAATGCATGCTGCCATCAGTAAGTAGTGAGAACAGTTGGCAGAAATGGGTGTGGCCCTGAGGATTACATTTCTGTAAGAGAATCAGTTTTGGCTGTAGCTGGCCTGGGCACTTCCCTGCCAGCACCTATCCCAGGATGAAGAATAGAGCTGCACAAACCCAGCCAAGAGGCACTGCTATTCTGGGGGTGGCAACGTGTTTGTGCTGCTTAGACTTGGGACAAAAAGGGATGATGAATCTTGCACAATGTAACTTGAGTGGCTCTCCTACAAGTCATTGGGAACAGTTTATGTATCCAAGGTCACATGGAATTTACAGATGAGAAGAGGAGGGTGGCTGGTGTTTCAGAGCTGGGACTGATGGCCTTCTTTTGCAGAGATCATAGGATAAACACAAATGAAAACAGGCTTTAGCTGCTTTTGGTACTCAGTGCTCCCAAATGTGCCAGTCAACCTCTGCTCTGAAACTCTGATTTTAATTGTTTATGTTGGGATGGGAGGTTGAGTGAAACAGTACTCAAACAAGAGTCTTTAACATAGTATTTTAGGTACGTCTGTTTGCACAGCACCTATTTCTTCACTTTTGCTAATGCTTTTGACTAGAGCCACAGAACTGTCTTTATTGTGTTCTTGCCCACATGAAAGTTGAGGACTAGTCTTCCAAAACTAATGAAAAGACACGTGTTACTGAAAATGCTTTGTTTGGCTGTAGCTGTGCATAGTATCAAGTATCTTACTTTCAGCAGATGAAAAAATAAAGGGTAACTGGTCATGCTGCAAGGCTCAAGTATGGAAGCACTCATGCTTCTACCTGTACGTGCTCCTAATAGTCTTTTAATATTGTTATTTAGACTTTTTAAGGTAAGGAAACAAAAGAACCTGATTTCTCCGTAGTTTGCTTGGAAGTTAGGGCCACTACTAATAATTCCAGTATTGTGAACTGGCTCCTCTATGACTGAGCTGAAAGCAATACATTGCAGTGCTCTAGTTCTTCTAGTAAATGTTAAAGTACTAACTTCCAGCATTTTTTTTCTATCAGAAAAGAGGTAAGTGTTGTATTCCAATTTGCAGCTGAATAAAATGTTACTGTTTATCCTGCTCTATGGTAAAAATTATGTCAATGTGAAATTATTTTGGCAATGTACAGCCAAATTGAGGCTGGAGGATTAAAATCCAAAAAAACCCACCATTGCTCACTGGACAAGTAGTATTTGTTTAGAACAGATTGATTACAGTGTTGATACTGAATTGAAAGCTGAGCTGTTACTAGTAACAGGAATTTATGCCCATTGCTTAGGAGGCAGCTTTTGCACATCAGTTGCCTTTGACAGCAGAATGCTGCTATCTTAAAGAGCCCAGACTGGTACATATTCTGCCTTTTCTTGCTGGTTCAGCCATTCCCCCCCCCAGTTCAGCTCTCCCATGGATCAGTTCCCTGTAGGACTGTTCAAACAGCAGAGCTGACACAGGGAAGACAGATATGGTCAGAGTAACAGGGATATACCATCCCTTTGAACAGCAGCTCAGGCATACCCCCACGCTGAAGGCACTGCAGACCTGTATCTTTTTCCCCTCACTGGAAGGGGAAGAACTAATTCTGAACTGTTGCTTCTTTCTTTTTTATTTTCTGCCCAATCAAAATAAAACAAAAGACATATAATAGTGCAGATTTACCAGGGTCATAAATATGTATTTATGAAAAGGAGGTGATCTCATTAAAAAAGCAAAATGTATTGACAGGCATCAAAGTCTAAGATGCCTTTTTTTTAAATCCCTTTTATTTTTTTTTAGAAGTCCAGCTCATGAGTGACTCATGAATTCTTCTGTGGCTCTGTATTCCTTTTAGAATACAGCTTTCTGTTTGGATGTGAGCCCGCTGTGTTTAAAAGTATATGGGAGAGACATTATCCATATTTCTGGTTTGCAGGCAGTGTCTTGTTGGCTGATGCCTATAGCTCTGTGTTTATTCATAGATGCAGTGCTTCCAGGTACAAAATAACCTGTTGCACTTCCATGTTGTATTTTCATAAATGTAAGATTGTATATGTCACACATATTGTGGCTCTTTTGTGCTCAGAACTGCAATTTTTAAACTGCTTACTGGATTTCTTATATTTCCTTGAATTCCAGAGTTTGTACTAGCTGAAATATGATAAATAATTCTTATACAAAGCTATTTGAGTAACAGCATTTATACAAACTAGCTTTTATATGAAAGCATCTCTCAAGTTTCCCATAATAAGCAGAAAGGGAAGAGCTATTCTGAAAACATTTATAGATGTAGGAGAAAACTTTGAAAATCTCTGAAGGGAGCCTTTCTCTCTGCTGTTGCCTAGTCTGAGCAGGGAAGAGGTGTCTGGATTTCTGAACAGGACTATAACAGGGGTGGCAGATCACTTATCTGTATCACTTATCCCTGTGTATCTGCCTAAATGTTTGGTTTCAGTTGCTTTATAACATTATGCAAGAATCTAGCCTGAATGTCTCAGCTTGTCCATTCTCTTGGAGGATCACATTTTAATATGGGCTTTTATCAGAGATGCTCAGATGCAAACTGTGTCTGGTGCAAGTGTGTTGGTGTTGTGGTGTGACTACTGCACTGCCCTCTCCTCAAGGAAGGGCTACAGTGTGTATTTGCTGTGATGGAGTTGGAGGATGAATAGTTACTCTGGCATTCTATGCATCTTCCCAGCTTCCTAATGGAAGACTTCACAGTCTTAGGCAAGGGGGTATTGTCTCCTGTAAGGATGTCCTTAGGATATATCTAAAAATGAAATTTTCCTATTTTACAAATGTGCCTGGATTCTCAGCTGTTAATGCCTAATCCCAGGCCTTCTGAAAAATTTTGCCCCATCTTTTCATATTAGTGCAAAGCCTGTTTTTGTGAAGACTTCAAAACATTGGTGCCTCCTGTGCTTTGGCTTCCTTCCACCGCTGCCTCATTAACAAAACCACCTTTACACAGTAGCTCCATATCTACTCCCTCCACCTCTGAAATCCCAAAGCAAACCACATACTTGTGTACATGGACTTGAGTGTGCTTAAGCATTCCTAAATCAGAGCTTCTTGGTTTGGGAAGAGTCCCTATGGTTTGTGGCTCTTGGGACTTTTTGGGTCAGCAGACTTGCTTTGAAATATGAGCTTTCCTAACAGTAGCCAGTAGTGGCTCCAAATACTGTCTGTAACCACAGCAGTATTTTGTGCCTCCTGGACAGTAATGCCATAGGGCTCTTCTGTACTGCTCAGGCAGATACCATAAACCAAAGACAGACATGACTAATAGTAAATGTTAAGCTAAGTAAAGCAAATGCCATTTACTGCTTGCTTCTAAACTTGTATCAACTACTAAGGTCTCTCAAAGTAGGGATTTATTTCACAAGAAATGACAAAGGTGACTTTCTGCACCTTTGTTTTGTCTCCAATCTTACTAATTGCACTTGGGCAAACTGAGAAGTGTTTTCCTTTTTCTATGTCACAGGGGAATTTTCTCTCCTGGAAACTGTTTCCTCACTGTTCTGCTCTTAAGTTAATGATGCTGTGATTCCATTAGGGTTGGAGAGACAGAAATAAGAATGAAAATAGGTATATCTCTATATAGGTATATATATCTATAAAGGGAAGATTGCTTCTCTTTTTTAGGACAAGACCCCTGTAGGAAATGCAATTACTGGGGCCTTTTGGTATCAGGAGAAAAATCTATTTTTGAAAAGTATCAGAAAAAAATCAATTGGTACAAGTAGTACTATTACTTGGTGGGGGAACACCACCACAATCCCTCCCCTCTCCAAATGTCCTCCTTTTGACATCCATTCTTGAACAAGTGCAGGAGGATTTCCCATACCTTGGTAGGCAAATTTATTTTGCAGTGCTGAATTTCTGTATAATTGGGTTTTGGAAAAAAATAGGAGAAGGTATTGAATGAAAATAACCAAGGAGTATTAGGTATTGAAACTAAATATCTGAAATATGATCTTGGTTGGTGAACTGAGTAGGTTTTGGTAGATTTAAAAGAATTTTGTGCCCTTAAAGTGAAGAAGTATTATATTAGCTGTTAGGAAGTTTCCTTGTGAAGCCACATGGTTGCACCTCCTGAAGTCCATGTAGGAAACACAAGTCACTGTACTTCCAAATTAGGTAGGCATGTGTTTATGTAAATTAATACTGCTCTGTTGAAAGAGCAAATGCTCAAAAGCCATGCTAGAAATGTGGAGCAGCAAATAATTCTCCAGTTGCAGAGACCCTTCCATTCATGTCTGTGGCTTCTTGCAAGAAGCCACAAAGTAGCTGTGAGTTTCTCTTCATTGCTTGTCTGTATTTTTAGAAATGAAGTACTAGACCATAGATTAAGAAGAAATTTGTGTTCAGGATGTGTGTGGCATAGAGGACATATTTTCATTATGGAGTAAACTAGTAGGGAAAAAACCTCAAGATTATTTAATCCCATTAAAAAGAAGTCTTGTGAAATCTCTTTGCACTTTTAAAAGGAATGAACGAAGCAAACACAAGAAGCAGCAGGATGGGGGAATGGAGAGCAATGGGAGCATAGCTAAAAGACAACTACTGAAGGATCAGAATGCTCAGAACAGTGTGGAGGGAAGCTGGCATGGTCAAAATGCTGACAGGAGTGGGTCACTACCAGAGCAGCTTGGGATGCTTCTGCTGTGTTCATAGGCTCACAAATTTGTTCTCAGCAATATGAGAAATTCTGGTAGGAGGCATTTCAGTAGTATTACCAGATCAGATTTCCTAAAGTTCCTGTGGCTTCTACAGATCACAAGTTTTTCTTATATACTTATTCCTTTCTAGAAAAGAGGCTTGGGTGGGGAGACAGAGATTTGCTTCTGATTTCTTTCTCTAAGGCTCTCCTATGACTTCAAAGAGGAGCAAAGGAACCTTAGGTATGCTATAAAGGAGGAGGTTCTGTAAATAGCATGAAGCCATGGCACTCTGTTAGTCAACAGGGACAAAATAGTAGCAAGAGTTAATGCAGCATGGAGCTAGGACATCTCTATTTTGTGCATTTAATTCTACATAAGGGCTAATACTATATAAAGGAAAATTTTGAATACTTCCAGTGTTAACCTTGATTTACATTTAATGAATTATCGGAAATGCTCCTCCTCTCCTTGGCTGGTGTATTTTCCTGTGTGGACCTGATGGCCTTTTGCAGCCAGACATGTTGATGCTGTCTTTCTAAGAGCAAGTCACAGTATTGGGAAGAAGCTTGGCAGGGTAGCACAACTCAGAGCCTGTTAAAAGCAGCATCAGTTTGAAACTATCTGCTTAAAAATAACACGGCATTTGCTATTGCAGCAGCTGGTTAATAAGCAATTATTTTCAACTTAACAAAAAAAAAAAAAAAAAAACCCACAAAAACACCAAAAAACTAAACCCAACTGTAACCAGAATGACAGCTGCTATTTCTGAAATTAAACACAGCAGTGATCGGTCAGCCTAACACTGATCTGTGGTATCACTTCTCACCCTTCTCACACCTAGTTTTAGAACACTGTGAATCTATTTGCTATAAAAGGTGCAAGAAGACCTTTGGCTATTTCCTGTACAGATAGAGGAGCTGATGGTGTGAAGAACCACCTAGAATTTGTGAAGTCTATAACCAGCTGCTTATGCTCTGCAGCTGATGGAACAGCTCCATATCTTCTTCATGATGAGAGATTACTCTAAAAGTACAGAAATCAAGCTTTCACATAGATGTCAAAATCAAAATTTCTTGTCTGATGGTTTCTCAAGCAGAAAGAATTTCCCTAAGGGCAAAGACTGCTTTATTGATCATTCAGTGCACTGAGCTGGCATCCTTCCAAGTTGGCATTTGCATGCCTTGCCCCATTTTTTTCTTGTGTTCATAAGTAAACCTATTTTCTCACATAACTGCTAAAGGGTTGCATAACCCTTTTTTTTCTACTATGGCTATACACCCTTTGCAAATTTCCAAAAATGTTTATATGGAAAAAACTTAATTGCAGCAAGGTATTTTAACTGCCTTCAGGAAAATTTAGTGGGAATAGGGAAAGAGTGAAGTACAGCCAGTATTAAATCATCAGCCAGCTCTTCAGGCTAGCAGCATACGCTCCTGGGACCTTCCTCTGCTCCATCAGGCATTTTGTGGTGTTCTAGTCTACTTTGGTAAATCCAGAAGTAGTATCACAGTAAATCCATTAAAACACCTTTTGTTAAAATAACTTGGTGTGACAGGTAATTTCTGAAGTGGCTAAACTGTATTTTCCCTAGTGGTGAGTTTGAAGCCCACAGAAATATGCAGTGCCCAATTTGAAGGGGAAAAATTATTTTTCAGTTTAGTCTTAGGTGTAGCTTCTTTAGAGTCTGATTCTACCCTGACCTTGCTATTAAAGAGAACTGTTTATGGATAGGGTTGATGTTTTTGATGCTCCATTTATAGCTGAAAATGTCAGCATGCCAAAATTATGATGTAAGTTACTAAGAGAAACATTCCCCAAATGTTTAACTTTGGAAAGTATCACCTCTGCATCTACAGTGTCTTCTCTGTGCCTGTATTTACATGGTAAATGTACTGCTTCTCAAAGTTAGCCATGGCTTTTGAAGCTGGCAGTGGAGGGTTTTACCAGGAGTTTGGTGTGCTGCCTTGGTGCCTGATGCTTGTGTTTTGGTTTCGACATTTCTCAAGACTGTCAGCTAAGGTTTTGTCCTTGGCCTGAAGTTTTTAAGTGTCTCTGAGAAGATGTACTTGAAATGTTAAACATAACTTCCAAATGTATTGTTTTGTCAGTGAATGCAGTAACTATGATGCTTTCTTTGGTGATAGGATTAAGTTTCAGAATAAATTCAATTATGTTTACAGAATGTATTTGGAGAAACTAGAGAGCTAGACAGATGTAGACAGAGATCCTAGACAGACCATAGAAGAAACAAGAGGTGGGGTCTTGGATTAGATTAGATAGGAAAGTAATAAATACTGCAAAATTGAGATAATACATCAAAAACATAGATACACCAAACAAAAGCACACCTGAGGGGAGGGAAAATACATGGAAACTTCCAATATCCACCAGAGTGGTAGCATGGTTAATAGGCAGCTGAAAAGGGTGAGGAACACAGCTCAGTAAAATACACCAATGACAACTGAGAAATACTATCATTACATCAAGTTAGTTCTGATACTTAGCTACAGCTGCAATGCTGTGCTAAAAGTTGATAATACTAAAGGTGACTGGAATTGAGAATGAAGTTTAAAAATCTGTCAGCTCTGTGTATAGTAAATGTAAACTATTTTGTATATAAGGCTTACCTGTAGTTCATGCAGGAGTAAAATACTGGTTTGACTTCCACTGGATTATTTTTAAGCCTTAAGTGGCTCTAGTATTACCAGGACCTTTATCCTGAAAATACTCATTTGTCATATTGGTACAAATGGAACAATATGATGGTGTTATATATAAATTGAAGTCCAAAACTATCAAACCGTGCCTTGGCCACCTGAAAAGTATAACTATAACACCTAAACCAGCTGTGAATATTATTTCAATAAAATTTCAATCAACTCTTTGAAAAGACCCAACACAATTTTATTGCATCGGTGTTTTCTGCATTTTGCAACTAATTGCTCTTTTTCTTTCAGCTTTATCTTCAGGCAAGAATGAAAGGAGACTGGGCAAGACTTGTACGTCCTACTTTACAGTTTGGTCTTATTGCTGCATCTATCTATGTGGGTCTCTCACGTGTTTCTGACTACAAGCATCACTGGAGTGATGTTTTAACAGGACTTATCCAGGGTGCAGTGGTAGCTGTGCTCATTGTAAGTAATTCCTGAGGGGGAGGGTGGGTGTGAATGCTGCTTTTATGAAAAGCACCTTAGAATTGCAGGCTGCGTTCACAGGAAAGCAAACCTCTATTTCTAATGCTTCAGAAATTGCTGAAACAGGGAAACAACTCCTTGAACTGGCTGTAGCAATAGCACTTCAGGGAGTGAGATAAGTGGTAGTTTTAGCCATTGGACAACATGACATTGTCTCTGCTCAAGAGCTTTTCAAATAACTAAGATGGAAATGGTAACTGCAAATCAAGGCCTCTCTATATAAAGCTTTTTGCTTCTAGCCACATTTGAAATCCCAAGTACAATAGCAGAGAGCATAATATAAAGTATGTTTTATAAAATAACTTTTATAAAGTAAACGGGGGGAAAAAGGCCTTGAGTAAGTACAGCACCAAAGTGTCTGCCTTTGCCACCTTACACAGTGTGTTTTTTTCAGTCTGATGGGAAACTAAAGCCCTTCACCATTTCTTGTGAGCATTCCTAGTACTAAAAATGTGTTCACAACAAGGAACCTGTGAAGCTTGGCTGTACTGATGAGTATAAAGTTATCCAGGAAACAGACACTTGCCTAAACTTGTCACAGCAGGCCCAGTTGACTTAGTAACAACAGTTGTACTGGGTATCACCAGAGTGCAATGGCTAATTCATCCATAGATAAATTAGGATTTCTGGATCAATGGGAACAAACTGAGGTCTTACTGAAGGATTCAGTTATCAAGAACTGAGGCTCAGCTGGGAAGAACCACCTCCACAATAAATGCTTTGTCAGCTTTCTCAGGTCAGAAGGGTTCAAGACAAAGCTGTCTGCTAATTGCAATCAATAATCAAATCTTGGAGCAGCTCTGGGAAATCGTACAGGCTGCATTAGCTGTTACTAAATGGCAACATGTTGGCATAATCCTACCTCTTTTTCTAAGAAACAGAGTACAGAGAGTAAGAAACATCCAGAGATCAAAGAGGTGAGGACACTTTTATTAGGAAAACAAGTTTAGTCAAGGATGTTGGATGATTCAGAAGGTGCTTGGTAATACAAGAGTAGAAAGTAGCATTACAGAGAGTAGAGTTGAAAGGTCAGGAAATTATTTTTAAAAATATACACTAGCACCAACCACCACCCTCAGACTCTTATCTGAAAGAACTGATTAGATCCTCTCCAAAACCAGCAAGCTGAGGTTAGAGCATAGCAGCACAGCAATTGTAAATAGATCACTAAATTGAACTGAGGGAATCTGGCATTAAGTGGAAGCTGAAACTCCCCCGGTCTGTGGTTAAAGCAGTGTGCTGGATCATCAGCCAGCTGCCAGCATGGTGGGAGATTGTTTCTTCTGCCATGGACATTCAAGTGTTCCAGAGTTCTCAGGGTTGCAGTGGGAGGGGAAGACACAATACAGGAAGGGAAAGGAGCATGTGAGGCTCTCACTTATTGCACTCCAGGTAGCACTGTGCCCAGCACATCTGCTGTGGGACTTGGTGAAATGAGCAATGGAAGACAGCAAGCTGCAGAATTGGATCAACCACCGGTCTTGTAGTGAGGGAGATGTCTCCTAGCTGTGAAGAAGTGAGGTGGTATGTTTAAAAAACTGCAGGAAAGGACTACATAGGTAGAGCTGGCCTTACAGATGCTGGGTCCAGCTAAAGCACCATGTCTCCTGTTCTGTTCCACCTAAATTACAGAAAAAAAAATTAACTAAACTTGCATTGTGGGCCCTCAAAAAGCACATTTTGCTCCTTCATTTAGAGCTGTTCAAACTATGGCTGTTGTAATGGAGCAGTGCCTGGTAAGGCAATCAGTTAGCACAAGCCTTGAATTTGGCTTAAACCATCAGTGGCTAAATGATCAATGGCAAGGTGAAAAAGCTATTGAAAGAACAGATGTCTGAATTTTGTACAAGACTTCCCTGCCATTTTCTAATGTTTTAAACTGATTAAGCTTTTTATTAGTTTGATCATAGAATTTGCCTGCTGCAGAGCCCTTGTTTCAAAGACTTGTGAGTGCAGGAATAATTTAACACTGATTAACGCTTAACACTAATTTGTTCACTTAGGTTGTGTATGTGTCAGATTTCTTCAAAGTGAGAGGATGTACATTTCAACCAAAAGAAGATTCCCATACAACCCTACACGAGACTCCAACAAATGGAAATCACTTTGGCAGCAATCATCAACCATGAAGAATGACCCATATCACCTATATTGCTCTGAATGAAAACAATTTCACAAGTCTAACTCTGTAATATAAGTAATTGCCTTTAAGGGACTGCTGCTGCTCTTGGATGCTCACTTTACCTGTATATAGTAACACCTACCACAGTTATTGTACATCTAAACTTTAAATTTCTGTTGGTTCAAGCTCTTGCTTAAAAGAAAGCTATTACAATTGTAAATTTTTATTGAAAACTGTAACAAGTTATATTACATACATTGCTGTTTGTACATGCCTTGTTGAATCAACTGTGGTTTAAGTAAACACCATTAAAAGGAATTACTTGATATGGAAGCCACATGTGACACTGATGAATTTGTTCCATCATGTCAGTATAGTTTCTGGAAGACATCTGCTGTTACAGGTAAAGGCTTGCAGCAAACACAATATCTCTCTTGATTTTTGTAATCCCTATTAAGAAAGGAAAAAAAAAAATATTGAAGAGTCTTAACTGACACAACCACTAGTTAAAGTGCAGTTATAAGCATGTTACGGGTTATTAAATGGAAGTCATTGTACATCCACTTTTAGCCACCCTTTAAGTCAAACTTTGTAATAAAGATGTTATCTGGAAATATAACAGCAATGGTGCTGTTTACCACGATGTCAACGCGAGAAGTTTGCATTACAAAACTATTCACCTTCAGTTCTCACAACCTGTGCAGTCCCTTCCCCCATCACTTTTCCTTCTAAAATTGCTTAATGTACTGTGAAAGTGAAGTACATACCCTCTGCAAACTTATTTTCCAGTTCTGTGTTCCCAATGGCTTTTGCAGCCTGGCACATCTGCCGAAGCAGTTCTTCTAGCCGCCTCATGCAACGAATTATGCTACCTGTATGAAAGAGCAAGGGACAACGTTGTGCCACATCATGTAACTGGTCCTGAATTACTCAAAGTAATCATTCCTTCTACAAACTTGTTCAATTTATCTAGAAGCCAAATGTCTTAAACTTAGTTTCTGTTTGCACAGTAAATTTCTTTGTGAGGCATTTCCTTGAAGCTGTTTCCAAATGCTTGTCCTTTCTACTCTCTTTACATTCTCTAACTAATATCTAATCACACTACTTTCTGGGCTGTTGATTAATTCCTAGCCGACTTTTTCTTTCAAGAACTTGTTAAGACTTCCTCAAAAACCATAGACCATTAGGAGATTCACAACTTAGCTGCTTCAAGAACTACCACAGGTTTATTTTGGGATTGTTTTTTTATAAGCCTTAGTTCTTTTGTGGCAAAGGCAGTAAAACAGTAAGTGATCTATCTTACCAATCCTGAGCTACTCAAGAGTCCATGGACCACTCTACCAAGCCATTTGCATGGTTACAATAATACACACAAGCATCTTGCCACAGCTCCTACACTGCAACCCAACACCCACTTGTGATTTATTACGCATTTATCTTCTTTTTGAACTTTCCTCACGGCTCAGCCCAAGTCACTGCTACAAATTTCACAAAACAACTCTAAATGCTTCTGCTCTTCTGGCCACAAGCAAACAGCATCCTGTTTGGTCATCTCCTCCAGCAGCATCTCCGACAGTCAAAATTACTGTAGGCAAAATAACTGTTAATGGGTAAATATGGGATGAAGGGCTTGAGAGCAGCCCTGCTGAGAGGGACTTGGGGGTGCTGCTGGATGACAGGCTCTATATGACCCATCAATGTGCACCTGCAGCCCAGAAAGCAAATTATATCCAAAGCAGTGTGGCCAGCAGGGCAAGAGAGGTGATTCTGCCCCTCTGCTCTCATGAGACCCCACCTGCAGTGCTGCATCCAGCTCTGGGGTCCCCAGCACAGGAAGGACATCAACCTGTTGGAGCGAGTCCAGAGGAGGGCCACCAGGATGATCAGAGATGGAACAGGTCTCCTTTGAGGACAGGCTGAGAGAGTTGGGGTTGTTCAGCCTAGAGAAGAGAAGGCTCCAGGGAGACCTTATTGTGACCTTTCAATACATGTAAACATTCAAGGTCATGTTGGATGGGGCTCTGAGCAACCAAAATTAGGGGAAGATGTCTCTGCTCATTAGAGGGGGTTTGGTCTCTACAACCTTTCTATTACCCCCTTAAAGTATAATGTTTGGGAAAAAAAATCCAATCTGAAAAGAGCATTGTTCATAGCTCTTGGGAAAGGGGGACATGATAGAGTTGATGCTTCTCTTCTAAAAAGCATTTATAGGGGCTCACTATGCCATGTCAGTTTCTACAGTGAGAACAGTTTGTGTAAGAGCAGCGGTTTGTAAAACCTGTTGCAATGACAGGAGATGGAAAAGCCCCCCCATAGCCTACTGAGCACAGAGCACACACCAACACAAGTGACCTGAGGGCAGCTGCCCCGAGCATGGCTGTGCTGCACTGTGGCAGGCCCTGGCTCAGCTGTCAAAGATCCTGCTCGTCTCCATTTACAAGGCCACCCCCGACAGCCGTTCCAGGGAGTACTCCTTTACAGGCAGCGTAGCTGGGCGTGTTGCAGACACAGTTTTATGTTCAAGAAAAAGAAAACTGTGATTTTAAAATGAATTATTATTGTTTTTACTTCCATAAAGCAGGAGCTGGTCTGCAGTTAACAGATAGGATATTTAGCTCCGTTTAGTGTTCTTCCCTTATGTCTTTAAAAAGCTGCTCTTATTTTTATTTCTTCCCACCACATATTTCAGCTTAAAGACAAGGTATTTTAATAAGCAAATCAATGCTACTCCACTTTGTGGCAAACACACTTGTTCTTGGAACACTTAGGCTTGTTTTGTATTCTGATTTTCTTTTAAATCACTACAGTTACTTGGATAACCAAGGAAAACTACTCTGGGATTTAGGAACACAATCCATTTTAAGGCACACATAACCAGCAATGGATGCCCGAAGTGCTTCCCTTCCTTTTGGATAGGGACAGAAAGCACAGAAAACCAGCCTACTGAAAGTTAAGGGAAGAATCATGCATTGACCCCTGTTACAAGAGATGACCTAAAAACAGGCCACTAAGGTCTCATTTTGAGGAAGCTGGCACTACTGAGTAGAACAAAGCCGACTGTCTTAGTACAAATATGATAAATGGAAAATGTTACTGCCCAGTGTATTCTCAACATTAAAGTGTCAATGTAAAACATAAGCCAGCTGCATCCATGTTCCACATACTCAGGGTGCCTCCATAGCAAATGGGAGGCTCAGATACTCATTGAAATAGGAGGAATCTGCTGACTGCAGAAACAAAGACTGCCAGGATTTGTACTGCTCAAAAGCAACTTTCTTCAGAAAATTCCTGGGTCTGTGCATTGGATTACATGCACTAAGTATGTGCATGAATTCCCTTGTTATAAGGGAATCTGCAAACTTTTGTGAAGAAGAAAACAGCTTTTGAGGGAGGCAACAGTGACACTAGCAACTTCAAAAGGAAGACTTCTAAAAGTGGTGCATCCATCCTACTCTTCACAACTTCCAACAGGCTGGTTTTTCATTCTGGCTTGACCTTTAGTGTTGACCCTTCTTGTCTGACAACCCTTTGGACGGTTTGTTTTTACAAAATACCAGGCCTGTAAATCATCATACTTTTAAAAGTGAAAACAAAGTATTCTTCCTCAAGAGGCAGTTTCTAGTACTCCAGATTAATTAATTAATCCACCTGACATGTTATATCTAGGCTTTGCAACTATCTCCAGTGCACTTCTGTGCAAAACTATTCAAAAGAGACTTGGTTACCACTTCTCACTTCTGTCATCATTAAGTCAGCAGGAAGAACTGGTTATACCAAATAAATAAAAAACTTAACTATAATGAGGACAAATGCAAGACCTGTACTTCCTGATGACAAGCATTTGGAACATGTTTTTTTTCCCTTTAACTAGAAAAAGTAAGCATTACCTTTTGTTGTAATGCTTAGAATTTCTGAGTTTTATAGAAAGCTTTTAGAATACAGAGATATCCCTTTAAAAAGGGATTCTAGATTTTAAATCATCAGTGTGTAAGTATAAATTTAAATATATAGTAAAGAATTATCCCCCACTTGATTTTACCTATACAGATGCTTGAACACATCTGAGTTTACGATAAAGTTATTCAGTATTACCATTCCCTGTTGTCGAACTACCAACTCATACCTTCTAAAGAACAACTGATTAGCCTACCTTCAAAGACATCTGTCATTTTGCAGATGTGAGCAAAGTTAGCTCCATTTGCCCATGTATACACAACATCCATTAGGTTGGGTCTGAAAGAATTCAAGTAATTTTCTTCATCAGTTTCCAGTTTTGCTTCTGCTGACACCTTGGCGATTCTTTTTGCACACTCCTTTAAAATAAAATATTTTGTATTTATATTACACTTAACCAGAGTAAGAATTTAAGTGACAAAAAGACATGCACATTATTAGGTACTGCATTACAGGATGAGGTTTTCTTTTTAGTGTGAAATTACTCATAATCAGAAAGTAAACCACTGTTTACATGAAGTCTGCCTACACTAAGAATCTACAGTGTAGCAAGCAAGCTTGTAAAAATTTTAGAGGCATGTTCTAAATTAGCATAAAGATTTCTTGCAAACCATATAACGTATTATTAATTACACATTGCAAAATCACATGCACTGCCAGCTGAATTCACTGATGATGCAAAATTAGGTCTTTACACTTATTATACATTACTCATGAGCTTTGCTCGTGTTAACATTAACCCTGAGCTCAGACAGATTTCTAATTACCTGCATTTGCCGAAGTGGTCCTGCCAACTGTTCAGTCAGTTTTGGCATTTCACTGGACTGAAAAAGAAGATAATAAACAATCTCAAGTGCTCCCAGACATTTGCTCTATACCAAATTAAATGCAAAAGCAGAAGTTCAATGCATGATACTGACACTCTACATTATTCCAATAAATTCTCAAACATATTTAGTGCCAAATATTAAATTACTGAATTCCCTGAATGTTTGTTCCTCAAACTAGATCAGAAAACAAAATCTTTCTATATAGTATACCAACATTATGAAAAGCAGCACCTGCTTTCTGGATACTTCCAAAATTTCCTCTATTTAGCTGTATCATAGTTTTGAACTGACAAATGAACTGCTATTGATTACTTCGACAGTTACAGGCTTTTCTTTAAGAATACAAAATATTTTTAATAACTTAAGCATTAGTGGCAACATATGAAAATACAGCTCTTCAAAATACAGGAATATCTTAATGCCCTAGCTATTCAGACTCAAGTACTATTGTTGAGTGAATCCCAATATTCTAATTAATAATGGCTTGGTTTCCTTTCTAATAACAAACTGAATGCATTAGCATCTGCTGCTAGTGGTTTTTTCCATATCTAGAATCAACCTGAGTGTTACATCTTGCTACCTACTTGCAAAAATATTTCATATGGAAGTTTATTTTTACTAATTTTCTTGGGTGATACTAACCTTGTATATACAGCTTGCAGGTGGAAAACAGTAACATCTGGTATTAAATGCCCATGCTTTTAAAAACATATTGTCTGATTTTAACAGCCTTCTGGGTATCAATTCCATATGGTACTGCTGTTTCAATCAATGGTCAAGGGTACTGACCATGCAACATAACACAGACATGTCTGAGGATTAAATATATGCTCGTCCCAGAGTGCAGGGTGCAGTAATTGCTGAGCATCTTCCTGGAATAATCATTCTACATTTTCAGTTATATGGAGGGGTGTGTGTGTATTAATAATAGCAGCACAAGCTGACAATCTATTGATACTGCTTCATTGCAGGAGGAAGACTGCAATTTAACACGACCTTTGGCTTGTTTCTTTTCAGGAAAGAGACTTTAGCAGTGAAGCTGAAATGTTTTTGCTAAGTTCAATAGGAGTTCATGTCAAACATCTTAGGAAGTGATCAAAAATATGCAATGGCTTATACTATTATGACCAATTTCTGCAATTGAATTAAAAACAGCATTGTTAGAAGACAGGAATGTCTAGAGTTCTTGAACTGAAGAAGTAACTCACATTCTCTTGAAACACGAAACAGCTGAGTAGTGCAGTTGCCTGCTCTGCAGACAAATCATTGAAGAGACCATTGAACATCATTTCTGTCAGGAGTAGTTCATCAGCACTAAAATAAAAAGAATGAAGCTTAGGGGAAAGACTTACTGATATGTAATTTTTAAATGAAGAACTATTAATCTGTTTTCTGAAGCAACTGGATATGGATTAAAAAACCAACATCTTAATTTTGCTGCCAGGACACAAAATACGCACACACAAAAACAAGTGTATTAGCTTCTTAGGGGGAATGCTAATGATTAAGAGACTGCAACAGTATTTTAAAGAAACTAAAAGCACTTACTGGACTACAATAAAATTCTCCTGACAGATCATATGAATTAGTATGAATAGTTGAGTTAGTTTTTATCAGACAGAATATCAAGAGATCAGAAAGAACCAGGGAGTTAGGTAACTTCAGAAAAGGACTAAAACTAGTACTGTTGCTGCTCAGAAAAAAATTCAACTGGATATTTCCAAAATACTGAAGAAAGGAACAAACTTGCTTCAATTTACTTGAATAATAAAGACTTAATCATGAATTATAAAAGTAATTACATGATGCAGATACAAACTCCAAACATACTTATTTGGATAAAACACCTTTATTTTTGGGGTAATCCAAAAAATTCATAGGATGGGGGAAAAACAACGTATGATTTTTTTAAAAAAGATGTGTAACTCAAACAGTTCCAGACAGTCAGGAAGTAGATAAAACTCAGATTCAGCTTCCCCACTTGCTATCAGATTTTCGAAGGCAATTAGCTATCAAATAAACTTACCTGTAAGACAGGGAGTATGGCAGTCACTGTGACTTTTAAAAATACAAAATCCTATCAAAATCTGAGTTATAGTATAAGATACTAAAGTCTGATTCATTATTTTTTTCACCTTTTTCAGTATGTACCTGATAAATGTATAACAGTTAAATGCATCACTTCACAGATTCCTATGGAAGCAATTTTGCTCTATTGCAAACCTGTCAGTGACTAGGTAATTGCTGACAATCGTTGCTACACTCATTTCCAAGTGATTGTACCAACAGTTCTAGTTCAACATTAACCACAGAAATCAAGACCTTCCCCTCATGCAATGTACAACATGAAACGAAAACACATGCTATTACCCAAGTCAGGCACAAGAATAGCCTATTGTTTTGCCATTTTCATGTCTACATTTTGATTTTAAAACCTATTGTATTTTGTCCTTAAGTTGCTACTTTACTTATGCTGCTTGAATCAGCATATTACCTTTATTACACAGAACAGAGTCTCTAAAGAACCCTTTTCTAATTTTCTCAAAACTTTAAAATATAAACATAACGTACTAGTTTTAGCAAGGACAACAACATGTATATACACAACAATGAACAGTTTGCACAGAAGCCAGTTACCTGCTGATTTCACAAGCAACCCGTCCTTTCATCTCAATAACATCTGAAGATGTGGCAAACCCCAGTCTTCTCAAAACACGCTTGCGGCATTTGAGTTCATCCATTTGCAGGACAGTTCTGGCTTTCTTCAATTCTCGCTTTGCTACTTTAATATCCATAGCAATCTGGGGGGGCAGAAGAAGAGGAATTACACCTTGCTGGTTTAACAGATGCAACTGTTTTACAGACATTGTTTAATTTACATAAAGGCCTCAGAACAATGGTATATGAACATACTACTTCATGAGTTGACTTGCCTAAGAATTCTAAGAGGAAGGTTTAAAACTGATTTTATAATAATAATAAAAAAATCAGCTCCATTTACCTACTGAAATATCTGGTAATCTTGGGAAGTTAAGCTATTTACCCACAGTGGGAAACAAACCAAATCAGGCCACACTAAATGACAAAAAATTCTCTGTTGAGAAGTGAGCACTCATCTTCTAAGACCTATACTAAGTCTCAGCTAACCAATTATTCAATGAAATGTAAGCCAAATGCATAATTTTCTGCTATTAGAACTTCTCCAGTGGCTTGCAGTTCATCACAGTCACTATCTACGTCCTTACAGCAGACACCCTCACAAAAAGCTGCTCGGTCAATTAGGTCTTACCACGTGCAACTCTGTGCTGCCCATTCCAGAACCACCTCACTTCTATGAAGTGGCTCCTGGAGAACCTGTTTTCTCAAGCAGCAGAGAAACATGAGAGCTGGTTTTATGCATAACTGATTTCAGCCTAAGACAGTACAACTCTACACAAAATAAGTAATTGCTTCCAGGCTGAGAGTCAGCTCAGGAAACAGCAGCACAATGATTTCTCTGGTACGCTCCTCAAGCTAATAAGCCCCAATAATTCAACTTAGGTTTGCACAAATACATTAAAAAATATAAATTAAAATAATCTATGATGACTTTTCCTACACTGCATTGTACTATGTCTAATCAGTGAAAAAGACCCATGTAACCTTCTAATTCCTGAAAATTTCTTCTGAAGCTTTCTTTTCAGACATACATCTGTACCAAGGAAGGACATACCACCAACTCAGCCATTTGTTAGTGAGATTCAGTAATTTTAAAAGACCTGATTTGGGCTTTGCAAATAAAAAGAAAAGCAAGTAGAAAGACAACCTCCCTCCCCCCTTTGTAGCTAAACACAAAGTAATTTGGTTTGTATCTTTACCTGTGCTTTTTTTTCACAAAGCTTGTATATGGTTTCCAAGTTTGGATCGTTGTGAAGAGGATGTGAATACATCCTATGCTCAAATGCCTCTATTTTTTGGATTACTTTTTTCAACCCTTGGTCCTTGATGCCCATGTCATCAATAGGATCTAGTAAGGGCACTCCATCAGGAAAACGTCTCTGTACCTCCTAAAATGATGAGAAAGGTTTTTTTTTTAAAGATAAGTAACAGTAAAACAAGCTGGCATAACTATAGAGACACAGGAGACTGTAATGTAAGTTATGTGATGTTTCAGGAGTTTTCAAAATCTGTTCATAATTACTTGACAAGGAGAAACAATTGACATTGCAGCTGCCAATCCCTTTAAAGAATAAGGGTGAAGGTGTGACAGAAACTTTACAAAAAGTTGCCTTGGGTTTAAGAGTACCTCACTAAGCAGAGCAGAGTACTTACAGAGCCTAGTGGAACTTACCAGTACAGATTTTAACACACTCTGTCTGTTATCAACAGGCCTCAGGTCTTTTGGTATGTAGAGGCGGATACTGCTGATAGCTGAGACAAGATGCACCAAAACAGGAACAACCTATCAAAGAGAGTGTAGTAACTCATAAATCAGTAAAAAACATACCTCTTATTATTGGTCCATAGCAAAACCTTTTCAAGTGAAAAGGAAAACCTAGTGCTCAAGAACACAGTAGTGGGTAAAGGAACATCAGAAAGCAGGAAAATGCAGCTAATGACCTAAAGCATTCATAAAGAAGCAAACTAATTGTCCAAATTGGAAAATTCTGAATGCAGTTACATCTGGAGAAAGACTACAACTGAAAACAAAACAACAGCTTTTCTATTACCTTGTGTCTTACTTGTTGGAAAACCACTTCTGATCCAAACCAGACAAATTACTGTCATATACTTAACTAAGAATGCTACCAGCAGAGAACATTAAGACAGAAAATACATCTCGTTAAGAACAAAAACCAACATGACACTATAAAGAATCAGTACTCCAAGGTTAAACTCCAAGGTTTAAATGGAGTTTCTGAGAATAAACCTGTGGACAAATTACAAGGCAGTGTAACTCTTTGTCTTGATATAGGGTTTCAAACTGAAAATTTTAAATAGTGCAAATGTTTTCACTAAAAAAAAAATTAATTTATTTTTAGAATAAGAGAGTTTTGCAAAGCTGTCCAGAGAGGTGGTGGAGTCACCTTCCCTAGGGGGATTCAAGAAACAAGTGGATGTGGCACATCATGCTATGATGTGATAAGATGGTGTTCAAGGGTTGGACTAAATGGTCTTGAAAATCTTTTCCAGACTTAATAATTTTCATAAATAAAAAGGAATTCTGTTCTGGAGACAAGATACTTCTTAAAAAAAAAAAAAAAAAAGCATCTGTCAAATGGTACTACTAAAAATGTATTACTTTAATTTATTAAGAAGGCAGAGTTAAGTGTACAGATTCTTTCTCTTCCTTAAATGCATCAGTCCCTCTTTTACCAGAGTGCGCAAATGGTTTGGAAATGAAGATTTGGGAAAGTTTATAAGGAACTACTGAGAATAAAAACACGTAACAAACCTGCATCTCTCCTCTCTCATCAGGTCTGGCTGGCTTTGCAGACTCAGTAGCAGAATTTTTCAAACTGTCTTTGCTGCAGTGCAGGAGCACTTCGACTACATACAATGGGTCCAATTCACCGGAATTTGGCTGTTAAGAGTACAGAAAAAGAGCAGGTCTGTAGCAGTTATTTTCAAATGCAAACAGCAATGAATGAAAACCACATGATTTCTCCAACATTAAAGGTACAAAATGAGCTATGTCTCTTACAAAGTATCAGCTCAGCGTTGCAATACATTCTCAAAACCCACACTCTGGCGAACTGATTGGAAGATTCCCCCCCCCGCAATAGAAAAACACACTTGAAAAAATTGCCCTCCCCTATACCCCCTTGCTAGAGTAGCTGAAAGTCTGCTTGAAGTTTCAGCTGCATCTGCATTTTCTTCTGTACGTAGCTCATTTGAAGTAAGTCAGTATGTTTTAAAACTGTAATGCATATTTGCATCATGCTAGCAGTACTGAACCTTGCATTTGAAAAAAAAAAACAACCCAACCCAAAATTTAGGGGATCTCTTTTCATTTGCAGATTTGCAGGTTCAAGTTTTCACGCACAACAAAGACCAAAGAAAAATCTTTCAAGCACAACAGCTTATGTCTATGGCAAGCAGAAAGCTGCGTCTTGCAGGGTGCATCTTTACACAACCCAAACTGTATCCATAACATCTGACATTCGTTTAAAGAATACAAACATGTATATGTGGTGATTAAAGACTACTGTTCACAAGGCCATAACCTTTTTTACACACTGCTTTAAAAAAGACTGGCAATAGTTATTTGGATCAACATGCACTAGGGTTGCTCAAATACTCTCCTACTATAAACCAGTATTTTAGGACTTCAAGCAGAAGTAAGTTATAGGCCTAACACAAAAGGCAGACATCACCTTTTAAAATACCATGTATAAGCTTTTTGCTTCCAAATACAAGAGGAAAAGAAAACATTATTTTCAAAATCCCATCTTAACTCAGTTCATTTTTACTGGGCAATATTTTTCATTACAAATCTACAACATACTATTTTATTTCACTGCATGCCAGCTAGCATTTTTAAAATATTCTCAGAAGTGCTGTGAGAAAGTGCCATCATAAACTAAAGAGAAAAACAGGGTTATTCTGTTGTACAAGCTAAATTATTTCTTCAATTAATGTCACATACTTGCTGAGGAAGAAACCTATCCTCTGAATTATATCCTACATTTGCAGAAAGCATTCACAGCAATGTAGGAGATCCAAACCACTGCCACTGTCTGAATCAGAATTTTAAAATACCCACATGTACCAGATCAGTATCCATCCAAAGCCAGGGAAGGCTCAATGCTGACTTGAATGGAGACTAAACTCATAGCTGCACAAGTGTGCTACAGAAAATCCTAGAATTAGAGATGTCTAGAAAATGTCTAAAAAGAGAGGAAAAAATATTTCTACCTGCGATCGTATTATAAACTTACTAGTAAAGCAGGAGTATAAAAATCATAACATCTGCTGCTAATATTACTCTCCTTAAGTTTACATACACCGACATCCTTTAGAAAACGCTGACTAGACATGAGTCAATCTACAACTGCTTTTTTAAACGTGTACTGTCTCCTTCCAAGTGTTTCTTACAACAGTATAGGTACTAAAAACCACTATACCCTAGAACAGCAATGGACATGTTCCTATACGCAAGAATAAAAGGAGACTAGAACCCTTAAAACACTTGTTAGCCACAGACTTCTCTGTCATATCAAGTTCAAATGATTCTTTAATTCATGCTGCATCAATTCACAGGACAAAATTATGCCCTTTTGAGCAGAATACTGCAGAATTATTTGAATTCTCAGGATTTTAGATTTGCCCTGAAACACCTCTTACTTCAAGTGTTTGGAAACAAACCAAAATAAGAAAGATGATCATGCCCCAGAACCAAGAAGGGTAGAACAAGTAACAAATTCAGAGTCCCAGATAAGTAATATCAAACTTATGGAAAATTCAATGACCATGACACAGCACTAAAAGAGGTGTTTATGTAGTAAACATTATAAATATAAAAGGATTATAATAATCTAAACAGGGAAGATAGAGCTGCAGCATCTCAAATTCTGGTATCAATAATTTTTAAGAGACAAAAACTTCATGTCTAGAATCAGGGATGAAATAATACCATCAACAGCACAACAGTATCATTAGCTTACTGCTGGCACAATCCAGTGGAAATAAAATTTCTCACTCAAAAACTTTTATGGGGCTTTATGAATTCCAAAGGACACAGTTATTGTGCTGCCTACTATAATGCAGAATATATAGCAAGCATCCCTGCTTGAGACAAATGCTATTCTGAACAACAGTAGACAGGAAAGTGCTGTTTGTATTGACAGTTTCATGGAACACTGATTTGATAATTATATTGGAAAAGCATCTACACATAATTAATAATAAACATAATTGACAAGGCTCATGCATTTGCTTTCACAGTGCAAAGGACAAGGAGTATTAAGTGAAATACGGACATACTTTAACATAATTCATTATTAATTGTAGAGATTTCTCATTTAAAAAAGGATTTACGAACTATCATATAGCAAAGAAAATTTTGCAACCAAACTAGCAACATAATCTGAATTCAACATAATTCCTTAAAGTAAACCCAAAGAACTGTTCTGCTTAGAAGTGCATGAAGGTCTAAAGATACAGCATAAGTAATATCTTTCTGGTACTAAATAAGTATACTTGTATACTTTAATTAGTAATAGGGAATGACATCTGTGTCTCAGGACAAAAATGCATTGAAGAGACACTAAAATCAGTAAACAGTAACTTCTTCAAGTAACTTGTTTTGCCTCTGCTCACAGAAACTAGTCTTTTCATACTAACTTTTAAAAGTTACATAGTTTTAAGTTTGTTCCTTAATTTCCAGCACCTACTATTGTCATTCTTTCCATCCACACACTCAGAAGGAAAAATTCAATCCAGCTGCTAGAACAACTTAATGAAAAAAGTGCTGCTGGAGTCATATCCATCTCTTGCAAAACAGTCCATAATTTCAAAGCTAATATTCAAGCCCAAAGGTTTACAAACAGTGAGACAGGCCAGATAGGGAAGGCAAATATATATGTGAATAAAATATGAGACAGATAGAAGAAATGCCTCCAAGTGACACAGAAGTTGGCAATTTCACAGAGAAAGCTGGGACTAGGGAAGTATCTGGTTTATTGCTGTGTGTCTCTATGAGAAAAGCAATCCACAACCAAAGATTTAAGCAACAGCAGTAACGGCCCTGTTTTTCAATTTGAAAAAAGAAAGAAATATGACTTTCAAAATGAAGATGGAAAACAAAACAGAATCTCTTTTAATAAGCTCTGTATGAACACATTTTTTGCATTTCCTCTTTAGTGAATATATATTAGAAAAGCACCAAAAGGTGCCACAATGAACAGGCACCACCAGAACTTAACAGATACAACTTTGCATTTAGACCTAGTAAATAAGGCCAACGCTCTGCTAAAATTACAGCCAAAATGCTATCACAGAAGAATATGGTTGTAACTTGGGTTTTCATTTACAGAGCTGAGTAGCTGGTCAAAACATTTCTGAAAGGAAGACCAACACATCATCTAAGGGTTACACAGAGACCAACTATAAAAATGCCTTTCTGGAAGTCTGGCTTCTATTGCATCACTGCCCTCTGTCCTTTCTTCCAAATGTCCTCAGATCCATTTCTATTGTTTTGCTCTCTTTGTATTTTAATTTTCCAACTCTATGGCAACGTCTCAGAGGACAAGCAATTCCCTGTCTCATGTCCTAATTTAGGAGTCAAAGCATAGTTTGCTAGTTTAAGATAACCTTCCTCATAGAGCTAAATGTCAGTCTTCCACTGTTCTTAGCCTTCTCTTAGGGCTTCTCTAGATTTTCTGAGAGAAAACATTAAAGCATCTTTCTCATGAACAGCTTAAATTAGCAATGGCAATGTTTTGGAAACAACTTAGTTTGAAACATTTTCAGTGCTATGTACAAGCAAGCATTTCTTCCACAAATATATTAAAAGTTAAAAAGTGAACACTAGACTTGGAGTTTTCTTCATCCCCTACAGCTTTTTTTCTTTACACTTTCACTTCAGGAAGTCCAGAGCTTTTTGTAAATTTGGGATAAAAGGAAATTTTTTGCCTTTGAGAACTATAAATAAATAGGAGTTTTATCATATTTTCAGAAAAAACAGTCAGGTATATATTTTGGTAATGGAGAGAATGTGTATTTTACCTTAACATTTGATTTCTTAGAGAAATTAACAACCACTCCCCATCCATAGTCATCACCTTCATTCTTCACCTGGAAATATTACAAGATGTTATAACGCAACATATATAACAACAACCTACCAAGCACAACATTTTGTATTTTTGATATTTACAACAGCAGTCGTGGACTACTATTCATCATGAAAACAGTATTTATTTTAATGCATTATTGAATGCTTAGCAAAGAAACACAAGTCAAAATTGGTGCTTAGTGTGACATATGTAATTTTTCAGGATGGTAAACTGGCAGACACAAATGAACCTTGCAGATTTCACAAATAGGTACAAATGAAAAACAAAACAGAAGAAAAATCAAATTACCTTTACCAGTCTTCCTGGCTGTAGAAATGGCAAGCAGTACTTTGGTTTGTGAATATACTCTTCAATATCTTTACCCAGTTTTGCAAGCTGCTGGCGGATTCTGTAGTATATCACCACATTTTCTTCATTAGGAATTACAATTTTGTTGTACTGTGCTTCCAAATTATTGACTCCTATAATGAAAAGGAAAATCTCATGAAAATGAATAGCTGCAAACAGATTGAAGAATCAGTGTTTCACTTTCAGATCTCCATGACTAATATTTTGTGACCACTTCTAGTACTAATTTTTTACTTACAATAACCCATTCTCTGGAAAGCTAGAAATCTGTAAATCTGTCCACTGAATTAAATACCAAGTGTTATTTTCTTCCAAGTGTTATTTTCTTAAAATAAGCTTGAGAAACTGGAAAAGGCTGGCACCCAGTTATCCAGGAATAACTGATACAGGTTTGCACAGAAGCCACACTAAAACTTGCAATGATTTTGTAGAAAGGTCTACCACTGCTTTTTATCTCCTCCTACAAAAATAAGATTCCTCAAAGATATCTTCTGAAAAGATAAGTTTCAACAAGAGGAGAGTTGTTAAAAGATGGTCCTCCTAACTTGTTTTAGGCTCTCTGATTTATCAGTTGAAAATCAGTATTTTCTTTCTCCAGTATTTTTAGACCTCATTTAAGCAAATCAGTTTTTATTCTAAAGATTATGATTCATTCTCTTATTCTGGTATTATCACCAGCAAACAAAAACGAAGAAGAGATTATAAAAAAATCTTTTTTTCCTCTCTACCAACTCATCCTCTTACATGCTGTTTTTGAAGGCTTGTAAGTGGCCTGGAAGTCCCACTTCACTGGGACTTGAGAAACAACTCAGGAAAGTGCTCCTTATTTTTACCTGCCTTTACTTATTTTTTTAAAAGAAATAAGCCATCCATTCATACTCATGGCCTATTTTCTTCCTTAGTCTAAGTAGCCAATTTTCTCCTTTGTGTTTTTAATTGCAGCTGAAGGGATTACAAAATTCTAATGCACAGCATGGTGCCTAAACTGAAACTGTCCAAGAACTATGAAAAATGTTCTTCAGCTCCATTTTTCTATTTAAACATCAATGCTGCAATGAGAGAATAAAGATCCAGGCATGCCAACTGGAAGACTGAAATAAATACTATATTTAACTACTACTACACCTGCAAACTAACAGAAAGATAACTGAAACCCTCCCTCTGCATGGCTATCAAAGCTACATACACATGCACACTTTCTCTCTTAACAGTCAATTAACAAATGAACAGATAAACTGCTCAATAATCATAATTTACCTCTCACGTTCTTAAGATTCTCCTGGATTAAGTTTTGAAAGACTCATTCTCAAACACTGGTTGCAATTTCCAGACACTGACTTTGGCTCATGAAAACTCACTATCCAAGGATTATAGGTCAAGATGTACTTACTCAGTGGAGTGAAATTGAAGTCCCAGATCTCTTGGAATTTTTCTCTGTATTGTACTTAAGTATTTCTTACCGACAGTACTCTGAATGAAGTGCATTTAAGTTCTTTTTACAGCTTGTACTGAGACTCGAAAAGGTGAAAGATTTTCTTCCCTAAGATTTTTTTTTCCCCTGCATCTCAAATGAGCCATGGGAAGTTTTAAATTGTTTTTCCTTCTTCCCACCCTATAGTTTAGTAATGTGACAACTATTCTTGTCTGACTCACAGAGGAAAGCACTCTTCATAAACTGATGGCACATATCAGTATAGGTCCTAAGAACAAGAGGAAATTACTGAAACTATAACATGGCAACAAATGGTGCAGTGGCAACTGTTGGCAGGGAAGACAAAAACTGCACAGTTAAAAAATCCTAAGAGCATAATAAAGCATAATAAATATACCCAACTTTACCATGTATTATACCTACTCACATGAGAACATGCAGCAATACTTACTTTCCACTATTTCTGGAATAGTTCTGTAATGTTGGAACTGATAAAATGATTTTTCTAACATGTATTCAGGGTTAATTTCCTCCACTCGAAGTAAGTTCAATACCATGTTGTATGTCAGGTGGAAAGCACTGTTTAAGGGATCAGCTGAACCCTGAAAAAGATACAAGAACATTTTTAATTTGAAAAAAATATTAATTGTGGTATATAAGAACACCTTGGATAAATCATGATGCAGTATTTCATATGAAGAGCTGCTTTGATTAATTGCACAATTTGTCTTAAATTTAGATTACATAAAATCCTAAACAATTTTATTATGCTCAACATGTAAAAGTATTTGTACTGAATAGGTAATTATCACAGCTAGGATATTATAAATTATATTTGAACTAAAAGGACAGGTAAAAAATTTAGATGTTTCCAGTAGTTTACACTTTGGATTCCATCAGCTTAACTTGAAAGTAATAGTTACTTAGCTATTTAAGGCAATCCATTATTTTAACACTGAAAAAACCCCTTATTTGCAAGTCTGTATATATCAATATATATCAATCAATATCAATATCAATCAATATACTGATTACATTGGTATCTAGGGAATTTTGTACAAAAATAGGCAATCTGCTAGTTCTTTAACTTGAATTATGTCTCATTATAAAATTAATGTAACTTGCAGGTAGCTTGAGAAAAATTGTGAACTCTCCTCTGGACATGGTCTTGGGCACCCTGCTCCAGACGACCCTGACAGAGCCATGGCTTTGGAAAAGATGACCTCCACAGGTCCCTTACAAACCTGACAATTCTGGGAAGTTTTTTTTGGGTTTTTTTTTGTTTTTTTTTTTTTTTACAATGCAGAGGTATTTTGATTAACCTAAGAATAAGAGACGCTGTGAAAGCATTACAGGGAACCATTAGCTTCTTTATCCCTTCTTATTTTTTAAGAATATCTACTTCTGTCTTCTGTCAAAAAGGACTACTGAACTAAGTAAATGAATCCTTGGTTCTGATTCATCATTGGCTGTTACTATGTTCTACCCAAGAGGACAACCTTGTTATCATAAAAGAGCAAACATTTAATTGATATGGACTAAAACAACCAGTTTTTCAAAGAACATACAAAACACTTGAACAGTGTCCAAAGAAGATCTAGAAGAGCTGAACACACAGCTCTCCAAGCAAGGGCAAGCCTGAGAAACTGTCTCTCACTTAAATGTCAACACAGAAGGCACCTTGATACACCAAATTGCTGAAATCAGATGAGAGAGACCCAACACTTCTGAAGTACAGAACTGCCCAATTGCAGTGCATAACGTTTCATACAAGTAGCACTAGTTTCAAAGGAATGGGTATCACACAGTCCTTCAGAAAGGATACATGGGAAATTCAGGAGTTATGAAATAGCTAGTGTGCAACTAAAGCAGTGGAAAACAACCGTTAGACAGCTGGACAGAATATAGCAGAACAGCAACATAAACAGGCTTTTTATAAAACCAAGATAGATCTCACAAATATTTCAGAGCTCTCTGAAGTTGTTAACAAGTACGTGGATTATCATACTTCCTTGATTCCTGAAATGCTTATGACAACACATTCACCTCTAACAATGTAACATTATTAAGTGTTTACGTGATTTTTAAAAACGAAACTCTTGTGAATTCCTAAACAGAAAACAAGTACAATTTTGATGTTTTGCAAAACAAAATTTCCCAGAGACTTAAAGAGGGCTGCATGTAAAGACATGTAAAAAGGGCAAAAATAGAAAGATAGCAAGGTCTGATAAAAATTGTACTAGATGTCTGAAGCTATCCACAAACAACAAATGACAAAGAATAAAATGGCAAGTAAAATCTAATCTGAAAGTATAATAAAAGACAATGGGCAACAGTTTGCAATGGTCTTGTGTACATCTTATTCTCTTAAAATAATGTATATACAAAATATAAGAGATTTAATAAACAAAAATTGTCACTTCAACAAGGCCTATGAGTAAATTTAGTTATGATTAAACATTTCAAATAACTAGAATGTTGTTATTTAAATGAGAAAATAAAGATGTTTCAAGATATATTTTTCATGCAACTACATGATTGTTAAAGTTGCACATATTCTACCAGACATTTTAGAAGCTAAGAAAGGCTAACACTAGAAAACATGCAACTCTGCACCTTTTGTAAGCTCAAAAATTGCTTTACCTAATAAACCTTTTATCTTCTTGCAACCAATTTATTTGCTTTTCTCTATTAGCAGGTATTTCCTTGTCATGCTGAATTTAAAAAATAACTGGGCATTTAAAAAATTTACTGATAATTTGTTTATATATGCAAATGCTGAAATTCAAATCCAGTGGTCTTCCAGATCAAGCCAAATGTATTAGACTTTAAATGACAATAATAGAATGCACACTTTTTTCTTTCTATTTTAAAGATACTGTCGGGAATTCTGATCCTACATCCATTTATGCACTGATATCAGAGTAAGAGGCAGTTTGAATCCAAAACTCCCTCACATGTACAATATTTAACAATACTGTAACCCCATTTGCTTGAAGTGAGACAGAGCTTTATGAGATTACCTTAGAAATGCTAGAATCCTACTCACTGCCTCATTATTTTGTCTCAGAAAAGAACACAATTGTTACAGAAAAGCTTTCAGCATATGTTTATACTCTGAAAGCACCAGCACGAATACATGTAAAACAAGTGTTGGATAAATCATGCTGTAATGTTATGCTTCCCATGAGCACTTATTCAGTCATTCTAGATTACATCTCTGAGTGGACCATAAATTCACATCTACATTTTTACCCCAAGTGTTCTGCATCTCTGAGCAGAAGTACCTCTTAAATTAGACCATGAAATGTGTCTTTAAAATAATACTGTTAGTTCTGAAATCAACACAGATGGGTTTCTGCTAACTGAAATGTCTCACTAATTACAACATCCACAGTGGAGCTGAGGTGCTCAAGTTTCTACAGATGCCTCTGGTTTGATATAGCAAATAACAATGACAGAATTTCTGTTGTGATGCCAACCAATATGCAGCATAGCTTTTTTTTAGACCTGATAAAAGGATTATGTATGTACCAACCTCCTGTCCATTTTTCTAAATATATTACTTATTCTACGAAAGAGAAATTATCACTTCATAAAAAGCTTGCCTCTCTATAACAAAAAATGCCATTTAAAGCATGGCATTTACTGAAGAATGGCACAATTATGCCAGTGTCAGCTAACAGTGGTCAGATTCTTTCCTACTGTAATGTCCACTGCTCTAGTCAGGCATCAGCTAAAGAAGCTGGAATACACTCACCAGCTGGCTATAGGCACTAGAGGATGTGGCAAAAAGCTGCTGCATGACTGCTCTGATCACACAATGAAACAAATCTTCTTTCCATTCCTGACATCTTGGAGGGAAAACCTTCACCATGTGCTTGCAAGACTCAAACTATTACAAAGAATAGTACTGTGTCACACTCCCGCCTAAATGTGATCATTACATGAGAGAAAACAAGGAACTTCATACAAATACAATATATACACAGAACACACAAAGAAAGAGCAAACAATTCCTGCAGATTCACTTTAAATACCTTTTCTTAAAATCAGCAGAGTTCAAATATGAAGGAGTGATTTCAAATCAAACAAAAAAAGCCCGCTATTTCAGAGATTACATAAGCCTTACTTGAAAGGTGATGTTTGAGCCAGCTGCTGATGTGGCAATTTTATTTTAAACACATGATCAGCATTTTACCATTTGAAAATATGATCATTCTACTAAGACATAGCAGTTAAAACACGAATCCTGTTTTGGCAAAAATGGTGAATTTTTCCTGTTCCATCATCTCATAAACACATCTTTCTCCAAGTTTCAGAAACTCCTGTCTTCTCAGTGCTCTCTAAGCAATACATTTGAAATCAAGAGTTCTGAGAAGTTTATTTTATCTGAAAACTGAAACTGCTACTTCTTCAAATGAAATATGCTCTACTGTAGCTCTACTGTATTACACCTTCAGCACAGCCAGCAGGTTCTGCCTCATGCACTAGTCTTTACCTACTACCCCAGGCTATCAGTAGACTCACACCTGACAGGGAGCAATCACCTGTATGGCCTTGCTTCATTTACTCAGCAGCAACATACAAATTTTGCAGCTGTGTTAGAAAACCGTAAACCAAAATACAGATGTTCTTCTATACTAAGCACACTCATGGCATGAATAGCCCATCAGCCTTTTATGGCAAATACTAAAGACAGCCATGATTACTGAAGAGACAATTGGTGCTTACCTAAAGTCACCTGTCAGATACAAAAGGTGCAGAGAAGCAAGTAACAGGAGGGGAGGGAAGATGGGATATATTACTAACAGGAAAATGGAAAAGGTAGGCTTTTCCTTCCTAACTTACTTTCAAAGAGTCTTCACAGTATAGTGTTCAACTAGGCTGTATTTTACTTATTGCCAAGATATAATAAGACATAAATCAGTTTTAACCTAATTTTTCTCCATGATGGTTATCTTCTCCTGAAATCCCTTTTTCTGCTCAATACTTTTGCACTGGCTCCCAGATTGATTACTTTATTTACTTAAAAATACTGTGAAGCACTTAGTTCATCCTCTAACAAAGGGCCTCCTGACAAAATACATCAACCTTCTCTTCAACAAGCTAGGCTGCACCATCATCCACCTCAGCATCTCTGTCTCTGAGCAAGCTTCACCCTTGTCTCCATAGAAAAAGCTCCACATTAGAGAAAGGAAGAACCACCAACCACCCAATGCAGAAGATCAAGTAAAAGCCTGACTTTATGAGAGCTGCAAAAAGAGTTGATGAGAAAGACTACCTTGTACAGGCACCAAGAAGTCACTTTCAAATATGCACTGCCTCCATGACTTACTGCTGTTGAAGAATTACCATTTCAGTTCTCCAGCCTCCTTTTCTGTAAGTAATCCTGCCTCTCATTCCTTTATAGAGGACAGTCCCCTTCACCTCAAAAATTTAACAAGACTGCAGCATGAGATTTTTTTTCTGAATAATTTTTAAAAAGCAGAATAACTTTGCAAGCTTTTCCATCCCTCTGGATGACAATTGCCTGGATACATGAGAACAGTCTGCATATATCAACTAAAGTTCTCAGAAATCAATGATCCCCTTTGCACGTGCAACCACTTCTCATAAGATTTTAAGCTAACTTAACAGAAGCACCCTTTCAAGTTTTCTGAGATTTGGGTTATTAGATATATGCAAAAGAATGACTGGATTAAGCTGATAATGTTAAAAATCAGGAACATAATAACAAATAATTCACTACAAAAATAATTTAGTCAAAAGCTAAAAAAAAGTACTAGAATGTGAAAACTATAGGTGCTATACAGTGTTCTGTACTTACTGGTATAACCATTGTTTGCCCATATAAACAAGAAAGACATAAGGATTTGGCTGAAGAAGTTCAGTGTATGGAATTAATACAAACAGTATTTTTTCCTTTTTTTTTTTTTATACTGTTAAGACTTGGAAGCCCTGTCTAACTAGATGTGAGAGCTGTCATTGCTGCATAATGGCACGTAGTGTTGAGCAAGAAATCCATTTGGTAAGAGCTACTCCCTCTGTTATCACTTACAGAAGGAGAAAAATATTTACATTTTTAAACTTGTTCCCATGAAGACAGAGGAACAAATTCTCCACAAAACATTCTTGTTCTCCAGCCTGTCATGGGAACATCAAATGGCAAATACCGTCTGAAATTAATTAATTTGCAAAGCAAAATAAAGTGTCTTTCACAATGATGAAATTAGATACAATATAGGGCATAATTTACACCATTTTGGTTCAGAGACGGTTTCATTTGCTTATCAATGTTTCCAGAAATAAACTGAATCAATGAGCTTCCAGAAAGGAAATAACAAAAACACTTTACAGAAAGAGCAAAGAACAGAACAAACTGGTAATAACTAAAAGATCTCTCCCTTTTTTTTGTCCTAAGGGGAAAATACGTAGACTTAGATGTCTGTAACAGTCGCCATCACAAATTTCTATTAAAACACTTATTAAACAGAAATGAAAGTGACTGCTGTCTGTAAGACACAGAAACACCTCTTCTGAAACAGCAACATGCTTTTTTCCATATATCAGTAATAAAATAATCACACAAATATTCAGTCTCTCTCAGAAGTATAAAAAAACCCTATGCAGTTACAATGATAGCAGAATTACCCTGACGTACATTAGCACTACTGCAAAATCAGTAAAAACCTCTTCTGTGAGTTTGTTTTTAACAGACAATGGTAAATGGCTATTTTAAGCACAAATTTATTACCAATCTGGCTCACTGCTTTGCCCCAAAAGCAGTCACACCAGGACAAACAGAAGCCACTGTGGGTGGCAAAATACTGCTCCAGCAGGCTCTGCTGGTGAAAATACCTCAGGCTGGCATTCAACAAATGCTCCAGCTGTACCAAGAGACTTAAAAGGAAAACAATGTAACTCTTTCTCTCGCCTCCAAATACTACCTCCTCAAGTTAGTTTTGAATGATGGAAATTTTTAGTCATTTACCCTCTCTGACACAGTAGCTACTGTTGTAGCCATCCTAAGTTTTACTTCAGGATGGTAACTCCAAGTTCTGGTCTTCTCCTTATTTTTGGAAAAAGCAAATAGTATCTCTATCTTCAAGAATAAACTAGCTGACATCCTCAACGGATTTGCCACTACAGCTATCAGGAAAGTGGCCTATTTATTTTACAACACTTTACAATTTCGGTAAATATGCAGTATGTTTTAACTTAAAGGAAAAGTGTACCCTAGCAAAGACTACCTACTTTCATAAAATGTTAATATCAAATTAAATTTTAAAAAGTACCTTCTCATCTGTTCATCTCAAACCTATCCTTATTGTTTTAAGAATATGAAGGCAAAGAAAAAAATCTAGTTTAGCCAAAATGCATTCACATTCACAGTGATGAGTTTACCAAAGTAAATTTTCCGAAAATCTGGAGAAAAACTGCTTTCCACAGACTGAACTAATAAAACATGAAGTATTTTGTGGTATTAAAGCAGCAACCACAATTAATAAATAAAACTTCTTAGCTTAGTCCTACAGCTAATAAGCTGTTCTCATGTATTCTAAACCATTTTACACACCATTTGATGCACCTCATTTTCCTACATCTTGCAAACATCAGCAAGAACAGCTATTTGCTGTTCTCTTCCATCTGCTGCCTTACATAATTATATACAAAACTGTGACCCTGTTCACAAAGGTGTTTGATGATCCATTTCACTGATCTCTGTGATTTCATGCTAGAATCTTGTTGATGTTAAGGCAATTTAAAATTAAGGTTAGACTTAAATACCTTCCTGAATCAAAGCCTGGAAAATTCCTGCAATGCATGCTTCATAAGGATAAGAAAAGGTTGGAAGTTTACAATAAAAACAATTAACTCTGCATTAAAATTATTTTAATCTAAATACATTTTATAAATTATCCTAAATACATGTTTCATTGTGATTCTCATCCATGTCACAACTTTAGAAGAATATTTTACTATCCTCAAGCCACTAGTAACAACCTATTACTTTAGATTTTGCAATGTCTTTTCCAACAAGTATTAGTGCCTACTTCCAGGTGAAGTATTTCTCTCCGTATGTAGGATTTGGTAAATTTCTCAATTCCTGAGGCATTTTTTCCCCCTAGAAGTAACTTCTGAGTCAAACTAAAGTACTACAGCACAATTAAGATGGCATGCTAAACTGATGTTTGCAGAGAAAACTATTAAACTGTCTGAATTGCTGTCAAGCTCATTTGCCTGGTACAGTAAAACAATTTAAGAATTAAAATAAAATGCAGTGAGATATCTAATACAGCAGCATACAGGCCAAATAAGGCCACTACAGCCAGCTCTATAAAATGAAGGTCCTGCCAAGAAACTAGATGTAGCTAGTGGAGTATCTCCTACAGCTTGGCATTGGGGCACTTTACGTTCTACAGACAAGAAAGCATATTAAAGTATTTTTTACCTTGGCAGACAAATGCATTCCTGTGTTACAAACAGCGTAGCCTGCAGGGCTGGGGAAAGGATTGGCACTGATGAGGTCACACCCCAGAGTCCTCTGCTCAGTTCTGAAAAGGATTTTGAAGTGCTTGACCATGTCCAGAGAAGGACCACAAGGCTCATGCAGCATCTAGAGATCATGCCTTATGGGAAACACCTAAGGGAGTTGGGGGTGTTTATCCTCAAGAAGTGGAGGCTCAGGGGCATCCTCACTGCCCTCTACAACTGCCTGAAAGGAGGCTGTTAGTAAGGTGGGGTCCAGTATCTTCTACTGTGCCTACAGGGCGACCCAAGGAAAGGGCCTTAAACTGAGACAGGGGACATTCAGATTAGATATTAGAAACTATTTTTTCACTGTTAAAGTGGTCAAGCACTGGGACAGGTTGTCCAGGGAGGTGGTGGAATCACCATCCCTAGAGGTGTTTTAGAGGTATATGGATCTGGCACTGGGTAATATGATTTAGTGGTTTAGGGCTTGCACTGGTAAATGCTGGGTTGACAGTTGGACGTGGTGATCTTGATGATTCTATGCTTTCTTTGAATTTTTCAGTCCATCTTTCTCCTCCTGTGATAAGGTAAGTGGATGCAATGTACTGATAGGCTCAAATTGAAAGTTCAAAAACCTACTTACATACAACATTTTCAGAGTACAATCATCCATTCTGGTAACATGATTAGAGATTATGTTAGAATCCTATGATCAAGATTTTTGTCTTTTAGAGACATAACAAATTACCACTGTTGAGTAACTCAACTCTCTCTGTAGGAATGCATCCTTGTAGCATGGCCAAGTTCCAAATGGAGAGATGCTGCACTGGTTTCAAAGGCTATCTAGCATCAAGACTTCCTACCTAAACTAACACAATAACTTCCTACCTAAACAGCTTTTAAGTAAGGAAAAGTAGATTTTAAGAAAGGAAACAAAAAAAAAATTCCAATAGAATACTTCTTAGTATCATGCAAATGTACAATTACAATTTACCGTCTTCAGAAAGCTGCCCCAATAGTCTTGTAAGCATTTGAGTTCACAGATTCATGCAAGTCACCAGTTTACTAACTATTCAGTGGTCAATTACATGCTAAGGATAAACAAAGAAAGCTACTTACACTGCAGAAAACAAATGTACATTACTGAGTTTAAGAAATATTTACAAAACTCCCTTGTAAGGACTCCATCTAAGAATGGAATGCTGAAATCTAAGTCTGGAGTACTGTACACAATGTCGCAATGAACAGTGCCACAGCCAAGCAGCACAGCTGCAGCAATGCTGCTGGTACCAAGTCGCTCAAAGCTCTCACTTCACCCACCACAGCAGGAGGCAGCTGACTACAGGATTCCTAGATGTTTTGCTCTAGTGTTCAGGAAATGGTTTGGATCAGACACCCCCACATTAGGGTTGAAGAGCTATGACAAAAATGTTCTATGTAAATGTTCTGTCATTCTCAAGAAGGCTAATTTATTTCTTCTGGAGTTTTTCCTATAAATCTTTGGCTTATCCTGAAAGCAGAATACTACCACTAGCCACGATCATGATCTTACTACCAACAAATACCATCAGTAAGGAAAATCTGAGACACACTTAATGATGACTGTGAATTGTACATATTATGTAAATATAATGAATATTATGTAACTGTTAGCCTGTACTGATTTTCTTGGCCTGTTCAACATGGAATTTCCTCTAGATGCTTTGTATTTAAGAACAAAAATAAGAAGTGGGGTTTTTTGTGCAGTACTGCTCATTTCATATAAGCTTACTTTTACTGCCTATATAGCAATTGGCAAAATAGTTACAGAAGCTACAGAAACATCAGTATCTTCATATTAGCCACTTCTGACCTTTCTCAGAAAATTCTAGAAGTCAATCTTTGCTTACAAGTGAAGTAGTGTCAAAAATTAATGAAATACATGAATTCATTTAGATCAGTGGAGAAGAAGCAAAATCTAACATAGCATAAGTGATTATTTTCCCATTTATTTCCTTGTAATTCAAAAGGAGGAAAAATCAAAGGTCTTGTAGTTTCAATGAAGGAAATATTCTTTACTGTTTCCCCTTAAAATCTAGACAAAAACTGCAAAGATAGTATCAAAATAAAGTAAGTGATCTACTCCTTCTTCCTCTATCTTAACTCATTCAGATCAAGTTCTATAGTTCTCAAACTACTGAATTTTCAAACTTAAAAAAAACCCCACCTTCTGAATGGGTGAGCTTATAATCTCTTATAATCTCTTAAAGTACCAATAAATACTTGAAATACCTTTTTTTTTTCTTAAACCATTAATTATTTCATATAAATTAACCTTTTTTTGTGGACTTTTTATAAATATTATTTATAAAGATTCTCTTTTGGTTCTCTCATTTTGTATATCCTCTTTCTTTTTCAGCTAAAAGTAAGTATGACAAAATTACGTCTGTTTTCTTCAACAGCCTAAAAAACTGACAGAAACACAGTAAAAAAACTTAGTCTTCATACATCTCAGAGATGTGCACATGCATTAAGAGTGCATGTGAAGAAATAAATTTATGTACAGTCCACTGACAAAACACAAATTAAGTCAAGACAAGAAATTAACACAAGAACTTAAGGCTACCATACCATGAATATTTCTAAAATTTATTTTACTGATTTCTGGGTAGTTTGCCCTAATGCAGTATTCATGAAAATTCTGACTTTACGGAGGTAAATACTACCTTCTCTATGTACAGAAGGTACATGTAATGTACATATTTTCAGACATACTATAATATGGATTAACAGGTAGCACTGACAGATGAAGACACACAACAGAAAATCCACATTGGCATAATTAACAGCAGCCACGTGGGTACTTTTCACCTTGTTCTTAATTTGCCTGAAAAAAAACATTGGCATCTCCTTTTTTTGGCAACAACTCCATGCCCTTTCTCAACATAACTTGATGATGACTTGAGATGATTCCCACAATTTATACTAGGTCTAGTAATACTGTAAATGCTGTTTTAACACAAATGACCTGCTACTTGCACCAAGGCTACAAGCTCCTTAAGAGAGTGCAGTGTAACTCCCCAAGTTTTTAAATTTTAGCATGTCTGCAAGATTAATGTAAGCAGCCTAAGACAGGCAACGCACACAACAGATATTTCTTCGTGGTTATTTCTGCCATGGACTTTAAATAGAAGCATAATGAGTACAGTATTTCATATTCAAATTATAAAGCAAGAGAATATTAGTGTGATAATCTCTAACAACTCCCATTACAGTTTGGGAAGTCCTGTAATTTAATGCCCATCTCAACCATCAGTGATTTTTTCAATCTCTTAATTTCCAAACTTCAATATTTTCTGCAAGAACTTAAAGAACTTAGTCAATTTCTCCAAAGCTGATTTTTGCACACTGACAGCCACTTCATTCCTCTTTATTCTATGTACCTCATTTTTGCAAGACCTGGTCCATTTCATCTATCACACTGACAGTCCACTAACAAAGTCTTATTTCATCACAGAACCAATAATTTAGTAACTCTTGCGAAAGCTAGAAACTTTTCTTAGTTCACCATTACCCTTAAACTGATGGCAGTCAGCAAGAAACAGAATACTACAGTAGTAGTGCTATCACTAGGAAAACAGCACAGAGTTCTATTTGTCCTGCCTGATAGCCCTTTTATACAAAGAATGATGATACTACTTTTGTAGAAATAAGGATAACATTGGTCTTCTGACTTTGTTTCACAATACAAACTCCTAGGAGAATTCACTAAAAGCTACTTTTAGGAGTTGTCATCTTCTACCTGCATGACCTTCGTGTCTCAGAAGAATTTTTCCACATAACATTAATCAAGTGAGCATAATCTTCTGGGAGAACAGAAACAAAACAATGTTTCTCCTACCTTCAAAAGCTGCTTGCCAATGGTTGGACTCATTTTTTCATCCACCATAAGAATTACTATTCCTCTGTCATCCATACCACGGCGTCCTGCGCGACCTGACATTTGAATGTATTCACCTGAGGATATCTACAATAAAATGAGAAAAAGAAATTAACAAACATCAAGAAAATAGCAGGAACTCATACTGTGCTAATTACAATTGCACAGTAAGTGACATGATGTACAAAAAGAAGAGTTATCTAAGTTCTCAAACAGTTACCACAGATTGACTTCATTAGTCATACGTACCATGAAACAACAATATAAATCCATGACTATAAACAATCTAAGTCAGAAGTAAAAGCTAACTAATACTCTTATAGCTCAGTATCATGGGCCATTATTTTAACAAGCACAAAAACCATTTTACTAACATATTTTATAACAGAAGTGCCTGAGCATGGTGAGATACAACAGATCTTCAACATACTGATAATGCATCTCAGTCATCTTCAAATAATGCATAATTTCATTCAGGTTATTCAAGAGTAACAGTAATACATGATACTTGCTAAAGGAGTATTTTTATGCCTCCTAACTGCGAAACTGAAGAGTTTATAAACAACTGGGACATGGACAAGAATCAGCTACAACTGGTTACCTATGTCTCAGCAAGATACAAAACAAGGGTTTTGTGATCTGTGGAACTGCATTCTCAACAACTCCCCAAGTTTCACCTTAGGTCAGATTTTAAAAACTACTTAAGCAAACTGTGCTAAATAAGTTCAGAAGTTCCACATTTCTTCTATCTCAAAGCAAACCCATTCTTATATATATATGTATCTTACAGACACACAATCAAAATGAATAGTGAAAATGAACACCTAAACTAAGACCAAAGAAATGTTTACTTCATAACTTGCATAGGTAAAGTCAATTATTCCGTTCACAACAATTTTCCCACCTTTGAAGGATAAGCCTTGGCTCTTATAAAGCTTTGCTACAATGACTTGCAAGGCCTCATTTTTATTTTAAGTAAACCACATACCAAGTTTTATTGTCTAAAATTTTATAATTATGCAAAAAAATCCTGCTGTAAGAAAACAATACTCTTACAAGGTTCAGTGATCTCTTTTCTTGGTCTGTCAAAATTAGTGATCGCTTTGATAGGACGGAAGCCCATTTATTCTTCAGAGATCTCTGATACAGAATAAAATATCTGGGTATCACAGTTTTGGAAAAAGTGTGTAGAAGTCCTAGAATAATCTAATGATTGCTGCTAACCTGTATTTAATTCCCTTTTGATGTATCTATTAAACAATCTCATGGATAATCTGAGCAACCTTGTCTTCTGAAATCTGTGTATTAACTATGAATGGATGAGACACAAATATTTTTGAAAGAAAAAGTATTTTCTACTACATTGAGGTGAACACATTAAGAGTGAATTTAATCCTAATAAGGTTTAAATAATTCAATTATTCTACAGAATCTCTCTATCACTTACCCATCGGAAATCTTTTCCATCAAATTTACTGGCACTTGTAAACAGCACAGTTCTGGCTGGCATATTAATTCCCATAGCAAAAGTCTCTGTTGCAAATAAGGCCTAAATAAACAGACTGAAGTTAAACAAGCAAAAAAAGAGGATCTCAAGCAAACATGAAAATAGTCAGAGATTGCTACACAAAACCTCTCTGGATTTTAATATATCTGTGCAGTCAATACAAGGAACACAGTCATATTCAATAATTAAAAACTGGACCAAAACCATCTTTCTGCCTTTCCTTATTTCTCCTGGGAAAGCAAAAAAACTAAATAGATGGGTCCATGTGAAAAACTCAGAAAAAAACATAATTGAGTGCAAATTATATTAATCAATAATAGTAATTAATTTCAATATTCAAGTTTGCAAGAAGAAAACAGGAGTTAGCTATCAAAAAAAACCACAACTTTCACTTAAGGTTACATTTTTCTGAGTATTTGTCCTTAGTACAACCAACAATCAGCTTAGCAAATGTCCACAGTCATTTATAGGAGAAAGATGTAACATAAAATAGTTGAAGAAAGTATTCAAGTTAGACACTGAAAGTTCAAATACTTGTAAATAAAAGCTGGAACACTTAAAACTACAGCTGCAATTGTGTAGATTTCCATTGCAATACTAGCATATACCCTGAGCTAAGGCGTACTTGGATTTTCAGGATTACCAGCCTCATATTCACAACAAACTACAGATGGACTTAAACAATACCTTTATTAGGCCCTCTGAGAAAAGGATTTCTATGGTTTCTTTTAAGATAGGAAGCAAACCACCATGATGAATACCAATTCCTCGCTTCAGAAGGGGAAGCACATGTTCAACCTGGGAAGAAAGACACAAAAGACCAGCACACAACTTTTAGCATTTGCCACTAAAAGTTGTACGGAAAGCCTCAACACTGCCCTTAGCATACATGTAATTCACTATCCCCCAGTTTAAAATAAATTAACTACCCCTTCAATCTTGTAATATTCTGCTTAGAAGCTTGTATTTTTCCACTGTAAAGATGGGAAAACATCACTACGCATAGGCATTAGACAATACATTAGATTGGAGATGCATCAATGCAACGCAACTTTTTGAAAGCCTCAGCAATAATAACAGGTAAGTGCATACAGCACTTCCACTTGAACTATTTCCAAACTTTTTTAACCCAGGTCTACCTCTTTACAAACTCTCATGCTTATTTCAACATAATTGGAAAAAATGAAACAAGGGGTGGGAACTCCACTGTTAATTCTGACATACATCATCTGCTGGAATTTCAACTGGAAAGAATCCTTATCACTTCTTTCATAATGACAAAAAGCAATGCAGGAGATACTAAAACCTGGGGAGATTAATGAGATTATCCAGTTTTATAATTTCTGTACCCCTTACACAACACCCACAGCTTTACAAGTTGCAGAAAACAGGACAGCAGCAATTCAGCTCGATTCAGAAGAATTCTTTTCAAACTCCACTCACCTGAGGAAGCTTTTTGTCTTCATCTGAGAGACAATCAATTGCATTATTGAAGACTTCTTCAACCATTTTTTTTTCTTCATCTAAAAAGGCAATTTGTATGTTATTACAAAATGCAGAAGGCTAATACCAGATGTAAATAAAGTGGTACCACATGCTAATATTTACATAAGTGTACAATAAAAATTGAATGGAATACTGTGAAGTCTACACAAAACCACCCACACTTGGTCAGGCAATCAAGACTTCAATAGGCCTAGAGGAGTCAGATGGTAACCAGAAGCAGACGATCAGGAAAAAAAAAAACTAGAATAAACCTTTCAGAACAGTCCAAACATCAGCCACTTCCAAGCTTGAGATTTATCAGTCTTATGTGCTCCCTGTCTATTTCTTAAACCTGCCCTGTTCCTCTTCTACCTACTAATCCCTGTCTGCATGGATATAGAGGCTCTTTCCTGTTACCTCTTAAAAATTTACACCCTTACCACTAAGTAGTATGAATATCAAGAACATACACTCAAAGGTGTGCTTCTGAAGAAAACATGAAAACGCACCTCTGCATTTACACATATCTTTGAATTTTCTGACAGAAACACCTGCATTATTCTGCCACACCAAACCAAAATGTGCAAAAAGTGGAGCAAATAAGCAGGCAAGAACCTTGAACAGCTCACAAACATAAAACAGTACATTGATTTACAAGAAATTCCTTATTTTTGTTAAAACTTCAGATTTCCCAGAAGCAATGAGCTTAAACTTGTTTGCAAAGCTTGGTATTAGCCAAGATGAAAAAAATCTTCTTTGTTTATCTTTTGGTTTTTACTTGAAAAGCAAGTGGAAGAAGGAAATAAAGAAAACTGGATTACATTGTTGAGAAAGAACAGTCTAATGGTTTGTTATACAATTGTTTGGACTTTGCGAGTATATTATTTTCTAATGAGCGTAACATGAAAATTTTGGAAAATACTTTTTTATGATCAGTCATTTTCCATTACAGACAGAATCTTCTAGGAATTCTGCTGTTATTATTACAATAAATGGCATACTGGAGCAAGAAATAGTGTCTAAAATCAAAGAACAGTTTGACACTGCAATGACCAAGTACTCTGTGCACCAATATTTCCTACTCAATGCAGCTCAAGGCACCAGTATAATAAATGAAAAAAGCTGTATGTATTTTCCTCTTGGTTCTACACAAAATGTTCAACAGGAAAAGTAGTATTTCACATCAAACTGAATCTGTGAATAGAATGCAATTGGATTTATCCGTACCTGTATTGAAATCTAACTTTGTCATCTGAAGTGCATAGGCTTCACAGTCTTTCTTACTGAAGCTGAAAATAATCACAGGTTGGAAATTCCTTTCCATGATCATCTTCACAATCTTAAAAACATTTGAAGGACCTGCAGAAAGATTACATTAATTTAAATTAAATTTTACAACAAAAAGTATGTTATGGAGTAATTGAAACACAAGCACAACTTGCATAGAACTTTGAAAAAATTCATACCAAAAATTACCTCAGAATGGGTTCAAACTCACCTTTTGTTCCTCCTTTCCTTCCTTTCTGATCCCCTTTTGCTAAGTCTCCTGCATCTCTAAGCACTTGCATTGCTGTATTAAAATTATCTTCTCTGAAATCTCCCTAGACATAAAACACAAACTTTGTAAATAGTTACTTACGCAGCCCACTTAAACATACTTAGTCCTTTGCCCAGCCAGTACCATTACCCCACATATACACAAGTAAGAGGACAAAAACAATGCATAAGTTATCAAGAGTTTACTAGGCCAGTGTCACAGCTCAGAATTGCACTGGTGTGTCTCTGAAGTCAGTGCTCATTGTTCTACCCACCACTCTACCCGCTGTGCCAGACTTGCCGAATGACACAGTACTGACTTTTAGGAATGTCCACACAAAACGACACTGCCCAATGAAGGCATATTTTCAAACGCTGTTTACAGCATTAGTAACTGCTGAGTGAGCTAATGATAAATCTTAAGCAAGTTTTTAGTTCAAAAGCACCTAAAGAAACAAAAATATTTTGTCCCTCAACTAAAGTCAAATTTACATGCCACTATGTTTTCTTTTGAGTGAGAAACAGTACAATGAACTTCAACTACTCTGCAGATTTACAGAAAGCAGTATGAATTATAGAGAACAAACAAGGATATGGGCACTTAAGACATGTCAGGGAAGTATTACTCAGCTGATTGCATGACACTAGATAATAAAACCAATTTCTTGTGTAAGACTCCAAAAATCGAAAGCAATTCAGAGATCACCATTACTCACTTGTACTTAATTTTAACAAAAACATCCTTTATACAGCCTATCCAAATTTTGCAAGAGCTCAAGCTTTTCACTGTTAAGTGAAGAAAACAATTTTTCAGACAAACTGAGCATTCCTTACATTTTCATCAACAACCAGATGGAGTCCATCTCCTCCTGCTGGAAATATATAATGCTGCAGTGGAGTAGGTCGATAGTCAGTGTAAATCACATGGCAAGGCTATAAAGAAAGAACTCACATAAATATTTCATAATTGCACTGTAATATCACTTGCATGATGGAAAATTCAATACATTACTATTAAAATACAACCTCCTAAAAAACAGAAAGCAAGGCTTTCAGAAACTAAGGTAACAAATTTTCTTTCTTGAATATTGATTTTGTACTAATGACATTGCTTAAGAAAATGAAAGTTCACAAATGTTTTAGAATATAAGTTGGCTACAAAAATTCTTTTTCATGAACACAAAAAGACAACCAGTACTTCTTTCAGCATTACTAGGCAGACTTGAAATATTAATATCTTCTAATTCACAAAGTCTTTGCTATAAATGCATGTCTTAGAAAAAAACAGAATAGAACTTAAAACCCAAATGTTACAGGACAGGATAGATATCTTAAATAAAACTCCTCTCGCTTGCAAGCATATATAGTATTTCCCAGGAATTTAAGATTTGCTTTTGATTTCTACATGGCCTTTTACAGAACTCCTCAGCAGAATTCACCTAATAACCTCTTGTCTACCAGCCCTCAGAAAATCACTGTATGTTCCCATGTTTCATGATTCAGAATGTCTGCTGAAATCAGGCAGGTGCCTAAATAACTGTGAAAAATAAACATTAAGAAACAGTTCTAAGGTTGCCATTCAGAACCACCAGCCAGTACACCTGCAAAAGTAGGAATACAGCTAGAGAAGCCAGGAGTGATCCATACGATCACCTATAAGCAAGAAAATTACTAAAAAGATACTCAGAGGCACAGTTATCAACCAAACACACAGTATTAGGCCACAAGACAAAAAGCACAGAGGTACAGCCATTGGAAATATTACCTGTTTGTGAAGATGGCAGATCCATTCAGCAAACTGACGGGCATTTGGAATAGTTGCAGAAAGGAACACATAATGCACATTATCAGGAAGCAAAATAATAGTCTCTTCCCAAACCACACCACGTTCTGAAAATGGAAAACCAATGGGAAATACATGTGATCAAAGCAATTTCTCATTCCTGAAGCCAAAGAACAGCATGCTTAAAAACAAAATAAGATAAAAAAATAAAACAAATCTTCTCTACACGAGTGGGGTATATCAAATGCATCAAAGTAATTTCTGCTTTGGTGAAGAAAATACAAACTACAACACATAATTATGTCAATTCAGCTGGAAATAAATTATGAATTATTTATACAAAAAGATGACAGATTTTTACAAGGGAAAGTTAGACTTACTTCTTCAAAAAAAAAAAAGAAATTGTTCTTGGGGAAAAAATACGAATATTTGAAAAGAAAAAAAGTATATATGGGATACCTGTATCTCTCATGTAGTGAATTTCATCAAAAATAACCCACGCGACTTCACGCATAACCTCAGAACCTCTGTAAAGCATACTTCTCAAGATCTACAAAAGGAAGTAAAACTTGAGTCCCTCCACATGAAATAACAACAGTCATGTTACATGGACATCAGTAAGAAATTGCCAGAATTTTTGGTTCACTTTTACATGGATATATGAAATCATATCTTGCAAAAAACATAAAAGCATTTAAAGTTAGGTTTTGAGATGTTTTCCAAGTTCATTCCAATCTAACAATCTCACTACCTGAGAAAAACTGGTTTCTCTGAAAGGAAAATTAAAGAATGAGACAATGTACTTCTCCAAGCTTCCACTGTCAGGTAATTGTTGCAGCTCTACAGATCTACTTCTGCCAAGACCTCTTTTTACTTCATCCTAACATACAACTTCTCTGTGATTAAGAGGAAATCTTTTGTCAGAAATCAAATAATTCAATCTCTTTAATATTTCCCTACCAAAGTCATGCCTGTTCCTTTGAGGTAAAGGCAAAAAAGAAAATTTCAATTCGTGGCTGCATTTCTAACAAAGAAATATGACAAAGCTCTGTAAACAATACTTTGTTAACAAAGGTGAAAAGCTACCTATTCTCAGAGTTCTAGTACCTACTGTGAACGATTCAGCTATCCTTCAATGATTTTGCCCTCCTTATTTTGCCTTTCTAGAACAAAATACTGACCACAGGATTTAGGAGATCTGACTTCGAGTATTTTGCATCTACAGAATACTTAGTGTCTTGAGCACTCAGGAAATTAAATTCTGACTTTCTCCGTATTAGCATCAGGAGTTCCCGACTTACAGTTCAAAAGCGTAAGTTCACAGAAATTTAAATAATCAAAAGTTAAAACATTCAAATGATTCTGAACATTTTCAACCCTAATTAGGCCATTTTAGTCTTTTAAAATTAGACCTCCCCAATCAAAAAGGGTAGAAGAAAACACCAATCAAGAATTAATGTCTGTCTTACCTCAGTTGTCATTACCAAACAAGAAGCTGTAGGATTAATGGTGACATCCCCAGTCATCAAACCCACATCCTGAAATTCTTCATACATCTCACGGTACTTCTGATTACTCAAAGCTTTAATTGGACTTGTAAATATCACACGTTGTTTTTCCCTCAAAGCCAGGGCAATTGCATACCTGTATTCAAACAATATCCATATTAACCGCTGCAATATCCATACTAACAGCTGTCAGGAAGACAGAGCGTATGCTTTAGAACAAAATAAATTGTGCAATTCAGATACACAGCATTTGAATCCATGCTCTAATACATCTAGCACTTCCTATCCAGATTATTAAGTTCAGTGTAACTACATATGCACCTCTGCAGAGTGAAAGATCTTACAAGACCAAGTCAGCTGATTTTTATGGAAACAAGAGTACGTGTAGTTTAATTTAAAAACTGTAACTTTTGTTGTGTCACAACAAAACTATTATTATTTGAACCCATGCTCTAATATATCTCCATGTACATTTCACTTCTTATTTCAGGTCTGAATCAAACCCTGACAGAGAAGTTGCTGACTAAATCAAACCACTGCTTCTAACAAAGCAAAAAACCAAAAAAAAACATAGAAGAAAGTCATTACTTCTTCTAGCCAGGAGCTAGAAAACAAAGGTATTTTTTCAAGATTTACAGAAATCTGTATTGAAGAAACTTCTATTTCAATCTATACAGTAACAGCTTGACAGTTTAAAAATAAAAGCTAAGCTTAAACACAAATTAAGCCTTTCACTACTCACTAAATGATGGAAGATGTAATTTTTATATTCAAGAGTAGCCAATTCAATTCTAACACTGGTGGACTAAATGTTATATCGAGAAATTGCGACACAACAGCTACTGATGGTTCAAGAAAGCGACAGAATGGACATCACACTGTTCCTTCATTAAAGCCTGTTAGAAAAGTACTTACTCAGCACAAACAGTTTTACCAGCTGATGTGTGAGCTGACACCAACACAGACTGGTTATTATCTACACAAAGAATAGCTTCTCTCTGGAAGGCATCAAGAATAAATGGATATTCCTAGAAGAAAAAAGCAAAAACATTACAGAAATTTAAGACAGGCTTACATCTAACTACTTTTCTGACCGACCTAGTGTGCAAATTAGAGGCAGAAATTAAATCCTGCAGATGCTTGTAACTTCTGCTGATCTTAACCCACTATTATGCAATGACTTTGTATTTAAGTATTTTTATATCATATCTAAGATCTTTGCTTATGTCTTGTTGTCATAGCAAATTAAAATCTTGCCCTGATGACTGAATTTTAGCTCATTTATCAGCTTAGGAAGATAACTAGAATGCTGCCCCTGCCTGATGTTACAGAAAGTATATCATAACAGCCTATCCAACCTCATTCAACCACATAATTTTTTCTACCAAATTTTAAATGGAGAAACATTAATTTTATTTATGACAGACCATCTTTTACAGACCTTACTGACAAAGTACATAATTTTTCCCTCTACTCTCACTTACGATGTAAAGCATGTACAAAAAGAAAAATAAATGGAATCTCCCACATACTTTTGCAGCTTTTCCAGTTCTTGGCTTCAGACCTGTGAATTCTTCATTTGCTGGAAGCGCAACCTATTAAAGATATTTAAAATGAAAACAGTTCCAGATTTCTGTGTCCACAGCAGTGACATTTCTGGCAATGTGAAGTGTATGAATACCAATTTGAATTTCTGTTATCCTGTTTCTATAAGCTCATGTGCCAAGGTTTTATTCCTTCCCCTCAAGAGCTTTTCAATCAATCTTTATATTCTTCTGCCTAAGCAGCCCTGCTTCTCTCACTTCTCTGATATCTCTATTGTCTTGTGTGAGATATTAATGCTTCACCTGCCTTGAAACACCAGCTTTTCAGCCAAGACACAATCATGTGTTCTGGCCAGTGGATATTTGAAGCAATTACTGAGTTCCCATTGATAATATTCCCTTTCCAAATACACTGTATTTATGCTGGTAACATTCCTGGCCAATATCTAATATTTATTCACTTTAAATATATTAGCTCTCTTCAGTCACTAAGTGATGGCAAACCTTTAACAGACATCTCAAAATAACAAAAGTTTTACACACACGAGCTTTAGAACCCTGATCAGCAACTGTATTTACCGTTCCCTTATTATGGAAGTCTGATGATAAAGAGCCCTTGAATGTAATGCTAATTAACTTGAGCTAGCTTGGGAAAACACCACAGAAAATAAAAAGACCATAATGTAAAATAAAAAGACCAAGGACATTAAAATTTACATATTTGATTCTTACACAAACTCTTTCTGATAGCCATATATGGATGCAGGATCATTCAAGAAAAGGTTAATTTAAGAAAGCATTAATAGTTTGTATTTTTCATATTTGAATTTGTATTTATGTCCATCAACACAATTTGAAAATGGATAGTTTTTATTACTTTGCACATAAAAAATGTAATTGTCCATTTTTACCAAAATGTATTTTACAACAGCAATCAGCTTTAGAAGAAAGTCTTTCATTCTTGAACCAGAATAGCAGAATACTTCAATGCACTGATCACACTACAAAGAGAAACCTGTTCTTGGTACCTTACAAATATAGAAACCTATCAACATTACCGTCAATTCTTTCACAATCACTCACTTTTTTGGAAGTATGATTGAAACTGCTTCTGGTAAGATATCCTATTAATTTTTGAAGCGCATTTTGTGCAAGTTCAGTGTCAGATACAGACTTCAAACTCCTCACAGTTTTAAATCCTGTATGAAATACTGTATCTGCTGGAGTGCAGGAAAGCTTTGCAGAGGGATCAGGACAGACTGGACCAATAAGCAAAGACCAATGGTGTGAAATTCAGCAAGGTCAAGTCTCAGGTCTTGCCCTTGGGCCACAACAACTCTAAGCAGTAGTGCAGGCATCCCCAAGTGGGGGGCAGTTTTTTCTCTGAGGTAACAAGCAGAAGGAGAATATGAAATGACCCTAAACTGTGAATAGGAAGACTGGACATTAGAAAAGAGTTGTCAAGCATTGGACTAGACTGTCCAGCCACTTAAGACATTTGTAAATGTGGCACTTGGGGACATGGTTTAGGGGAGGACCTGGCAGTGCTGGGTTAATGGTTGGACTCGATCTCAAAGGCCTTTTCCAACCTAAAAAATTCTGTGATTCCGTGATATAATAACTGCAAGAAAAATAAAGAATACTATTATACTGGCAATGATACACACAATTAGGTGTTACAAGTTTGTATTTTTCATGTGCTTTTTCACTGCACTCACCTCATGTGTACAACCTTCAACAGTTTCCACAGACTGCACCTTTACTTGAGGCATCAGATCTGTCAGACTAAAAAGATATGAGTTAGGATTGCCAAAAAGTATTAAAAAATATTTTTTATAAAAGTGAGCATGTTGAATTTCACATCTGCTTTAACTACAACATAAAAAAAAGGATGTGCAGTCTTGGCATGGACAGCCTGCAGAGGTTACTACCAGGACTATTACCTCAAAGTTAAAATTTTGCTACCATATAAATCTACTTAAGCTATTGACTCAAAAACTGCACCATAAAACAGCACCTGGGTCACATTTATTCACATAAAATTTTATGATTAAATGAAGACTTTTATCAAGATATAATGAAACAAAATTTAAGACCTGTACTCACGCTACTTGTCAACACAGAGTAAGAGCAGCTTAAAGCACCACAAGGATGCTGAGGACAAGGACACTCTTTTCTTCACTAGTTCCTTCTGTCATGGCCACAAGAAGGGACTGGAGTCTCCTTCCATGAAACTGTTTATTTCTAATGTGTGCATTCTACTGCTACCAATAAAATAACTGATAACACAGAAAATTATTTAAAATGTTGGCTTTGGTTCTGTTGCTTCTATGCACTTACTCTTTACAGTGTTTTGAGAAGTCTTCTCATGAACTTCTCAAAGACACTGAACTTCACAACAGTTATATGAAAGACCCAATGATAATACAGTTACCACCTTACACACCTCAAAAGCCTTGTCTAATTGCCAATTTATTTTTCCTGTATCCCAAGCCAACTATGTCTTTCAACCTCACGGTACACAGCAAGCCTGCCTCTTCCCAGGTGCTTCCAGCTCATCTCCTGCTCTGTGTGAAATCAACACAATGCCTTTGACCACGAGTCACCGACTCAAATGAGTAACTACAAAGTCATGAACGTTTTCTACTGCAAAGGCCTACACGTGTGCAGTATAATTTTAAATATACCCAGCTTTCACCACTGCTGAGGCTGCACTGGCAGCACTTTTTCACTTAAACAGATAATGGAAAAACAAATCTGCACAAATTCATCTTTACAGGAAAACACTGCAAAACTCCTTTACATCAGCTGTTCCCAGCTGGCACATGATTAGTCAAGGCAGCTTGCTAGGACTACCTTACACATTAAGCTGAGTACTTACTTGACATCGTCTGATAAAACATCTTCCAATTTCGGTTTTTTCCCCAAAATGACATTTTCAGTACTATCAATCTCAGCTTCCCTTTTTGGCTTGACTATTGCTGGTGGTACTGCAGGTTTTTCTTCCAATCTTTTCCTGCAACATAAACACACAAGAAATTTAAAATTTGCCTCCTTCATTTATGTAGTGTCAAGGAAAAAAAAACTCTTAAGTGATCCCACTGCACTTGGGGAACAACCCAGGTAACCTGACCCACAAAAACAGCTGTGGGATTTCAAACCAGTTCCCAGATAAGCTGGCCACCAGGTACCCACGCTCCCCAGTAGGCCGCAGAGCCAGAGCTGGCTACAGCTTTAGAGCCAGGGATCCTGGGAAAATGGGTCACAGAATTACAGAATCGGTCAAGTTGGAAGTGACCACAGCGGCTCATCTGGTCCAACCTCCCTGCTAAAGCAGGACCATTCTAGAGCACATTGCACAGGAGCGGATCCAGATGGGACTTAAATACGTCCAGTACGAGAGATTCCACCAACTCTGAGCAACCTGTTCCAGTACGCAGTCACCCACGCACTTAAGAAGTCCTTCCTCACGCTCAGGTAAAACTTCCTACGCATCAGTTTCGGCCTGATACCTCTTGCCCCATTGCTCGGCACAACCAAAAAGAGCACGGCTGCATCCTCTTAGTACCCTCCCTTCAGACACTGACACGTTCCCGAAGTCCCGAGGGGCTCAGCTGCTCAAACACGCCGCAAGAAGCCGTGCCCAGCGTTACAGCCCTCACCCCGCCGCCACAGCACGCCGGTACTGCTGCCCCAGCCCTCTGCGTCCTTACCCCGGCCTCCTGGCACCCTCGGCGGGGCCCGTCTTGCTCTTCCTGGCGCCAGAAGCAGCGGCGGCCGCGTCCTCCTCGAACACGCTGAAGAGCTCATCCCCAAAGGCCTCCGCCATCTCAGCCGCCGCGCTCCCACAATGCCCCGCGCAGGGCCGCACGCTTCGCGCGAGAAGGGCGCTTCCGATCCCGCCCCCCGCGGGCGACGGGGGCTCCCGCCGGCCTCGGCACCAGTAGCCGCCCGCACGGCCCGTGCTCGATGGCAACCTCGATTTCTGCCCGAGTCGGGGTCCCGGTCCCGATGCCGAACCCCTCCGCAGCTCCCCCCTGGCGCACACGTGGCCCTCCCCCCCCCCGGAAGGTGATCCGTAAAAAGCCGACGCAGGCCGCGCGGCCCGCGCGCCTGCGCCGGGGGAGCTGAGCTGGCCAATGGGAGGCGGCGGCGGCGCGCCGAGTGCGGTGCCCGGATGTGCGTGCGCGCAGAGCTGGGGGGGCGCCATGGGCGGCCGCAACAAGAAGCAGCGCGCGGGCAGCGCGGCTCATGCGGCCGCCGCCGCCACCGCCCGCGCCCGCGCCGCGCAGGCCGGGGTGGCCGCGGCCGCGGAGCCCGGCAACCGCACCGCCCCGCCGCGACCAGCACCCGCCTCCAAGGAACCCCGTGTCAAACAAGGTACCGCGGCCCGCGGAGCCCCGGGAGCGGCTGTGCCCCGCTGTGCCGTGCCGGAGGGGGACTGGGGGTACCATGGCTGGAGGGGCAGTGACTTCAGGGAGCCCCTGGGGGTGCGGCTGCCGCGAACCGCGGCGTTACCCCAGGAGAGGCCGGCCATTGGGGCTGCTGGCGTTTCCCAGCGTCGGGAGAGGCAGCTGGAATTGCTCCTCTCCTAATGTGGCTTGGCCTGGCTGCAGCCCTCCTTGTCTGTCTAGCTGGTCAAAGGAGGGGACTCCTCCCCGTCTACTCGGCCCTAATGAGGCCACGTTTGGTGTTTTGTGTCCAGTTGTGGGCTCCTTCCACAAGCAAGACGATGAGCAAATGCGGGGGGTCCAGTGGAGGGTCACAAAGATGATGCGGCTCCTCATGAGGAGAGACTGAGGGGGGCCCACATAAACGTATATAAATATTTCAAAGATACGTGCCGAAAGGATGATGCCAGACTCTTTTCAGTGGTGCCCGGAAGGAACAGCTGTAGGCACAAACTGTAACACGACCAGTTGCACCTCAACATGAGGAGGAACTCCTGTACACTGAGGGTGGCAGGGCACTGGAACAGGGTGCCAGGGAGGTCACAGAGTCTCCCTCTCTGGAGACATGCAGAACTCACCTGGATTCATTCCTGTGTCCCCTGCTCTAGGTGATCCTCCTGTATGGGGTTGGATGATCTCTAGAGGTCCATTCCAACTGCGGCTATTCTGTGACTCTGCTGTCAGGGGTGTCCCTGGGCAGATAAGTCTTGGTAGTATCGATGTGTTGAGTTTAATTACAGAAAGTCTTGTTATTAGATTATCAGCAGTTCCTGTGAAGCAAGTGTTTGGACATCACTTTCCCAGAGATTCTGGTGTATTTGTTTTGTATGTTATCAAAATCAATATAGTGTGGATTTGGGGATTATTTTGGGTGTTTTTTTTCTGTCTTGAAAGACCTGTTAAAGGGCTGGAGGCACTTCCGTGGTGTTAGATAACATGACGGATGGCTGTTCTGAGTGCAGTTTGAAAAACTATTATTCTGAAGCACTGTGGGATGCCTATTTTTAATAAGCCACATTTGCCAGAAGTAGCTCAGATGCCATATAACATTAGAACAGCTTTTTCTGCAGACATGGGCAAATCTGAGTTTCCCACTAGTCTTGTAATCTGGTAATATAAGTCTCCTGAACCTATTCATGTATTCTGCTTTTACAATTGTGGGCTCTGTGTATTTTTTGTATCCTCCATTCCTCCAATAACCATGGTGCTCAGTCCTCTTCAGAAGATAAACTGCTTCTCTCTCAGGTTGTATACTGTGGTGAAAAATCAGTCAGTGTAAGTGAAAGCTAATTTGGTATATTTTAAAGGGCTCACCGGTAAGTGCCAGTGCGTAGATCCTGAGCGCTGGCAGCTGTTCGTGTCTCCTGATCAGAGGGGACTGTACTTTTTCTGAAGTGCAGTTACCAAAACCTGGTGTGATCTCAAAGCGGGCCCTTCCAGAGCTGTTCTGCAGGCAGGCCAGCATGGATGAGCTGCCCAGCCCACCTGGTGGGAGGTAGCTGTGCCTCCTGGAGCAGCGTGCAGCTGCACAGAGTGGTGGGAGCTGTGGCCTTGCTCAGTTTCCTTCTGCTTGTGCAGTGCCAGACACAGCACACATGCTCTGAAAGTGATGGGATTCTACAGCAAGCTGTGTGTTGTCATTCTGAGGACAGTAAATAGTTTTGTGAAGTAGGGTTTGTTTTTTTAATACCTGTTAAGTGAAAATATTTAAGAATTACTAGAGCAGACCAAAGGCTTCTGTAAGCCAGTGCTCTCTCCTAGGTAGGGAACAAAAGCAGATAGGTAAAAACAGATCAGACATGGAGGGGTCTCTCTGAAGCATATGTAATTCTTTTTTCAATGCTCTCCCATGTCAATTGATTTCTTCACTGCAAAGCTGTTCTCTCTGCCCTTGGACCTCAGTAAATGTCTACTGTCCATGGCTTTAGTGGCAAAGCTGTTACATAGCTATGCACTTCGTAGTAAAAAATCCTCAATAGCCTTGCTTGTTTTGAAACTGCCATTTACTTTGTTTTGAAATTACCATTTACTTGCTATTTGGCAATCCTTTTTTCAGTGTTCCAAGAGTGAGCACTCAATCTCATTTCCTCACATTATACCCTTTGAATTTTATATTTTGTCATAGCCCTCTTCACTATTCCTTGTTCAAGGCCTTTCTTGATTATTGTTGTTGTTAAGTCCCTGCAAGTTTCTGGCAAGTTAGTGTAATAGTTTGCACCAACCTGTGTTATGTTAGGTCTGCTTTAGCTATGTTAAACAATGTTCTCTGTGGGTTTTGTGTAATTGATGGTTATTTGCAATTTGCAGGTCCAAAAACTTACAGTTTTGGTTCAACAACAGATTCCAATGCTGCTGCAAATCTAGATAAATCTGTTCTTAAGGCAAGTATCTTCTTTACATAAAACAACTTTGATTTTCATAGTACTGCTTTAGCTGAGTAAATATTTCTTCAGATCATTTTCAGTATTAGGTTGTGCATGTAAACTGCATTAATATATGAGACAATTGACCATTGAGAGTTTGATTTTGTTTAGGGTTTTGAGTGTCCTTTAAGTAATAGGGGTAAGTTACCACACTAGGATAATGTCTTTTCTTTTAAAAATAACAAATAACACTTTGCATGCAAGACTATTTTAAGAGTTAGGTCTGTGCTTCTGCTGTGCATATGGATCTTTCTTCCTGTCAGAGAAAGGATATAGATTTTATATGACAAACTTAGTAGCAACTAAAGATAGGTTCATGTTTTAGAAAAGTTTCAAATATTAGAATTATTATACTAAATTTGTTTTTAAAGGTGTTTTGGAAGGAGGATATCACAGATTGCATCTTGATGTTCAAATTACTTTACATGAGCAGAGGAGAAAGCCTTGGGTTTTTTTGGTAAAATTTTATTTTGCTTACACTATTTCCCTTAACATACTAAATTTCCTTTAAAAGGTAAATTGGCTTTCTTGGTAATAAGGAATGAACTCTTCTATTTCAAGTGAAAGTGTATAGCTTGCAGAAGAAAAAGTGTCCTTTTCGTAAGAGATGTTTAGGCCACTTACACAAAGCTTGAAATATTGGAATTTGAATGGCAGAGAGATTTCTGCATTGTTACGTCCTTAGTCATGAAGTGCAGTGACATGTCATAAAACTTCCAAAGTTTAGCTTCAACTCATTTTTTCTTTGCAGGTAATGATAAATGGTAATTTGGAGAAAAGGATTATCGATGTGATTAATAACCATAAAAACCAAAATGAGGACAAAGGAATGATTTCCAAACGACTAACTGCAAAGAAACTACAGGTACAGTTCAAAATCTTGTTTTTCATTATTCATATAGAGTAGTTTATGTTTTGTAATTTTTATCAAGTGTCATATTCCATTTGTGTGTATTGCATAATTGCATTGTGTGTGGCACAAGCCAATACAGCATGCTTTTCAGTAATTATATTGGTGATTCGTCACTGAAATCAGGGAGTATGCTTATTAAGGAAGGCACATCTTTATGGATTCAGGAACTAAAATCAAGAGCTTTCAGACAAGATAGAAGAATAATACTTAATCTGAATGTTTTAGGTTTCCTACATTTTTTTACTCTATATACCTGGAAAATTGGAGGTGTGTCTTTATTTAGCTAGAAAACACATCGTGGAGAGAGAGGCAGGAATATATTGATACCTATGCATGCATATTTAAAAAGAAAATATTAATTCTGCAAAACAGAATTTTCTGTTACATTAATGCACTGTGTTTATTTCCCTTTAATGCTGGCTTTCTAATATGTGGGAAATAGAACTTTAGAATCATATATTAGATTGCTAGATTAAATCCTAATCTTTTTAGCTCTTTTATTTATAGGATGTATACATGGCTTTACAAAGATTCTCTTTCAAGACTGAGCACATTGAAGAAGCAATGAAAAATACGCTTTTATATGGGGGTGATCTCCACTCTGCACTTGATTGGCTTTGTTTAAACCTTCCCAATGGTGAGTATGGTTACAGAAAATGAGTTTGACAGAAGAGAAATAGGATCTGCTAAGCAGTAGCATTATTACTTCACAATAGTAATTAAATACAATGTTCCTCTAAGACTAGTAGTTGCAACAGTGTTCCTCTCCTACAGGCGCAGCTGACTGGTTCTGTATTCTAGTGCATGAAGTCTTGTGCTCTTCCTGTTCCTACCCTTGGAGTTCAGTGAATGATGAACAAACGAGCAAATATACTATTTTATATAAAAGTTAAAGCCTAACTTTTATTTCAGTTTGTGTTCCTCTAGTTGGTTCCCAAAGAGTTTAAAGTATTTTTCTGTAATTATTATTCTTTTCTGTGACATGTTTTTTCTTTTTTTATTTTGAAGATGCCTTGCCTGAAGGTTTTAGCCAGCAATTTGAAGAACAGCAGCAGAAACCTAGAGCAAAATTTTGTTCTGCTGTGTCAAAGTGTGGAATGCCACCTCACTTAGAAGATAACAAAAAGAAAGAAAATGGCCCTGGAACTAAGGTAATCTGAGAATCAAATCAGTAATTACTTGGATCATGCGGGAAGAGATGACAAAACTTTCTAAAATACAGGAGTTGCATTGATTTCCAGCACTGATGTGGAAAGCTTGTGAAAATGTTGTGTGATTAATAATTGTCACCTGCCTTTTCATTTTAGTGGAATGGTAATTTAAAGGTATTTTTCCTGTGGAGTCTAGAAGGTTCTTCATAGTTCATTTCTGTGGTAAAGCACAGGGAATCTCATGAGATTAAGATTAGGTATCAGGAAGAAATTCTTTTCTGTGAGAGTGGTGAGACGCTGGAACAGGTTGCCCTGAGAAGCTGCTGATGCCCCATTCCTGGCAGTGTTCAAGGCCAGGTTGGATGGGGCTCTGAGCAGCCTGGCCTAGTAAAAGGTGTCCCAGCCTATAGCAGGGGGATTGGAACTTGATGATCTCTAAGGTCCCTCCCAACACAAGCCATTCTATAATTCTATAGCTTAATTTCTTGATTTTATCCTATAATGGGTTTATTCTGTTTACGTATATGTGGCACTCTCTACAACTTAGGAGGATTTAAGTTTGCCTGTGTACTGTCAGTGTTTTGATTTTTGTGGATATTTAATCTTAAGCCAGAAAACAAAAAGATCCTGCAAATTATTTAATTCCTCATAGTAATTATAGTTATTCTAGTTTTAAGATCTATTTGGATGTATAGTGGGATATTCTCCCTGGTTGGGAAAGCTTTCTTTTATGTCATATATATATATATAATGTATAAAACCTTTATAGTAGTTCCTAAGTACTGGCAGAAGAAAGCGTTGCTTTCACATACATTATCATTACTTTTAACTTATATTGCTCTTCTTAGGAAACAAATGTGAGGAAAGAGAAAGAATTTACTATGAAGGAATGGATTTTGCAATACGCCGAGCAACAGAGTGATGAAGAGAAGGATGAGTCTGTGAAAGAGACAGATGAAGAAAAACTTGACCCAGTAAGAGAGAATAATGCTTCATGGGAGTCTTTCTGAAAACTGATATGTCTGGTACATCTGCTTATGGTGGAGCTGTTTGTTACAAATTTGTGTGTTACAAATTGGGGATTGAAAACTTCTTTTATGTTACCAGTAATGTATCACAGTACTGAAGGAAAACCTGTTGAAGCTTCTTCTTTTCTAAGCTGTTTTTCTTTTCCCTTATTATTTCTACTGCATTGAGAATGTTGAATGTCATATGTGGGAAAGAAAAATTTAAAATACGTTTCTGTGAGATTGAGTGAGTTACTGTCAAGTTCTGGGAGATTTTGACTCTTAGTTAAATAAAAACTCATTGCATAAGCTTGGTGTAAAGGGTGAAAAACCCGCACTTTATCATGAAGGTCACTGAAAGTGACAAGCATACCATATTCAACTTCTAATTAATAATTCTGTTTGAAATAGAATGAGAGGTATATACATCTGTCTGCCAAGCTTTCAGAAGCAAAAGAACAAGCAAGCATCTCCAAGCAAGACAAAGACAAGCAAGGCCAGAAGGCAGCACAAGAAAAAATAAGAAGAATTCAGCAAGGTAGAGCTGTGCAAGTTACCTGTGTTTTATTTTCTGGTCTGCATGTTTGTTAGGCAATTAAATCTTGGAGTCAGGTTGAATTGAAGATAATTTCATTATCTTTTATGCCACTTTGTGCAGTGAAGGCTTTTCTGAATCTGTTCTTTCTTGGTCAAATTCTAAAAAGTCAGTAAAATTTCACTAGTTCTGGTTTTAGGTACTCAGTATGAATTATTACAGTTGTTTCTTAAGCAGTTCATGGGTATAAGTTATATTCTCTCTCTGACAGAAATGGCAGCACTTGAGGAACATCCAGTATTTAATCCAGCTATAAAGATTTCAAACCAACAGCAAAATGAAAAGAAAAAAACTCCCTCATCTCAACCTCAAGAAACCACTTTTAACTTGAGTTTGCTTGAAAAACCTGATGGTGCTGCAAAGGAGGACAAAGGTGTGTTGGAAGTAGTTCAGTACAAGCTTGAATCATAGCACAGATTCCCAGAATTAGTTCTTGTTTTGCTAGGTTTGCAGTACTGAATGAACAAGCTCTGATTGTGGGAGAGGAAGGTGGACTATTTCAGAGCCAACTAGCTTGGAAAAGACTTCTGAGAGTGAGTCAAAGCCTGTGACCAAAAACTACCATGTCCACTAGACCATGGCACTGGGTGCAAAGTTCAGTTGTTCCTTAAATCCCTCCAGGGATTTGACTCCATTACCTCCTTGCCCAGTGCAATGCTTAATTACCCTTTCTGTGAATAAATCCCTCCTAATGTCCAGCCTGAACTTTCCCTGATGCCAATTGAGGCAATAGTTCCCTGGGAGAAGACACTGACCCCCACCTGGCCACACCCTCCTTTCAGGCAGCTGTAGAGAGTGATAAGGTTCCCCCTGAGGCTCCTTTTCTCCAGGACAAACACCCCCAGCTCCCTCAGCTGCTCCTCACAGCACTTGTGCTCCAGACCCTGCCCCAGCTCCATTGCCCTTCTCTGGACTCTCTCCAGCCCCTCAGGGCCTTTCCTGCAGTGAGGGCCCAGAGCTGGACACAGCACTGGAGGTGAGGCCTCAGCAGTGCCCAGCACAGGGGGACAATCCCTGCCCTGGCCCTGCTGGCCACACCATTGCTGATCCAGGCCAGGATGCCATTGGCCTTCTTGGCCACCTGGGCACAGCCTGGCTCATGTTCAGCTGCTCTCACCAGCACCCCCAGGTCCTTTCCAGCCACTCTGCCCCAGCCTGTGGCACTGCCTGGGGCTGTTGTGACCCAAGGGCAGGACCTGGCACTTGGCCTTGTTGAACCTCACTCCACAGGCCTCAGCCATGATCCAGCCTGTACAGATCCCTCTGCAGGGACTTCCTTCCCTCCAGCAGATCAACACTCACCCAACGGGTGTCATCTGCCTACAGTCTGTCTCACTGACCAAGCTGACTTTAAAGGATCTGTATTTGTTTTAGCAGATTACATTGAAAGCTATTTTTGTCATGCTGTCATGTCTTAAAAATTAGATTTCTTTTTTATTTTTTTCAGTTGTAGGGCTAGTTGCTGTTTCAGTCGCACTCTCATGTTTTTAAACTATTTTCATTGTAAATCTTCAAACTGTTAAAATATTTTCTAATAACCAAACTTCAATGAAACTTTTGAAATTACTGGATGATCAAAGATAACAAAATACTGTCATTAATTTTCTGCCAGATACTTCTGTAGGAAAAGCAGAAGTTTCTGTGATGTAGCATCAATACCTGTATTTCTGCAAAATATTGCAGAAAATTGTGCTATCTAGTAAAATATATGTGAATAAAAGGTAAAAATTACTTCAAAGGACTGTAAAATAGATTTTAGGAGGCTTTAGAATGTATTTTTCTGCTCTTACAGTGAAAAAGAGAGATCCACTAGATATAAGAAATTTTGATTATAGTGCTCGAAGCTGGACTGGTAAATCTCCAAAACAGTTCTTGATTGACTGGTGCAGAAAGAATTTTCCAAAGAGCCCAAATCCTTCTTTCGAAAAAATTCCCGTTGGAAAATATTGGAAATGTAGGTATGTATTTCCTGTAATCTTTACATTTGCCTTTTGGTTCATTTGAAAATAAACATTCCTGTCAATTCTCTCTTATTGATAGAGATTTATATCAATACAGTGTTTAACCCAAACTCTTTGTCAGTCCATTAGGGAGGTATTTTACTCTGGATAGCTCTGCGAAAGTGGTGCTTAGCCTAGACAAAATCACAAAAACCCCTTATCTCTGCCTTATGGGTTCATTCACTAGAATTTTATTTTTATTTGTGTACTGCTGAATGAAAGATTAGTCTGAAGCACCCTTGTGAGATAGATTTGAAAAACTTATGTTTGGTATTCTTATTTAAAGTAACATATTAAATCAGAGATTCAAGTTTATGAATACCAAAACCCTTCTGAAAATTGTCTAAAATAAAGTGGAAGTTAATAATTTGTGTCAAGTTACCATAAATTTATGGGCAAAACAGTGCAGTATCTTAAATACATTTTAGAAATCAAGTCTAAAATAGAGTTGTAGACTAGAATATTACCATGTATGAATAAAGCAGACACAAAGTTATAAATAAGCAATGTTTCTTGAAGGAACCAAGTAGAAGAGCTTGTTTTCTTGCTCAAGCTAAAAACTACTAACAGACTGCCGTCCCTAAGAATATGGGAAATTTGGCTCCTGCTCTGACTGCTGCTTATCTGTTAAACAGATGTTTGCATCTTGCTAGGCTGTTGAATGTCCTCTTGATCTATCCTAAGTAGTTACAAGCACACAGACATTGGGTCCTTCTTCCAAAGCATGTAACCTTAGTGGTAAATCTTTATGTATATAAATGCTTCTGACTTGAAGAAAATGGAGATGTTTGTAAAATGAAAAAAAAACCCACGAATTCACTGCTGGAATATTTGCTGAAAATGTTATGTCATACAGGTATTTTCTGTTAATGCTGGTTGTAGGAAATTGAGATAACTCTTTTTGAAATTTTTCTTTAAGGGTCAGGATTATCAAGTCATCAGATGATGTAATGGCAATGTGTCCTACAATTGTAACAGAAGATAGTATGCAAGCACAACATCTAGCTGCTACTTTGGCACTCTACCATTTAACCAAGGGACAGGTTAGTCTCTTAGCAGCATTACTGTTCTTGGCCTCAAATCTTCTCGGCACTTTTTTGCTATAGTATCTATAGTTAAGTTCAAAAAATAGTTTCATGTAGTATTTCCCATTAAATTCTTTGCTTCCGTTACATATTCATTTGTTTTTATCTAATTGTGTGTATGCTTTGCAGCACACAGAAGAGATTTTTTTGTTAAAGCTATACTTTCAGACTTGGAAAAACTGAAAGCTAATAAAGACATATTGTTGACATTTATTTTACTGCTTTCATAGTTTCTGTATTTAGAATGGTTTCCTATTTGGTTTTTTGTCAAATCTTCTAACATTTGAGTTTGTTTACACATAAAATAACTAAAAATAGTGATATTACTAAGTAGTACGTAATATAATTTTTTTTCTGCTTTTTCACTGGAAGTCAGTTCATCAGTTGCTGCCTCCTACCTACCGAGATGTCTGGCTAGAATGGAGGGATATCGAAAAGAAAAAGGAAGAGGAAAGCAAGATAGAAACCAACAAACCGCGTGATACCTTCATTGCTAAATTGTTAAACAAACTGAAACAGCAGCAGCAGTTACAGTCTGAAAACCAGCCAAGACTATCTGAGGGTCCTGAAGATTCCTGGGAAAACTTGGTTCCTGATGAGGACTTCAGCAGTCTCTCCCTTGAGACCTCAGATGCAGATAATTTGGAACCTTCAAGGAGTTTGTTTAAGAAGTTGCAGAGTTCCTGTAGATACCAGAGGCTTCTGAAAGAGAGGCAGGAGTTACCTGTATTTAAGCACAGATACTCGATTGTAGAAACTCTTAAAAAACATCGAGTAGTTGTTGTCGCTGGTGAAACAGGCAGTGGGAAGAGTACCCAGGTGCCCCATTTCTTGTTGGAAGACTTGCTGCTAGATGAAGGATCAAAAAAATGCAACATTGTTTGCACACAACCCCGAAGAATTTCAGCAGTGAGTCTGGCAACAAGAGTTTGTGAAGAGCTAGGCTGTGAATCAGGACCGGGAGGAAAAGTAAGAAGTGTCTTAATTCCTTTGTCTTGGTCAAATACAGGGTGCTGGATTGTTGACAAAAAGTGAGAACATTATTTCTTACACAACCAAACAATTAGATGTTATTTTCTCTTCAAAAGGACTTCTTGGTATGTCAGTTGTTTCTTTTTCTCTTGTCACCTGTGAACCTGTAGATACCCGTATATGATTCCTAAATTCTTCAGAGGCTGATATAAAGCAACAGTGTTTCATACATGGAATGGTCAAAGATTTGAGCAGATTGCCCAGGGACTGTTGTGTCACTACCATTAGGGATTAAGCAAAGTCCCCCAAATAAGGCTCTGAACAATCCAGTCTGGCCTTGAGTGAGGCCCTGCTTTGAGAGAGGCCCTTTCCAGCATGAGTTATTTTGTTATTTGAAGAAAGCCAAAGGGCTGCATTTTTTAGGGCAATTTGTACAAAAATATTTTTGAAACTGTCAGAGTCCTGAAAACAACCCTGATTTTACCAGCTCTTTTCCACTCTGGATAAATTTCATTATTTTTTCCTTTCTCAACAAAGTAAAGTACTTGCGAGGAAGTGTGGCAGTCAATCACTATACTACCTAATTAGCAACTTGTGCAATATCTTAATCTGGCAGCTACTAAATTTCACCTAATTTTGAATGTTGTTAGCTTGTATGCTATTTTGTTATTGTATATTTTAATTTTTTTTTAAGAATTCCCTGTGTGGATATCAAATTCGTATGGAATCAAGAACAGGAGAAGCCACCAGACTGCTGTACTGTACAACAGGTGTCCTGCTTCGGAAACTTCAAGAAGACGGTCTCCTGTCAAGTATATCTCATGTTATTGTTGATGAGGTTATCAGTTCTTTACTATTCTGCAGAAATTACAGTTATTCTGGGCCTTGATGTGTACTAAATTCTTGCTATAGATCTGTTTTTCCAATTCTAGGTACATGAAAGAAGTGTCCAGTCTGATTTCTTGCTAGTTATTCTGAGAGAGATCTTGCATAAACGCTCAGACCTGCACCTGATTTTAATGAGTGCCACTGTAGACAGTGAGAAGTTTTCCAGCTATTTCTCACACTGTCCCATTTTAAGGATCTCGGGAAGAAGCTACCCAGTTGAGGTAGGTAGTTGTTTATTTTGATTATGCAGGATACTTTGTATATATGTGTACAGTGTTTGCCTAGTTAGTATCTAGACAATATATCACGTTTTTTTGGCCAGAAATATAGATCTTACAATAAGTATTTCAAGGACTTGTAGTCCATTTTCTTTTATGAAAATATAGAATAGCTTCAGGGCTTTGGAGTACATAGCTGTACTATTTTTTGTGATGGATTTATTGATTACAGTCAGTCTCTCAGTTACACTTTTTCTCGTTCAACTTAGGTAGAAAGGAAAGCATTAAAGAATTCTTTTCACACCACCTGTAACTTTGTCACTGCACTCCTATGCATAAGTTTTAAGTTATAATACGCATAAGTTTTTCTTATGTGTATTATGTAGGTTATGGTAAAGGTTATGTAGTGATCAGGTGGAGAAGCCCGTTAACAAACTTTATAGCAGCTCCAAGATTAGGTTTTCAAAAATCGTGACAGTTTAAGTTGAAATGTGCAAGATTTATTACAACATTAATAATGGTCAACTTTGTTATGCAAGATTTAAAAAATGAAAAAAGCTGCTGATTAGTTTTTTATGTGCCTCATGTTTTTTCTTTGAATTTTCACTGAAGATTTTCCATGTTGAAGATGTAATTGAAGCAACTGGCTATGTTCTGGAGAAGGATTCAGAATATTGTCAGAAGTTCTTGGAGGAGGAGGAGGAAGTAACAATAAATTTTACGGGAAAAGGAGGAAGCACTACAAAGCACCAGGTGAAACAGGCATTTTTGGTTTTGTTTTGGAACCTTTTGGGGGTTTTCATTATTTAATCATTTTGGTTCCTTTGAATTTATTGTGGTTGGATTGTAAAATACCAAATGAATATTTGATATTCAGTTGATAAAAAACAGACACAATACTAATAAACAGCACTCCTACTAATATTTACGAACGCTTCACCCTTTTGATTGTTGCTCCAGCTCCTATATAGTTGTCTTGATTTTGCTGTATTTGACATTGAGGTCTCTTGTAGATTACTAGCTATGGATGCATAAGCAGCAGCAGGGAAACCATCTTTTTTTTTTCCCGGAAGAATTCTCCTACATAGTGAACTTAACAGAAGATAAAAGTCCTTATCCTTCCTTAGCTAAAAAACTCCCAAGATCCTCCAACTTGGCATGCCAAATGAGATTATTTACCTGAGATTATTGTATAGACCTCATTAGTTTAAAAGGTTATGGTTAATCTTTAGGTATTCTGCAGTGACAGCTGTATGTGCTTTTGGATCAAAACTCTTGAAGGGGAAATTCTGTCAGTGCCATCTGACTTTGGCAGCTTAGGCTGTTAATCTAGACTACGTATTTTTTGGAAGATACTGTCTGCTCCGATTTGCTTTGCAAAATTTCTGAAAATTTAGCTTGCTACAATCAAGCACTTACATGTATGTTGAAAAATAGTCTGGTGTGCTCTACTGATTGTTTTCCTTCAGTACAGAAGGATATGCGGTGTCAAGCTTCCTTAGTGTATTGAGTAACAATGAAGTAGTTTACATTAGTGCCGCTTAATTTAGAAACTATACTATGTATGTAAGATGCCTAGAAAAAAAATCAAATATATATCTCTCCTGCTAACTCTTTTTTCCTGTACCAAAACATTGCAGAAGTTGCCACCTAGTTCATTCTTAATTTTCCTTGCGAGCATTAGTTGAGAAGGGTGAAGTAGGGGAGAAGGAAAAGGTGAAACTAGTTTCTTACACCCCAAAATAGGAGTTTTGAAAGAAGAGTATCTTGTTAGCCCAGTTTGAACTGATATTAGTTGAATGCCAGATATGGACCTGGGGACTGTTTACCTCTTGGAGAGACTTTTCTATGTACCTTTTTGAAAAATCTGGAATGTCATTTAACATTTGTAGATACTTCTACACATTATGTAAGTGGTTGTGATTTAATCTAATTCACACAGGTTTTTGGTGGGAAATTAGTAAAATTTCTCTTATCCCAATCTCTGTTTCAAGTGAATGGCAAATTCACCTTCTGCTCTCTTATGTTCTTCTAAAATACTAAGAATGTGATTTTTTTTCTGCCTACTCTTGTTTTTTAGGAGTATATCCCAATCCAGTCTGGATCTGGTATCAGTTTGACTCCTTACTATGCGAAGTATAGCAACCGTACACAGCAGGCTATCTTATATATGAACCCTTACAAGATCAACCTTGAACTTATTTTGGAGTTGCTTGCATACTTAGGTACTTCTAGTCCACTTCTTAAGAAGTTTATGTACTTGGGGTTGTCCTTTGGATTTATTTTCCACTGCTTTCCACTACTATAATGAAGTACTTGACTTCATTCTCATAGGAAAGACCCTAAGAAGCATTAACCACGGGGCATAGCATTTGTTCCTGTTGTTCTGTGAAACTGTTTGCCATGCATGTTTGTTTTAGCCTTATGCTTGTGCTGTTATTTTGCAGATAGAAGTCCCCAGTTCAAGAATATTGAAGGTGCTGTGCTGATCTTTTTACCAGGCCTTGCTCATATCCAGCAGCTGTATGATCTCATTTCAACTGACAGAAGATTTAACTTGCATGACAGGTAATGCAGATGTTTTTTATGAAGTTAATACTCTTAAGTTACAACCCAACAAACATATTTGTTAATGTTTGCTATTCTTCTAAAAGGCAAGTGAGAGTTACAGCTCTGAGCTAATGGTGCTACAAATGTACTTTTACAACAATGTAAATGTACTCTTACTGCTATAGTCTAAAAGTTATACAAGCAACAATGACAGATACTTAGGAATGGTATGGTACATTTTCATTCGTTGCTTTCTATTTTATTCTTCAACAAATTTATGTAATCAAGAGCACTTGACTACTTCTTTTCCGCTTCTTAGTGTATGGAAGCTGCCATACCTGGGATACAGATTTCTGTGGCTTACTGTTTACGAGGAAGTGACTACTTCCTGAGAAGAGCTCCAGAGCATCTGGATCTACCAAGAGAAATGACCTAGGGTTGTAGTGACAGATAATTTCAAAATTTTTTTTGGGTTAAGTAAAAGTTAGCAGCACAACTGCATAAAAGGAACAGTTGCAGTCAAATGCTAAATATTTGTGGATGGACTGAGATGTAAAGGTCTGGAAGAGAAGGAAAGTACCAGTCTCTCTGGTGGTCTCATCTCTGAAGACCTCTGTTACTCAAAGTTGCACGTATTTGTTATGGTCATTTTCTTGGAAGCACAGTTTAAAGAACCTGGGTTTACAAACAGCTAGCTCCCTTTATTGCTAGACTATCATTGTAAAGTAACCAGCAGTTCTGCATTACCATTTTTCCCTGCATTTTTACTGAATGGGAGAACATCCCTATGAACTAATCAGGTTATTTTTTCTAGCTATTGTAATAAAACAATGAAGCAGACTTCCATATGTAATCATACGAAGTTTTACTCTTTCAATTGTCCATTCTTCTCCACATGTTGTCATTATACTGGTCTATATTTTTACTCCATATTATTTGATAAATGTGTATTTATTATTACAATTTCTTGTTCTAGGCACAGATTGATAGCTTTGCATTCTGTTCTTTCAACACAAGATCAGGCAGCTGCATTTACAATACCTCCTCTTGGTATTAGAAAGGTAATATTTACTAAGTTCACAACTGAAAAGAGAATTTTTCTGTGAGTTTTGAGAATTTTCTGAGAATTGTTATACAGAATTACACAACAACTGGGTGTTCCTAGAATTTCCCCTCTACAAAAAACAATTCTAATTTAGTGGTCTGTAATGGATAGAAGATAATATGCTGTGTAAATATTGACAGTACTGGACAAATTCTTAAACCAAAAATTTTTCTGTAATCTTCCTTAATTATTACTTACCTGTATTTTAACTATTGTTAGCCAGTAACTATGGCTTTTATCTTGGAGAAATACTATTTTATTTACTGCCAAACTATGTAATTAAATGTTGATCAATTTTGGCAGGTACCAAGCAGTAATTTTGGTGGATTATAAAGCAAAATGTGAATGTGAAATTATTTCTTAACTTTCCATTTCTCTCCTTGGGGAAAACTAGACCATTTTCCAAGTCATGTAGCTTTTCATTATTTGTCAGATTATTTAAGGAAACATTTCTGGGTAAAAAAAATTTAACCAGACTTACTCCATAATAGTGATGTAAAGATTGAAACCTGTTACACATTCCAGTTCTTCTTTTAATGTTATGCTACTCTTTCCAGATTGTTCTGGCAACCAATATAGCAGAGACAGGTATCACAATACCAGATGTTGTCTTTGTAATTGATACTGGGAGAACAAAAGAAAATAGGTGAGAGTTTGATTTTCATCAGTCACACTGTGATTACTGTAAATATTTGAGGGACAGAGCTGCAAGGATTTTGTAGTATCTTTATTAACTTAGAGCAATCCTTTTTGTAATTATCTATTAGTTAGAGTTCTGGGTGCAGAAATATGCTGAGCTCATTTAAAAGCTTGCAGTTTTGGGTACAGGTTTGGGATGTATGTTTGATGTTTCAAATGGTGAGAAGAACAAGGGAAGTTCATAGATAATGGATATAATGTATGGATAATTATGATTAAGTACTGTTTTAAAAATGAAGAAAGTAGTTTTTTATGCTATCTCAGGTTTTGAAGGTTATTTATCTTCACTTTAAATATGAAAATCCCTACACAATATTTTAGAATGATTCTGAATTGCCAAGGTGATGAAATAAAAAAGCTTTCATTTTCCAGTTTTTATGCTTTCACTAATGACTTGTATTCAGTGTATTATAATATACAGTTCCTCCCAGATATGATTGGTTTCAAAAATTTCTCATTAGATACATTGTCAGTATGCTGGTGTTCAGGTTACATATACATGAAAATTTCATTTCTGAAATCTGAATCTGCTTTATCATGTTTCAGGTATCATGAAAGCAGTCAGATGAGTTCCCTGGAAGAAACCTTTGTTAGTAAAGCTAGTGCTCTGCAGCGACAAGGAAGAGCTGGCCGTGTTAGGGATGGGTTCTGCTTCCGAATGTACACAAGAGACAGGTATTGTAAACTTAGCAAAATTCTGTAAATCACATAGATACCGTGGGGTTTTTCTGTTCAAATCCAGGAATTCTTGTTGAAAATCACTTTACTTACTGCAAACCAGAAAGATAAAACTGGAAAAAACTCAACCAAAACAAGAATTTGAGTATCACATGTGTAAAGTGTTAGAATAGCCTTTCACACTTTTTGAAAAAGATAATTTTATTCTTAATATTTCTGTAGTGTGTTTTTTTTTTTAATTTAATGATTAAAGGAAAAGTGCATCACGGGAAATTGTAGAATGTCAATTTTTTACACCACCTGATTGGCTTACATCAGATGTGTGCAAACCTTACCTCCTAAACTTTGAATTTTTTATCAGACAAATCTGTAGGCTTCTGAGGAAGCAATCTCTATGGATGAGATGGGGGCACTGCAGAATTAGTTTCTGTTATTGCAGTGGAAAAACTTTTTTCCTCCTTCTGTGAAAACTTAAAGTGACTTTCAGCTGAGAAAGAATTAACATTAAAGTCTTTCGATCTAACCAGTGAAGTGTGCCTTTTAGCCCCCTAAAAGGCTTTTCAGTTTGAAAGCATTTTACAGACTTGTTTTGAAAATTGGAGTTTCCTGCCTTTCTCTCTCTGACTAAAACTTGTTTTCAAAGTCACAACACATACCTTAATTCAAAGTATGAATGGCTTGGCCATGCTACTCCCTTCCCTGCCCCTCAAGAGAAAAACTGCAAAGAATTACTAGGTAAAAACCAGATTTACAAGTTAAATTCAAAGATTTAGTTGAATATATATTTTGTGATGTTGCAGGTTTGAAAGCTTCATGGAATATTCTGTTCCAGAAATACTGCGTGTGCCTTTGGAGGAGTTATGCCTTCATATTATGGTACAATTTTTGATTTTAGAATTGCTAACCTTGTGTGGTGGGTTGTTGACCATGACTGGATGCTGGGTGGCCCCAAAGCTCCTCTATTACCCTCCACCTCAGGTGGATGGGAGAGAAAATATAACAAAAGACTCATAGCTAGAAATAAGGACACAAAGAGATGACTCACCAGTTACTGTCCAAGGCAAAAGAGACTTGATTTGTGGAAATCAATTGAATTTATAACCAATTAAGTTGGAGTAGGTTAATGAGAAGTAAAAAATACCCCTCCCTCTTTCCTGGGCTTAATTTTATTTCCCAGTTCCCTACCTCCTATCCTCCATCAGCACAGGGAGATGGGGGAATGGCAGTTTTGGTCAGTTTATCACAGATTTCTGCTGCTGCTTCCTCCTCAGAGAAAGGGAGAACTCCTTCCTCTGCTTGATCTTGGGGCCACTTCCAGTGGAGACAGTCCTTTACAAGCTCTTGCAGTGCGAATCCTTCCCACAGGTTGCAGTTTTTCATTAACTGCTCCAGCATGGATCCCCCTCAGGGTCGTAAGTTCTGTCAGCAAACCTACTGCAGTGTGGGCTCCTCTCATCATGGCACCACAAGTCCTGCCAGGAGCCTGCTCCAGTGTGAGCTCTCCACGGGGTCACAGCCTCCTTCAGGCATCCACCTGCTTGAGTGTGGGCTCCACCACAGACCTCCATGAACTGCAGGGGAACAGCCTTCCCCACCATGGGCTGTAGCAGCTGGAGAACCTCCTCCCCTACTTTATTCACTCTTTTTGGTGTCTTCGGACTTGTTCTCACCTCCTTGTCTCTGTGCAGTAACTTCTCCTGGAGGCATGATCACCATCACTGATTGGCTCAGCCTTGGGCAGTGGGTCTGCCCTGGAGCTACCTGGCATTGGCTAGATGTAGGGAAAGCTGCTCTCTCAGCTTCCCACCAAACTCACCCATGCAGCCCCTACTACCTAAACCTGGCAACACAAGCCCAATACATCTTGTTAGCTAAAAATACTATGCATGCCTCTGGACAAATTACGCCTTCATACCATTTTTAGAATTATTGACCCTAGTATTTGTTACTACAAGCCAAGTCCAATGCAGTTACTTAGTGGGGCTTCTTATACAGATCAGGGAGTAACTCAGCACTTGATTGCTGTAAAATATGAGCATACTGTTCAGAGAATGGTGATTATGAATATCATTCCAGTTCGCCTCAGAGTGACAATTTTAAACTCTGTTAATAGCCTTCTAGTTGATTTCTGTTTAAGGGAGAAATTCCATTACCTGTCACCATGTCTTAAGTGAGCAGGGTGTGCATGGGAAAACTAGCAACCTGGCAAATTAGTGCTGGGTTGAACTACAGCCCCTCAGGACTGAGAGTCCCCTGCTCATCAGTGGTCACTGGTAACACACGTCCTGAACAGTGGCCATGCCATATGAAGCCCTTCCAAACAATGAAGTTTTGTTAACTTCATGTGGGGCACGTCAGCCTTGCAGGAAGCAAGATGCTTGTTTGGTCGGGAGGTAATGTGAACTTTTTATGCAAGATCAGCTTTACAGTTTTCTGTGTAGCTGTTAGATAACTTGATAACTTTTTTATAATAAATGTTTATATTGAAATATATGTCCCTTTACTTCACAGAAATGCAGTCTTGGCTCTCCTGAAGATTTTCTTTCTAGAGCATTAGATCCACCACAGCAGCAAGTAATTGGTAATGCAATGAATCTTTTGAGGAAGATTGGCGCTTGTCAGTTAAACGAGCCCAAGCTGACTCCGTTGGGCCAGCACCTTGCAGCCCTTCCTGTTAATGTAAAGATTGGCAAAATGCTTATATTTGGCGCTATATTTGGCTGCTTGGATCCTGTGGTGAGTGAAAAAAATGATATTTTAAAAAGTATAGAAATTATTAATTCTTGGCAATTAATCTGATTTCTTGTAATGTGGTATTTTGAAAAGATGATGCAAGTTAAAATGTTTACTTTAAAGTGAGGGCACCCAGACATCATGGAGGGGAATAATATAAGTGTTCTTTATGGTTGGACTCAATGATTTTTTAGGGTCTTTTCCAACTCAAAAGTGGTTCTATGATTCTAAACTCCTACGTACTCTCCACAGTGGATAATCAGGCTTGCTCTCCAGGTTTTTTGCCTTAGTTCATCAATGGCAACTACTTTTATGGCAGTCAGGTGACTGGGAAAGGGGAAACATTGTACCCGTCTTCTTTTAAAAAAAGTAGAAGAGAGGGGCCTTGAGAGCTATTCAACTCTCAGCTTCAACTCTCTACCTGGGAAGATCATGGAACAAACATCCTCCTAGAAATATAGTGTGGCACTTGGAGGAAAGGTGATTCAAGATACCAGCATGAGCTTAACCAAGGGCAAGTCCTGCTTGACCCACCCAGTAGTCTTCTGTGCTGGAGAGTCCACATCAGTGGACAAGGAAAAGGCTACATACTCATTTATCTGGATTTCTGCAAAGCCTTTACTGTGATCCCCCATCTGAACTGGATAGAGATGGATTCAGAGGGTGAACTGTTAGGTGGATGAGAAAGTGGTTGTACAGTCCCATACAGAGGCTTGAGGTCAAGGGCTCGATGTCCTGATGGACATCAGTGACAAGCGGTGCCCTCAGGGGTCTGTGTTGGGACCAGAGTCATTTAACATCTTCATCAATGACGTAAGACAAAGGGATAAACTGCACCCACAGCAAATTTGCAGATGACCCCAAGCTGAGTGGTGCTGTTGACACACCTGAAGGATGGGATGTCATCCAAAGGGACCTGGAGAAGTGGGCAGACGTGGAGCTCACAAAACCAAGCTCTGGTGCTGCACCAGGGCCGGACAGCCCCAGATATCAGCACAGGTTGGGGATGAACAGATCCAGAGCAGCCCTGCCCAGAAGGACTTGGGGGCACTCGTGGCTGAGAGGCTGGACATGACCAAGCCATGGCACTCACAGCCCAGAGAGCCAAACGTGTCCTGGGCTGGATCCAGAGCAGTGTGGGCAGCAGGGGAGGGAGGGGATTCTGCCCCTCTGCTGTGTTTTCATGAGATCCCACCTGCAGTGATGGATCCAGCTCTGGTGGCCTCAACACAAAAAAGATGTGGTTCTGCTGGAGTTCAGAGTTTATCACAAAGATGATCAGAGAGGATTGGAGTACCTCTTCTTTGAGGAGACAGAGAAAATTTTGGATCTGCAACATGGAGAAAAGGCTTCAGCATAACCTAATTGCAGCTTTTCAATATCTGAAGGGAATTGAAGAGGAATTTCTTAAAGGGGCATATGGTAACAGGACAAGAGGGAATGGGTTTGAACTGAAGGAGCATTTGGTTTGATTCCATATTAGGAAGAAATTCTTTACAGCAAGGGTGGTGAGACACTGGCACAGGTTGCCCAGAGAAGTTGTGCAAGTCCCATTGCTAGAAGTGTTCAAGGCTGGGTTGAGCGGGGCTTTGAGCAACCTGGTTTACGGGAAGGTGTCCCTGCCTAAAGCAGGGGCTTGAAACTAGATGATCTTTAAGGTCCCTTGCAATCCAAGCCCATAATTCTAAGATAATGATAAAAGAAAATTTCAGGCTATTTTTGTGTTATAAAACTGTAAGCTTATAACAAAATACTTCTAAGTGATGTGTACTGAAAAATTACAGGCAACTTTGGCTGCTGTTATGACAGAAAAATCCCCATTTACTACACCTATTGGTCGAAAAGATGAAGCAGATCTTGCAAAATCATCTCTAGCTATGGCAGTTTCAGACCATATAACAATCTACAACGCTTATCTAGGGTAAGTGATGATTCTCCCATGCTCATAACTAGTAGCAGATAACACACAATGCAGTTATGTAAAGAATCCTTAATATTCTTAAACTGCTTTCATTTCAAGTTTTTTCTGTTCAGAGTAACAATAGATTGCCAAGTACTGTAACACAAATGGATAGTTGGCTTAGTGTTTTGGTTTTCAATACCTTTTAACTATGCCTGCTTACATACAGAAGTTTACTGTGTCAGTTTATCCTAGTGTTCAAAGTATTTTGCTTACTCTTTGTGGTATTTTGACCAGAATATTCTGTATTTGATAAAGCACAGATGTATAAAATGGCATACAGATTTTTTCCTCTTTAGGGTATTACCACTAAGTCTGAATTTTGTTTTGACTGTGAAGAGAGATAGAAATGTGTGGGGGTTGAGAGTGAATCACCTTGTATTGTTGTTAGTATCTGTCAAATCTACTTTACAGCCATGTTCTTTAGGGTGTCCTTAGACCAGCAGAATTAATCTTCATTAATACAGCTTACTTTAGAGTGGAGGATGCTTTTCAAAACACATTTTTCTTTTTTGAGTTAGTGTCTCTTCTGCTGTTACAGTCTTAATGCGTTTCTTGCTCTAATAAGACACTCACTATTTTTTCCTTAGGTGGAAAAGGGCCCGACAGGAAGGGGGCTATCGTGCTGAAATGACTTATTGCAGAAGGAATTTCCTTAATAGGACTTCGCTGTTAACTCTGGAGGTAAAATTTACCATTATGCTCTGTACTCATAAAGTAATTTTTAAAATTTCCCTCTGAAAGTGTCGTTCCCTTTTAAAGGCATGACATATGGCAGTTACTATTTAGACAAGATAAAAGCAAGGGGAATTTAGGGACTGATGAAGTTCTCACTCTCAATCAAGGTAGCTGTGTCTGTATTTGAGTTTTGGATATGCACACTTTGGTAAACAACTTTGTAGTCACTGCCATTGGAGAAGCTAGGCCTTACTTTTATCAGAGAATCAAAACTTCATGAATTAAAATATTATATTATTCTTGATATCAAATAACATATCTATTAACAGTTAATTTGAAAGATGAGCCACAAACGTACATGAATGACCTCTTATTTTTGGTGAGAAATTGTTTTTATTGATCTTTCCTTTTGAGTTTGGGTGATTGAATACTTCTAAGCAGAATATAGATCTTTGATGCAAATGTATCTTTTCATTTTAACTGCAGGTAGAGATTTAGTCTTTGCAGAATATATATTTCCTTATAATTAATCCTATATTCCAGGTATCGGATTGTTATAAACAATGTTTTTATCATAGAAATAGCTAGGATTCCAGTGTGGCTGCAGAAAATACATGTGATTATTCTAGTAAGGGATTTCCCCTGAAGAGCATGAATCATTCAGATGAAGCATCATTTCCTGCTGTTGAAATGGAGTATGTAACTTTTTAAATTCAAAACTTTACTAATATTATCCTAATTTCAGGATGTGAAGCAAGAACTCATAAGGGTGGTCAGAGCAGCAGGGTTTACAGCACCTTCAACACATTGTGGAGGGGATGGAAATGGAGCCACACAGTCCCTGTCTCTCAGTGAAATAGCTCTTCTTAAAGCTGTGTTGACTGCAGGGCTGTATGACAATGTAGGAAAAATACTATATGCAAAGTCTGTGGATATTACAGAGAAGCTGGCTTGCACAGTAGAAACTGCTCAGGGTAAAGCTCAAGTTCATCCCTCTTCTGTAAATCGAGACTTGCAGACTTATGGATGGCTGCTTTACCAGGAGAAGGTAAGTTGAAGATAGTGAATGTAGCTAATAATTTGTGTAAAGGTGGAGTTCTGCCTCTAGTGTACTTCAAACTAGTGTATGTTATTTAATATCTTATGTTAAAGAGTCTTATTATCTAATGATCTTAAAGTCCATAAAAGTGGGTCAGCTGAGTGCTGAAGAAAAAGAAGGTGAAGCTGAAGATCATGGACAAATCTGTTCATGGTGAAGCTGGTAGCTGTAAATGGAAGGCATTTTCTGTGTATCATTTAACTTAATAGTATGATTGATTTTTTAAAATACAGTCTTGTTGATTTTAATAGCACTTTACACAGTAATATGTAGTAGTAACTTCTCAAAGTCTGCTTTGTTAGTGTTCTGAGGTTTTGAAACTTGGTACTGACATACACCAGTATTAAATTAAAAGAGCCAATTCTGTAATGGACAGCTAAACTCCCTAAGTGAGTTGCATTTTTTTAAACTTCTTTCCCCTTCAATTGAAAATCTTGTCAGCTACTTGCTAAGCTGAAGTGTTTGTATTTAGCTATAGTTCTGGTACAACAAAAGTTTGACAGTTGTTTAATGGCTGGATTTACTGTGGAGAAGCAGAAAGTATTGGACTTTTTAATGCATATAAAGTGATAGTATTCTTTGAGAATTGAAAATATTTCCTGACCCCCGAGAGCATCATAGTGGGATGACAAGACAGCAGCTAAGGTAGGTAAGTTATTCCCTGAAGAGTGGGGCAAACTAAGCCTGCACTTTTGTATGAAGATGCACTCTTTTTATGTCCATTCTTCTCACTACAACTCATTTCACCCCATTCTGTCTTTATTTGGGATGTTTCAAAGCCAGAATCAGCATATGCTGAGCCCCATACTTCATGCAGTGTATGTGTCTGTGTGTACCGCATTTATGCATGTGCATATGTGGATATAGATAAAGTGATAAAACAGTTCCCAAGAAGAATGTATAATGAAAGAGCTTTGCCTGCCTTTTGCCTCAGTAGAGTTACTACTTCTAGTGTTGCTTCTATGAACACCACTAGGTTAATGTTATGTCTCTGTTTGAGCTTTAAGAAGATAACTATATGCTTCTAGCAGATAACTCTATGCTTCTAGCATATAAACCTGTCACTTAGAGTGAGTTTTTTTTATGTGGTGTAAGGCAGACAAATAGCTGTTGATTGCAATAACTTGTTTTGGTTGCATCTTGAAAAAGGAAAAAAAGTGTATTTCTTGCTTGTAGAAGCAGCAATCTAATTTAGTGTTGTAGAATGTTATGTTATTGGGATTTTTTGTTGATGTTTTTAATTGTTTGTGTTTGTTTATATGCAGGTGAGGTATGCCAAGGTGTATTTGAGAGAAACTACTTTAATATCCCCCTTTCCCATTTTGCTTTTTGGTGGGGATATAGAAGTCCAGCATCGCGAGCGTCTCCTGACAGTTGATGGTTGGATCCATTTTCAGGTGCACTGGAGTTATAATTAATCACTTTTTGTGATTCCATGAGCTTTCATACTACATAGTTGATACATTAACTTGATTCAGATCACTGTATATGGGATATGGAAACAAGAGGGAAGAAAGGGGAGAGAATTTAAGATAATGATGGGAAATTTTATATACACATAATGAAATCTTAATAAATCACACTTAAAAGAATAGACTTGTCATACGCAGTGTGCAACAAATCAGTTCTCTCTCTCTTCAAAAAGAGTGTTCTTTCAGAAAAGGTATTGAAAATGGATGCAGACTAAACCTTTTTTTTATAAAGCTTGTACTAAATTTAAGCAGAGGAGTGTACTGTTTTTATATTACCCTTTCTTATAATTTTACAATCTTGTAACTACATATTTATCTTTAGCACACTACTGTATATACTGTTCCATAGTGCAGACAGAATTGTTTGAAAAAAAAAACCAAATTGTAAAATAGCTGCTTACTTGGCTTTGGGGTGTTTGATTTATTGATTTTTTTTTCCTTTCTGCATGTATAAGTTTTCCTTGGAAACTGGAAAACCAAGAGCACTTTCCTAGCATATTTTTGCAGACAAAATAGTTGTCATGAAAAGATCATCTCTAAATTCTGATAAATGGCAAGTTATGCCGTCCAGGCAGCTACATGGTTACAATTTCTGTGCTCTTTCTGTGCTCTGGGCCTTGTGGTACTCTTGAAGACAACTGTAAGCAGCAAAACAATTTTTTTGTCTGTTGATCCAAGTAAACAGTCATCTAATTTAATTCACTGATTTTCATGAACATGGGAATTTTAACAAGCAGGTCCCTTGTGGATTTGTTAGACATTCTTTTTCTGGTCCCTGGATGGCTACAGTTGTGCAGTTGCTGGGCTAATCACATCTTACAGTGTTTCAGAATTTCTACTTTTCTACTGAGATGCTAAGCAAAATACCTTGCATTTCATGCTTCTGCTGTAGCATCTACTTGTTGTACCAAAGACAGAATATAAATGAAATCAAGATTGAAATAGGGAGGAAAGGATAAAATGAAATATTTTTGGGAGCGAGTTCATGTTTAGGTATCCAAATTCAAAGATGTAGAAAAGGCTTGTCATTGCCTTGTCAGGAGGCCTGGCAGACCTCCCAAGAGGCAAATGCATAGCTGTTTTATTTCAGGAGTAAGTGTAATTTGAACTTTGTTACCTTGGGGGGTAAAAAGGCAATTAATTGAGCAGCTTATTGGTGAAGTAATAATTTCCTCATATGCTGGTTGTGTGGGAACACATTCTAAGTTACCCTTCTCAGCTGCCGTTCTTCAGGCTTTGATACTGTGAACAACTGGTGCCTAAAGCTATGGCACAGTGTAAGTACAGTCATTTAATGAGTATACTATCTATCATTATTATCATTACCATTAAAAATCACATATGTGCATCATGTTTGCAGGAGTCTTGTTATAAACTCTTTTTTATATGTAGGGTAAAATTTTGATCTATATTTTGGTGTGAAATGTCTGATGATGAAATGTTTGTCTTATCTTTATAGGCTCCTGTTAAGATAGCAGTAATTTTCAAACAGCTGAGAGCTCTCATTGAGTCTGTTTTGAAAAAGAAGCTTGAAAATCCCAAAATGTCACTTGAAGGTAACTTATTGCTGGCATTACTCTTTGTTAAATGGACCTTGCAGCAAAACTGGGGAATAATTAGTACACTGCATCCTCACACAGTAGCATGTGTGACATGAAAGTTCCATTAAGAGGCGTCCAGAAAGTCATTACTAACCCTGCATGTATTGTGTGGCTCACCTCGGATGTACAAAGATCTGCGCATCTGCCATTTTAACGATATCCCTGGTAACAGCATTCAAGGTACTGGTAGTAATGGTGAGGCAAGCATCTCAGAATTGAGATTATGTGTGGAGATTCCGAGGCATAGATGATTTATAAGTGTTGTGCAAGTTGTCTCAAAATCTAGGTTAACCTATGGTTGGTTCCCAAAAGTAAGGGATAGCAGAGCACAGTTTAAAATTTGGACACTGGATGTTCAGGAGCATATTGTAGGTTGGGAATAAAGGTATGCTGATGTATCTGGAGTTAACCCATGACTTTCCCAATCTCTTGTGGAATACTGAAATGGTCATCAGCAGTTCATCAGATAATTTTATGATGCTGTACTGTGTACATACTGTCCTTTTGCTTGCCAAATGGTAATCACTTGTTTTGCTTTAGATTCTGGCATAGCCTAAAGCATTAGAATTTTAAGTTGCTGAGAGCTAGACTTCTCTTACGATTTTTGGCATTTTGAGAATTAAGTTGCTCTTTTTCACACTCTTGTTTGTTTTTTTTCTAGATGACAAGGTCTTATACATCATCAAAGAGCTGATAAAAACAGAAAATGGTAACTGAAATCAGAAATCAGTAACAAATCAGAGCTTCAGTAATTGCAGGGGAAATACGCATTCCAACATTAATTGGAAGTATTTAAATTCTTAGTATGGTTGATATCAGCCATGATGGGGATAGACTGCATGATTTTGCATAGGATCAGCCTTTCTCTTTATCTATTTTAAGATGAACATTGGATATGTTTAGCCTTTACACTATATTTGGTGCCATTTGTCTTGACTGTATGAATGATAACTGCAAGCAGTTTTTTCAAAATATGAACTGTTAACAGCCGTTTCTCTTTTTTAACTTAATGTGCTAGTGATATCATCAGTATAATGTGTACTGATGATTGAAGATTCGATTTTGATTCTCAGTTGGGTAGAATTCTGTTTATGCAAACAGAAGACAAATGTTTCTCATATGGATTACCTAAGTGATGATTTTTATTTTTTTTTTGGAAATGTAAATTTACAGTATTAAACCAAGACATCTTAGAGAGGTCTTAATTTTTCTGTATGATTTACATTGAGAAGATGCTCTATAAGGATCTATAAGATGATAGTATGGACTGCTGTGAATGAGTGCTCGGCGAGATGTGTACTGACCAGCAGCTCCTCCCAAAGAAAAGGATGTGCCTCCTAGCACAGTTATTCCTCGCTGTTTACCCTGATCCTTGCAACTTCTGCAACTGTACTATATTTTGCTCTCCCTTTTTTGTATGTTAAGTTTTGCATAGTTTTCCAGGCCCCCTTCAAGAGATGATCATGTGTTTTTTCTCCTCTTGATCAAAATTCACATTGACCCTCTTCAAGGAAATACCAGAGAAGCTCCTAGTGGAAACTTCCAGTGGCAGTTCTCTCCTCCCCTACTTGCTCACAATGACTGGATGTCTGTGTGATCCTTTGTTTCTTGTTTCTTTAATACTGAATAATCCTTAACTGAATAGCTTAATGAATCAGATGGTCTCACCTTCCACCTATCCACACTATTTCTAATTATGAAGTACAATTTTAGATTGCCAACTTAGCTTTCAAGAATAAGGAATATATTGGTGGTGAGGATCTGCCATTAAAGAGTTGCAGTCAAATAGGAACTGTCTTCACAGACAGAAGCACAGTGTAGATGGCAACTTTTGTTTAATCTGAAAAATTAAGATTTTATACAGCAGAGGTTAATCATGTACGGAAAGGGCATTCAGGAAATTGAATGCATGAAAATGCAAAATACATGGAGCCTATCCATTTAGATTATCACAGCAGAGCTGGTATTGCTGTCCAGCTTGTGCACATTAGTTTACACCAGTTCTGGAAGAGGAAAGCTGTTTGCTAACAGCTCTGAAGGAACAGGGATCATATCTGTTATTCTTTTATGCATTGTGATACTGTAGTGGTAGTCCTGATTTCAAAGGAGACAGGAAGTAACTGTTGGGTTTTACAACACCATTTAGGCGAGGAAGCATTTGACAGGAAGTTTTGATCTTAGACCTTAAGATCTCAACTTTGCCTTCAGTATTCCCACACTGAAATCAAAACCTGCGAAATTTATTCATTGAAGATATAAACTAAATCTGTACCCTAAACAAATTTCCTATGTTTTATTTTGGTTGAGATGTTTTATTTGATGTTTTGGTTGAGATGATTTATTTGTATCCTTTGGAACATGAAATAGAAAAAAAATCTCAGTAATTCAGTTATTAGCAAGCTGCTCTTTCTTTTGGGTTTGAATTTTGCAAATGAGTTGTTGGTCTTAAATGGTTAAATCCTAGGGACGGTGTGAATTGGGTTTTGAGTTCTTCTCCTTTATCCAACTGTGATAAATAAGAGGGTTTTTTCCATTTATAGGTGGTAATGCTGAAATTCAGAGTTATTATTTGTGTTTCTCTAGCATGCTATGCTTTGTAATCTTCTAAATAAATAACTGAAATAAATTAAGGGGATATATTGTAATAACTGGGAAATTGCACGATCTTCTGTGTGAGCAACAGTTTTCTGTAAAACAAATTAAGGAGGTCACACTGTGGTGTACAGTTAAGCACAGTTAACTTTAAAAAAAAAAAAAAAAACTAAAAAAAAAAGAAAAACCCAGGAAACAAAAAAACAGATGCTACACTGGCTTTCTGCTTCTGCAGTATACATGAGCAACTTTTGTGCCTGTATTCTTTTGGGTGGATGAACTTTCTCTTTTGCTCTATTTATTTAATAAAGACTTCTGTTAACACTTCTGTGTTACTTTTCTCAAAGCATTTGTCAGACACAAGACCATTCAGTATCTCTGGATTTTTGTCACCATAATCTCAACTGTGGTCTGCAATGTGTTCTTTATTTAAAAGGAAGCATGTTCTCCTGGTCTCTGTCCTCACTTTGGAGAGGAGTTCCTCCTCCTGCTATTCATGCTGTAGACTTCCCACCTCCTCTCGTTTTTCTTCTGTATCGTTGGCTTCTTGAAGCTCTTGTTTCCCACTGCCATCTTTCCTAGTGCTTAACTCAGAAGAGGTTTTCTTTCTCCTGGTCTTTCCACATCTATAGTGCACTATAAATGGGTGGTTGGAGTACAGGACTGTTTTAATTTCCCTGCATTCAGCTGTTTAAAATAGTGTCCCATCACATAAATAGTCCATGGATGAAAGCGTAACTGAGACCCAGATTGCATCGTGAGCTCCAGCATTCCTGGCTCTCTCCCCTGCTGTCCTCCTGTGCTGTTTCTGGTGACCTGCACTGGAAGTGTTACTTACGGGCAGTGGTCGGTAGTTTTTAAAGCTCACGAGGTTCGGAGTTGAACTGCTAGGAGCTGGAGAGACGCCTGCGTTGGTAATGGCAAAATCGAGGCAGCAGCTTCAGCTGGCCGCATTTGTGTGTTTACGGCGCTGCTGTCTGGTTTGCTCTCTGTGCCGCGCGAGAGCGAGGAGGCTATGGTCGGGAGGTCACCTGGCGACTCCACCACAGCCTCTTTGCCCGAGAGTAAGCGGCAGAGAAGACACAGACGGAAGAGAGAGACGTTTCGGTGGCTCAGATTTTGTTTTGGAAACGGTGATCCCCTAAGTGCCCAGACGACGGGACGGGCGGGGCGGGGTGCCCGGGAGGCGGGCGGTGACACCTTTGGCGGCCACCATTCCGCTCAAATAGCCGGTGCCGCGGCCGGAGCGGATCCGGCGCGGCCGCCCAGCCCATGGTGACGGCGGCGAGCGGGCGGTGCGGCGGCACTCCGGAGCGCCGGGGGCCCGGCGGCTCCCCTGGGGGCTGCCCGCGGCGCCCGGCACGGCGGCGGCGCCTGGGGACGGCGGCGGCGGCGGGGGAGAACGCGCAGGAGCTGCAGGCTTTCCGCGACTACGGGGAGAGCTGGTACCGCTCCCGCAAGGGGCTGGAGAGCCGCTTCCAGCCGCGGGAGCCGCTCGCCCGGCAGCCGCAGGTGGGGACAGCGGGGCCGGCGGCGGGGAATGGGCGGGGGAGCCCGGGGTCGGCCCCGCCTGATCCCCGCTGCCGGTGCCGTAGGTGACGGCAGAGGCGCGCTGCAAGCTGGTCAGCTGGCTCATCCCCGTGCACCGGCATTTCGGGCTCTCCTTGGAGGCTCTCTGCCTGGCCGTCAACATCCTCGACCGCTTTCTCGCCACTACCCCGGTGGCCGCCGACTGCTTCCAGCTCCTGGGGGTAACGGCGCTGCTCATCGCCTGCAAACAGGTAGGGACGATCCCGGCCGAGGCCGGCCTGAGCGGGCTCCGCGCCAGCTCCCACGCACTGCTTCCCGCCGGCGGCGCCCTCACTCCTGTCCCCACCCGCAGGTGGAGGTGCACCCTCCTAGCGTGAAAGAGCTCCTCGTCCTTTGCTGCGACGCCTTCACCCGCCAGCAGCTCCGCAACCTGGAGTGCATCGTCCTGCATCGCCTGGACTTCGACCTGGCGGCGCCCACCGTCAGCTTCTTCCTGGAGCACTTCAGCCAGGTGCGGCTGGAGGCTCGGGGGGCCGACGCGGGGGAGGCGGCGGATGCGCGGAGCCTGGCGGCGGGCGTCGCGGAGCTCAGCCTGGCTGACTATGCCTTCACCAAATACGCGCCCTCTCTGCTGGCCGCCAGCAGCCTGGGGCTTGCGGACCGGCTCCTGCGCCACCGCAGCCCCCTGGACCTGCGAATCAGCGGCTACCCGGAAGGGCTCCTGCGGGACTGCATGGACCAGCTTCAGCTCCTGGTGTCTCTGAACGGGCGGTCCCTGTCTCTCCTCCTGCCCTCGGAGGTGGCCCAGAAGTGCCCCTGGCTTGGGGATGACCGCTGACAGCGGGTGGTGGTGGAGACGGCTCTGGCTCGGCGTTTGTGCTCCACAGAGTCGGTGCAGTCTGATCACTAAGCCTTAGTGTCATTGGAGCTTAAAAATTAGATGGCGTTTTGCAAACGGTTTTATGTGTCATGTTATCTGCACTGTCCCTTTGCTGTATTTTTTAAGTCAAGCATGTAAATATTTTACTGAATCTCACGTACTGTGTTATTTAAATGGAGGATGGTCCATAAAGATAACATAAGGACCAACTGAATATTGAGTAAACTCTCTTCTGCTTGTTACCTCTATATGTTTATTGGCTGGCAGTATGCAGACACAACTGGGGGAGGAAACACATTGGCACATAACGAATTCACCCTGTCAGTTAACACAATCCCCCACAAAATAAACATGCCCAACAGTGTCATTCCCTGTGATGCCTATGTAACTTGAGTCAAAGTTACAAGATGCTTATACATCTTGAGTTACAAGATACCAATATAACCCGAATCATAACTTTCTAGACAATGTAGTAGCCAGTATATGGTTAACTAGTTGCTTAATGCTTAAATAAACAGAAATTCAGCAGGTGAATAGTTTCAAAAATAGACAGGTACAGCTATATTGGGAAGCAGCAGGATGTACCAATTAGTAAGTAGCAAATGTAAAGCAAATTAGCCAGAAAATGAAGAATTTAGACCAGTTAGATCCAGAAAGACCAAGGAACACCATAACTGTGCATGCTCTGAAGACAAAGTCGAAAAGTTCAGACGTGAGGAACACCTCAAGCCTTCATTGAAGAAGACCAAGACCACCTAAACTGGGGAAGCACAAACACGGTACAGAAGAACAATTTATGTCCATGAAATAACATTACGTAAATAAGTTCCGGTGCATATATGATGGTGTAATTACGACATAGCAAGATTAAGTAATACTTACTGTATGAATAAACCACAGCATTTGACAAAGGTGGGTGACTTAGGTGAAGAAATCCCCCTCGCCTCCAGTGCCGCAATAAAATAATACCTGCTCTATAGCCAGTCTATGCGGTTTTATTTCACCCGTTTCAAACTGCCACTGCTGGCTTGGTCATGGCTCGGGGGAAAAAAAATAGATGCCCTGACATAAGTGTAGGAAAACAGAACGTGGAATAATAGCAACAGCTGGGTTTGTTTGTTTGTTTGTTTAGTTTTCTAGCAGGTCTATAATCCAGATGCACGCTCCTGAGCAGGCTGGCACAGTCAAAGACAGAAAACAGTCATAGTGTTGTAAAAGATTTCATTTTCTTCATTTGTATCTGTGTACAAAAGCGGTGTTGAAAGACCTCATGGACACCTGGAGCAGCCCCAGGGAGTGCTCACCTTCCAGCGCAGGGGGGACCCGGACGCCGGGCGGCGCTCCAAGTCCTGCCTGCCCTCAGGTGTTGAGGCAGAACGAGCAAACCTTGTCCACGCTGCTGTTATAAAAAATACCTACAAGACCACCACGGGGGAATAAAGGGCAGCTCAACCTCCGCCAACCCCGTCGGTGATTTCAGCTGGACATGCCGTAGCAGCGGGAGCGACCCTCAGCCGGTGCGAGGGTATCCTCTCCCGGTGCGCGGCTCGGTACATTCAAAATGCCATTGACGGCCTTTTTTCTCCTACACAACACACCCCACACCCGCCTCCCACCCCGTCCCCAGTGGCTTTCAACGCAGACGGACCCTATTCCTTAGAGAGGTTTAACAAACACCACTACAGAAACCAGCCCAGCCCCCAGGCTGCCGCCCGCGCTGCCCGGCGGAGAGCCGCGGGGCTGAGCGCGGCACCGAGCTGCTGGGGGCCGGGCGGCCGTGCTGGCGGGGCAGGCAGCGCCTTTCCTCGAGTTTCCCTCCGGGCAGCCCCTGGGCCCGCCCAGGCTCCGCAGGCGCGGGGAAGGGCTCCGCGGGCGCGGGAGCGGGCGGCGCGGCCCGGGCGGCGGCGGGAGGTTTCGGCGCCCCGCAGGAGCGGAGGCGGGCGGGCAGCCCCGCCATGCCCGCGGCCCCCCGCGCCCCTGCCCGCGGGGCGGCGCCGAGCGGGGCGCGGGGCGGAGGGCGCCCGCCGGCGCCGGAGCTGCAGCCGGGGCCGGGGCCGGGGCCGGGGCCGCGGAGCCAGCATGGAGCAGGGCGGCCGCCGCCGAGCCTTCGGCAGTATCTGCCCCAACACAGTGCAGGGCCCGCCCGCCCGCCTAGCCAAGAAGCCGGCCCGGCCCGGCGGGGACGCGGCGTGGACGCCCCCGGCCGCCCTGAGCCCCCGAGCTCCCCCGCCCCGTGTTCGCCGCAGCGGCGCCTCGCCGGCCGTCGCCGTGCCCGCCCTGGGTGAGTCAGCCTGCGGCCGACAGCCTTAACCCCCCGGCGTGTACCCTTCCCCGTTCCTCCTTCTGCACCCCTCTGGTGTTCCCCACCGTGCCCCCCAGCCGTGACACCCTCACCTTACCCTCCACCGTGTTCCCCCTCTCCATGAACCCCACTGCATCCTTCCAGGCGCTTTTGCACCTGTTTCCCAGCCTTGCATTACCTGGCCGTGTGCATTGAAGTTGTTCCCCAGCCGTACTTCTCATTTTGGCATGCCCCATTTGCTATGTCTACCCCTGCCCGTGCTACTCACCTTTGTCTCTGACTGTCCCCAGTGCTCAGCACCATCAACTGGCAGGATTTGGCAGCCTCTGCCCCCATCCTTCCAACCACCCCAGCTGGCCCTGTGACCCTGCAGCAGGTAAACCCACTGTGCAGAACAGCCTAGGCTGCACTTGACACATAAAGGGATAGCTCTCTCAAGCAGATGGGTGCTGGCGACAGCATCTTGTGCCATGGGTTGCAAGTGGCAAGGGGATGGTGCCTGGGGTGCTGGAGCTGTGATAAGGTGCTGAGCACAGGCAGCAGACACTGTTGAAACAGTATGGGCAGTGGTGTGGGCAGGTCTGAGTCCTGGGCCCTGCTCACTGGATCATTTCCTTCACTCCTGCCAGGGTCCCTGTTTCCAGGATGGGCCGGAGTTTGATTTCCAGGAATTCAGGGATACTCTTGGTGATTTTATACCTGGTAAGTAGATATTTTTCCTTACCAGAGCCAAATGTACCTGCGTGTGCACATCTGCAGTCATGCTGCATTTGGTCTCCTCTTTTTTTTGCTTTGCTTTTGGAATTTTGGATGCCCACTCACTGCATGTTTGTCCCACCATGGGACAGTCTGTGAGACAGTGCATTCTTGCTCACCCCCTTAGAGACCTGAGCTGTCACTGAGCTTTCTCCCACAGGAGACAAATTAAATCCAAACATATTCAGGATGCACAGCAGTCACAGTAGAGTAAAAGCATTTCAGAGGGACATGTCCAGAGGGAACCTCCAGAGGGATGTTTAGAACCAGAATGGTGTGCTGGGTTTGGGGGGAACAGACATGAATACCTCCACTTAACACTTGTTCCATTCCTTCCAGATGCATCCACCTTAATGCCACCACCACTGGCCTGTACTGACTATGATTTCTCACTTGGTGAGGAGGTGGCTTTTGGCCCCTGCACCCCGCAGCTGCAGAGCAGCGTGCTGGTGCAGGTTCCCCCACAGAACCTGTCTTCCCCTGATCCGTGCTGGAGGGACCTGGCAGACCAGCACCAGAAAGCACTGGGAGATGCCCTGGAGGCAAACAGCCAGGTAGGGACCCCAAAGCCCTCCCCAGCCTACGCTGTGTTCTGCCACATCCTGTTGAGGGACTGCAGGGCCCTGGTGTACAGCATGCCCGGGCTCCTGGACAATGTGGGTCTCGACCACGCCTTTCCCCATCTGTCCTTCGTAGCTGCAGGAGACCCTCACACAGAGGCAGGAAGAGCTGGTGACACTGCGGGAGAGCAACGTGCAGCTGAAGGAGCTGGCGAGTCAGGCCAGGCAGCTGGCTGCTGTCCTTGACGTGAGTGCTGCTCACCATTCCAGCCTGGCTGCCCTGGGGGACAGTGTGACGTCGGGTGCAGGGGGGAATAGGGTGCAGGGCGAGGCTCCACGGGGTGGGACAGGGCCTGGATGGGGGGAGATGTGGAATGGGATCGTGCAGTGTGGGGTTGTGGCAGTTGTGTGGCGCAGGACAGGGTGTGGGGCGGACGGCGTGGGGCCGGGCGGTGTGGATGGGTACAGTGCGGGGTAAAGCAGCGCGGGTGGAGCAGGGCAGCGGGGGTTCAGTGTAGTACGGGGCCGGGCAGTGAGCTGTGGGAGGGGGCCGTGCGGAGTGGGATGGAGCAGCGGAGCACGGCGCGGCGCGAAACAGGACGGGGCTGTGCGGTGCAGATGGCGGAACTCGCGCTCCCTCTCGCCGGCAGACGCTGATGCTCCCGCAAAGCGCCGACGGGACAGTCCTTCCTCCTCTTCCTCCTTTACCTCCTCCGCCCGCCGCCGCTGCCGCCGCTGCTCCGGCCGGGAGCGGCCCGGAGGATGCGGAGGGCGTGGATGCCATGCTGCGGGCCGTGTCGGAGAAGTGTCGCGCCGCCCTGCGAAGCCTGGGGGGCAGCGCGGGGGGCAGCCCGGCACACAGCCCGGGGGGCAGCCCCACAGCCAAGCGCCCGCGGCCGGGCCCGCGCCTGCACGGCGCCTTCCGCGGGCTGCGCACCGGCCGCACCGCGCCGCGCCCCGCCGGCGGCGAGCTGGACGGGGGCGGCAGCCTGCGGGCCGCGCTGGGCCAGGCGGGAGCCATCCGCACCCTGGCCTTCCCGCAGGGAAACGCCTTCACGCTCCGCACGGCCGCCGGCGGGCACCGCTTCCGATGGGTGCCGCGCTGAGAGCCCGCGGCTCCGGGCGCCCGGCCCTCGGCACGCTCCCCGCTTTCTCTTGGAAAAGGGACATTCGCGCTCCCCCCGGCTGCCCGGGAAGCGACGGGAGAGCGCGGCGGAGGCACCGCGCCCCAGTGAGGGTCCTGCTCCGCAGGCTTCGTACGCCGTGCCGCCCTGGCTCCTGGCCCGGCAGCTTGCCATCAGTAGCTTGCTCATGAAAGTAGAAATTAAGCGAAGATCTGCCCGGTTTTATCCAGAGGTTTTTAGTCAGCTGAGCAGACAAGTGTAGCTGACTGGACAGTGGCTGGAGTTGGCCAGTATGAAAGCAGAGTGGTCGTCCCAGGTGGTTAAACACGATGCAGCTGCTCCATCGTGGAATTTTACACCCAATGTTTACAAAGCGTACTTGTATCGTTCATGTGTGCAACTGTATGTGTATATTTGTACTTGTTATGATGATTAAATGGTGCTTTAAATTGCCAATTTTGTTTGTGCAGATTTACTGTAGACTCATTTTTCATCAGGTATGCATATTTAATTAGAGCGGAGGTAGCAGAAAGCATCTCCAACAGAATAGTGATGGAAAGCTTTGGAATAAAACATGCCACTTTTAGCATTAGTCAGTGGTACTAACTTATGTAAAGAGAAATGTTAAAGAGTAACAGATTAAAGGAGATGTATATAGTGTACTGCTAGAAATATGTTTATAGCCTAACACCATGACCATGATGCATACCAAACACTTTTCACCAGTGTGTATCTGTGTGTCTGATGATGCTCCTGTGAGTCTCGTTGAGAAACATTTCATTTCACCCACTAGTTTGAAAGCTAAGCCACTAAAAACACTCATGAAACAGTACCTGATATTTCTCTATTTCTGTGGCACACAAGTGACACACTGCTCCATCCAGGGTAGGGATTTTCTCCCTGTGAAGTTATCGTTTTTTCAGCATTCAGCTTTTCCAGTGTCCTTGCATGGGTCCATGCACATTAACAGCAGTCCAGCTGTGACAGGCCTCTATGGATGGTTAAGCTGACAGCACATCATCACCTCAGTGGATTTCCTAGGGGAGTTGAAACCCAGCACATACTGTTGTGCTTTTAGCAAGCAGAGATTTATTTGGAAGGCGGGTGGTTGTTGTTGCCAGCACAACATGTAGTTGTATGGCTGCTAGGAGACTGCAAAAGTGGTCATTGAGTATCTGAGGTCCAAATGTCTGCAGCACTGACATTTTTCGAGCAAGAATGGTGCTGAAGCCCTTTCTGGGATGCTGTGGGCTCAACCCTGGGATGACTTCAGAGACATTTACGTTTTTGCAGAAGACCTTTCTTCCTTTGGCCAAAATCCTGTATGAAAGCTCTGACAGCAGACAGAAGAGACAAAATATTTCTGTCTGCACTGAATTCAGCAGGGAATAAATTAATAACAAAATATAGCATATATATATATATGTACAATTATATATATACACACACACACACACACACATATATATATATATGTGCAATTATGTAATGCTCATGAGAATATTAATTCCTCAGAAATTAAGTGACACATTAAAAGTGTACACTTCTTGTAGGATACAAAAATGAAATAACCACCCTGCTGGATTGTGACTACTGTTGATCTTGCTGCTACTTCAGGTTTTTCCAGAATTACAAATATGTTTTTACCCACTTTTTCCATGAACCTGCTATGGCATTTCCACTGATTACTTTTACCCATAGTGTTCTATGGTAAGAGGATCCTTGATTAATTTTGAGATGTAATCTAAAAGTAGTAGAAAATGATCATAAATGTACTTTGAAGTCTGTTTAATTTGAAGACCTATTAATCAGAAAGGCCAAGAATTGGCTAATGAGAACAAGATGTTTCTCAGTGAGACTCACAGGAGCACCATCAGACACACAGATACACACTGATAAAAAGTGTTTGGTATGCAATATGATCGTGGTGTTAGGCTACAAACATTTCTAACAGTACATTATATACATCTCCTTTAATCTATAAAGGGGTATTATAAATATATACTTATCTATCCACTTCCATACAGGAACTGCCAAAAAATGGGCAAAGTTCTTACACAAATTAAAACAGCCAAATTACGGGTTTTGACAACAGTAAATTAGAAGGACTCCTGTCAGGCAGGAGTTGAAGGGATCACAGGGAGCAAAGCCTGGTCCCTTGATGCCCATGTTTCATGCTTATCTCATCAGAAGCTGACCTCAGAGAAGCTGGAAGGCTGCCTCTAGGAACCCTCACATCCAATTTTTCTGTATTTTGTGGTTTTACATTTTATGCTTTATGCTTATTGTCTGGGAGAGGATCTGTGCAGAGCTCCTGGACATGCAGGTGTGCTGAATTGAAGAACATGATGGTTTGTGGGTTATGCTCACTGTGATTTCCTCTTCCTGGTGGTGCATTGTCCATGCAATGGGCAAAGGGAGCTAGCCAAGACCCCAGCAGAAATACAGTAAAGTAGGCGTAATAACATTTCATGAGCGTTTTACCTGCTCATGTTAAGTAAGCTTTCTCCACCTTTCCCTTCCCTGCTGGTGTCAACCCATGGGATGTGTGATGGTGCAGAATTGCAGACAACTGGAACATTTTGAGGTGAAAGAGAAAAATACCTTTTTATTTTGGGGTGCCAGGGTAAGGGTTAAGTGAGTTCATGTGTTGAAGACAAGCACAATAATTTCGTATATACTTTGTCTGGGAACTTTTTTTTTTTGTGGGTAAAATCCTTAGGTATTAATTAAAGGAAAACACCAGACCTCAAGGGACAGCTTGATTAAAACTACATTTTAGAAAGGCAGCTAACTTCTAGTAAGTAGGTGCATATTAATTAAGTCAGTAGTTTGAGGGTTGAAAGGGCAGAAGGGACCTGGGTGGAGTTATTTAGAAATGGCATAAGGTTTTTGTTATAGCTAGAATTTGTGAAAGCCTTTTTTTTATCAGCTCATCCCTTGATCAAAAGACAGTATTCAAGACTGAGTGTCAGCAAGGCATTTTCCTGCAGGGCTTGTTAGGGCTGTTCAATGGATCATAAAGAGAAAATATTGCCCATTCTCAAGTCTGAGCTACTTTCCACATGCCAGTAATATAAATGTTCTTGCTTTGATGTTCATTATCAAATTGTATGTAAACACAGACAAACATTTGGTGTCATTTAATTGCTCTGGTCACTGTTTCTGTAGCACACAGGTTCAGGCAACTCCCACCCATATTCCATCACAAAGATTCAACTGATGTTCCTGCCAGTTTGCCACAGATCCTGTGTGGTGGCAGGCAGGCATTGAGGGGGCTCGGGCATTTGGTGATCGTGTAGAGACCAGACTCTAACGTGGCTATCAGTGATAGCAGAGGTACTAAACTACTCCTGTTGGCTCTTCAGTGATTGCAAAGAGATTGAATTTCACTGACTTTCATTCCCTTGTTTTCCTGAATGTTTTTCTAAATAAAAATGCCCCTGTGTCTAACTTCAAGGAAAAGGCAAGCATTTTTCAGTCCTCTTCATATGACAGCAGCAGCACTCTTCATCTTTTCTAAACATTGACTTCTGGTCAGCAGCCATTATTTGCATTTTGCATTGCACAGCCTCAACAAACAACTAAAGCTAATGAGGTCAAAAGAGGCTGTAGTTTGCTTTGGCACAACTATTTCATAGCTGCAGCAAAATCAGTCTTAAAGTCTGCCTTGCACCTAGCACCTGTTCAAACTCTGATAGCAAGTGACTATTTATGTTCAATATTTACTTTATATCTTAAATAAAATACTATGAAGAATAAATCCGTAAGAGCCTTCAAGGGTTTTCATGTGTTGGTAAAACACACGAAAATATTTATTTTTGGTAAAATCTCCAGATTTCTTATGTGGATAATGCAGCTACAATTAGAATTCACTTGCTAAAACAAGTCAACTTGGATTTTGAGTCTATTCTCTTTTTCACTGAGTAAATTGTTTTGGGATTGCCTGTGAGGGTTATGATTTAAATCCAGCTGGAAGTTAAACCTTATGCAACCAATCCCTGTCCTCCAGTCCCTCACTCACACACTAGTGAGAGAGAGGAAGAGAGCGAGAGAGAGAGAAGGCAGAATTACAGGTTGAGATAACAATTTACTGGAAACAACAATGAAATAAGGGAATGAAAAGTAAAAGCAACAATACATACTAACAGCAATGTATAAAAGAGGGTGATTGCACAAAAATGCTCACAGTGTCTAACTGAGCAGACCCAGTGTCATACAGCTTTCTCAGACAGAGACCAGCATGGCACCCACAGCCCTTCCCTTCTTGGATGTGAGAATCCCTTACTTCCCCTTACCTGGCAGATAAAAACTTAGGCACGCCAGCATGGTTGTGACAGGGAGACCCACACGGCTCTGGCATATGTACATGTATATGTATACATACATGTGTCTATCTATATAGATACAGAGATAAAAATGTACACGTAAAGGTATTATTTCTGTAGTCAATGGCTGTCCCTTCAAGATGCCTGTTGAGTTTGTGTAGCCCATGACTGTGTGTTCTACCCTCCCTAGACATCTTCCAGAGCAGGAGGGCTTGTGTACTCTTGTCTGGTTGTGAGCTGCATCTGCTCACAATTGGTGAACCTGGAGCATCCTTGTTGCCCATGGTAGTTATGGCATACAGTGGCAGTGTCATTCTGCAACCAATATTATACAATTCAGTATTACAGACTGTTCTCCCCCCAAAATCAAACCTCCTTGAGGTACATCATATTTCCATCCTTCTGCATTACCCACCAAGTGCATCCACGTCCTTAAGCAAAAACAATTCTGTGGATGTATTTGCCTTTTCTTGAGGCAGGACTAATCCAAAGTGTCTTCCCTAAGGGACATCCACTGGTTGTTTCCACTGTAAACACATAAAGCTTGCCTTGGTGGGTTTGTGGTAGTGTGATGTAACCAATCTGCCACAGTCTGGGATAACCAGGGAGTGTCCATGGTTAAGTCCACCCATCAGTCACGAGCCCATCTGGATGTTGCATCTCCTCCCTGGTGACCTGAGGCGTCATGAGTACATTGAGGCAGAAATAATTCACCCTTGTGTTGCCAGTCCAGATCCACCTGAGACACTTCAACCCTGGCACCTCGATCCACGTCTCCATTGCCTTGATATTCTTCAGCAGCCCAACTCTTGGGTATTGTGCATCTAGAGTGTGTACTTTACAGCCAGCTTCTCCACCTGGGCAGAGCTGTCACATTTCTGCAGCCCAGATGGGTTTCCCTTTGCACTGCCAACTGGTCTTTTTCCATTGGTCCATTTGCCACCATCAGCAAGTCAGTGTAGAGGTAGAGCACTGGCCATTTCTCTCATTCAGTGATATCTAAAGCCAGCTGGACAGCTTTCAGCTTTGTGAACTGACTGGATCCACCTTGTCCCTCAACAGTGTAGGACTCCATACAGCGCCTTTCCTCTTTCAAATTGTCTCTACAGTACACCAGGAAACATCAGTGAAGAGAGTGCATTGATTTTCATTTTCTGGCAGCTGATTGTAGTGTAGGACCTCGTCAGCATGTTCAACCTTTTCCTCCTCTGGTGGTGATAATCCAGAAGTTTCACCTTCAGGCCAGTTTGTGATGACTTCCAAGACCCCTGGGTGATTTGGTTTCCTATTTGAGCTCACTGGGTGATCAGAGCAATCCATTCATTCCACATAGCACCAGTGCTATGATGTGTGGAAGGCACTTTCCCTTTGAACATCCAGTCCAGCACCGGCAATCAGGATGCCAGAAGAAGCTGTGCTGTGGTACCAATCACCTCTGAGGCAGCTTAAATCCCATCCTGAGCTGCAAGGATCTCTTTTTCAGCTGGAGTGTAGAAAGCCTCAGATCCTTTGCATTCCTGACTCCAGAATTCCAGGGCTCATCCCTGAGTCTCCTGGATACATTCCACTAGGGCTCCAGGAAGGACCATTTAACCTGGCTGCAGTGTAGAGCATATTTTTCACATCTTATCCTGTACTGACTGGCCCAGGGACTACTCCATGAACAATCTCCTGTTTCATGTGTTCAAAAGCTTGTTGTTGTTCAGGACCTCACTTGAAATCATTCTTCTTTAATGTCACGTGATATCTGAGGGTTTGTGATCTAGAACGTACATTCTGCAAACTTCACACCACCTAGGAAAACCTGTGTTTCCTTCTTGCTGGTTGGTGGGGACATAGCTGCAATTTTATTGAGCATGTCCATTGAAATCTGACAATGTCCATCCTGCCATTTACTCCTAAAAACTGAATTTTCCAGGCAGGTCCCTTGACCTCCTGGGGTTTATGGCAAAACCAGCCTTCAGCTGATGATGAATGCCTGAGAAGTTTACTTTTCAGTTTACTTGCTGGCTACAAAGAGTTTTCTCCTAAAAGCAGAATAAACATGCCTACCGCTATACTGTAATGGGCTTTCTCTGTCTGTCACTAAAGTTTTGTATCTTTGTAATTCCCTAACTCAGGTGGATCCTAGGCAGAAAAAGGTGAAGGAACTTTCCTAACATATTTCAGTTTGCCTTCCAATGGGTTTTGGGCTTGGGACATTTTGCACCATTTTTCAAGGTGAGAGGTAAAGAGTGCTAAAAAATCATTACTGAACCCATGGCATGCCACTGCTCAGCTTTCTAATAGCCCTAAATAAGGTTTTTTTCTCTTAGGAAATTTCTTTTTATTATTTTCTTTGCAATTGGTTGGTGCCCTAGGGATGGTTGCATTAGGTGATAAGAGGTAGGCACCCTGTACTTCTATACACTATTCTTCAGAAGTCTAATTAGAGCTATCAAATATGCCTTCACATGATTGAAGCAATGATTGGAGCAATGGGCAACACACACTTCAGGATATTCTGGGGTGTGCAGTGCAGAGCAAGCAGTAGTTTGCCAACAAGACAAACAGCAAAGGAAGAGATGAGGGTAAAATCAGTAGGTGAACCTCGCACACTGGCCTCTTTGTGTGAAAGGTGCTATTAATAAAACAGATACAGAGATATTTATGAAAAAAAGTTATACCATTTTATTCTTCTTTGGTCTGATTGTCTCTAGTGTAGTTCCATTTTTCGTATGTTTGTAGTATGCTCCTCTCTTTTAAATTTTGTGATCAAATTTGTATCTCCAGGTGAAATTCACAGTCTCCTTTGTCTCAGTGGGCCTTTGAGTGGGATCAGGAATCCAGCAGTTCCAAGGTCCTTGAAGGACTAGAGACTCACAGTGTCTCTGAGAGGAGCTGGAATGGACTTGTATCTCTTGTGAGGGGAAGGGATTATACAAATTGTGGGTTGACAGAGATTATTTGACCTATACCTACACCCTGAATATCAAGGAATGGTTTTAGAGCATAAAAAAGTGGAAGAGTTGAAATAGATGCGCATCTCCTACAGAGTGAGGTAAAAATCGGGTTTCTTTGACATTAAGTTTGTAAGTGCTCAGAGAATGATTGACCTATCTCATCTAAAAACTGCACACCTGGTTTGCTGAAGTCCTTATCTCAACAGAGAGGTGAGGGATATTATCTTTGTAAATTTGTAGATTGTAAAGATCTATTTTGATCTGATGATTGTAAATGAATCAGTTTTGAAAGAGTGAAACTGAAAAAGGAGCCTAAAAAACCATTTCAACTGAAAACAGATTGTGCCTTCAACTATATTGGAAATACAGTTGGATATGATTCCCTAATATTAGTCTTTGGAAGTGAAACCAGGGACTTATTTCCATGGCAAATCATATGGAGATACAACAGAATTTCAGGAACTCATAGGTGTTGAAGCTGAACCTGTCAGCAATTACTTGCATTGAGAGATGACAGTGCTTTTAAACTGTATGGTGAATTACCCTTACCCAGGAAAAAGTGTTAGAAACCTTGCCCTGTGTCCAAGACAACATGAGAGGAATCACCTAGAGCAGGTGCCCGAAACCTTGGATATAGTTGCAATTCATAATTATTTGGAGCGTAGTTACTTTTTGTAATGCTTAACTATACAATAACACACAGTTTGGTACTAGTAATGTAGAAATAAGTATTGTGCTATCAATAGAAGCTGCTAGGGAAGCTTTGGAAAGAACCACGTCTGAGTGCTATTTTGGCAGTTTATTAATCCAGACTCTCAGGATTCCAGGATGAAATATTATTTAACCACACAGTTGGCAGCTGGCAATGAACCCAGAGGTTCTTTTATTCAATTGGAGTTTGTCCAAGGCTAAACAAAATGTAGTTTTAGCTTGTATGCACTCTCTAATGCCAGTACAGGATCCCAGCGTATTGTAAGCCGTGGCTTAAACTGTAGCAGTGGTGTGCTGAAATGGATTAGCAGTGTGCACAAAAAAAGGGAGAACACGTTGAAGAGTGAAACTCAGCAGAAAGGCCTGGGATGAATGACTTAGCAGGACAGCTTTTGATCTGTCCATGGAAAACCAAAACAAGGAAATTACTGTAGTGTGCCGATGAAGAAATAGACTATTGTTTTATGAAAGCTAAAGGTCACATTAAAACTGAAAATCCTGGGAGTCAACTGTGTGTTACATGAAAATTAATATAATTCATCAAAATGCACTTATCCCTTGGTGCCCTGCCTTTCTTGGTGTTGTTTGTTTCCACCTCTCTCTTTTTAAACCAATAAAACCAGAAAGCAACAGGTGACACAAATTCCTCCCTGAGCTAAATAGAGCTTTGATCTACTCTCATATACTTGCCAACCAGGGTTGTTATTGCTAAATTTAGTGTTGGAAATAAAAGAGGTTTAGATATAGGTAAAAGTGTGGCACAAATGGGGAAAAGTCAGAAAAAATTTGCATATAGCCAGTATTCAATCTTTTATATGCCAATCTATGCACATAATGCATTCTTACTGTGACAGAATGCAGCACACAAGTAACAGTTACATGGTTTTTTCCTTAATTTTCTCACTTTTTTTGCATTGGATATGTAATTTTCCTTAAAGTTTGAATGTTGGGGTTCATCTGAAGAGTAATAGTGGATAGTTATTTCTAGAGCTCACTCCCCTCATGTTCACAGTCACTTTCACTGTGCAGGCAAAGATAAATAGAATGGGAGATTTCTAATGAGCAGAGTACTGGACTGAGATGTTAATTGTTGCTTTTAATGAAAGCCCCAGCAAAGAAGCAGGAACTATTTCCTCCTCTTGTCCTCTTAATTACCTCTCCTTTGTACAGCTAAAATGAAGCTTTGAGTTCCTTGTACAGCTAAAAGGAAGCTTTGAGTTCATTGCCAGAATATTCCAGTTACCTGGTCAACAATATTTCATTCTGGAGTCTAAACAACAGCTGCTCACTGCAGTGTGAAATGATGTGATGAGAACAGCCACATGAATTGAGTCCTCATTTCTTTCCTGATTCCTTCCTTCCCTTTGCTTGCTTTGCTTTCTGTTGCAGGTAGAAATACTTGAGGGTCAAACCCCCCTTTAATAAATGAGAACCATCATCTAGTACAACTGTCAGCCACTTAGAAAGACCCAGGGCTTTGTCCATACTGCTGTGAGAAATGTTCCTCTAACCCACTCAAAGGAGCTTAAGCACTGAGCAGGCAACAAGATTAGGATGTTTCTGTACTCTGGTTGAAAATCTAGAGACAAGAGTGAAGAAATACAAGAAGAAAATTTAAGATGTTCTCATGTCTCAGGATCTCTGCTCAGGGAGCACTTAACAAAGCTGGGACATAAATTTTTGCTTTGGCAGGAAGTTGAAGGTTTTGGTTCCCAGAAATCTCTCTTGACTGCAACTGCAAAATGGAAAAAAAAAATCACCTCTGTATGTTCAACTTTTTTTTCCCACCTATTTCACAACTCACACTGGTGGTAAATCTTAATCAGACCCCTCACACTGTTAAACAGTGATATTTTTCTTAACACAATTTGTTACACCTTTCTTGGTTTAACCTGGGTGTCGCAGGCAGTGATTACATCATCTCTGATAAGTATCCAAAATGTCCTTGATATCTAAGGCCCTGTGCTCCTTAGCTAGCCAGGTTTCTCAAAGTAGGCCTTTATTTAAGCAAAAGTTTCTTAAAAACTTACCTAAAAGACCAGTTTTCTTCACTTCTCTCTTTCTCTGTCATGGAGAAAATCTGCCATCTACTGCTTTTAAGGCAATATTCTATGACCAGCTCTTTAGATCTCCCTGCTTGCCAGGATCTGGTGTAAGCTGCCACAACATCTTGTCAGCAATCATTTGGCAAGGAGCAGCCTCACTTTCATACCATGAAATTCTGGGGTCCTAAAAGTGTTACTGGTCCTTGTCCAGCAGCCTCAATGTAATGAATCCAACTTTTCCTAAGAAGTGTTTTTTCAGTCTGTACTTAATTGTTGTGAGTATTGCTGCTGATGTCCAAACCTCACCCTCTAACTACAGACTTGCATTTTATCTCGATAAATTCTGACACATGATGATGACAGCAATTTCATAGTAAAAAACCTTAGGGAAAATGGATGAGAAAAATCAATGTTAGCACGGTATTGATAACCTGAATAACAGCTTTCAAAGTAGTTCCAGGCACAACATATCAGCACCACCTGCTGCCAGTGAGGACAAACTACATGGTTTCTTACGTATCAGTTTGGGAATGTCTTTGCAGTGAGCTACAAAGTTTTAGCCATATTTTTAGTACTTAAATGAAATAACTGAGCAGTTGGCTGTGTAGGTTCCATAACGAGGAGCCTAAAATGAATCCATGGTGAGAAAGAAATGAAGACACTTAACTCAGATGACTTCATTTCACTTTGTAGACATATCAGTGAGATGCTGGAAGCATTATAGAAGTGATACACTTAGCTGTGTACAACTTTTCTAAAAAAAAAATCTCTGTTTAAATTTCAGTTACAATCTCAAAGTGACGAAGAAGATCTTATCTAGCACATAATTTCCAGAATATAAAGTGATTCAAGTGAAGAAGAATGTATTAAGGATACGTTATAATGGTGTTATAATACCTTCCCAACAGTCCAACACATACTCCTCAACAAACACCATGAAGTTCAGAGCTCCCCATGGCACTCCTGCTTATTTTTATTTACCACTGACTTCACCTAGGGAAATACTTAGCTTAAGGCTGCTACCAAATGTAATATCTTGGCATATATCCCATTGCTAATTAGTGTTCAGTAGAAATTTTGCAGAAAAACCTCCAGATCTTTTATTATAATCCATTCATGGTGCATGTGTGCATGCATGAGTTGAAGGTTCACAGGTAGGAATCACTGCTTGTAACACCAGTTGCAGTGGGTCATATTATTTCCTCTTTAATTAATTGCTCAGCATTAATTAATCCTAATTCTAATTCACTCAAACAAAACCTTGTTGATTTTGAGACTTTTGACTTTTGTTCCAGTTTACAGCCATAAAGTTCTCAACTGCAACCTCTTTCCTCCCACCGTCAAACAAACTGCACGGTTACATGTTTTCTCATCCGAAAGAAACTCCAGTGTGAGAAAAAGGTTGGTCAAGAGCCTCAAACACTGGTCTGATAGGTAACAGTTCGATACACTTCACTTGAGTGCTGCTGATTTATTGAGTGTTCAAGCGAGCTGGCTTTGCAGCGCATGCAGCGATATTTGGCTGCTCTCGTTAAACCTTAAGTCTTGTAGGAAAAAAGTTCACATTCAGTTAAACGAGCAACTGAAGCATTGCAAGCAGCCCTTTGTGAAGCTATGCTAGCAGCGCCTTGTGTGCTGTTTGTTTTACAGAAAGCATTAAGAAGGTGCTGAATGACCCAGCCACTTTGTGTGCTGGGTGTGCTTTGTTGTGTCCTTTCCAGCACAAAGGGAGCTAATAAGGTGGCAGGTTTTTGAAATAGTCTTACTTTGTTTTGGCAAAACAAATCCATCAACTGATATTTAATTATTGCTTATTACAAATGCATCAGTATAGTCCTCCATCATCTTGTTTACACGGTGTTTTTTCTGCAGATGTGAAGCATGCAGCTACAAAAAGAATTAGGTAGGAAATAAGAAATTATATGAGAAGCTTTTTTTGCAGAAGAAATCTTTTATTGGTTCAAATAATCATTTTCCACCATAAAATTTAGAAAAATCTCTCCTGGTTTCCAGAAACAGTAAGAAAGTGAAGAATACTTTCAGCATATTTTAAAAAGGTGGTACTCTGTTTCTTAGTCTTAGAAAAGAACACCTTTAATACTGTTTCTAACATCCAAAAGCTAGAAATAAGAAATTTTTTTGTAAAGCTCTTTTTCATGCTTTGTGCCTGCCTGCATCTCTCTCTTGAAAACCTAGATGGTGACACCACGAATTTTGACATCATGACAAGGACTGAAAAAGAGTGGTTATGAACTTACATTGAAAAAAATTGCATGTTCCGGTAACTCTTCTCCTTTTACCTCTCTCGTTTAACTAAACTCTATGTTAAAAAAAAAAAAAAAAGCAAAAAAAAAACCCCAAAACAAAACCACAAAAAACAAACAACCCAAAAAACCCCAAAAAACCAACAAACAACAACAACAAAAAACCAAACCAAACCAAACAAACAAACAACAAAAAAAAAAAAAAACAAAAAACCAAAAAAAACCAACAAAAAACCAGCAAAACAGAACTGTTTTACCTTTCTCGCATCAAATTTGTGCTCAGGTTTTCTCAGATGAGGGGAGTTGCCTAAGTATGTGTGCTATCCCTCCGGCATGCGAACTCCATAAAGCACATGCAGGAACACCTCATCTGCTGGCATTAAGCGATGCTTCACACTTTCTCCTACAACTTCTCCTTTTGCCTGTGACATAAAAGCAAATGATAGCAGGTTATTTCTGGAATCTGGTAGTGTAAGATGGTGGTGAAGTGGCGCTGTTTTGGTTCGCTTTTGGGCTTGGGGACCTGCGTTGGAGGAGGCTGTGTACAGGGCTGCGATGCCGTTTGCTCGCTCTCCGAGTGCATTCAGCCCTCAGCCTCGGACAGCCTGGCTTGGGGGCCTCAGAACGGCGCTGCCCCGCAGACCTCGCTCCCTGTGCGTGGTGCCCGGCTCCTCACAGCAGGCGGAGTGGCAGCGGGAAGCAGCTGATGTGAGGGGTTTGTGTAGCATGTGCTGAGGAGACGGCAGAGAATGGCAGCAAACCTGGCGAAGCTGGAGCACAAATTCTGTGAGGAGCAGTTGAGGGAGCTGGCGTTCTTTATCCTGGAGAAAAGGAGGCTCAGGGGAGACCTTATCACTCTCTACAGCTGCCTGAAAGGAGGTTGTGGCCGGGTGGGGGTCGATCTCTTATTCCGGGCAACCAGTGTCAGGCCAAGAGGAAATAGCCTCAAGCCGTTAGGTTTAGGTTGGACATTAGATGGAATTTCTTCACAGAAAGGGTAATTAAACATTGGACTGGGCTGCCCAGGAAGGCGGTGGAGTCACCATCCCTGGCGGTGTTTAAAAATGGATTGGATGCTATGGACTTAATGCCCTGGTCTAGTTGACATGGTGTTTTTGAGTTAAAGGCTGGTCTTGATGATCTCAGAGGTCTTTTTCAACCCAATTGATCCTGTGTTTCTGTGAAGCTGTGTTTCTGTGAAGCTGTGATTCTGTGAAGCTGCCCTAGCCCCACTACGGAGGCAGAAGGAGCCGAGTGATGGCAGCCCCAGACCGCGGCAGGGCCGAGCGACGGCAGCCCCAGGGGCACGGCTGGGGCGGAGGCGCAGCGCCCTCGGCGAGGTGCAGCCGCCCGGGCCGTGGGTCTGGCGTGCTGCCCGTGCCCGATGCCGAGCCAGGGCGCTTTGGCACCGGCCGCCGCCGCCGCCCTGCCCGCGGAGCGCGGGACCCGCCGCGCAGCCCGGGCGCTTTGCCGCCAGCCGGGACCGCCGCCGCGCAGCCCGGCCCGCCGGCGGGACCGGACCGCGCTTCCCGCGGCGGCGGGCGCGCCTGCGGGATGCTTAAAGGGCGGCGTGCGGCTCCAGGGAACGGTGCGGTGGGCGGCCGAGCAGCTGGCACCGCCTCCCAGCGGGGACCGGCGCCCCGAGGGCTGGCCGGGCTATAAGTTTCCCTCCGCGCAGGTTGCCGCGAGAGTGGCTGCTTGCCACGCACCTGCCCGGAGCCCACCCCCTGGAGGGATCCTGCCCCGGGTCAGGATACCTCTCCTGAGGTGGCGGCCGCGGCTTCAGCCAGCCCCGGCAGAGACGGAGTGGAAATTAGCAAAACCCGCCCGGAGGACGAGCAGGAGGGATGAGGACTTGCTTTGGTAACAGCGTCCCGTGCGGTGCAGGGGCTGCCGGTGCCTTGGGGAGAACCGGTCATCCTGGGCGCCTCCGTCCTGTCCCCGGGGCCGTGGCTCCCAGGGAAGCCTCGCAGGCAGCAAGGCTGGAGGGAAGGTGATTTAGGGTGAATAAACTGAGCTGCGCGGTTGCTAAGTGTTGTGTTTCTGTGGTTTTTTTTTTTTTTTCAAGCATGACGCGAAGAGAACGATTGGAAAGGACTTGATGTGGAGCAGAAAGCAAAGCCCACGGAGAGCACCTAAGGTAAGGACAGGCATAGACGTTTGCACACCTTTGTGCACACTGAACTGAGAGTTCCACTGTACATTTCTGGGGGACAGAAGGAGGAAGGAGGGAAGGAAACTATGGAAAGTAGGTGATTTTGAACACCCCCCCCCCCCCAACATGCAATTTCTGTTGTTTTCTATTAATCCTTATGTTACTTTCTCAAGCATAGCATCTGCAATGTCAAAAAACCACAAGTTACAGTCAATAGACATCCGTTCAGGGGAGGAAACAAAAACTCCTTCGGGCTTCTCTCCTGGTGCACTAGAGGGACTGCTTACTCTTTAAAAGCAAAAGATCATTGAGCTGGTTGAAGGGGTTGTATAGATTCGCAGAACTCTCTTTCCATTGGCACTGCAAACTCAGTTACCTACATTTAGGGGGTGTTATATGATAAGGGACACAACAAAGAGCTCTCAAGTACAGTAGGAACCTAGATAGGAAACTTTTTAATCACAAAACCAATCGCTGAACAGTAATCAATAGGTAAAATACAGGCAGCTTGTGTCTTAAGGAGTTGACATGAATCACAAAACCAGGTAAGAATGTAACATGAAAACTGATGGAGTGGAAAGTGAAGGTGTCTTTGACCACACTGAAAAACACCGAAGCAGAAGATAAGTCATACTGCCATTAGATATGAGAGTATAGAAATGTAATTGATGTAATCTCTAGCATGCTGAGGATGTTGCTTCAACATATGTATTGTATGTAAGTGATCCCTTAGGGAAAAGCCGTATTGCTGAAGTGCGCAATGACTGAGCTCTGGGAGACAAAACTTTGGGTTTGGTGGTGAAGGAGAGCTACTGGCCAAAACTGAAGGGAGTGTAACAGTCTGGCAGTGCACGTTAGCTGGCTGTTGTCTCTGATGTGTCCACAGCTGCTAGCTGCACTCCATATTGTTTCATTCAAAAGCATCGTAGAAAACTCAGAGGTGGCCGCCTTTTGCTGTGGAACAAGAACTCAATTAGCCCGTACTTTCTGTGGCTGCTAACAGCAGCAGCGCTCAAGGAAGTAAATGCTTCATGTTTTGCTTTGTATCAAGTTAAGATTTATTTTGAGTGATTTAAGACCAATTCTGAAGAAACAAAGTGTAGGCTTCAAATACAATATTTATTGGCTTTTATACAAAGTGTCTAACTCAGCACCTCCTTTCCAGGGAGACTTCAAAGGACTTTCAATGAAAATGGGTGTTGGAGGTAAAATTTTACCTCCATCCAGACTAAATTCATAAGCTTCACTCTTGAAACCTTTGTTTGTTTTTCATTAGGTGGCTGTAAAGAGAGGTATGCTGTGGCTTGTAACCTGCGGGTAAGTTGGACTATGGAGTAACCAATGATAATTCTAATTTCAAAATAAATTTGACTACTCAGAATTTGACTCCGGCCTCATCTAGACTAAGGGCGGGGCTGCAACAGTGGCCAAAAGCAAACATCAGGCAGAGAAAAGGACTGGAGTAGGTCTATATGATACAAATTAACCAGTGGAGGTAACATACTATAGAGGTAATATGCCTATAATCCTACAACTAAGAAAATAAACTGTTTGCAACACTATCCAGTTCCTTTTGGACAGCCTGGGAGCTCCGCGAGAGGTTTATGCTATTGCTCTTACTCTGGTCTTCCTGAGTCAGACACCTACCTGTGACATTTATCTCCTGACACTATATACTGTTTGAACTTGTATATACACACATATGAAACATGAACCTTAAAACAGGTGAATAATGCTGAATTTAGGTCAAAAATGAGGAATGTTTCCAGGCATATTATTTCAGGAGCCATCTCCCTCGTAAGGGCCCTGTGTCTGGTAGGCAGTGTATTGCTAGTTGACTGCTGTACCTAATGCAGCAGTCACTGCTACACTGTCACCAGCTGCAGGGCTGGCTCGCCGCTGTTTCAAGGCAATTCCCTTGGAAGGGGCAGGGATTCCTGCAGGAATTCATGCAGGTGGTGCTGCTGTGTGTGATGGGATGGCAGTGTATGTTGGCTGCTTGAAGCTCTGACAGCAGCTAACATGCAGCTGCTCTCTTTTCCCACATACCTTGGTCATCAAAATGGAGAGCTACTACTTTTGTATAAGAAATCTTTTTGTTTCTCCTGATTATTGCTTTCTTTGACTGTCAGGCAAATACAAATGGTATCTTGCATCTTTCCATTATTCTAACAACAGTGAGAATTTTTTCTTTATTTAGACTCTGGTGTTAATCTGCTTTTAGATACCAAGGTAATAGGAAGTTTTTAAATACCTGGACTAGGTAAATAATTCAAATATTTAAAAAAAATTAAATTCAATCTTGGGAGCTACTTAAGCACACTTAAAAACTTCACGTGTGTTTTATGTTTGATTTTAATTTATTTGATAGTATTATTTGACAAATGCAGCTTGATAGTTTTTGAGAGGTGTTTTTTATTTGTTTGTTTGTTTTAGTTGAGTAATTAGAGTCCTCAATGGCTTAAAGTCACTTTCACTAACTTTCTAAATACTAGAAAAATGATTACCTTTCCATTGTATGTGATTTAAAAAGTCAGTCTTAGGGGTTTTCCTCTCTCATTGCTTCTCCAGATAACTTAATTTGTTAATATTAATGCATTAAAACAACTGCACATAGTTTCACCAACCACACAGTGTGAACAGGACATAGCACTATATGTGGAAGGATTAAGGCTGGAAGCACATTGATCTTTTTGATTCATGTTACACTGTGAGCTTCTCCAAACTTGCTGCTGCAGCCCTCAGTGTTAATTTCATGCTCATCTTGGTCCTTTAGGCATCTACAGCATGCCAAAGACACTCTTTGTTGTTTCTTGTTTTATCTAGGAGCTGCTGTACGTGCCAAGGACTGTGAAGAGGAAGAGCAGCAGTGTTGGTGAAGGTGTGCAGAGTGACAGCCATCCCACTGTTGTGTGTGGTGATTAGGCAGTGTACTGTTAGTTAGCTGTTCCTCACACACCAGCAACTGACTACACTGTCAGATTAGCACATCACAGTCCAGACAAGAATATAAACACTGCTGTTTAAATATCTCATTGGTCCCTAGCTGGTCCAGTGCCTGCCTGGTTCTCCTGACCTAAGGGAGGTGTGCTGGGTTATGCAGACTGAATGAATGCAGGGTTTAAAATAAGGTGTAACTGAGAGTATAGAAGTAAATGTAGCTGTATTTCAAGCAGTTATACAGCAACGCCAACTGGTTTATAAACAATCTACTGAATTATGGAATTATGTGAATAGTAAGTAACAGTTTCAGGTTTGAACCCTATATGAGTATGTTTCTCTTACACCACTAAATATTGAAGGAACATTGACGTGTTGGCTCAGCAAACAGGTATTTTACTTGAATTTACAGGAACATACACTACTGGTGACTGAAATGATTTAGAATATTTTAACTGCTGGGCAACTTTTGTAAAGAGAAGCTCACAGTTCACTGGTATTTGTTTGAGAAAATAAGGATATGTCAGACTGAAGGAGTGATGGAATCTTGAGATGGGAATGAAGGATTAGGATGAAAGATGCAATAAGTTATGCTCAAATGGAAATAAAATAACTTTAATTCTCATGGACTGACATTTGTTAAGCATCATAGGAGGGAAGTTTAATCTTAAAGTGGGGAGTTTATTTAAGAATCCAAGAAATAGGTTTCAATCTGTTTAAAATGTTGGAGTTTATATTTTTATATGCTGTATTTTAAATTAACTCTAAGTGGGTATTTATATAGACATACATTCACACAACTTCCTTGGCTTTTGACTATAGATAAATGCTTGTTTGAATAACATATTCTGACTTTCATTTTATTTGTTTGCTTCTCCAAGTTTGTGTAGATTTGGCCATTAGATGCTTCATTTTTACCAGATAACTTATAACATACTTTTAAGAAAGGAGTGATTAGTTTATCAATGGTCTTCCCTCCTAAATATTATATTGCAAGAGCTGGCATGTCTCATGATGTATAAGTAATACAAACACATGGAGTTTTTGTTAAGGAGGAATGTTAATTTGTTGAGGAATGTTAATTAACAATAAATTTTGAAAATCTTCAACTGTGTAGAATCAGGGCTGAATGGTACCTATACTGAAATTTCTTCGGAAGATGGTTGTGTCACTGCACTGTGACTAAACAGTGGAATGAGAAGATCCATGTTTTCTCAGACAAAATCTTCTTTCTTTAGGACTCTGGAGTGAATATGATTCAGGAAGCCATGAGTTAAGTAATTCTGTCCACTTGTTTGCTAATATCACATGCTATTTCTGAATACCAGGAAAGACACTTGATCTTAATGCTGGCATTGAGATATTCAAGATTACACTGTGTCCTCTGGGAAACAATATGAGCTTTAGCGAGTGAGTCACAAACAAGGTGCACACATTTCCTTCCCTCCTGCTCCCTTTCAAACAAGAAAATCATGCCTCACTGTTTATCTTGAGTGTTTTAAGGACCCAGGTGAAATTTCCCATATGATGAATAACTCTCAGGCGGTACCAGGACTAAAACAGGCTCCTTTTTTTTTGGGACTTGCACTAACAGCACCCAACATTTCTTTATACCTACCCTTTTTTGTTCAGTGATATAAAACCCAGGGAGCTTTGGCAGTTCCCATGAACAGACATGCATGTTTTGAACTTGCACATTTTCAAATTAAGATACCCACCTTTTATGGGCAAAACACTGTGTCCTGACACTTAGTTCCATGGACCATCGACTGCTCACAGTGAGGAGAGAGGGTCCATATCTCAGCTCCCTTCCTGCTCCATCAAAGCAGCAGAGATGTGTGACAAAAATCACCTGACATGTCCCACTATGTGCTCTCACAATGTACATGCAGGAGGAAACAGGAGTAAGATGCAGGATCTCAGCATAAAAATAGGCACTGTCTTCACAGATTTGATGTGGAATCTTGCCAGGCAATGGCAAACAGTGCAGAGGCTAGTCTAAAACACCAGCAGAGGGCTTGTTTGGTCTAATGAGACTTTTACATAGTCCTTAACTGGGTTCTGAAGTTTTGGGCAGATAAAATTGTCACACATTAAGTTTAATTTCCTTTCCAAAAAGGTGTTTGCCATTATTGAGAATGCCTTTTTTTAATCTTCCACATCAGTATCATTACTCAATGTTCATAGATTTTTGTGACATTCTCAATTAATTCAATAAGTGAATGAAAAAAAAACTATTTGAAAAAAAAATTGCTCTTGAATTTCTCACCTTTTGAATTTTCTTACCTTACAGTTGAGTGGCTGTCTTTACTGGAAAAATTTTGAAGCACTTTAGGTATTTTCAACCAGTAAAGTATCAGTCTTACAAAAGAACAACACTAATTCTACCTATCCTTTTCACACAGAAAAATTCACTATTCTACTGAGAAACAAGTTTTTTTCACTCCTATTATCTCAGCCCTTCTTCAAGGCATGGACAGCTGGAATGAGGTTTCTTACTCAAGTTTTCTATCTCCCTTCATTCAGATAAATCAAAACTCTTGGCAGTTTGCAATGGAAGAGTGGAACAGGACTGGAAATGGGTTAGCAGTTACATGCAGGACTGGGGAGTCTGCAAGGTAAGAAGAGTGGGGCTTGAGCCAGGAGCCTGCATCCTCTTCTACTTCCACTTGAAGATTGCATTTTATTCGAGAGATGAGAGGCAGATGGGTGGCTAGGGAACATTGTTTTCAATAGTCTCAGAAAGATGTCCGTTAGAGTGCCAGGCTCTTGATTTTTGTTGCCCCTTGAATGTTTCTGTAAGCAACCATGAATATTTACACAGGCCCTGCCTTCATACAGGTCAGAAAAGAAATAACCCAGCAGAAAAGGAGCTCACATCTGAGGCACTGTGTTGCAGCACAAATGTATGGAGAAGGTTGAAGACTTTAAAGGTGTTGGAAAATTGAAATGTAAAATACGCAAAATATGAAGCATCAAGCAAACTTTATTTCCATTTTTTTGCTTCTTTATTAATTTTATTTTCTATGTAAGTTTTTTTTTTTTTTTTGCAACTGGCAGCTTCACAATTCAGTAGTCTTCCTTGAGAAGATATTGCAAAGCTGGTATCTTCAGTTACATATGTGAAACCCTGCTATGGATGTCTCTGGGTCCCATGTCTTTCATGACAGGGCAATTATGTGTTAATGGAGTATAAAATCTCTGTGTTAGTGGTATAATGGGGAAAAGACCTGTGTAAATATGAGTAATTTATTAATAAACATTCTTTCTAACTATTTACCTGCTGGTGACAATTTTAATTACCTATTGTCAGCAATTCAGAAAAAGAAATCATAAACAAATTGATGGCTCCTCCCTGCAAGGTACTGAGTACCTCGCTGTGTAAGTAACCTCGGTTGTTCTTGAGGCCACTGCAGGAGACAATCCAGAAGGAGCAGACAAATTGCAAACACCAAAGCTAAAGAGTAGCAAATTCACCGGATGGTTTAGCTTCTAGAAACATTTCTCAGGAACGTAGGAAGGCTGTATACCCATGGTGCTTAATGGCTTTTTCAGAGGTCTTCTCTTTTCTTCATGATAATCTGCCTGATTAATGATGTTACCTCTGGTTTGATACTTTCTATTGGCTCTTCAGGTCTCCAGAATTTCACAACTTTACCCTCAGGGTTAACAAGGTACTTCCAGAAATTCCATCGAGGCTCTTTTTTTGAAGAATCTGTAAGGATGAAATCAGATAATTTTAGTGACTTACACCTTGAATTGTCTCCAGGCCCCACACTGATTCTTTGACTATTTATGCTGAGGTAATCCCACCATACTCTTTGCTAGTAGTCTGGGCATGGATTTACTGATTGCTGCTAATGATCTGAAAAGCTGGAAGTCAGTGATGCTCCCCCCTTCCTGTGAAACTGTTAGAGTTCCTACTTTGACTATTCTATACTTCCTAGGGAAGAGGATATGAGGGCTGCATATTTATTCAGGGAATCCCTACTTTTGTGTCAGTTTTGTGAAATGAGATGGGAGCAGGAAGTTGTACTGGTGATAGCTTAATTAGGCTTCTTTCAAAAAAGGCTCCAGTAGATTTTGACTGGAGGACAAGTGTTTGGTCGGGAATGGTGCTGAACCCTAAATGGATTTTTTAAAGCAATAGATTGTAGTTTGGCACCACACTTGTGCTGCAAGTGGACTAATTTTGCACTAGGTTATTGGGCAGTGCTGTTGCCATCCTGTTGCTAGTAGTCACAGACACAAAAGGGTGGTATAGCATGATGTTCAGCCTTCTGATTGTCAAAACAGCAACATGACAAAACCAGGTACTTTAATTGAAAATGCACAGGAATTTAATGGGAAACTCAGGAATGAAGGAAGATAAAAAACTTTATTGCAGAATATTGAAGTACTAAAGAGTCTTTCTATTTCTTGTAGGTCAACAGCATGTCAAATAAGAAAATTTGGGTAGAACTTTTTTTCTTTATAGGTACCAATGTTTAACACTGATGGCACTGATATTTGGAATCTGGATTCATCACACAGAGCAAGTGCCTTTGCGCTCTAGTCTTTTCTATAAAGAACTGGGAGAAAACCCTCAATAATTCCACTGGACATCTGGCAACTCAGGGCAACAAAGTTACCTGAGGTTTTTAGTAGCATCCCTAAGAGGAGGTATGAACAAACACAGTTACAATGTGGCCACTTAAATGATTCTTCAAACAAACCAATTTTGAAGTACATAGGAAGTATCTTGGGGGATATAGCACATAAGAGTTCTGGGAAAGATTTTGTTTAGGCATTGGAACAGTTCTCTGACAAGAAGTACTATGAGGGAGTGAAATAGAAGGCAAGGAGATGGAATGCAGGTTTGGGCTCTCTGCTACTTCATTTTCTGGGTAAAGTGATGTGTCAGAAAGGGGTTATGTTTAAGCTTTCTTTTTCTTTCATATATCAATATGGTTCAAAACCTGGTCAAAGTTCAGGAAAATTCAGAGAGGTTTTTCAAGGTGGCTTTGAGTTTGTGAAACTTTGCTTGACTGAAGGGAGTGAGAATTTCATTTTTCTTGTCAGAATATGAGGTTCTAAGTCTGTAAATGCTCCCTGTATTCATGCAGGATTTTGCAGGCGAGGTCCTGAAGTTCACATGACAAATTGATACAGATCAGTGGTTATATATAACTAGTATGTGTAAACCTGCTTTACAATACATTTTACATAAAGATGGACATAGGACCCAGCTAAAAATCTCATCTGCATGTGCTTATATAAAATCTTCTGGTAATTTTATGATTCCTATAACTAGATTTTGTCCATAAGAAAAGTCTTTCTTATAATAAAAATCATGTACTTTGAAATAGGATTTTGTAAGTGGGAGTTTCTAGCTCTAGCATTTCCAGCTGGGCTGGTCAGAGCAGACTGTTTTTATAAGAAGTGAAGAGAAACTGATGTTTTTGGGACAAAATTCTTTAGCCCATATTTTTAATATCCAATTAAAATGAGAGTAATTGTATGTTAAGTGCCTGTTTCTCTCCATAGTTTATGAAGACTTCAAGGTTTCCTGACAAAAACATGCAGCCTGGATTCAATGAGACTACCAAGGTTACAGGCAGCTTGATACATAAAAGAAAACAGTTACCTATTAGAAATTTAAAGGCTGGATCTGCTTCTGATCCTAGGATCTTGATTTTGTGGAAAACAGGGAATGTTACTCCATAGTTTCCTTTGGCAAAAGATTCTATTTCCTGGCTTGAACTAGGCTCTGATTCTCCGAACTGGTTGCAGGGAAACGCCAGCACAGTGAAGTGGGAGGGACCAAACTCTCTGTGCAGCTCTTGCAGTGCGATGTAATTTTTGTCTGTGTATTGGCAGTAACTGGCCACGTTTACAACCAAAGTTGCCTTCAGAAAGATAAAGTTAGAATAACTTTAGTTATTAGTGATTGGCTATTTAGTTATTAGCTATTATTTAAGCTAGTAAGGAAAAAGCCTATTGATTCTGTAGAGATCACAACTAATTCTTAAAATGACATTTCTCATTATCATGATGGTTCCTGTCGGAAGGCTAAACATAATGTGTCTGATCATCATTTCATTAAACAGATAAAGATGAAAGCAGTTGAAGAGATTTGCTTTCAGATAATATGTTGTAAATATATAATAAACTCATAAATTTAATCTTACAGCTTTATTTACATATAAGCATTAAAAAAGCAGATATTTAGGACATGCACTAAAATAATATTTACTAAACAAACTTTCAAAATCCAAAACCAACATTCTTAACTAAGATTAAAATCCACCAATTTGCCTGTTAGGCTGTATTGACCTGTGCTAAATAATACAATTTCTTTTCTTGATTTGCTAGATCTAATACTTGATTCGGGGAGCAGGCCTAGATAAAAAAAAATTCTCCAGCTTTCTGTATGAAGAACAGGAATTTAGCACAAATCTCTGCCAAAAACTCCCATAATCAAGCCTTTTATTTACCTAGAAACATACAGATTTTTGTCAGGTATGGATTCAAGACAGAAAAAGTAAAATAATAACTTACTTTCCCTCTGTACTTCTCCAAGGAAATAATCCTTCCTCGTGAATCCTTGACTTCAAAAGAATAAAAATCTTTGATTTTAGGTTTAAAAAGCCTGAGTTGCAGCAGGCAGAGAATGGTGGTGCACAAAACCATTGACAGGAACACAACAAAGATTCTGGCTTTGTGCACTGAGTATTTCAGAGGATAACTAGTTGTGAGAGGCTCCATTTTTGAAATCTTTGGAGGGGAGCCTGGGCAGGCCTGGAATGTGAAGGAGGAGCTGAAACATGAGACTCTCGGCTCAGACCGGAAAGAACAATCTGCTCATTTTTGTCCCTGTTGCAAAAGAGCTGTTGCATATCACAGTGCCTGCTGGGCCTCTGAGCACTTACGTAAAGTATTCGGGATCTTTTGGGGGGGAAGAGGGACGGAAGGGGGGAGAAGAAATGAGTGAGAAGGGCGTAACTATCGCCTAAGGAGGCTGATGGCTCTGTGTAACTGACTTATGTGGGATACTCCAGTGTGTGTCTGCACTGTCTTGAGAGCTGCTGGGGACAGGACTGAGTTTGTAGTGCAGCTCCAGCACATCCCCTGGGCCCCCAGATGTATCTGGGGAGTTGCTCTGCAGGAGGCAGCTGTGTTATCAGGCAGATTTGGAGAAGCATTCTGGGGGACAGCTGTTTGGGTAGAAAAAAGGCAGGATGGCTGAAACCACCCTGTTTACAAACTTAGCACTGCATCTCATCAGCTGCTGTGGGATCACAGACAGCTGTGTAAAACTCTTTTCAGCACATGGAGCAGAGAAAAACTCCTTGGTAATAGGCTGTCCTAATAAAGGAAGATAATATAATGTGGATTTTTTTTTTGCATTGAGAGTGGGGATGATAATGGAAAATGGGTTGCTTTCTTAATTGCTACTGGCTACCTGGCAACGAGCTGTACTGAGATGGTAAGGTTGAAGGTCTGCATGAGAGAAGAGTTAGCTGACAATCTCAGACCTAAGCCAAGGCCCAGTGGTGTTTTGCTGCTTGTGAGTCTCTGCTTACTCTCTTTCCCTCCCAGCGCAAACCACCATTGAAGGGTCATTTCTACCTCAGTTTGTTTTCTTTGTCACCCTAATTTTTTGCTGCACTTAGATGATGCATTTTAAGGGATGGAAATAGAAGGGGCTTTTCTGAATGTAAAACCTGGAATCTGGTTGTTTCTTCCTTTTAGTCCTTTTTAGTGACTTCAGTACTACTACCAGTATCACTGATTTGTACAATATCATAGTAGTGGGTTCAACTCTTTCTATAATCTCTAAATAGCTAAAATCCACGTTCATTTTGTTTAACAAGACTATAAGGACAGCTTCACGCTTTTCTACAAAACAGAGAGATGCTTGGGAAACACTGCGAAATTTCAGTATTTGTATATGAGGACGTGTTAGGCTTTGTCTCTGCCTGGCAGTGAGGCCTGTGAGCAGGGTGTTTTGATGGTGGGGAAGAAAACACACATAATTGTGTGCTGAAATGAACAAAGCTGTACTCAACAAGCAAGCACAGGTGACTAATGCTGACCTTAAAGGCAAGAACAAATGTGTTTGGTTACAGAAAATCCATGTAGCATCCTGATGTCTAAGCTACATCTCAAGTGTTTGCAATTTGCATCTAATATTATTTCAGAACAAAATAAAACAAACAACTCCCCCCTCCTTAATATATTATAATACTGGTGTACCTAATAATAACCCAGAAGCCCATTATATTAACTGTGTCTCCTTTTGTTACTCTCAACTAAAACCTTGCTCAAAATCTGTCTGAAACCCAAAATATGTTGTTTAATATTTTCTGGGCTCTTACATTTTAATAGCTTTTCAGATTTTATGGTTTTTTGACACAAATTGCTCTATGAATGAATTTGAAAAAATGCATATAAAAAAGACCAATTTAATCTTTACTTAGTATCCCTTAATATATTAAAAATACAAGATAACATTGAAAATAATGATATGAATAAGCTGCAGTGGTGGTGAAAAGGTTCAGGAATCAGAAGAGATCTAAGTCTTCTTTCATGGGTGGGTATCAGAGAACCTGCCCGGCTCCAGGCAGACAGCCAGACCCTCTCTCAGGAGCCACCAGACCCCTAAACCTACCTTGCTATGTGGCTGAAGGTGCCTGGGGTCGTCAAAAGCCAGCGACGTAGCTTTAGTGCATGAGTGACACAAATGTAGGTTTTTTGTTCTGTTTTGGTTTTGGGTTTTTTTTTAATTGTGTGGGGTTTTTTTTGGGTTTTTTTTTTTTCTTCTCTGCCTCAGGCTTTCTGTGCCCGCGTTGATTCAGCTGTACATATCTGAGCAGAAGGGTTTGTTTTGCACTATTTCCCCCGTCTGCTCGCTCTTTCTTGGCGCGTTTGACGGTCCCGTCCTCCGGAGCCGTGCCCAGCCCAGCGCCCGCGGCTGCTGCTCTGAGGCACGGGCGCGCCAGGAGCAAAACCAGCGCGAACCCAGAGCAGGCTGCCAGGAAGCCTCGGCTGATCCGGGCTCTCGGTGTCCTGCGGGGCACGCAGGCGGCAGGCTGGAGCGGGCAGGAGCGGCGGGAGCGCGGGCAGGGCGCGGCCGCGGAGCCCCGGGGCAGCGCGCAGGGAAACGCGTCCGGGCAGAGGGAGGATGGAAATCCTCCGGCAGGGATTCCCGACAGAGCCTGCGGCGGGGAATTTGTGCCAGGTGAGTGTCGGTGCTTCCCGTCTCCCGCTGCCGGGGCTGCGGCAGGGCAGAGCTGCAGCAGCCTGCGCGGCTGCCCAGGCACAGCAAGCGCCAGGACAGCATCCCCTCCTTTCTTAAATTTACACAGAAGTGCTGGAGCAAGTCCAGAGGAGGGTAGCAAATCTGGTGATGCCGCACAAGTGCTGTGAGGAGCAGCTGAGGGAGCTGGGGGTGTTCATCCTGGAGAAAAGGAGGCTCAGAGAGGACCTTACCACTCTCTACAGCTGCCTGAAAGGAGGTTGTGGCCGGGTGGGGGTCGATCTCTTATTCCAGGCAACCAGTGTCAGGCTAAGAGGAAATGGCCTCAAGCCGTTAGGTTTAGATTATTAGGATATTAGGATGTTAGAAGGAATTTCTTCACAGAAAGGGTAATTAAACAGTGGAATGATTTGCCCAGGGAAGAGGCGGAGGCAGTGTCCCTGGAAGTGTTTAAAGAAAGACTGGGCATGGCACTTAGTGCTATGGTATAGTTGACATGGTGGGTGCTGGGTTTTAGGCTGGACTTGATGATCTCAGAGGTCTTTTCCAACCTAATTGATTCTGTGATTTCCTCACAGGAACATGCTGCTGTTGTGAAAGGTAAGCTGTACCCACGATTCCCCCTCCCAGTGTGCAGACAGCTTAGGGCAGCAGGCGGACAGCTGACACTGAGTCGGGCGAAAGGAAAGAGGAAAAAACTGGTCTTATCCCTAGCCAAGAAGTGTCTTTGGCACACTAGCCTTTTTTTGCTGTGATGTGGGACACACAGGAATGGTTTTAAGTTCCATTGGACTGCAAGAGGCCGCCGGGTGTTTACCAGCACCTCCATGTCTGGAAAAGTTACCAACACCTGACAGAAGGGGAGGAGATCTCATACAGGCCTCTCGTTTGCTTCCTTCTGCTTCTCCATTGCCATGCGCGCAGCTCCTGCAGGCCCAGCCGCAGCTGCAGGCCAGTCTGGAGGGAGGCCTGGCTTTGGCGTGGTGTGCACCCACAGGCCAGTCTGGAGGGAGGCCTGGCTTTGGCATGGCGGGCACCCACAGGCCAGTCTGGAGGGAGGCCTGGCTTTGGCGTGGCGGGCACCCACAGGCCAGTCTGGAGGGAGGCCTGGCTTTGGCATGGCGGGCACCCACAGGCCAGTCTGGAGGGAGGCCTGGCTTCGGCATGGCGTGCACCCACAGGCCAGTCTGGAGGGAGGCCTGGCTTTGGCGTGGCGGGCACCCACAGGCCAGTCTGGAGGGAGGCCTGGCTTTGGCGTGGCGCGCACCCACGGCAGGAGGAGCTGGCCTCGCGGGGTTGTTTCTTCTCAGACGCCTAAGGCTTCATGAATTGACGAAGGGACACTGCCCAGGGGTCGCCCACACTCTGCTCACCCTCGAAGGGATCTGCTGGAGGGCCGTGCAGAGTGCAGATCAAACTTCAGTACTCTGGGTCGGTCTGGAGGGCAGACGAGTCTAGGGGAGGCTATTTCTCTCCGTCAGCAACAGAGGGAGCTGACAGAACGTCGAGTGAGCTCTGAGAGTGCTGACTGCTGCTTCCAGCAGCGCCGCGGGAAAGCGGGGAAGGGTTTGCACGATGCATGTCCACAAAGGGCTTCCTGGAAGACGTAGGGAACTTTACATGGTTGACTTCTTGATTATCGTGTCGAAATATTTAGAAAATAAATAAAAGATGGTCCTAAGTGTTCTGGATATGTTCCTATGATTATGGTCAGAAAGTGTAATTCTATTTTCCACTGAGGAGAATACCAGAGCTTTTCAGTAATGCATGCTCAGGTCTAGGAAACTCTGGCTCTAAGATAGTCTGAAGTTTTTCTGTCTTCTAGAGCAGAAAGTTCTTCATGCTGTCTCTACAAGCAGTGCTGAAAGCCTGTGTGGTCCTGGGAAATCAGATGCTAATTTTCTAACAAGCAGGATTTTCTGTAACTAGATAATGAACCTAAGGCCAGACATGAGCTGCAGTACTAAGAAGGCATTCTTTATAAATGGAATGATCAATCTAATCTTGTTTAGACATGTCTTTTAGGATAAGATGAATAGTGCTGTAGAAATATCTCTTTTTCTCACTGACAAAAGGAAAGCAGGGTGACTGCTCCAAATGTCAGTATTGGTACTGTCCCACTTAGTGTGCAGATCTGCTTTCTGAGTACTGCTCTTACACAGTCAGTGCTGAAGTGCTTGACATATATTCCCATGCACATTTTAAAAAGGAATTTTTTCCATTAAAACTGTTTTTACAGTAACACCTCAGATGCCTAAGAAATTCTCTGCGATGAAAATTACTCTACCTAGCAGTCGTGCTGCAACAGGTTTGGAAGGAAGGAATACCAGGAGAGCTGTAACAGAAAAGTAATAGGTGAGTTATGCCATATTCAAATGCACAGACAGGATGTTTGTTTTGTCTTTGGCCTGGAATTAGTTATGAGGGCACTACCTTATTGACATGGATAACAGTAACATGAGAAGGTCCATTTAGGAAATGCCTGCTGGAGAAAAGTTATGAGTACCTTGTCTGTTGCTTATTTGATTCAGCTTTTCTTCTTTTTCTCTAGACTATTATCCTGTAAACGAAAATCAAAACTAAACTAATGAAGCCCCCAAGATGGCTTTGTTACCTCTGAGAAAAAGCATATATTGAAATAAATATCCATGAGGAACATGAATGACTCTGTTTTCCACTTGCTTTAACAAGCACTGTGTATGTAGAAAATAATTGCTTCAGTTCTTCAGGATGTAGCTGTTGATTTTATCATGCAGACAGAATGAGGTGCTATGTAAAAAATACGAAAAAGTTACCAAAAAGTACCTTTCTGAGAATATTGTTGTGAAAATAGGTGGTCAGATTTTGATCAAGGTTGAAAGAACACAAGGAATCTGCTTAACATGTGAAACAAAGACTTCAGAACACTTCCTGTTTAAGTGTTATTTTCTATTGCTGTACATTTTATCAGTGTTTTTATCAAACACTGGCACACAATTTTTTAAGGCAGTATCCACGCCTTTTTAGACCATAAATCTATGCTTCAGTTACCCACCTTCATTAGTGAAGTTTCTCTTCAGTACAAAATTGACTTATTGTGTGAAGCATTGGTACTTAGATTAGTAAATCTGTTACCATAATATGACACTTAAAACTTCTTCTCTACTTTACTGCTATCTCCTTGTGACTGTTCAGATATTAAAATGGAACTTTTTAGTCAGTGATTACAATTTCTCCTGTTCTTTCCTTCTGTGGATTGCACCAGTTCCAAAATTATATGAAGAAGTTAGTAGCTGCTTTCACATAATTGCTCTTTTGACCATAACTATTGAGCGAGCTTGCTTCAGAAATGCATACGTAATGTCTTTATTATAGCATTTTATAATCCTTAATTCATACAATTGAGAAGTTTCTGTGAGGGTATTAAGCAGAACTTCTAACAAAAGGAGGTGATGTCAACATTGATGGACTAATTAGGGTTGTTGTCTGATGCTTTGTAATAGTGGTACTCTTGAACATCTCTGGATGTTGGAAAGAGACCATGCTTTTATACCATTCTGGGAAACCTGATTCTTGGGACAATCACTTAATTTTCTCAATAAATGAACTAGTCTTGAAATTCTTCCTTTCAAGAGGAAACAGTGCTTTCTTTGCTCTCGCTCCCCTCCATCAACTGATTGGAGAGTCAGTAAATTTTAGAACTCTTATAATAAACAACCCAATTGTTTTAATAGTCTCAGGACAATCTAGCCAACAGAGAAATTGAATATAACTGCTCTTTTTTATGAGATAACAAACTCTTCCCATGAAGTTATGTACAGAAGATATTTTTTTCTTATAAATGGACATCTTTTAGAAGATGAGTACATGTTGTTCTGTTCAAATGGAGTAATAGAATTATTTGGGTTGGATGTGGCATTTAAATATAATCTAGTCCAAACCACATGCAGTGATGAGGGACATTTTCAACTTGATCAAGATGCTGAGAGCCCTGTCCAACTGGGCCTTGAATGTTTTCTGGGATGAGGCATCCATCACCTCTTCAGGCAACATATTGCTACTTCACCACCCTCATTGTAAAAAATCTCTTCATTATACCTAGTGTCAATCTCCCCTCCTTTAAATTAAAACCATTACCCCTTGTCCCATCGCAACACACCCTGCTAAAAGGTCTGTACTTCTCTTTCTTATCAGCCCCCTGTAAATATTGAAAGGCTTCAATAAGGACTCCCCAGGGTCCCTCCATCAGGCTGAACAAGCACATCTCTCTCAGCCTCTCCTCAGAGAAGAGTGCTCCAGCCCTCTGATCACTTTTGTGGGTCTGCTCTGGACCCACTCCAGCAGGTCTTGTGTTGAAGGCCTCAGAGCTGGACACAGCATTCCAGGTGGGATCTCACCAGAGTGGAACAGAGAAGCAGAATCACCTCCCTTAATTTGCTGGCCACACTGTTTTTGTGCAGCCCAGGATACAGTTGGTTTTCTGGGCTATAACTGCCCATTTCCAGCTCATGTTCAGCTTTTATCTATCCATGCCCCCAAATCCTTCTGGGCAGGGCTACTCTCAATCTGTTCATCCCCCAGCCTGTGTTGATACTGGGGGTTGCCCTGAATCATGGGCAGCATCTTGAACTTGGACTTACTGAACCTCATGAAGTTCATGTGGATTCTGTGTAAACCTAGATTTATACTGTAACTTACACACAGAAACTGAGTTAGAGCAAGTATGTTCAGAGTTCTAGATCCATCACTACAACCATTTCCTAAACTCTGATATGGGCATCTTTGCAATACATTGTGGGGTGAACAAAACCTAAGTTCTTCCTAAAACCATTTGAAAGTTAGTCTTGGCTAAACCCATATGAAAATCTACTTATCTTCTCAAATAAAGTAATAAATGACTATTTACTTTGTGCAGCCTGTTACTATAAAGGAATGGGATCTGTTGAGAATAGTCTGTTGAAAAAGGAATCTTCTCACATACCAGTGAGTGTGTGTGGTCTCTCTGTGGGACAGAATATTACTTCCTTGCATACACAATCAATTTTCCACAGAAATGTCTGCACTAATTTTAGAGGGACACATATCCAAACAATGCGATTAGCTTTCTGCCAAGTTGTCTGTATAAATCATACAGAAAATACCTCTCAAAGCTGAAGGCCTGCTGTAGAACAGCTGGAATATATAAAGGAGAAACACTTCTATTTTCCAGTTATGTTTTCCTAAGACCTTTCTTGTCATGATTGCAGCAGGGTTTTGAAGAAGAGTGACACAGACTGTGCGTGGAAGAGCAGATTTCACAGATGTTGGAGAGAAAGAATTCACTAATCTTGAATGGCTGGTAAAAATATCCACTGCATTTCCACATTACTATATATAAATAATTACAGAACAAACAGAAAATTGGCATCAGAGGATTCATCTCAGTGACCATTGTGAAAAAATGCATATTGCTAGGAATTGATGAAGATATTCCTGTCTGTGTGAGCTGATCTGAGTCTTTGAATCTTGGTTAAAGACCTAATGATTCAGATCTCTCTTTTCTTATTTTTGGTGCATCATCTCTTTCATACCCAAGGAAATGCTAATGTAATTTTTAAGATCATATCAGAGATACCTTGTAGCTATTTTCCACTTTATATTGTAGCACTGATTTAGGGAGTGGGATCATGGAGTCGAGTGTCTGTGAGCCTGGTCTGAGGGAGGACTCTGACATCCAGGGGATATGATGCTGTAATCAATGGCCCTGCAGTGTGTGCACCACAGAACTGCTCTTCCCTCACAGACAGATTTATTGACAGCATCCATGAAACATCGCTGCAAGCTCACAACACTAGTCCAAATGCCAATTCAGAAGAGGAAAAGAAGTCACTAAGGTTTGACAGGTGACCCAGGTAGTAACTTCAGGTTTGGACCTTCTTCCACTGCCAAGGTGGCCTTGTTCAAACCGCTTTGTTAAAGTGCGTGTGATCATTAGCAGTGAAACCATGTCATATGGAAGGAAAAATGTCTTGAGTCTCTTGAGACTTAAGGCAATATGATTTGAAGATGATTTGATATTCTGTATTTGTTATTAATTTCCCATCCCAGAGACAGGCTGTTTTGAGGCTTTTACTTAATGACTATTGATTCCATTGATGGGATTGGTGTTATCCATGATATTTAAATATGTTTTTCAACTGACCTCTTAATTCAGTCATATTTTCACTTCAGCTTAGCTTCCAGTGGTCCCAGAGGTTGGATATTACATTGCAGAAAGTGGTGAAGTGAAGGTCTGGGAAAATACTAGTTGCATCTGGAAAGGTACCTTCCAATTTTCAGGCGCGCTGAACGATAAGATAGCACAGTCTGCATCTACACTGGAAAAGCAAGTGCATCTACCTCTTCCACTAAGTGTTACACAGTAATACAAAATGGCTGAGAGCTACCTGCCCACAGCTATTTCTAGAGTTCTCACAACCTCTGAACACAGTATTCCAGCTTCTTCAGGGTGGTTAACACCTAGCTTTTTACCTGGCCCTCCCTTGGCCCCCATCTGATACACTGGTGGTACTAAAACATTAATTTCCTTTAGCTTTTCTCTTTCAGAACACTACAAGCAGTGGAAAGGGAAGGGGATATATGTTATATGGACTGTTGAGTACATGAGATCAGGGCATGCAGAGATAGTGGAGTTTTGTTGCTCTTGCCTGTAGGGAAAGGCCAGACTTTCCCTAGCACTGCTGCTGGTTTCATCTGCGGGGGAGTTGGTAATTTACTACATAAAATGTCCTATGATTGACTGGGCATTAGGGGGTCTAAATGATCAAGTGATTTGAAAACAGGGGGAATCTGAAAAGAAATTATACAGGTATTCCTGTACTTAGTTGAGTGTGATACAGTTCATTAAATATCAGAATAATATTTTGGTGTTTTCTGTCTTGGACAGATGATGTGTTTTGGTGCTCTGGCTATTTCTCTTTATGAATCTGGATTTCAACCCTTGTAGAAAATATTGGGGTTTATGTGATAGATTTGTATTTTCTTTCCTTGCTTTCCTCAGTGCAAATAAGCCTCAATTCAGAGCAGTTAATAGCAAGAATATAGGGATAAATCCCAGCATTTCTTTTCCCTTGATGACAGATGAATATAGGCTTTAAGAATACCAGGTTTGATGCCACCCACCTACTTGTTAATTGAGCAGTTTGATGGGACAGTACTGACTACTTATCACTTCCTGAGTCTCATTTTGAGAATTGACACAGGCATATGTGTGCCAAAATCTTATCAAAAGTCACTGATATTCACTACTACCCAGGCAAAATAACAAAATGGCACAATGAAATTTAATTTTCACTAAGAAATGCCTGTTAACATATGCCTGTTATGCATATTAATATGCCTGTTGTGCATATTAATGTACCAATGAAGTAGGTGGATGGAGTTGAAAGGGTAACCAGTGTCATTTGGTGTAGATGAATTACTCACAAGAGAAGAGAATCCTGAAATGAGTTAGAGATGATTTAATCTGTTACTGTCTCATTGCGCATTACCAGCTACCCGCATTAAAATAGAAAATTATATACAGAGTTTCAGAAATGTTACTATTCATTGAATATTGCAAAGAAGTGCCCTAAATTTCTTGAAATATTTTACTTGGTGGGATTCAGAAAAGCTTTGAAAATTTTTCAAAATTAATTTAAAAATCTAGATATTAGAAGTACAGTTTTTCTGTACTGCAAAGTTTTATTTTAGTAATGTTAGACCTTTTTAGGGTTAGAACGCAGTGTTACAAATCCCATTGTGCAGACCTGAGGTCATTCCTGCAAACCTTCTTAATTAACTACACAGAATTTTAGACACAGAAGAAAATCGCTGTAATCTACTTGCTCATCTTTAGAAAAAAGTAATACAACAACTAAGAGGAGAAACATTTGCTGTCTGTCCAATTGAATTTTGGAATAGGGGATAAGGTTAAGGACAGAGTATGAAAGGAATTTATGATGTAAGTTTTCCACAACTGTCATTGAAATTTTATGAAGGATGTGTATGTGTATATTTACAGAGTACAAACACTTTATCAGTGTTGAATTCTTTTTTGAACCAGAGAGGTTAGTTGTAGAGATAAATATCATATTCTGCCCTTGAAACTTTTAAGAGTCACTGTAATTACTACTCTCTGGGGAATAATTTGAAGAAGGAAATTAAAACACTGAGAAAATTGCAAAAATATGGGTCTTCAGCATTTTGCTCTATGCACTATAGCAATGTAATTTCTTATATGTAAAAATCTAGCATTAAATCATTCAAAACACTAATGATCTGGCTTTTTTTCATAGTGCTGAGGAGTATTTGCAGCCTCATCTAGACAGTGACCACAAAAGATGACTCTTCTTTCTCACACCTGTATGGGCTTTTGTTTCTCGTTACTGTGCTGTCATGAGCTCACTGTGGTGTGATTGAAGGGTGTGTGCTTTAAAAACCTTTTCCTGTGGTTAGGTGGCGGTGGGACAGACATTTGTGGGGAAATAAACCCCAGAGAGTAAAAGAATTAATTACTGTATAAGGGGATTTCGGAGCAGGAGAACACACAGGACCAATTCTGCTGCTAGCAAATTCTGCAAAAGGCAAAAAAAGAGAAAAACCACCATATTTTATATTAATCATTAAACAAAATATAGTGGAGCCTGTTCTCAGTTCTATCTGGCTGAATGCATGGAGGTTTCAAAAAGCTGGTGAAATGTGGCTTCTACCTAGTCTAGTGTGTCTAGTGTTTTGAGCCTACCCAGGACAAATTAGGCCCTTCAAGCCTCCTCTGAGCTGTGTAGAGGCAAATATAATGAGAATGTGAAAGGCTTAGGCCTTGGAAAAAATGGTGGTGTTTTTTTTGTGTTACTGATTTGTGTGTGATGAATCTTCAAATACAGGATGTCAAGAGGGGACCCAAAATGAGCTTAGGAGTGTTACCACCATGAACCCATCCACACCTTTGGAGCAAGAAGTGAGGTTTCATACTACTGACTGGTGCAATGATTAAGTTAATTCCTCCAATGTGTTGGTTTTTTTCACTGACTGTGAATTCTTCTGGGTGTTTCAAGAAAGATAGTGATATGCTGCCTTCACATAAAATGGAAACGCTGCAGGACATAATTCTCATAAAGGTTCCTTCAGCTATGGATCACAATACAACTTTCAAATCAAATAGATCTACCTCCACTTAAAATTAAGTTAAATGTTTCAGCAATCTGCCTTGGCTATCTAGTAGCCAGTAGCCACAGCAGCAGTTTCATTGAGTGATTTTTGAAATATCTTTTTTTTCGAAGATAGCAGTGATATCATTTGTGGTTTGGGTGACACCTTGTAAATTCTCACTTATGTCTTTTTGGAGAGGAGGTAAAAATTAAACACTCAAAAGTTACGCACATAAACCTCCGGTCTGAAGATTTTTAGCACTTCATAAGATCTAACAAACGATTTATGTGTATGTGTTTATAATTGTCCCTGGGAAGATTTTTTTCAACATAGATTTGCAAGTGTTCATGTATATCCATGAACAGGACAAAGGTTTGCTGGTATGATATGCGCTGATAATTGCACAAGGTATGTCCTGAGACTGACAACATTATCAACAGTGGTCTACAGAAATGATTTCTGCTGCAACAGTCAGGTCTATAATTAAACAGGTTGACAGATTCAGCTGTTCTCCAGAGAAATTTCAGTCACCAAAAAAAGATGCCAGACCTTGGATTATGGTAGCACATTCTTTGCTTCAGGGTCATGCAAAATGAGAATGCCTGGTTTGGTATTAAATGTTGTACACCATCTGCTGCTGACCTACATGACATAACAGAGTGTTCTGAAGCTAATTATTACAGAGATTTGTGTTGCAAATGCCAATGTGCCCAGTGTCAAGGACAATGGAAGCAGTACTCCCACCATATATTTACTGAGCAAGCCCTGAAAATGAGGAGCAGAGTTTCCTTAATAACTTTTTGCATTTTCCCCTACCATTTGTAGAGTAAATGTTATTATTAACTCAAAGATGGTGGACAAACTGTACCATATAGACTCTGTCCTATGTCTTTCTCAGTCACAAGAATCACCTTGGAACAAGGGTGTTTTTGGGTCTGTATCTGGTGGAGAAGGAACCTCATTTCTGGTGGAAGAAGTTAAGGGTGAGTGATGTGGCAATGTAAAACACTGGGTGAGAGATTAAAAGATTCTAGTGGGTAAACTGTAACTCAGATGCTGCTGTGTAAACATACACATTTGAGGAGATTAGACTTACAAAGACCTGGGCTTGTCAGAGATATTCTCCTTCATGTAAGTGGAATGCTTGCCAGCAAAGGTTTCATAGAAGAGTTCTCTAGATGTTTTTTCATAGTCTCTCTCCCCCAAACCATACTGCCCCTTACCCCAGATTATTATCTACTGGTTTTTTGCAGTAATTTTTAGTAGCTTTCTTCTAGAGCTAAAGGCTCATGCTGGGCTAAAGCCTTGAGAATCTCATTGCTGCCAATGAGATTCTCACGTACCTTACTGAACATCCAGACCTAGTGACATCCAGAATTAACTGCATGTAATGAAGCTCCTAAAACAAAAAAAGCTGATGGCTGAATTAATGATTCAGTTTTCCAGTCACAGTCAGATTATTTTTCCATCAGTAAGAGGAACTCTCATTAAATTATTTTGTTTAGCACAGGCTATGTTTTTCTTGTATGTCTTTTGCTAAGATCACTCTAGCAGTCGCTGTCTTTACAGTTCAATTCAAAACACTCCTTATAGGTTCACATTTCAGAATTTGACTTCAATCTGATTATACACATTTATCTGTACCTACTGCTATGTGACACTACTACTAACGAGGATTTTGTGTGAATATAGCTGGGATGCTAAGATAAGTACTGGCGCTACCTGCTGCAGTCATGAGTCAGCAATCTGAAGGTACTGAAGTACAGTGCTTCCACGTATGAACTCATAAAGACTGACATGTAAATAAACAGCTTTAAACTCACAGGTATGTATCCCTTTAATTCAGTCTGACCTGCATCAGTGATAAAGGTACTGAAATCTGGAAACACAAATTGTCTTACTTGTGAATTCAGAACTGGGGAGTGGCCAAATTGTAAGCAAATGAAGGGAACAAATTTTTCTTTCTTCCTGCTGTCAAATTTTTATTTCTTGTTTGTTTTGGATTGGCAGTTGTGGAACATTGAAACCAGAAAGAGGCTGAGAAATATGTTTGGCCACCTGTCTGTAATTGAGGCTGGAATAATTGTATTCTGAGCAGGTGAGTAGTAAAGTCTATTCCCAGGAAGAGCCTTGCTGCTTGTACTCAGGCAAATGACCCATTCATTTTAGCTGATTTTCTTGGCTTTGTTCAAATGTGATTTACCTCTTTCTCTCCCCCATCTCAGAAATCAGTAGTAGATTTATTGTATGACAGGAAAGCAGCCAAAGAGGATTTAACCTGTTTTCTGCAGTCTCTGTTTCTTACTCTCCTTCCAAAAAACTGTCACCACTTGCAGAATTTCACTATGCCTTGGAGACGGTGACTAGTTTTGTGCAAAGCCTGAGCTTGAAATTTTTTTGTCTCCAGTGGGTCTGAACTTCAAATATCAAGGCCTGCCCTGTGCTGGGGAAACAGTGTGTAACTTAGATGGCCCCACCATTGATACCAATCTGTCTCCCAAAATGCAGAGCAGAGCATGGCTGTTAGGAGTTGCACACCTCTCCAACTGTGTATCTGCAAAGAAAGGCCAGCTCATTGCAATCTGCAACCCAAGAAGGGATTGAGTGGTTGACCTTTGCATTGTCAAGGGTGTATTTTTACTAGCCGGTGAATATTTTGCATTCAGGTATCATTTCAGTATGTGGGCTCAGATGACAAAGATCAGATCTATTCTTGTGGGTTTTTTTCCATCCCACTTTCAGTTTCAGATCTTTGACTCACACATGAAGGGGCTGAGGAGAAACTTGTGCATGATGAATGCTTCTGTGATTTTAAAATCATATGTTAGTGCTCTGTTTTACTTAAATGGAAAGATAATAGTGAGGATAGGCTGACTTTATTGTTAACTCACAATGAGACTAGTATCTCTTGATAAGAGCAGTGGTGGTAGATTTATTTTTGGTTTCACAAGATGTTCTGTTTGTGATTGTATGAGGTCTGCAAGGTGGAGGTGCAAGGAGGTACAGGCACACCAGCTGAACAAACAGTTAATAAACTGCAGTTGCAATTATGCTGTGTGGGTCAGGTTACAAGGATGCAGGTGTAACATCCTGCCAGTGCCAAGTGGCATAACCGCACTGCAGTAAGAAATAGTTTGGGTTCACATTTCCTCCTGGCCAAAGCAGTGAAAACAACAGGAACTTAGGAGCAGAAATTGATGACAAAATTCAGTGTGAACCTGTGAACTACAGTTATGGTTGATGCATTAGGTTCTCTTTTTCTATGTTTGAAATTAACCAGATAATTCTAATATTAGGGCAGAGTTAAAAAAACTGCACAAGGAGAAAAAAAAATACATGGAGTTAATATTAATTGTTACGAAAATTAAAGCAGCTTTCTTACACTAAACTTCCCTGTGGAGGCTTCCAAAGTATCAATTGACTTTGGGATTACATTGTAATTTTTGTGGTTAAAAATAGTCCAACACACACCATCATGAATCTGTGAATAAATTTCAGTACCATGAAGTCCATTACACAAGCACAACACAAGGACATTTCTTGCAGTAAGTCAGGTTTGTGTGTGCATTTTTAGTGCTTCTAAGTAACTCAACATGTATCTGAAAAATCGTTAAGAGCTATTGTGGGAAAGTTTCCAGTTACTATCCCTTATTAATGTAACTAAAATCCTTAAATAAATCTATTGCAATAATGTCAGATCCCTGTTTCTCAGATACCCAGAAGGATTGTATTGAACTTGCTGATTTTATTTGTGTCATACTAGTTTTAAGTGTGAATTTCAGCAAGAATCTCTTCTGATTTGTCATAGGATTTAATGTAAGTAATATTCATAAAAATGGCAAAATGTATAGCAAGGTATTTTCAGTATTTTCAGTTCAACTCCCATATTAATGTTCAAAAGCAATATCTAGGAGCTAAACTTTATCAGTAGCAGTGCATCCAGGCAGGATATTCCTTCCTGCCTTTCGTAGACTGTTGATACTGGAACAGTGTGTTAGACTGACAATATTGTAGAGCAGTGAATCCATTTCCTAGCAAGCAGCTGGTGCAGCAGTGTCAAGTTGCGCAGATTTTTCTAAATCCTTGGAGTGGGAGGGAGAAACAAGGCAAGGGAAGGGACAGAACCAAAGAATACAGGTAACTTGCCAGAAAGCCCTTTAGCAGAACAATGCATTTTTACACTGCCTCTTGGTTGGGGAGGCACACTTGGCTTTGGCAAAAATCACCTAGTGAAAGGATTTTTCATGAAGAACAGGCAATAGTTTACATTAAATGGCTCAGCAGCTGAACAGAGTGTAGATCAGTGGCATAGACTGCTCGTGGAAAAGAAACTTGAGAGTCAGCAGGTATTCCACCCAGCTGGAGTGAGCCAGCTCCTTGGCTCCTTCCTGCTGTCAGTCACCACTGCAGGCAGGGTGTGCTTTGACAGCTGTTCTGTGCTTCCTCTTACTGAAACACTGCTGTTGGGCTGCTTCACTCTGATGTGGTTTGCTTCTGAAGAAACACTGGTGTGATGGAGTTGCTTTTCACGTTCCATTAACATTAAACCTGTGCTGTCTGCTCTTGTCTGCAGGGGTTCACTACTAGGATTTGCTTATCATCATGAAGTTCAGGTTGCTCAGCACCATGTTGGGATTCTTTGTCAAAACAAGCAAATCATTTGCAGCCTGAAATTGTCACTAGCCAGCCTGTTGTTGGCGATTTGGTCTAGAGGTGGTACATTGAATATCTGGCCTAGCAACTCTGGGGTGAAATTGCAGTCACAGACACTGAAAACCAGTTCCTTCCTTTCTTAGCAGTTAAAGTATATGAAGAAAGCATGTTGTTCAGGCAATTTTTCAAATTATCTTACTGATGTCTATCAGTTTCCTCTGTCTGTAATTAAATTAATTTTAAACCAGTTCTCTTCATAAAAAAGCTTGCTAGGCTTTTGATACTAGATTAGTAGGCCTTTGTAAATATATTGCCAAACAGAAATAATGTTTATCACAATTTCTTCTGTCTATGTACCTTCACAGAAAAGTTTGGGGGTGTAATAGAAGTTTGCAAAAAAGACATTTTGATTTTTGGAGTTTTGGAAAACTACTTCTGCTGCAATTAATTTGATATATGAGGTTGCTTTTGCCCTCCTGAGCATATTTTTATGCCATTGTTTGTGACAAATAATCTGAAAAAGGAAGTTTTAAATGAAATTATTTAAGATTCTTTATGTAGTCTCTGTCTGTGTGGGAGATAGGTCAGGTAATACTAATAATAGGCAGAAGAGCAGAGTATTTACAAGCTGTTTGTTCTCCCAAAAGAATCTGAGGCTGGACTGTAGTGCTGGGGTTAAAGGGTCGGGGAAATTTATTGAAACATGGGGAATTGAGCTCTGAGAAGCTTTTCTTCAGGTAGATTCTGGGCCTTAGACATACCCTGGAAATACCCTGGGAGAAACCAGGTCTCTTGTAAGCCCTGTAGGCCACTTTGCTTAGACTTCTGTGATGGCTTGGCTTAGGCAGTAAGACTCTATCCTACTCGGTTCTCCTGGTACTGACATGTAAGTTTAAGGCCTCTGAAAGGTAAGCAGAGAAGCTGTAGTTTCATGAGGGTATGTGGGACAGTGTAGGCTATAGAACAAGGGCAAGGGAAGAACCATTTGGAGTTTTGGGATCCTACTCTGCCCTGAGTGTACATTCTGGGTGCTTGTTGTAGTTCATTTTAACAGCTAGACTCCAAGCTAAAATGCCTCTGTTCCTCCATCTGACCCTCCCAATCTATTCTGGCATCTGTTTTCTTTTTATTTTTTAGGTTATGACCTGGTGTCCTTGGCAGTGAAAAGTCCTTGCTACACGAGGTGGAATGAAAGATGGGATTTTGCGTGTCTGGCACATGAATTGTGAGAAAATCATCCAAAGTGCAACTACAGATTCACAGGTGAAATGATGAAATGTCTGCATACTTAGGCTATGCTCTTTTTCTATAGCTGGGCTGATTTGGTAAACTCCCACTGACTTTGAGGGTGGCTCAGCAGTGAGAGGAACAGCAGGATTTTCTCTGGATGTGCAATTGTGCTGTGCTCAGTACCACCGTGTGTGATTGACTCAGGAGCAGTTTGCTGTTTCTCATTCACCACTTCTGTCTCTGCGCAGAAGTGATTGAAGAAGAGATAGTCTTGAAGCCAGACACTTTTCATCATCTTTCCTTGCTGGCAGTAATAGTCTTGGCCAAAACTCTAAATGCAGAGAGAATGATGAAGGGGAAGAAAAATTCCCAGAGCATTGGGGTGAGGAGAGGTGTAAGAGTCAGAGAGAAAACATCTGTTTCTGGAGTTTGAATATTAGGAGACAAAGGAACATGTTCTCAGCTGTAGTAAAGCAGCATAACTTGGTTTGCTGGAGTTATTACAACCTAGCTGAGGATGTGTTTTGAGGGCTTTTTTATACTAATAGATTGTTACCATGATTAGATAGGACAATAAAGCAACTGTACTTTGAAGAGTTGAAAACAAGTAAATAGCCCTTCTAAATAAATAGATAGACAGATGATTTTGCATCTCATGATGTAAGGATACTGAACCAGCTTTCAAATGATCTCTAAACCAAATCTCCATGTGTTATTTAGACATATCTGTGCTTTAATGAAGGATTTTCTGTGAAGAAATGTGGTGCAGAGTGTTTCCCTTGCACCCTGACAGAGAAACTGGAGTTCCTTAGAGCTCTGCATTGTTCCATGGTGCTGTAGGGCTACACCATATGCAGAGGTTGTTTCTTGCTATTAAGCCTCCTTGTCTCTGGTGTTATCCATGAACAGAAAAGACCAGATCATTGCTACACAGACATATTCCTGCTTATGAAGACTCCTAATAACTTACTATAAGAAATTAAATACTGGGAAAAATTGTGGATGTATCAAAATGTGATCAGAATAAATGCTGTGGTGGATGATTGTGACTTAGATGGTTCTAACCTCAGACACTTTTAACCACATAAGTTTTACACCCATAGAAATGATCTGACAAACTGTAACTGAATTTCATTTTATAAACCTCTTGCAAATGCTGAAGACCCCAGCTCAGAATGAAGACCTATCAACACCAGTTGAGCACTTTAGTAATTAAGGTTGACTGTTACTTAGCATATTCAGAACAGAGTGACAACTGAAAGATAATAACCTTTTTATAGCGCTTGAGATGCTTCTGATAGAACTATCAGAGTAATTTACTAGAAAAGAAAAAAAGAAAAAAAAATATTTGGATGTAATGTCCACTCCCTAGGAAAGTTGTTGTAGATCAATGAGAACATACAGACAGGCAAAATATATAATTGCTTTGAAAATTACCTGACCTGAACATGGTATTGAAACAATGAAAATAAACCCAGAAAACTCCACTCAAAGCCCATGCAAAATGAATAATTTCAACTTGTCTGATTTCTCCCTATTGCCCTCCACTGCTTTTTGACTTAAACTGTAAATCAAATTTCAATCAGTGCTATGGATAGTTTTGGGTGCCTCCAAAGATTACAACTCAACATCCTCCTTCAAAGTCATTACAGACACTGAACAGACACAGCATAAGGAATTTGCTGAGTTGTAAAATCTCAATCCTAAATATTGACAAAGATTCTGTATATTTCAATAACTTAAGAAGGAATAAAGCTAGAAAATTGATCTCTGCTAAAATAATTGAATGGTGTTGAAATTCAAGTAAAAAAGTTTAGCAGGAACTCATGTAGCTCAGCACCAGGATAGCAGGTATTTGCATTTAGCCATAGTGTTTCCAGAGATCTACTCTATCAGCTTCACGATTTAAGGGCAGACTTTGCATTGGCAACAGTGGCCTTCATCAGGTACCACAGGGCTGCACAGCTCCTCACATGTTTGTCCTTGTAGTAACTTGAACTAGAGGAGAGCCACTCTCTTGTGTTCATGGAGAACTCAGGTACAAGTGATGGGAGGACACAGGTCGCTCACATTCATTGTAGCAAGTCACACATGACTTCTTACTTTCGTGCTTCCTTTTAGCATGTGGTTTATATGATCTGCTTTAGAAACTACTACTCAGAAGATTTTTTTTCTCTTGGGGGTTTAGCCTACCAGTGTGTTTGTCAGTAACTCATCCAGCCAGAAAAGACAAAGTCCAGTAACTTCAGGGAACAAAGCTTCAAATTTTTCTTGCTGCCATGTGCCTAAAAACCTCACATGTTTTCCTGGCATTGGCATAGCCCTAGAAGGTACAGGAAGTCTATGAGGTAAATGCAACTCTCAAGAGTCTCAATTTAGTTGCAGACTGCTTCTACCTTCAGTTCCAGTTCAGTGTCTGCTTGTGGGTGAGATTCTTGTACAACCACGTTAACGGGTTTGGTACATTCTTTGTGCTGCTAGACTGGGTAGCTTTCTGCTTTCCATGTGTACCTCCCAAGATTTACTACAACTGCAGACAAATGCAAAACACAATTCCACTAAATGGCTTAGTGGAGTCACTGTTAAAAGATCTCTTTAGCAGTAATAACTGAGCAGTTGGAGACAGTATCTCATTATTGGATCAGCTGCTGCAAGCTGTCTGCAAGGCCTATGCAGCCAGATGGGAAAGCTCAGGAGTGAGAGACACTACCAAGCACAGATGAGACTGGCATTGTGAATGCATGGACAACAATAGTTCAGGTTCAATGTGTTCCTTTGGCAGAAATGTCTCCTCAAAGTGGTGCAGACAGTTAAAGCCTACTCCCTATTAAGAATATATTTCCTTCAGCTCCTTATTAATACGAAAGCAGTCAATAGAGGATGATAGCTTCCCACATCCTATGCAGCATGTTTCTCTGCTGCAGTAAAGTGGAACAAGCCATAGTGTGTGTGGGGAAAATGACTGGCATAATCAGTGTAGAATTCTGATGTATCTTTCCTTTTCTTTTGTACATGTTTTATTTTATAGGTAACAAAGGGAGAGTCTTGCATATAACCCCAAACTCAGATCAGAGCAGGTTCATTTTTGTTGCAGTGGATGGGATGTCTTGTCTGTGAAAACAACATGGGTCTGGGGAGAGCATGCACAGCAACAAAGCTTTTTAATAACAGTTATTTGAGATCATTCTTGTGACTTTTTTTCTTGAAAGCCAGTGATTAATGTATTCAGCCCATTCAATAATTCAAAATATGTGTCTTCCTTCCAATAAAAACATGACAAAGGACAGTACAATTTATTTAAAAGAACAAAATTTTCTTATCAGTCTATTATGTGAAATGTTAGTAGCTTGTCTTACCCTAAAGGAAAAATATCCTAACTCTGAAGAATAATGTAATGTGTATTTCAATTATATTAGCAAACATGGAAGGAATCCAATCTGTGTAAAGCACCAGCATAAAGTGTTAGGTTCTGCTTTTATCTTTGATTCTTGCAAGAAATTTTACATTACCTTAGCATCCCCACTGGTAACCACATACTAATTCATATATATTGCCTTGAATCATTCAAGGACTATGATGAGCAGAGACCAGTTCAGGGGTCTGCCTTGTTCTGTGTGTCACATAAATTGTATGGAATCTGTCTAAATACTCCTAGAGTTCTATGTTAAATATGTAATTAAATAAAAATGATTTACAGGGAATAGTTTATTGCTTTCATAATGGTTATAATAACCAGCACAATTAGGAAAATATCTCCACTAGATTTTTAATTGCTTCTTTTCCTTAACCCCCTAACTATATTTGACAATGATTTAAAATACAAAAAATTGCATAATAATTCTATTATTATGTACAGTTATGTAATAAGAAAATTAAAATTCAGACGGGCATAGGAGCATGTTATTTGAGCCGAACACAGCTGTTAGTTCATTTCATAAGGGTACCAGTTCAATTCTGGTTGCCAGCAAACAGTGCAGCTGTCACCGTATTGTGAATTTTATTTAGGGCTCACAAGGAATAAAATGCTTGGACTTTACCACATGTTTGCCTTGCAAGATAGGGCCTCAGAAGGTATTCAGATACAGACCAGTAGTGCTATTCTTTGTGTTCTGCCTACAAACACCATTGAGCTTTGCTTTCATTGTTAGGAATGGTCAGAGGCAAGGGGTAAAGAGCCATTCTTGCATTTTTATATTAAAAGCCCTCTGAGCTCAGGAACTTGTATTGTTTGGAGTCCTTTATTTTCTTTTCTTTTTTTTTTCACAACTGAAAATTTATTTAGAATGTTTCCTGTAGCTGGGAAAGATTAGGATATTAGGGGACTAGAGCAGTACCAGTCTGTGAAAAATTACACTGTGGTCAAATGCATGAAAAGAAACAGACAGGGGCACAAGTTATCTCTGTCAATGAATGTGAAACAATCGTGTCTTTAGTTCTCATGATTTTTAAAACCTCATCTTGTGCTGCTCGCAAGATATGTGGTGGCTAATTTTAGCTCTGGAAGGTTGAGACCCCTCAGGTGTTTTAGCTAGTAAGAGATTGCAATAAACCTGGTACTCAGCTACTGGGTTCTCATGTCATCTCATGTGGTCTTCAAAGAAGATCAGAAAATGTTAATATTGGTTGTCAATTGAGAAACTGCTACCAAGAACCTGATGTCCAAGTGTGGGAAATAGCTTATACTGTGCCTATCTTCTAATATGAGCAAGTTAGTTTATAGAGATTTTATCAGACAATTAGAATCTGATTTAAATACTCAAAATAGTATTTTAAAGAATTTAAATGGTTTTAGGAATATTAAAAAACATTTCTCTCCATTCTGAATGCTAAGAAATGAGTAGAATTAGTCTCTTTGCTTATGCTTTTTTTAATTTGCCCAGAAATTCTCTCTTTCCTTTGGCAGCCCCTAAATGATATTTATATCATTTATATGCAGTATAGGAGGAGGTGCATGACACAAGATGGGAGGCTGTAGTATGGAAGGACCTGACCAATACTGAAACCATGCACATTTTGTTGAATGCTGAAGTGTCGAAATAAGGAAGGCTGTTTCTCATCCCAAGACCTTCTCATATCTTAGTTACTTACTGCTCAGTGTTGACTAGTCAAGCTGCATTGTCCCAAATGTATTTAAGCACAATATCTAAAAGTGGGAGAAACCACTAGTTTCAAAAGCCCATAACTATGAGAGGACCTTGTTTGTGTGACCTGTAGATCCATTATGTGACCATGTCTGAGAAGACATCTAAGTGTGCATTCTGGACTGTAACTAATTTGAAGTGAAATTAAATGTATACTCTAGTGTTTTTTTCTGAATGTGCAGAGTGTGAAGCTGCTGAAAGTTGACCGTGTTCTTGCATAGCTTCCTCATTCTGCCAATGCAGAGGTCTTAACATATGAAGTCTTGGTCAAAATTTGAAATCCTGACTTCCTCCTGTAGATTATGGCATTCTTTTAGCCCGCTGTCAGTTACATGCCTGGTATGTTGCTCAGGCCCAGGATGAGAAAGAAATCAGAACCCAGTTCTAAGAACTCAACTAGTTCTTTGTCTGTGGTCTGTATCCACTGGAAGCCGAGTCTCCAGGGGTGGCGCAGAGGTTTGAGAAAATTTAAGTTGACTAAAATCAGATCTTCATCCCTACAGTCCTGTCCAAGGTGGGGCACTGTACAACAAATAGAATCCAAAACTTAAGGTCAGAAATAGTTTTTGCCTGAAGAATAACTTCATTGCTCATACAGTACATGTGTTTTTCTTCTCAGGTATATCAATATGACAGAACAATCATCTGGAATATTATGACTGAGGAATCCATTTGTTCCCACTCTTAAAAGCACTAAGCCTGGCAGATGTGCCCTGTTCTGCCCCTACATGACCTGGCTTGATGCTACCTACATACATGTTAGGTGAATGTCTGTCATGCAGTTTATACCTGTTACTTCCCTCCAATTATCCCATATAGCCAGAATGAGAAGGGAAGAGTGACACCAAATAATCATAGCATTTTTCTTACCTAGTGTGGGTTCCACTCCATAGTAGTGAAACTCTGTGGTGAATGGGCTCATATCAAGCCTCTTGAGCAGAGACCTCCCCAACTAGGGGAAAATGCAGTTCTCTCTTGCTGCTTCTTTTTTCTACAGGTTTATGATACTGGCAGTAGTGACAGAGGGTGAAATTTTGTTTTTACCATGTAAGTCCAATTCTACAGGCTTATTTTGTGCAATTCACTAAAAACATCCACATAAAAACCCCAATATTTTTAAAGTATTTTGGGGTAGGCCCTAAATTTCAGGGTAGAAGAGGAAAACTGCACATTTTTCGGTAGCACATTTCTTCATGCAAGCTTCTCCTTGGTCAGAACCTATCCTGACTGATCTCTGAGGTTCTCCAACACTTGGCTCAGAACCACCATCTGGAAAATGGAGAAATACTTGAATTACAGGATTTGAGAGGGATTTTCCACTGACAAGGATGCTATTTATGACTTTTGGAGAGAAAGAAAAATCATGCCAAAGAGGAAGCAGAATGATGAAATAATGCAAAAGCAAGATGAAAGAAAGGCAGTGAAAATATGAGCAAAGAAATGAAGCAAGACTAATGAATGGGAAGGGTGAGACAGGCCTAGGTGAGCTACAAGTTGATAAGGACAATTTTGTTTCCTGAAGGTTTTAAGAATTAGTTTTTGCCTAAGCAGGGTTTGGTATTTTGCAAGAATAAAAAATTCCAAAATTTCTTATTTCCTGTGTATTTAACACAGAATCAAGTCACTGCTTTGGGTGTTGGTAGCAGTCAGTGGGTCAAATTCTCCTCTCAATTTCACTGATGATATCTTACTTGTCTGAGAATCTTTTTCTCTGCTCCTGCTTTGCTTTTGTGTTTGTGTGTCCCTTTGTGCATACATATTGTATGTCCAGACCAAGAGTGAAAAAAAATTTATGAATAAGAATAGGAATATGGAAAGTTCTGACTGTGTAACGCTTGTAACAAAGGGAAAAAAAGATGTTTTTCATCATCAAAACTTCCAGTAGAGATCCCTGTAGCCCAGGCCTTCTTCATCTTTACCCTTCCTTCTCTGTGAGAAAACTACTGTCTCTGAGATCAGGTAAATGCAGTTGTGTAAAAAAGTTTTAGTTTGTGCTTTTTCATTGTAAGTAGTGCTCAATTACTAAGGATGGGTGGAGCAATAATTTTAAAATTAAAATCAATGCAAAATATCTCCACCATTGAATGTTCCCTGCTTTCTCTTGGATAATACCTACCTCCAAGTAAAAACCTCTTGAAGCACCACAAAATAAATCCAAGCCCTTTTTGAGGTGCTCATGGCATTGAAAATGCCCGTCTGTTAATACAGAAGCAGGCAGAAACATTTTTCACAAGAGGCTCATTTGCTACTTGACAAATGCTTGTTGAAGCACTTAAAAAATTCACTGCATGTCTGAAACAGCACTACTGGCATCATAAAATTAAGAGTGCTTTATATTATCAACAGTGCTGCATCATATTGATACAGTAATTTCATTTCTCTGAAACATGGGTTTTCAGAAAACTTTTTAAACACAATGCTGCTTATTTTTGTATGTTTTGCAAACATTTAACATGTATGGAACATTACACAGATAGTAAACAGATCCTACAGATAGTACATAGACTATCTCTGCTGCAAGAGACAACTTTCCACATAAATTGACAGCTGAAAGCAGCAGATTTTTATTGCCATTGCTTTATTAAATGCAAAGTACATAAAGAGATAAAATCTAGAGGTTTCAAATACAAGACAGTTAGAAAATTAATACCTATGTTCCACAATTGCTGCAACTTAATTTTCTGAAGCTTAACAATCCACTACACCTATAAAACCAAGAGCTTTGCTGCAGAGAAACAAAGTTTTTTAGGTGTCTGTACTTGTACCTAGCACACCATTAACTTTCAGAAGTCCAGGTACAAAAGAGTGCTATATATACTCAACAAGGAGTGAGGACCCAAACATGGATTAGATTCTTGATCTGAAATACCAGTCCGTGTAGAGCTCAGTGTGAACATGCACTACAGGGATGTTGGAATCCTCAGTCCCAAATACTCCCATTGACTCCATGGCTGACAGTGTAAGCTATAAATGCTGTCGTAGCAGAACTAGATCAAGCTGCCAAAATTCAGTGTGAGAATACCTCTTTTACCAGACTAGTGAAGCTGTTTTTAAAAGCCCATTTCATTTACACAAATGACGTGGCCCAAACCCAATCTGTTAGGCCCCCCCTATGGTTTTCCTTATCCACTCAATGTGTCGCTTTGTGAGTCGGGTGTAGACACCAGGGCCATGAACATTGCCACATTTCTTCCCAAATGAAGTGATGCCTCTCATAATATTATTACATCTTAAAGGTCCACCAGAGTCCCCCTAGAAAAAGGGAAAATACAGTCATTCAAATTCAAAAGCTAAAAATATTTCCTTTAAATAAAAATTTTCACTAGTTAGATGGAGAAAATAAAAATGTAGCCAGTGTTATTAAGGATCATTTTTTCTTCCTTGGAAATTAGGATTTCCAACAGCAAAACAAATTAAAAGAAAGGCTTCATAGAATTCAATCTAATCTTTCAAGTGTGCGTAATGGGGAATGAATCTAGCTCAGCGCTAGGGAAGAATCAGTCTCTTTGAAAATGAAGAAAAAAAGCTGAAAACTTTCCTCATGGGAAGTGTAAGTCTCCAGAAATTCAAACATTTTTAAATGCAATATTTAAATCTTTTAAAATGTGGTAGTTCTTACACAGTCTTGTACTTGACTTGGGACCCAGTTAAAATGCTTTTTATCAGCAAAACCTATTTCAAAGTCTTCTGACATCAAATAAGTTGTTTCACTGAGATCAGCTACTTGTGAATGAGCTTGTAAGTTGTTTTGGGGACATTTTAGTATTAAACTCATTTTATTGAAGATGAGGATATCTATCTGCCATGCCTGGATACAACTGCAATATTGAAAGGCTGTGAAGGTGAATTTATTCATCTTAAGTTTTCATTTTAGGGGTTGGAAGAACAAGCCTTGGTAAATTCACTGACATTTGATAAAATTCTTCACTGATTTTAAGAGAGACAGAGATTGTATATGTGTAATGCTGGTACATTATATTTTATTTTTATTATACAATTTATGCAGTCATAGTAGATATACTTACATGACATGAATCCTTATTCTTAGCTCCTGCACATATCATGTTCTCTGTTATGACAGGTTTGCCATTATAATGCTTTTTATCGTTGCATATTTCCCTCCCGATGACAGTGATATTGACTTCCATCAGGGCAGTAGGTAACTTGCTTGGACGATTCGTAGTCATATCCCATCTAGTCATACCCCATCCTGCTACTGTGCAAACTGTTCCTGGCTTGGGATCAACATCTGAAGAAGGCAGGGGGATTGTTTGCACAGCTTTATTAAGTTTTGCTCTTCCCCGAAGCTGTAGAAGAGATGGAAAATAGGTATTATGGCACAGAGTCTAACAGAGGCCCTTGCGTATTAACCATTGGATCTTTCCCATTATGGTAATTAATGCAATCCCTTTCTGAGATTCCTCTATTCTTTGTGACAGTAGTTATGTCATCAACGTAAGAGTGGGAAAATGAGTATTCTTTGTCTCATGAGAATGCACTTACCTTCTGCTGATCTACTAGCTCTAAAAAACATCTTATTTTACTTCTCTGGCTCTCAGACCATTTAGAAGACAAAATAACAGTAATTACTGATGCTGGCAAAATTGAAGATCAGAAAAGCCAGGCATTTTAATTAGAACTCCTTTTCAGACACAATGTTAATGCTTGTAACCAAATGTTTTATCTGCATGTGTTTTTATTCCTTTATGGAAAAGCCAGAAACTGAAATATCTTGATCAAGCTCCAGAATGTGTACACTAGATGTGGCAACCATTACAGGAATTGCTGATTGCCTTAGTTACCAGTGCAACCCCAATTCCCCAGGCTGCTGGATTAGCAGACCAGACTATATCGCTCCAGAAAAAAAGGCCTCAGAAACTCCCTTGGCTCATCTCCCTAGATGAGAAGAAGGAAGAAAATAGTTCAGTGTAGTGTGTATATTCCATAAGTGATATATAAATCTGTACCTGAAGCAGCATAATGTCATTTTCCTTGGTACTGGGGTCGTAGCATGGATGAGGAAAGTCTTTTGCAATCCGAAAATCTTGCTGTTCTTTTTCTCTTTTTGTCAATGAATGGGCTCCAAGAATGACTTTGCTTTTTTTCCTGAGGAGAGGACTACATAGTTATTTGGATTCACTTTCATGTAACCCTAAATTTTTTGCTGGTAATAATGTGGTGTTATAATGACCAGCTGCTGCAGTCTCTTTTCCTCTGCCTGAAAAGCAACCGTAATTTAGAAATATCTAAAAGATGACCCTGTTCATACAACTGAAAGATGACCCTGTTGAACAGCTGAAAGCAAAATATGACTCAGTGAGTAAAACTTCATACTATCTTATTTTCATCTTCCCAGGAGCACAGAAAGGTTTCAGGTACTTGACTCTGAATCCCTTCTTATTTTTTCCTTTTGGGAAATGAATGAGTGGTGGATGCACCAGATTTGCTGTGGGCACTTGTCTCACCAACTCTGTCCTCTGTAATTTACGCTGAAAATTTAGGAAAATAGGCTACAGCAATGTTAGTTCAGACATCCTGACTGTATCAAAATGTACCATTGCTTTACTCTAACAGATTTCAACACCATTTTCTGAATCTGTGTGAGACACAGCCCATTCCTCTTCTCTAGGTTTTTCTGCAACTTCCTGTCCTTTCAAGATCCTCAAGTGGTGGCAGAGCTGTGCCTGCTGTGGCTCTCTGACAGAGACCAGCAGTCTAGCACTCCTTAGCCAAGCAGACATTACTGCCTGACCATAGGAACAGCTGCTTTTGGGCAAACAACACATCCTACAGCTGAATGGGAGAATATTCTAGGAGATGTGTATATTGGCACTCATTCGTGTCTTATTGTGGAAAATGCAACCCTGGGAAAGCAGTTGCTCCTTTCTTTCATCTATTGAGAGCTGTCTGTTGACTGAGCCATCATTAGGTTAATAACTAATTGTATTTTCTCTTAAATGGAATCTCATTTGGAAACATTCTTTACTTTCTGTTAATACACAGCTTTTGGGCCCAGTGCTCTCTTCACAGTAGTTCCCACAGATCTCCCTGTCTGGACAAGGACAGGAGAGATGGATACATTTCTCTGATGTCTGCAGAGTCCAGCGGCTCACTGGTCCTGGTGAGGCTGTTGACAGAACCTGAGTGAGGTCTGGCTCAGCAGTTTTAGTCCTCCCCACAAAAGCAAGTAGGGGTGGGATGTAATTCAAAACTTGCTTCTTGCCTTGCTGAAGGACTCAGTAGAGCTAAATAGCCATTTGCATCTTGATTTGGGCAGGAGAAGAAAGATGGCTGGCAAGCCGACATACCAAGCAAGGCAGAGCTCTCTCTGTCTCCTGTCATCAGTTTGGAGGATTTTTGCTCCTGTGTTAACCACATGCTGTCTTTTCTGCAGTGAACTGCGTACCTCTTATAGAATAAAATTACAAGAATTATTTTTTTTTTTTCTCAGAGCAGCAGTTTAGACTGGACACTCCTCTTACCTAGTGTACAGGTTGACTGAGAAAACAGGGATAAAACTTTTCCCCAAATTCACTGCTTCAGTATTGCTATTCTATGCTAATGTGCAGCTGGAAGTTTTTAGATATCTCTTCAGAAGCAGATGTGATCAGTATACTTTGTTATATTTTTTTACTCGCTGTAACAAATTTGCTGATAGAATCTATAAAGCACAGTAATCAGAACATGATCATGGTCATGATAAATGGATAAAATTACCAGGTATACTAACTCTCCTGCTTGAACAGAGATATCAGACACCCACTAAGGACAATGTCTGAATCAGAGTAAGAACTTACACTTTACAATGAGCAGCTGTTAACACCCAGTTTTCCTTAATTAAAGCTCCTCCACAAATAATTCCTCTTTGTCCCTTGATTTGGGCCATGAATGGTCTCGAGTGTGGCGCTACTTCATTTCCTCCAATGATATCCACACACAAACCTAAAACAGTAAGCCACAAGACACATAGCTGAGCTGACAAATACTGTAGGACACTCCAAGTCTCTTAGAAAACATGGCTGTTGTAATTAGAAAGGATACAGACACACAAGTATGCACATATGTCACAATGGTGGTCTTCAGGATAGAATTTTAAAACTGCTTAGCAGAATTACTTCATTACATTTCAATAATACTGAAACGAGATCAATGGGGAGAGCTTGGGTAAAAACCCCACACCAAAGTTTTATTGCTTTTGCATAGATTTCTTTTCTTGAAGATTACTGATATGGTTAATTTCTTAGCTTTCATTGTGAGTAACAATCTCCCATATCTCCCATATCTTAAATATTGTGCAGGAAAACTAGACTGTGTATTATAAGCCACATTATACAAATCTGTTTTCCAGAAAAAGAAAAAATCAACCAGTTAAGGTATGCGTTTGGCTCTGGAAAGAAAGATGAGATAATCATTATGTTTTCTACTCAGAACTCCTCCAAACAGCTTGGACTTTGCAGCTTTACTTAAGACCCATTCAGAAATTATTTTGTTTGTGTGAAAGACCAAACACATGCTGAGAGGAACTAATTATAAGAATTCAAATAATAATTGTGACTGCTTCCTTTACATTAATACATGTTAGCTTAACTAGAATTCTGTACATCAGGACTTACCTTCAAAAGTATTAAACTGCGTACTTACCTCCATGAATTGCCAGGAGAATGACAGCAGTGAAGGTGTACCAAGGGAGGGAAGCACCCATTATTTCTGGCTGATGTTCCTTCTTATTCACTCTTTAATATATGTCTATCTACCAATCTACCAATTTTTATGCATAAATGAAGAGGATGTGGGTTTTGTTTTTCCTCTTAAGGGGGTAACCACGACAAGGACAGAAACCCTACCCAGCAATGTACCTTACAGCAGAAGTGTTACTGAGAATTTGCGTCATCTGCTGTGGTGTGAAGACAGGCTCTACCCCAATTTGTGCTCTGTCTGCAGTATAGGGGTGAAACACAGTGGGACTCAGTTCACATAAATTTAGGCTGATTCAGTTGTCCACGTGAAGTTGTATATTTTCATTCCAGACACCTCAGGTGGCTTCCAGGTCAGACATGGTTTCCAGTCCATTCTCCTTTAATGAAATATCTGTTCTGCTCAGGAGACCCTCAGGGCCAAGGAATCTGATGTTCTCTCATTTCAGGGTCTGATCCTATCTCATTAGGTTTGCACTGGGCTTTCACAAAGCACTGAGTGTGATTTCATGGCCTTTAGCTAAGGGTATGATGATGTTTAAAGCGTCTTAAAGTGTTTTAGGTCTGGTGCAGAAGGCTGTCAGTCTTCTGAAGATGCTGTGCCAGATTTGCCAGCTCTGTGTCTGTGTCTAGAAAGCCCACAGTATCTCAAATGTGACTAAATGCTGAGTTTTAGGCAACTGAATTGAGTCCTGAAAACTCAGGGTTGTTGTGCACTGGAACAGGCTCCCAAGGACAGTGGTCACATCACCAGCCTGACAGAGCTCAAGACATGTTTGGACAATGCTCTTAAGCGCATGATGTGATTCTTGAGGTGCAGAGCCAGGGGTTGGACCCCAAGTGGGGTTTCTTTCAACTCAGGGTATTCTACGATTCTGTGAGTAAGTCTTGTATAGGGCCCTGTAAAGGCACAATTTCTCTCTTGCAAATATATCCCCAAATGACAAAAATAACTTGCATCAATATTAAATCATTTGGAGTATCAACTATTCTATTACCTATATATTATATGACTAGTGAAATGTCACTGTCACACAGACTGGAAGGTTTCTTGAAGTCTTGGACCCCACGACAGGCTACTTGCACAAAGAAGCCCACAATAAAGAGCTTGCAGAAATCTTCTGAGTTCTTGCTGTACCATATCTTGAGCTCATTGGCCCAGCCCCATGTGAGTTTCACCAGTCGAAGATCTTGGACAGGCTTTGCTCAAATTTGCTTTTGCTCTCCCTTCTGGGACAGAGGATAACTTAGCAGGTGTAGATGTAATTTTAGAGACTGTGGAGCTCTTTGTCACTGATGTGTCTTTGTTGAGACGCAGTCACCAATGTGACAAGGTGACAGCTCCATGCATCTTTAAAGCTCAGATTTACCAAGATTTTATTTTCTTAAGTTTTTCTTCTCATTACTAGCACATTCACCATAATTATCATCACTTTGTAGTACTGATATTCTTTTTTACACTGTTCTCCTGGACACAATATCACCAGGTATCATAGGTACAATTCTTTTATCAGTCACAATTATTTGACAAGGTGTTTTAATTAGCACTCTTACCATATTGAAGCTGTTTCTTGTGAACACTTGTGAGCAAAAATTCTGTATGCTCAGACATGCTTAAACTTGTAATGCTACAATGATTCATCCTTGGATGGTCCTATGTAAGGTGCAGTGGCCAGTAAAAAGAGGTTTGGTATGTATCATCTTATGTTTGCCTGATCTGTTTTGAAAGGCATGGCATAAAACACTAGCAAATGTTCCTAGATGTTTTCCAAGTAAATAGATACAGGTAAATCTATGCCTGCTATCTAAAACCTAATTTCTATGGCCTGTTTATACTATTTTTCAATTTCTAATGGTACTTCTATTTACTTCTAAATCATACTTCTAAAGATGTTTTTTCTGAAACTCCATTGATGCTAGCATATCCATGCTTCAAAAATCCCCTCCAATTCTGGGAGATCCATTGACATTGACAATGAGAATTAGAAATATGGAGTCTAAACTATTGTTCAGTATCAACTGATGACTTTCTGTGCAAGCTCCTGAATGACCTTTCTGACAATCTGCAAAATCCCCCATGGATATTAAAGATCAGATTGATATGCATGTAACCAGTACCAATTTTGTACCCAAATGTTTTGTCAGAGAGTTATCTTCCTCTTGTAATTTACATCCTTAAGACTGAAAATTTGACATAAAATTTTAGGGTGTGCAATTAGTTGGCTGGGCTCCTTTGTTATGGGAATAAGTTAATTTATTGTGAAGTTTAGATTCTATTGGCCTTTTGCCTTTAAAGGGAAACCCCAAAGCAAAGCTTCCTTCTCAAGTAAAATTCTTTTATTAGCTCCTCTGTTGCTTATTTAATTGATCTTCAAGAGGAGGGAGGTATTTAAGCAAAACACTCTGTCCTTTCTCCTTACAGCAATCACAAGGCAGAGCCACTTGCTCGGCAGAAGCCACTGCCTGAGTAAAAGAACAAGGTGTGCATGCAGTTCTGTGACCAGCCTCTGCCTTTGGGAAGGGTTCCTATGGGCTGCAGGCCCATGGCTCAGTGGATCACTTTCAGATCTGTGCATTACTGGGCTGAGGTCTTCTATCCCTTATCTTATACTCTGTCATTTTGACCATTTTCCTTCTGCAGTGACTCTGTTCCTTTTTCCTTCATGCTGCTTTCTTTGGTGCTTGAGGTGAGCATCAGATGTGATTTTAGGACATTGGTTCAGGAGACCAATTTAAACTGCGCCTCTAAACCTTCCAGGTTTGCTGGCACTGAGTTCAGGCAGTCTCAGCTCAGCTGAAGGGCTGTTTTCTCGAGCTGGGAAGGGAGGGCAGGACAGAGGTGCAAGCTGGCAACTGCCAGGAGCACAGCAAGGCAGAGCTGCCACACTTTCCCTGTCTTCTCCTTGGGCTACCACATCCCCAGTCCCACCCTAGTGTGTCTGGACACATCCTTTAGTGGTTGGGTAACAAATTCCCAGGGATTTGCTGGGGAAAGGGCAGAATGTATGCTGGGGTATACCTATTTTATTTCCTTCTCCGGCACTGGTGCCTCATGGTACTTACCTGGTTGTCTTTTCTGCCTCAGCTATTCACTCAGTGTCCCTGTTTCCATTTAGTTGCTATGTGATACCAGTGGAAAATGTAGTAGCACAGAAATACAAGTAGATGTAGTAAACTCAAGGAGTCCTCAAAGCCTTGCAGCAAATCATCATTCCTTCTATGATGTTGCTAGTACTCGCCAGAAAGAATCTAGCATTAGATACTATGCTCTGGGAAGACAAGCCTTCTATTGTTTGGCCAGAGCATGAATCTGTTTCCTATTTTGTCTCTTATGCTGCTTTCCAATCCAGCTATTTATTGGGAGGGCAAAGCCACAAAGCACAAACATAATTATGCCTTTAGGACTGTCTTTGCAGAGATTACCTGTGGATAGTCTCCAGTGGGTGAATAATTCTGGGATTAGATGGAGAATGGAGAATGACTTTGGGGGAACTGGAGCTGGCTATTTTAAGAGCTGATGAATTCTAATAGTAATTTGTTTTCTTTTAAAAGAGCTTTGGAAGAGTCTTCTGAAACATGAATTGTGCTGCACCATGTGCATGTTTTCAAACTGGGTTCTAAATAATAAGATTCTGTGATGCAGAAATAAACATTTCTATGCTACAATCTCATTCAACAACGAGATTGAGACTGAGAGACTGCCATTCTGTAATTCTTGAATAAAAATGAGAGCTAGTTATATTGGGCAGGTTATATTTCAGATTATTTTTAAACATAATGAATATGGTAGCAAGTTTTGTGGCTTCTTCACACAAGGGCAGACAAGGTTTTTTGCAGTGGTTTACCAGCAAGGTGTGCAAGACATGCGTGCAGACGCAGAGGTCTACAATACAGAAATGTCTTTCTCACCAATTTATCTTTCTTTGTGACCACAGATTAGATTTTGTTTTGTGTTTGGTAGTTTCAGAGTCTAGGGTTTTCTGTATCTGAAAGCTTCACCCCATAAAATTATTTTTAACCAAATACATATTGGTTTGCCTTACATGTGTGTGGCTGGTTTTGGTCTGTCTTTTATATATTCCATAAGTTATAAAATAACCAATGTTTGACAGTTTTCAGTGGCTTTTGTTAATTTACATATGAATATTTTTCAGTCTTTCAACTGAAGATGTTACCTGGGCAGTGGAATTCTGTGGAGCAATTGCTGGCTACTGACGTACCTTGGTCCACTCCAAAAGGAGTGACTTCTGTATTTTATGTGCCCCAAGTTTACTCAGTCTGGGTCCACAGTTTAAGAGCAACTTTCGAACTCCACATGCCCTGACTATCACAGTTCCTTCACACTGGTGTTCTCTGAAGCCTTTTGAGGTTGCCCTTACATTCATTCTCCCATTTTTTTCCACCAGCTTAAAGATGGCTGGTTTAATTATTCTCACTTTTCTTTTTCTTTTTCTTTTTCTTTTTCTTTTTCTTTTTCTTTTTCTTTTTCTTTTTCTTTTTCTTTTTCTTTTTCTTTTTCTTTTTCTTTTTCTTTTTCTTTTTCTTTTTTCTTTTTTTTTCCATTTGAAGCCAACAAGTGCATTGAACACTCTGACACATCTAGGTGTTATTCAGGGATTAGGCTTTATTTGGTTTATTAGGAGTTTCAAGAATCAGGCAAGTTTTAAAGAAACTGGAAGAGAGAATCTTGAGAAATCAATCTGCAGTAAAATAACACAATATTAATGATGTAAAGGGAAATTTCAAGAGAGGAAGCTATTAGTAAAAACTTTCAAACACATTTCCTGTAGAGGACATTTGAATACAAATGAATGCACGGCAATTTAGTGTGCTCCTGACAGCAAATAGCAGCAGCTATGACACCTGAAAGCTCTTGTGCTCTCCCGCTCTCTTTAATTGTTGTTACCCTACTAACAAGATGCAAGTACTCACCTAAAAGTAAAAATATTCAAATCCCCAGTTCCTCTGGATAACATATAATGTAATTGAACTTCTGTTGCACTTCAGGGGGCTGCATGGACATTGTTGGAGGACATGAAGTGCATCCTCATTCCTGGCCTTATATGGCTGCTATCCAGGACAAGAATTCAGGTGTTTTTTGTGGAGGAACTCTTGTGGAAAAACAATGGGTTTTGACAACAGCACCTTGTGAATCAGTACCTTAAAATGGGGCAATTTTAGTTTGTCATTGAAGTGGGGCATGGTATGCAAGCCTCTAAGTGAAGAAAGGTGAGTATGGATTTTTTAATAGGTTGTTAAAAGCTGCACTTGTCTCCCTGGAATGATCCTAGAACTTGTCATTGTTTTTAGTTGCCATAAACTACTGATTTGCATTGCAGAGTTACCTTTGTTAGTGAAGTCTTGCCAAAATTACAGCATAAATAATGTGCTGTTAAAAGACCAAATTAATTCTTTATGCATGTGAAAAAGCAATGTCTTAGAGAAGGGTATATGTCCCAAATATTTTAAACAAATCTTATGTGGATGCCTGGAATTGACTCGAAATACCCTGAGAGGTGAATTTGAATTAGTGTGAACACTGTTCCTCTCATTTTGAGTGACCTAGGCTCACAAACCCAGAATGTCACTCATGACTTACAATGAACCTTGTCCTCCTGACAAGTTAAATGTGAGCAGAAGCACCTCTTCCTCAGGTGGGATGCTTGGCTGTTGAGCAGCTGACTCGAGGTAAGGGGGACATCTACTGTTCACATTAGGAAGTAAAATGCCCTATTTTTCTTAAAATGTTCCCAGAATTGTATTTTAGTACTGCAATTTTTCCTTCTTATTTTGACCATCTAAAAGGAAAACAGTTACAACAAACCTGTGCAAACCTGACCTCCTTAAACACAGTGTGGGCAGGTTGGCCAGCCTTCTTCTGTGAGTTACTCTGAAATAGAGGACACAAATCCTTCAGAGTGAATTTGACTTTCACTATTTTTTAGCTGAATCAGGTTTGATTGTAAGGGTAGAAATATTCATTCCTAGCATTCTCTGTTTAGCAAATTTACAAAACGTAACCAGGTCTTCCTTTTTGGAATTTAGGGACTTTTTAATGGGATCTGGAGTCTCTTACTCTTCAGTCAATATGTCAGACATAGCCAGTCAGGTACATTTATAAAAAATTCAGATTTGTTAGCTGTTCAGTGGTAAGGGCATTGTCTGTCTCTAATCCTGTGGAGAATGTGCTCTGGTAACTGATCAGGGTTTCTTACAGCACACTGTTTTGGACTGACTGTAAGCCTTTGTCGTTGGGCCAAGATGAACCAGCCTGGTTTCCTTCTGAGATGTTGTTTTTGCTCACAAAAAACCCACCAACACCTGTTCTATGCCTGGTGCAATTTCAGTGCATGTAAAACTTCTTAATTAATGGATCTCATGTGTTAATGATGTCTGAAATATTTTTTTTTCTTGGGCAAAGTAGCATGAATTCAGAAACATGAATTGCTCTGTGGCCCATGGGCCACATGTTGGAGTCACAGAGACGGAGTTTTGAGAGATATATCATTCTCTCTGAGGACATGTGCTTTGTAGATAAAAAGATAAATTTTTGGACCACAGAACTGCCCTTGCAGATATTTTCACAAACAAACTTTCATGTATAAATGAATGAATTATGTCTTTCAGTGGCACATGCATCTTGAATTAAGAAAATTGTTCTTTTAAAGTTTGTATTGATGAAGTCTTTGTTCTGGCTTGAATAAATTTTCCTACTTATAGTGAGATTATGTTCTGAAAAGGAAGCACAGGAAACTGGCAGTCTGTGTTCTGCAATCTCAAATATTTGGGCTGGACTAAGTTTAGCAGGGCAAAATGAAGAAGGACAAACATTAGTAAATACATTTCTGATGGTATTTACAGAGCTTGAAACAGTGGAATTTGTTGGTTGCTTAACTCTTAATGTTTATTAGCAGGAAGTGAACATATAACTCTTTGAATTTTAACATTCTCCCTTTTTTTTTAAATATTCACTTCTGGGATATCTTGGGTTAGGCAACACACATCCTTATTCCTTAAAGTGCTGAATCCTTACAAGGGCAAAAAGCTTATTAATATTAAATATACTAATTTTAGCAGAGCATTAACCTTTATGCATAATGCTCAGGATAAGCATTGAGTGTTGATGTGTGTTCTGATGTGCTACTGATGCCAGCAAAGTTTCAGTCCTTTTAAGGATTAGGTCATAAATCCAAAGGAGACCTTTCAGAGATTAATGAAAGGCATCAGTAGCAGCTGTCCTTGTGCAAGAAACTCCTCTTATAAAGATGCGAGGCTCTTTCACAAAGTTAATTCCAAACTCTGAAAATCTCTGGAGGTCAGTTATCACACGATTATTTCACTAAACTATATTTGCAGTAAAGAAACATTATTTTATAGAGGCAAAAAGAAGCTCATGTCAAAACATTGAAATGAATGATTTTGCTGCTCTATTTTAATTGTGAAACACAATGGTGTTGTGTTAAATGTCTTTTGATTATCCTCAGAAATGTTCAGTTCCTTTAGTGACTTTCTCTTCTTATATTTTCTATAAGTCCCAGAACAGATGAATTGGAAGACAGCTGTTCTTGGAGCTCATTTGACATCCATTCCTGAAGAAGAACAGCAGCTATTTGGGATTATGAAAATCTTTCCTCATTGTCAGTTGGACCACCCTCCCTTTGATAATGACATAATGCTCCTCAAGGTATTGTTTTAATTACTGCTGTATTTTTATGAAAGGAATTTTGCTGATGATCATTTTGGCTACTCTTTGGTACTGAAGAGTACATTGTTTAGATAACATTATCACAGAACGGTCTATTTTTGGTTGTATTAATCTAGATGAAGTTAGAAGTTCATTGGCTCTGTGAGCAGAGATGATATTTCAAGCTCATTCTGAGCTCTAAAAAACTCTCTTTTTAATCCATTCACTGCAGCAACCCCTCCAAACCACAAAACACATTCTCCAGTAATTTTTCAAAGGCAATGCTGAAGGGGTGTATGCAATGGAGTCTGGCTCACATCTCTATCCCAGTGTTAGATCTTTTGCTGGACTAAGTAAAAACGGAGATGAAACTTACCGTTAATTTTCTGGTGTAAGCAGGTAAAGTGAAATGTGGACAGTACAGGACATACAGACTCAGCTGTAGGAGCACAGAGTGGTCACAAAGTGGAGGAGGCTCAGGACACTGCAGAATGAAGCATGGAAAATGTCCTTGCCAACATTATCATCTGATGCCAAAGTGGGGCAGAGCTGTAAGAATTTGAATTTACAGAGGGGTTGGGACTATATGCTCTTTAAGGTCCCTTCCAACTGTAACATTCTATTATTCTATTATTCTGTGATCAGAACCTGGTATTTAGTATTTAGCTGGCATCACTGGTTTGACAAGGCAATGACATGGGGAGGAAGGTAACCATGTCCCTCTCTGTGCTAGCAGGAACACCTACAGGCACCTGTGGCTCAAGCACCTGATCACAGTTCATCTCTGAGGAGCTCCATCCCCCAGGTGTTAGTGAACATTCTACTTCTGCTTCCTTGTCAGTGTAGACCAGGCTCATCTCACTGGCTTCTCCTGCGGCCACTTGTCAGGAGCACTAGGGTATCTGTGAGCACAACACCAAAATGGATCAGTGGGAAGTAGTATTTCTTGAGCTGAAAATCACAACTCTGTTCCAGAATGATATGGATATCTCAAAATCCTTTGAATTTGACACAGAAGAAGGGATAGTACCAGTACCAGCGCTTACCTCCTATCTCTGCACTTCCGCAGCAATGGATTATTCAATGGCTTGGAATAAGCTTTCCATCTTTGGAACTTTCCAGTAGCACTGGCAACAATAATTGCAAAGATTTTTTTTTTAAATAAATTTTTGATTTGTTGGAATGCATTTTTTGAAAGGTACGAAGCCAGAACTGTTTAGCTGAGAACCATATAGCACCCTGTGAAATGAATCATGGTGCAGCGATCATAAGACTGAAAATGTCTGTTCAGTACCTGTGAGCCCTTACCAAGCCCACTGAGGATATATGTCAGGGTTTGGCTGTGTTTTCATTTACTGACCTCTGCTGAAGGATGGATGTGTCAGGCAAAGGCCAACAAAACACAGACAGTCTGAATAATTTAACTCCTTTAGAATGTCTCAGAGCAAAAATTGGCAGTCTGAATAGACTGACCTGATTTTTCCTCAATTATATTGCTGCTTTTGTGTCTAATTGCTTATAGTTTTGTTTTCATCTTTGTTCATGGGCACATTGGTTTGAGACTTTTGTGTCAGTCAAGCACCAGAATCTGATTTCAAGGCTGAAGTTTAGTGTCAAGTTAGGTTTGTGAGCAGGACATAGATCCAACAACCTAACTCCCATGTAGATTTTACAATTCCCAACAACCTAACTCCCACGTAGATTTTACATTTCCCAACAACCTAACTCCCACGCAGATTTTACATTACCACCACCTGGTATTGGTATCCAATGGAAAGCTGGGCTTGGACTCACTACGCTGCCAGAGATGAGAAATTGCTGTACTGCTACTATGGAAAGTCTTGTGGACTTTCAAAGGGACAATTAAGCTCAGGATCAGTTCCTAAGTAGTGAAAAGTGATTTTTAAGGGAGGTGTTGGTAAAATGAGACTAAATGATAATTGAAACTCTGTGATGCTTCCCTTCCTTTCTGCATAAGAAATCTAGTTTTTCCTTGGTTTTCCTTCTTTTTTCTTTTTCCTTTTTAGCTGAATGATACTGCCAAGCTGAATAAATATGTGCAGCTTTTGCCTCTGCCTGACTTTTTTTGAAGATGTTGAACCTGGCACACTCTGCCAGATGGCTGGCTGGGGAGACAAATCACCAGGAAAGCCACTGAAACGTCTCTGGGAGAAACTCTTAAATTTGTCAATAGAAAAAGCTCTGACAAACATTATGCCAGTGACCCAAAAATAGCCAACAACATGTTGTGTGCTACAGGGAAAAGTAAATTATATCTGAGTGATACTTGCGAGGTAAGAAGCAAAGTTACAAAGGTGGGGGGGGATATATATTTAACAATGGTTCCCTTTTCCCTGGGAGCAAAGCAGTGTTAGACATCTTAGGAGACTGGTCATGTTTTAAGTGATTTTAACCACATTTGTGAGAGACTTTATTGCTGTGAAAAAGACTTGTTAAAACTTTGTTTAGTTTAGGTCAGTGTACTGATCAAGATCAAGGGTATTGCAATTTGAGCTGGGATTATCTATTAACTTCATGTATATTTCATTAGCTATGGTGCTCTCCTTAGACATGCCCTGTAGTTATGGGAGAAAAAGCAGAGCTATCAGGGTCTCAATCATCTGATCCTTTCTAGAAGTCAGCCTCTGAGTAGTACAGAATTAACTGTATACCCAAAAGGGCTGTTTGCATCTTGCTTTTGATGCTCTCTGTGCTGAATCCAGAAGACACAATTGATAAAGAGGTGAGAATCAATTTATACTAACAATAAAAAATGCATTTTGAAATAGAATTATGATAGGACTCTGCTGCTCCACAGCATTTACATCGAAGGCTCCCTCAGGTTTGAAAAGCAACCTCTCTTTATTCCTCATCCAATTCCCATGAATGATGAGCCAACTGCTCCATTTCATAGGCTGGAAAAGGTTAGAGACAATATTTCCAAACATGCGCTGCAGGTGGCACTGCATGCTCCTCTGGTGGGAAATAGACACACTGACAGCTGCTTCTGATTTGTCTTCCAGGGAGATTCAGGCGGGCCATTAATCTGCGCTGGTCACTGCAGTGGGATTGTTCCGTCTGGAGAAGCATGTGAAAAATACAAGCATACCTGGATATGCTTTATACGTGGCTGACTGAAGAATATATTGACTGGATAAAAAGAACAACTTCCAGATACACAGAGCATTTTAATAAATATTGTGCTGTGCATTAGAGCTGGATGCTGCTGCTTTGGAGCATCATCTTTGAAATGGACCTCCCAGCTTTACAGCTTTGCTGACACCACCACAGCTTTTTGTGAACAGTTCAAAGTATCCATATTTGTACAGATAACACTTTTACTAAGCTTTAGCAGGAAACTGCCATGTAGAAAACATAATTTGTATTGGATTTCACTCTACTTCTTACTAGGATGGGAAAATATTCATTGCACCTGGGATAAAGCAACATTTGTTAAAGTGTACTTACACAAAAATTCAGTTTCAAAATGATAGTGAATGAGAGGTCTGCTGAATGAGAAAAAAATAAAATAAAAGCTTAAAAGGTTCAAATATTTATCTGTGATGTTATTAAACCCCAAATACTTAATTTTACAGTTCAATATTTATTTATCTAAATTCAATTTCAAAGAGTTAAAATATTAAACAGAGAGAAACAGTTTTCCAATTAGTCTTCATTATAAAGATACAAATATAGAGATAAAAATAATGCCTGTCTTTTTCCCTAGATTTTTTTTCTTCCTTTAAAAATTTTTTTAAAAAATTTTGTGCATGTTTTTTTTTTGGGGGGGGGGGTATTGGATCTATTGTTTTTTGTTTGTTTGTTTGTGTTTTGTTTGGTTGATCAAATGAACGAATTCCTCTCCCAGCTTGGTTCATAATCTCACTCTTTCAGTTAACGGTTCACTCAAAAAGTATAAATACTGACTGTAATAGATGTAATTATAGTTCTTTAAAACACCTCCTAACATCTGTCAAAACAAACAGGACTCTGGCTATGGATTTCAACAGACTTCTAGTAACAGAAGGACCTGGTGTGTTTCTGAAGAAATCAGTGGTTAGCTTGCTGTACTCCATCACCTTCCAAATATTTTCTAGGTCTTTTTTAACTAATAATTTTGAAGCGACCATCTGCAGAGTTTCTCTGCTTCTGTTCTTATTGCACTAACATGCACCAAATACTGTAAACTTTGAGATGTTGCAGAGGCATGAATAAATAGCTCCAGAAAAACAACCTACTGGCCTTGATTATTGATCAGGAGCCATGCCACAATTCTGAGTGGAGCAGGACAAGACCATAGAGGATATATATGCAGAAAAGAAGCAAGAGAACACCCCAAAACTGGGTCGGTCATTGGCCATAGTGGAATAAAACCTGTCAATGTGGTGTGTGGGGGCTTAGACCCAGTCCTTGTCCAAGGTAGTGGGAAGGAAGACCTTAGAAGATGTCAGCGGGATTTGGGTCAGTACTGGAATACAGAGAAAACTGAAAAACTGAGGGGGAAAAAGCAAAAGATATATAAAAGTGGAAGGAATAATGTACCATTGTTCTCACTTTACAGCTGGGGGTCTCAGAGGATGCTGCAACACAAATTAGTCCCTTTTAACTTTGTGAGGTAAACGACAGGAGGCTTTTCACACCACGCAGCCCAATGGCCACAAATGGGTGTCCAGCTTGGCAAAGGCAAGACTTTCACTCCCTCACTCATGTGAACAGTGGCTGATTGTGTCACTGACTGAAAAAAGTGAGTGATAAAATCTGGAAACCATAACCCAGCAGGTTCACTACAGTTCAGATGCTGGGTTTCCTGTATGTGATCTCCTGCAATTGCTTCATTCACATCATCTTTTTTCTGTTTATGGGTGATGGAGCATGTGGAAGGGTGTTACTGTTGGCCTGACTGCTCCTGCCAAGCCCCTGTGGCTCCCCCCCACCTTTATCAGCCCTCAGGGTCAGTAGCCCCTTCCTCAGCAACAGTTATCAAGCAGCAGCCTTGACTCATATTCTGTCCGCCTTGAGGCTTTGCTCCCTCCCCATGCAATAGCAGGGAAGCCTTTGCTAGCTTTGAAACATCAGTGTCTTGAGAGAGATGCCTGCCCTCCCACCTCTCTGCGTGAGGAGGGGCGCTTTGGGCCAGGGAGAGTGGCAGGGGTCCTGCAAAGTGTCCCACAATTCTGGATTTTGTTAGAACTTCTGAAAACACATGGGGGGAGGACAACTGTTTCTGCAGCTGGAGATGGGCAGAGGAAAGGTCCAGGAAAAGGAGGTGACCACTGGTGTAATTTGCTGCTAAAAGCATTGCCGGGCTGATTCTCAGAACTGAAATCAAAGCAGGAAAGCCACAGAGAGTAGCTCCAGGTATGTTACAGTTTTGCAATGACAGACACCAACAAAGCCTGAAAAAATTATGCTGGAAACGCATTCTTTACCAGATTTAGAAGAGCTAATTTTCAGCAACTTGTGGCAGAGTTTACTAAACACAGTTACTAAACAGCATTTGCAATTCCACTTTCATGCAGTGACAGAAATTTAGTCTTGTCTCTTTTAACCCAACATGCTTTAGCACTAATCTCTGGGTTCCTGTGAGGTGCCCCCTTGGGCAGTACCTCCCAGCTCCTAAACATTGGCTTCTTCCATCAGACCAGCTCTCCTGTGTTTTTTTTGTCCCCACTGGAAATTTATGAGTGGATTAAGGGATCCTGCCTCAGGAATCCTTCTGCCCTTGGCCAGGCATATATTCCTGTCTATGCTCACACTTTTCAGCTTTGTGTGTACAGAGCTGAGTTTTCTGTCACACTTTTGCCTCTCCATCTGTTTTTACTGAGGTCTTCCAGGTAAGCAATATTTCTTAAGGATTATTTTCTGAGGTGTGACTTGCTTGTTGCCTGTCACATAGCCATGACTGGGCACAGAGAGCAGCCCCTAAGGCTGACCAGGCTGTGCAAAGAGCTGACAAGTGGCACTGACAGGTGATGTATGGCACTGAGCAGAGCACACAGGGCGGATACACAGCCCTTGCCTCCATCTGTAGAGGGCACTGACAGCTCATACACATCACACTGGGGTGCACAGGCCAGTCAGGTTTGGTCCTTAGGCTATACTGCTCTTGTGCTGGGCAGTAGGGCCTGGTGTTTGCAGCTTTAGTTTTGGCTGTACATGTAATTGCACTGCATGTCCAATTTTTTGTTAATTATTTTTTTTAAACAAGGTTCTATTTCTCAGTACAGAGGGTGTCATTATCTATTGTCAACAACTGTTGTTTCCTGAAACTGTGGTGGTATGTTTGAAGCATTTGTTTTATCTTCTGACTACAGAACTGCCTGCTATCTAGCAAGCTGTAAAAGTAATCTTCCTTTTGGGCAATGCAATCTGGCATCAGGAACAAACATTTAGAAAATAGAACTAAAACAAAACAAGGCACCAGATTTTCAAGATAATGTTCTGGAATACTTGCCAGAAGATTCAGTTCATCATAGTCAGACAAATTACAGTGAGTAATTTTCATATGTCTGCTATATCTTCTAATTACAGATTGCTAATTTAAAAAATGTATCCTGCTCTTATTAGTGACCTGGCAGCTGGTTCAGACACTTCTACCCCAGTATGTTTATAACCCCACAATCATCTGAATGAGCTTCTTTTGCATTGACTTATTCATTTCATAATTAACATCTAACAGATTACAAGTAGGTTTAATTTAATCACAATTCAATACAAGACGACAAAGGTTTTTTCAAAGCAAGAAACCACAGAAAGATAAGTAAAAAAGCCTTTATTAAAAAAAGCCCTTATATAATAATACAATAGGAACTTATATACCTTAGCTACTTATAAAGGTATATATTAGATTAAATATATAAACATAGGGTTTCAGAGACTTCATTCTTGTGAATTATTAATACATTTTTTTGGTAAAAAGCAACAAAAATTGCCCTATTAACACATTCTTACAACAGCTTTATTTCAATAAAAAAACCAAGTCTCTCTGCAGCCACATAGAAAATCAAGACAGGAATAATTAGAACAGAGACAGTATCAATAAACAAAAAATTTAAATATTACTTTAATAACTCTTAATCATTCTTGTACTAAAAAGTACATAGTTACGAGTATTTCATTAACTATTAATTAACAAGTCCAGAAAAGAGCCATGAAGATGATAAGAGGGATGGAGCTCTTCTGCACTCCAAGAAATACTGAAAGAGAGAGCTGTAGTGACAGGACAAGGGAGAATGGCTTCAAACTGAGAGAGAGTAGGTTTGCATGAGATGTTGGGAAGAAATTCTTTACTCAGAGGATAATGACTGGATCTGGAACCAGTTTCCCAGAAGCTGTGGTTGCCCTGTCCCTGGAATTACTCAAGGCCAGGTTGGGTGGGGCTTTGAGCAATGTGGTCTTGTGGAAGGTGTCCCTGTCCATGGCAGGGGAGTGGGAACTGATGATATTTAAGGTCCTTTCCAATCCAAATGATTCTATGATTTCCATTTAAATGGAAAAATGCTACATGGCTGTTGGTTGAGGTTAACTTGAAGCAATGTAGAAGATGTTACCTACTAGGATGTGCTGGTCAGTCTGTCTCAAGCTGTTACATGCAAAACTAAAGCAGATATATTTTTCAGCTCAGAAAGAATACCAGCAAATTGATACCAGAAAAAAGCAGAAATGCTTTGAAAGTAGGTGCATGAAAATAGGGTGGACTTCGGACCAGTATGTGTGCAAAACCTGTGATATATTCAAATGGCAATGGACCACATTGACAGTGACATGGCTTTCACTGGTTAAAATCTTGGGCATGCACATCCCTTGCCAAAAGCCGCAGTCCTGTCTGGATACTGGTCTTAGCAGAGTTCAAGTAACAAATACTTGCACTGAGCTCACAATTATTCTCAGAACTTTGGGCATGCTGATGGAGGACTGTGGAAAAACTTGCACTTCTCCCTTTCACTGGTGGTTGTGAGAGACCATGTCTTTCAAAGTGGTCCAGCCAGACCTTGTCAACAAATTCTTCCTACGTACAATCCACACCATAATGAAAAGAATAATGTGGAGGCAGCAATTATGCCTGCACAGAGACAGAAAAGAAACTTGCTGATACTAATGTGTTGCTCGTTTTCTTTCTGCAATATTAGGTGGGTTCTAACCTAGTTTTCTTGGTGTGGGTCTATAATCAAATGTTGGTAGGTGAGAGCAGGGTGCTGAAAAGGGTGATACAGAGTGCTGTGGTGTGATACAGATGCAGGGTGCTGTGGTGCTTGTGATTCTAGGTACATCAACTTCAGAAGCTACCACATTCACAGTGGAGGGGAGTTCGTGCTACTCCAGGAGCAGCAGTGGATGGCTGAAGTTAATTTGCCCTGTGGAGTGAGACTCTGATGCAGCAACAATCAGTCAGGGTGTGCCACAGTGAGATTTGACAGGGACTGCATATCAGAGCCCTGAATTATTAAAAACCACCTTACTTTATAACAGACTATTCTGTCTTATGAACAATGATGTTATCAAGCAGTCTTTGCCTCATTGAGCAGAAAGCTTGAGAATACCTGAACAAGGTGAGAGGACTGCTGGTGGTAAGAAAACACAAAAGCTAGCTTGAGTTCTAAAGTGATATTTAAATTGTTTTTCTTCCAGACCTCTTTCCTTCCCCTTGTTTCTCCTTCACCCAGTTACTGAAGTCAGGGTCACAGTAATTGTTACCCATTTTGATTCTCATATTTGGGTGGGAATTTCCAGAAGGGTTTGTTATTCCACCAGCAGTGCTGGGTTGGGTTTTTCCCTCCTCATGGTGCTTGGTTGCAGCTTAGCCATCCTGGGAAGTGTCTGCCCAGACAAACACTTGCAGTGACTTGGAAAGGGTTTCCATCTGCACAGTCAGTGGTTTCCAAGTCCTGTTTCAGGCATTTATCTTAGGCAATAGACAAACAGAAAACCTCTTTCCCTTTGTGCTGATTGTTGAAAATGGACTTTTTATTTTTACATCCAATGCTTCATAAATGAAAAAACCAAACATTTCTTGTTTTATAAAACAGAAAAAGCCACCATAGCCAGCACTGAAGGTACTCTGCCCAGTTCTGGCCCAAGTGGCCTCCCGGGATCCATGAGGGAACATGTTGTACACCGCAGCTCGTGGTGCTAGGGGCTGTTTCCTACTGTCACCAAATATCTGCAGCTGACCTTCCTCTCTGTTCACTTTGCAGCTTCTTTACAGTCTGGGTGAGATAACTACCCAGCACCCAGCCAGCGTTTGTAGTCCAAAACATTATAGCACAGGAAGAGGATCCATAATACTTTGCAGGGCACAATTAAAACAGGAGATTGAGTAGCATCTATCTGGTTTTAAATAAATCATCTACGAAAGTGCATCTGATTGTGAACTCTTTCAGAAATATTTCTGGTTTAAAAAGCTTATTCTATCATGGTCAAGGAAACATCTAAAATAGCTCATGCTCAGTCCATGACAATTCAGAAGATAAAGCAGAAAAAGAATAATGTGCCATTATGAAGAAATCACATATTCAGTCTGTCAGATTCACAACTTGGAAAGATAGCTCCAGATTTGTATATTTCACTCATATTTTTTTCCCCAGGTAGTTTCCTTAAAGAATAAATCTTGTGGGCATTTGTGGTTAAATGACTGAAAATTACCATCCAGCTTTGATCAAATAACTAACATTGATCAATTAATAAAATTTTAAAAAAGACTACTTGTGTATTATATTTTACCCTCTCATATATGCTGAATGTATGTAGGGGAATATAAATTGCCACATTTCTGAGTAAAAATGCAAGGTTGTGTTCTGCACTTGTAATATTGCTAGCTACTACTCCTCTTTTATCAATACATTAAGAAAGCTGAAAATAATGAAATACAAGCCAAAATGGATTTGGAAGTGCTCTTTGTAGGTTTATAGCTTATAATTTTAAGCTTTTTAGCAGTTTTGTTTCTTAATGAGACCAAATTTGTTCCAGGAAATATGCAGCTGTTACTCCTCATTGCTTTCTGATTAGACCTTGTTTGCAAACATTCCTTTCTATAATTTGAGCAAAAAACACACAGCAGAGATGATAAAACATTGAAAGCATCATGTGAAATCCTGACCCTGCTGAAATGAGTGACACAGCACTTATGTCATTGGGGTCAGCATTCACCCACAATATGTGTGCTCCAGGAAAAGAAAAAAAAAAAAAATTTGCAAACAGGGCCATGTGATCTATGGAACAAAGGAAAAAGGATGTAGGAAACGTGCGTGAAAATCCTTTTGCCACACTGGGGAAAAAAATGGTCCTGTGTTAGATCCCCCCAACTGCATTGCTCTTGGAGACCCTGACTGTGTCTCTTTCCATGGAAGCCAAGATATTAATTCAGTTTGTTTCCAAACCTGTTCACTGAAATAGATATCAACTCATACAGCACAGAAATGCCCAAGGACCAGCTCCTTTAACAAGACTATGCTCCTGTTAATCCAAAGTCTCAGAGGCTTCAGCTGGGATAGAAAATATGGATGGAGTGTGAGAGCTGTGAACAAGAAAAAGTAATAAAGATGGAATAAAGAAATATAGTCTGCTGAGATCTTATTTTTAGGGTGCTTTTTGTGTGTGTCACAAGTAAACTTGCACATAGTTCAGAGAGAAAATACTGTATAATAAAGGAGAAAAACAGTATAATGAGGACTAAGGTTGAGACAGAGAGATTGTGTGGCAGAGAGAAGGAAGAATGAAATAGCCACTCATCCCAAGGAAAGAAAGTATGTGTAGCACTGGAAAAAAATCTGAAAAAAAGTTCCCATTGGTGTCCCTACTCCTTTCAGACCTTCTCCAGTTCTTCCCTGAAGTTGTGTTACTTAGGAAATGCAGAAGTTCTCCTCTGGCCTTTCTGGGATCACCTAGTTATTCTGGAAAACTTCTATATTTTGAAGACAAGTACTTATGAAATGGAGAGATTTGTCCTAAAAGAAAAATGATGATAGATACAAATTTGATATACTTGCATATCTAAGTCAATTACTTCCAATTGCCTTTTCTCTGCCAATGGAAATCATCCTGGCTATATTGCAAAGAATACATGGAAGCATTAGCTCGTGAAAACACCTAACCCTAACTTAAAAAACTCAACATTTCACACATATGACTACAGATTTGCTTGTTAGCAGCACATAGAGGGCAAGAAGATAACAAGCTTTTAATAGGTTTGTCATTCATTACAGGAAATAGCTACTTAGTCAAGTCCAAACTATGTATAAAGCATGGCTAAAACATTTGCAGAAATGTTGTAAGACAATAGCATAACTTAACTGCAATAAAGTTTCAAAAGATATGTTTTAGTACAGAAAAGTAGAAATCACATTAATACTTAAGATATGATCCAATTCCCATAAAGGTTTATAGAGTTATCAGTTTTTTAATCTTAAAAACAGAGATCAAAATCAACTTGAGTTGCAAGGAAAAGTATATTTCCATTCAATCCTAAACTATCTGATTCTAATATCTATATCTAGGAAAACCAAAACAGTGTACTTTCAGATTCTTCACAGGTACCAAGAAAAAATATTTATTCAATTGGAATTTGGCTTAGTTATTAGGGATTCATAGAATTGGAGTATAATTACCATTTGGATTGCATAGAGAAAATATAAAATCCATGTGGTATTTGTGATTTTACTGACTGTTGTGTAATTGTTTATGTCTGGAAAAAACTGGTGAAAATGCTTTTTCAAATCTAATTATTTTATTCCAGTTCTGCAGAGAACTACTGAGAGCAGAAGCTTTGTGACAATAGAGGAATGAGTGTGTGTTACATCAGTGAACTATGTCAAACAGTGAAGGATGAAAGAGCCACATTATCTCAGCATTTAAGCCATTTACCATATAGACAGCCGACCATCTAAGCAGACCATGCAAAGAACCATCATTCACATCTTGGAGTTTTTTACTGATAAAGAAAAAGAATATTTGAAGATCAGACCCGAAAAGTTGTTTTTCTGTACGGACAGGTTTTATTTCTGCCTAGGTGTACATATGACTTATTTGAGGTGATTTAGATTTCTAGAACCAAGAAGTGTCACAAAAGAAGCACCTCCTGACAAAAGTATTGATAAGGTGTGTGTTTGAAGGCAGAGTTTTGGGCTGTGAGTGGCTAGTCATTGTATTCAGAGAAGCAAATTTCCTGAAGTATAGAAAAGGTATCTGACTTTATCGTACCGTTCTGAAATTCCCTGGTATAGATCTTGGAGGTCTTGGCCACTGAAAGACCTTTCTTCCTATGGAAATGTAGATGTCTTGAAAGCATTAAAAAAGTTTTCAGCATAACAGAGTCACAACATATTTTTTCATCGTGTTTTCCCGTTTAAATCAACTATGTATTGAAAGCCCAGACTTTCCTGCCATGGAAAAAATTTACCCTTGCTGCCACGTAGTAGAACTTTTACACCTCTCTGTGGCTTTTTTTGCCTCTTGAACACCTTCTCCAATCACAGAAGCACTATTTCACTTCATTGGTAACTGAATTGAGAGAAAGCCAGAGATTTCTGCTATGCAGATTATTATGGTGATTGTAAAATCACTGGGAATACCTGTTCTGTGAAGAGGCCACACAGGGCAGAGGTCCTGCAGTCAGAGCCAGCTGTGACTGGAGCCCATGGAAGCACAGGACTGTGCCACGTGGGCTCAGTCAGAGCACAGACCTGACAGGGCCCAGCTCCATTTCAATGGCAAACTCAGAGAGCATAAATCATATGCAGTAGGTTTGGCTAGCAGCTCCCAGGCTGAACATGCCACACATTTGCACGTGGACATATGGGCACGTGGACGTACTTTTGCTGGGCTCCAAAGAAGCTGTGGCTCTCATTCCTGAGGCACTCTGCAGGCAACCCAGCACATCCAGTCATTTCTATGGTAGCTCCTGCAGTTTGTGCCTACCCAGTTCTCTGCACAGCACCTGGTCTGCCCTGAGAAAGCATGTAAACATCTCTTGCCTTCAGCAAGTAGGAAATGTCCCAAAGCACCTATTTTTACCAGAGTGGAGTTGCTAAGCTACAGCTGAAACAAAGAGTAATTAGCAATTCATTGAAAAGATACAAGCAAAGAAATCATACAAAGGGGAGTCCTTGCCGCTATCTCACTTTCCTGATTCTTATCTCCTATTTCCTATTTCTGGCCTTTCATTTTGGACTTTGCAGCTCGGCTTCCTTTCGGTGTTTCCCTTTGAATTTTTGCTTCTCATATAGCATTGTGCTTACGGCTTTTTGAAGAGGAAGCCTGGGAAAAGGTTGGATTGTTCAGGAATGTGTGGTAACATATTTTTAGTTTAGGGACTGTCTTTTAGAAATGAGCAACAAGGGTCATGAATTAAATATTTTCCTATGTTTAAAGAGATATTAGTGCTTCCTGCTTATCCCAACTTTATACATTCAAAAGACTGGATAGCAACAGTGGCCAGAATGCTTAAATTCAGAAGACTGGAGGTGAATGTTTCTCTATCTAAAGAGTAAAATGAACAAAGCCTATTAACCTAGTGAGGATTCTGTGCCTATATACCAGCACAGACTAATCATGAATCATGAAGATTGCCGTTTCATGGGGATTTTTTACAGGTGGGGTTATACTTTTCAGAGGACATAAATGTAACCTCAAGACAGTCCCACAGGCCGTTTTTGCTTGATAAATAGATTATAATGCAAAAATGGTTCTCAGAAGTATTCTGCTGGAAACAAAACTCACTGATATTAGATTGTTGGTTCCCTGTAAAGCATGGAACCCAAGGGTTGAAACCTTTTCTGCTTCTAGAAGGAGTGCCAAACATTATATATGGTGATGTAATTATGACATAAGCTGGCAAAAAGACAATTTATGCTGTAAATTTGGAAAAAAAATTAGCTCTGATCCAGAAGGTCTTCCACCTTTGAAAGATGTTTATACCACAAGTTAAATAGTGGTGGCAAATTTTCTGCTGTTGATATCTGGGGAGGCTTCATTAATTCCCTTTGCATCCATTTTCATGGAAAAGCTTAGTTCAGGGTTTTACAGGATTAAACTTTTCGCTGGAAAGGAAAGCTTAATGGATTCAACAGGTAAAACAACAGAGAAACATTAAAACCAAAGAGAGTGACACTGGACTGATTTCACTATTTAATCAACTGACAGTGTGGAAGATCACAGTATCCTTATTTCCTCCATGATACTCATATATAATCCAGATATTTATCTGTTCATATTGTTTTCTTCCATTACATGTATTTTTTTAATCCATTGTAATAATTTACTTTGGCCTCTAGCTCCAAGCATAGGATACAGTTTCCATCTTATTCCAAATAATATTGGCTAGTTGCTAGGGGAGTGTGCTGATTCCTTTTACGATTTCTTTTCCTCACCACATCTGTGTGTAATTTTTTTATTTATCATCTCTCTAGGACATTTTTTCCTGTGAGAAGCCCAAATGTGACATGTGGCCCTTTCAGATCTAGTTTGGCGTTTTAGACAAGGAGCATTTCCTATAAATATTTTACCAACTGGTAGTTAATACCAGGCATAAATGTCTAGGTATATGCGCGGATGGGTCTGCACACTACACATCATCTGTGGTCTCCTCTGAGTGAGCAAGCAGGTATGAGTTTGAAGTGCAGGTGTGAATTAACTTAAGGGTGAGCTTTCCTGCTCCTTACTGCTGCAGATCTGTGACGCACCAAGTGTGCAAAGCTCTTCTTTTGGCTATTTCACCCTTAGGAGCAGATCTGGCCCGGGTATTGAGAGGGTTACTGGTCTTAGCTGTGTTCCCTGGTTGAACAGTTAGCATCTCTCTCCCACATGAGGGACTGCCCTATGGGACTTACACTGGCTCCTCAGCCCCACAGGCTATAGCCTGACCTATAAATATAAACCAATGTCACTTTTAGTCAATTCTATGCCAGCAGACATGGACGGTGGTTTACACTATTGTGCTGACCTGAGAACTATGGAAGAAATAATGGATTGTTGGTTTTTTTTAAACAGACTTTTGCAATAGTCCAGTTGTGATGAGGTCAGCGGTAGGACATAAATTTCTAATTGATCTCCACCTTGTAACCTTAAACTTGTGTTCCTCCTCTGGTTTTGGCTGCAATTTTCATTTGCATCTCAGGAATAGTCTTTTCACTTCTTAGAGAATAGTTGCTTTGCATTTTGAAGATAAAGCTGTCTACTACTAATTGAACTAATTGATGTCAGCTCATGCTTACCAATAGTACTGCCTTGGTTTACATGAGACCTCAACCTAACTCCTTAATTTTTTACTTCTTTTTTTTTTTTTTACATTGACTTTTGACAAGTGCCAAGCATACTAGGCCAGTCGCCCCCTCCCCTCCCCTTCCCTCCTGTCCCCTCACATAAGAACACCTTAAAAAGTGTTCTTATGAGAGAGAGACAGAAGAGTTAAGCATTTTGGGTTTGGGTTTATCAATTTACATTTGCATTCATGAAGGAAAGGCTTTCCTGCTCTCCTGTATTTCTAGTCAAGTCCTTCATTTTATTTGGCAGCCTACTGGCAGTGTCCTTAGCCCACTTGAGACACAGGATTCCCAAGTGACAAGCTGGTCATACACAGTTCAGTTTGCTTTGGTTCCCACTAACTTCACTGGCAACAACTTTTGGTATTCAGAGGTTTATTTATGGCTAGCTTTATTCCTTTTTCCTTTCCTGTAGATTTTTTTTAATGCAGAAATTTTCGTCTCTCCAGTGGCTCATCAGTTTCACTGGACTCCACTTGTTTGCTGTTTTTTGTCAAAGCTCTGTCAGGATAAAGAAAGTCTAAGAGAGGAGACAGGGGAAGCTGAGATTTGTTTTCTGTTTATTTACATTGACTTCATTGAAGAGCAACATCAGAGCATCCTGCAGAGTTTGTCAGAATAGAAGTGGTGTAGAGGGAGAAGAATCAGCCCCCTGGATCCATGTTAAAGCTGTGCAGACAGTGCTGATGATGGATGGGGATTTCCCCTTTGGTTGTGAAGTTGGGGCAGCTCACTGCTCATTCTCCTGAACTTCCTGTGGAAGATCCCACAAAATGATGTTTTTTTTTTCTAACCAGTTTTTAGTTATAGCAGTAATCTTTGAGTGAAATGCTTAATTCACCTCCACTTAAACACTGATTAAAAAGTACTGTTTCAATGCAGTCAGAAAAAAACTACTGAAAAATCTGAGCTTGGCTATTGAATGACATGATCTCATTTAATTCCTCAGAATAACCGTCCACATCCCCTAAAAGAGTATGGCAAAGATTTGTTCTATTAAAGATTATTCTTTCAGCAGTAAGATGATTCAGTGTGATTTTCTGGCCATGCATGCTGTGATAGCAAGGCAGAGCTCTCCTGTCAGCAGTGTGCCCAGCGTCAGAGCAATCCCTGTCCTGCAGGAAGGTATGCAACCTCCTCGGGGTTGATTGTTTTTTTACCTTTTTTTTTTTACTCTTGGCAGACGTCCTTGAGCATTTGAAACGGATGTGAGAGAGTTTTTAGTCCTCATGCAAAACAACCAACTAAACATAACAGATTACATCAGCTCAGGCTTTTCAATTCCTGGATGGCAGCAGAGTGCTAATCCAACCTTCATCCTGGATTTCATAAACTGAAACAAGGGAGGCTGGCAGGAGCAGCGCTGCCGGATTGAGGAAGCTGACGACGGTGCAACATGTGGGCAACACACTTTATAAAGCTCATAAACTTGTAGGCTGATGTGTGCAGCTACCACTTTGGATTCTGTACCGCTGCTTCCCTCGGCAAGAGGCACCAGCAGGCTGAGCACTGAGACCCGCTCTCTGGGATGGAGCATTTATCCCTGCAAGACATGAAGGGCTTCCTGTTCCTCACCCTCCTCCTGCTGCCCGTGCCTGCTGGAGCTGCCTGGAGTGCGAAATATGCAGTAGATTGCCCTGATCCCTGTGACAGTAACGCATGCAAAAGCACCGCGCGCTGTAAGCGAACGGTGCTGGACGACTGTGGCTGCTGCAGAGTGTGTGCAGCTGCTCTGGGGGAGACTTGCTATCGTACTGTCTCGGGTATGGATGGTGTCAAGTGTGGCCCTGGGCTGAAGTGCCAGTTTTACACTGAGGAGGATGACTTTGGTGATGAATTTGGTATCTGCAAAGGTAATGATGTTCACTTTGTATGCACCCACTGTGGCAATTTGACAGCAACATACATGCAGAGCTTGCCTTTTGCTTGAAAGGAGTAAAATGGGATTTTTACCGCTCATCCCTTAGCCAAGGATAAAGGGAAAAAATACCTGCTGTCATCAGAAGGCATTACAAGTACTGGGGCAGGCTTATTAATGTGATGATATTGTTTACACCTGGGGCATGTGTGAGGAAATTCCGACAGGGTGTGCTTGGAGATTAGATTTTTGACTGGAGCTTGAGACACCCAGGCACGAGTTCTGTTCTTTCTGTTGATTTGGCGGGTGGCTCTCTCTAAATTATAAATACTTTAATCCTGCAAGTCCTACCTTGTCACAGGGTCTCTGTGGCAGCTGCTCACTCCTGGGGTGATGCTGCCTCAGGCACTGCCAGCTGCCTGCCCAGGGACCAGGTGCTCACGCTGGGGTCTGGGGGATGGAGAAAGCAGCACAGCCTGAGTGCCTGGAGACTTTGCCCTCTTTAATTTAGTCCTGCCTTTGAGGTGCTCAGTCATCCTAGGGATGTGGTGAGGGGAGGCAAATAGAAACCCTCCTGCCTGAAGGATGGCAATAACAGAGCAGAAGCTGACAGTGAGATGAGCAGCCAGGGACTGGATTCAGTTTATTCCAGGTATGTTGCATGCTGATTTCTTTAGTCAGAAGGTATAATCACATTTTTATTTTAGGAGCTATTCTCATTTAAACGGGGCAATCTTTATAGGGTGGCAATGTATTATATTTGTAAGAAGTAGTGAATTTAAAAAAAAAATAAACTATTTTAAAAGAGGGCTTGCAAAGCATGAGTGCAGTGGGTTTTGCTGTGTTTGTGTACCACTTCAGTAAGTAGATATAGATGTCTCAGAATAACTTCCTTAAAAGTGGGAATATCTTGGCAGTTAAATATCAGGTATATTAATAGACTCAGTTATAGTAATGACTTAGGACCTGATGCTGCAAAAATCACTTTGGCTGATTCACACACAGCACACACTTATTTACCTTATTTAAAATAAACTCATGTGCATGGTTGAGTGTGAAACCCAAAATAGTACTTTATTGCAAGTGAGTAGAACTTACACATAAAGATTATATCTTTGGTGCACTCACCAGGAAGATATTTTACTGAGATAATTGACTGATCTTCAGTTTATTAAAAATCACCACAGTGCAAGACACTGCCTATAATTCCATTAACAACTGTTTTGAATTAGTGTGTACTTTTGCTTTCCTCATAGGAATTTCTTAGCAATAGCACCCTTTGAATGGGAAAAAAGATATTATTATGGGACTTAAGATCTGAATCCTCATAGCTGAATCTAGGGTGCTCTGTAGAAAATGTGAAGTAAAATGTTTGGGTTTTTCCCCAATTGGTCAGTGGAAAAACTCTCATTAATTTCAGTAAAGCCATGTCTTGGCTTCAAATTTAAATTGGTGTTTAAAACTTCTATTCCCCATATATTTACTTCCACTAAATACTATAGATGTAATTTTGAATGATTGTTCTTTCTTCATCTCAACTCTGAGATAGTACAATCTCTCCCTGGGGCCAGATATTGTTATTTTATATATCCATGTGCAGCTATGGTACTAGGTCACTCACTCATTTTAATAACTTCCATGTTTGTAATAACTGACAGATGCAGGATGGCTAAATTCTCCTTGGTGTCCTGTTGCCAATTTACTTTGAAGTTCTGGAAAAATGCTCTGAACTCTCTGTTTTTCAATTTCTTATTTCAAAAAGGGGCAGCATATATTCCAGAACCATTTTTTGGGATACTTTTATTATTAGGAGAGTGCATTGTACTATTATCAACAGCAATGTCATTATGGCCTAAAGCAAAATACTTTTTGGTGCCCTTGCTTCTGTTAAACCACTGGGAGCTATCTACAATTTATTTAGGTGCAGGATCCTGTTTAAAAAACCTTCTAAAAGACAAATTTACCCAGATCTCAGTTTCAAAAAATCTAAAAAGCAGCATTGATGCCAGGGTTATTGCACACAGAACCAAGTGCTTTGGGCTCAGACTTGTTTCTGTGCTGTTGTGCACAGCTTTGCATCCCACTTCTCTGGGCTGAGCACCTGTAGGAGGCAGATTGATGCTCCATGTAGTGCGTGCTCTTTGCTTGTCTCCCAGGGAGGATATGCACACAAAAACAGATCTAATTAGATGAGATATTGCTTTTGTTTTATGTGGACAAGCAGCAGATCAAAGAGTCATTCTTGGGAAGGGGAGTGTGCTGAGGGCTAGGAATAGTCTCCATGCTGGAGTGACTCGCTGTGCAGTCCATTTCAGAATCTTCTAGGGCTTTTCCTTTATAAGAATAAATCCATGCATCCATTTGATACACAGAGAATTGTAAAATGTTGGCTATACTATAACTATATAACTACAGTGCAATAGCTTAATTTTCATATTATCTAGGCTGTATGGCAAAGCTAAAAGTTTGCATTCATTCAAGAAGAGACTGAACAAACTGAAAAGGTGATTTTATTATGGGGTGTTATACGCAAACAAACTATGTCTGGATGAGGAGATCTTGTAGCTGAAAAGGAGAGAAAAAATGAGGAGAGAGGTATCATTTGTGCTTACTATGGTCACCTGTCTTAAGTGTTTTGTGGAAGCCTGGGCTAGATGGTTCCTTGGTCCAGCCCTGAATAGTCATTCATCTGCCTTAGGAAGTGAACCAGGAGCTCTCCAGACCTTGCCATTTAAGGTGACCATGTACCTTGGGTTGGCAAGGACAGTCTGAACACAAAAGCCTTTCTCCTGGGATATCTCAAACATCTCCTGGGAATGATCACCTGTTTGTGGGTTTGGAAAGGACATGTTAGACATGGATTTTCCCAGTCTCTGCCTCTTTAGCAATGATTTTGGGAAGGTGTTCTATTCAACAGCAAGGCAGACGAAGACAAGGGCCATAGCCCCTAGTTTAAACCCTCTGGGAAGTTATATGACCCAGCATGTGATATGTGTCAGCTACAGGATAGAGAAAAATCTCCTGTTCCTGACTTAATTTTCTTTGGAAAACATTTGTTCCCATCCTAGCAACTGCTTTGTAGTGCTCCTCCCCAAGCTAGCTTAGGGTTGTGAGGTTTGAATAGGGGCATTATGTGACCAGATGCAGCATAACCAGGGAGTTGCCTTAGTGCCAGAGATCCCTTTAGGCCATCCTCAGTCTTCAGGCTGGAAATGCAGGTGAGCTGTCTGCCATGGGAAGGCAGAGCCTGGCTGTCTGAGAAAGTGTTGGGTGGGAGGCTATTCCCCAGGACCCAGTGGCCTCCCCAGGTAGATGGTGAGTTTGCTGGATAGCTCCTCAGGGTCAGGCTCCATCCTCCTCCCAGGCCACAGCAGCCCCGCACCAACATCGGATTGCAGCTTTAAATATCAATGGTCTTGAAAGTCAAATAATATCATAGTGAACCACATAGTGAGTTAAGGGAACTCCTGGAGTCATCTTCCCTTCTAAATTCAGTGCTCGTCCTTTAACTAAATGTTCTATAATTATATACCTAAATATTCATACTGCCTTTAACTAAGGCAGTGTAATGTAGGAGTGCGCTTAAATCTGAGTGTTTCAGAGAAGGATTACAGTAGCACATTGTAAACAAGTTACAGAAAATGAAATGATGTATGTAAAGGGTGTCAAGAGTTGTTAATACTAGAAGATACTGTAAAAAAGCAGTGAGCATGCTGAAATCCTGTAGCTTAGGTCTAGCTGACCTCCACTCAAAGGTTTTCCACTTTCAAGCAGACCAGTTATTAAGACAGCAGCTGACTTGGATCACTGAGAACTGCTTTGCTATATTTTTTTTTCCAGAGTGTCCCTATGGTAGCTATGGAATGGAATGCAGGAAAACCTGCAACTGTCCCTCTGGCATCTGTGACAGAGTAACAGGGAAGTGTCTGAAGTTCCCGTTTTTTCAACTGTCTGCTTCAAAGCCTCCAAATCGACGAAAAATATCTTCACACACAGGTAAGACTTTGTGGGACAGTTGATTTTAGCAGAAAACGCCTTGCACATGATCTACTACCACTCTGTGTATGAGGGGTGGGTACTCCGGCGGAGCTGTGAAAACCATTAAGGACACAAGGCAGGTTTATTTTTCTTGTTCCTTAACGTGTGGCAAGGAATTAGGCGAGCCGTGACACATGCTAGAAACATTTTGAAATACTTTGCAACTGTTGCATGTGCTAGCAGCTCCTCGCCTGTGCAGCAGGAGGCGGTGCTAGGGCTGGCATGTCAGTTCAGGATTTCACTACATTGCATTTACTAGTGTTAGCTAATGCATAGTAAAAACAGCATTTCATTTTCCCCATGAAGACAGAGCTTTATATGTTTCCAGATGTCAGTCAAAGGTTTTATTAAATGTTTTATTGTAGTCATTTGTCACAGTATCACTGGAATAACTTATTTCCTTTACATTTATGTCTGAAGCTTGTAATAGATTTGTCCAGAATTAAAATTAAAAAAAAAAAAGTAAAGAAAAAAAGAAAAAAAGAAAAAAGGGAGTGTGACAAGCTGGAGTGTTTTTGATGCACCAAGGAAAGATCACTGAAGCTTTTAGAGGTGGGATTAAAATTTTTCCCCTTTTTCCCCACCTGATGATACTAAGGTATGTTTGACTGAATGATGTTCACTCTAAATATAAAGAGAAACAAAAATAAATGTAAATGTGTAGAAGTCAGAAAAAAATCCTCAGAGATTTAATTCTAGGTCTTCTGGGATCTTTTATAGGGTTTCACTTAAGATTTTTGGATTTCATTTCTTCTCCAACTGCAGCTTGTGTGCAATTTTTAATTTTCTTCTGTTATATTAAGCTGTGTAGAGTTTGCTGTCTTAATACAAGATTTATCTTTCTCTCTTTCTCTGCTCAGAGAAAGTTAGATTGAAGCAAACTTCTGCAGCTTATATCACATTTAAAATAATCTCAAAAAAATCTCTTACAAGATCAATCAGCCCTGATATTTTTTGTATTTTCCTACTGATTGTGCTCTTTGGCCTTTCCTCCTTCAATTTATTACTGAGGGTGCCGAAATAATGAGTGTGCTTGCTTTTTACTGTATCTAGCCTATATTCCAAACCTTCCCAGACAGCCCATTTATATCAGTTCCTCCTCCCCTTTTCTCTTCCCCACTTGCCTTTGGTCCCAAATTTTCTGCTGCCTCAATGTTTAACTGCTTGACTTATCCCAGCCAGGATGAGATATCCACTGCGTGGAAACAGTGTTTTTTATCCTTGCAAAAGTTTCCCAATTACTTCTGTCCTCAGAGGTCTGTCACTGTTAGCAAATCAGGGACACTACGAGTACTAGTCCATGGGGTGGTCACATGGGGTTTCATTTGAAAGGGGTCTTCATGGATAACTATAGCATCTAAGTGATCATCAGTGAATTAAAACAGCTGTAAATGCTTCTGTGTTTTAAACAGGCAAATTTTTGACCCGTATGTTTTATGACAAACACTATGCCTACATATGCCTAGCAAACTTAAAGGTGTCAGAGGTGCTGTACATTGCAATTTTACTCCTTTCATGGTCAAACAGGAGGGCAGTGGACAGCACACTGTGTCCCCAGCCAGTTAGCTGTGCCAAACAACCCCAGTCACAGCTTAGGAATCAGCCTCAGCCAGGGACTGTTTCCAGTTGACAAACTAAGCATCTTTTACCTATTTTTGGAGAGTAAGAGAGTTTAGTGGCACACACCAGGCTATTCCATGCCAGCTGGCCTCTGCCAGAGAGCTGCAGGGGAGTTTAATTTACTGCTGTAGTTATTGAGGATGTGTTGCTTGGTCCTGTGTCACACTGGAGTGAGTGTAACAGTCAGAACTGGAAACTGAGTCAACTCATCAGCCTTATGCTTAAACTATTAGAGAACAGATATGACTTATGCCTTAAATTGGTAGGAATTTTGCAACTAGGTAATTTGAGGTACTTTGCTGAGTTTTCTGCAAACATACCAGTTAAGGATTTTCCAAAGTATTCATAAAACCAGGGACACTGCTGCAGGATAATATTTTAAAGCTCTCATGCTCATGAAATCCACCTTTATTTTTGTGTTTTTTTTTCAGATAGTGACATGGCATCAGGGGATGGAAATTCCGTAAAAGAGGAATTCGTTAAAGAGAAAGTTATTCGCTCTCCAGTAATGAAATGGCTAAATCCTCGCTGATATTTACTTACACTTGTAAGACTTTCAAGTGAATGCATTTCTCACAGATTATTGAATATGCAACAACACACTTTAAGAACAAAGTAGATCTATAATGTATGAATATGTAATCTCTGAAGCTCAAATGTGACCCATTTTTAATGAGAAAAATGTTTACTTAAAAATAGACTGTACAGTGTATATGACTTTTGATATTTGTTTTGATAAGTATTTGAACAGAGAAATGTATTGTGGCTTTTTGAATGTATAGTAATACTGAAAACCCAACACGGTCATTTAAATAGTGCCAGAGGCTGACTCTTGCCAACCTGATGCTGGAAAAGCTCTCACTGAATGAAGGGACAGTTTGGGTGAGTGATACTATTGATGTGGACCATTGTGAAAGAAACACATATAAACAACACCTCAGATGGAAGGAACACCCCTGTGCACTAACAATAATAACAACAAAAGCACAACAATGTAAATTAAATAAACTGACATTAGTTGTTAACAATTTTCTAGTTTTTGGAAGTTTGGTGACAATTCCTCAGAAAGAAATATGCCTTTCTTCAGAGAGAAAACATCCAGAACTTCAGTTTATACATTGTGAATAACTTAGGCAAGACACTGCAGACATATATTGTATTTAGTTGAATTTCTAAAGTTAAATTTTGTACAGAAAAACAGCAGATTGGTAAATTCTACCAATTTGTAGAAGGGGATCTGAAATAAAAGAAGCTGCTTATCATTATTTAAATATATATGTTTCTATAAACCAGCTAGTTGGTGTCATTAAAGCAATATCTGCGTTTTTTCTGGAAAAGTGGTGAGAGGCCAGCAAAGGGACCTTCATACTTTCCATCTTCACTGCTGGCTATGGCCCAGATGTGACTCACAGGGAGTTTATTTGAACCAGGGAAGCCTTGAACCCTCAGCTAGTGATAGCGCAGCCACAGACTACAGTATTTTGGTACCCAGTCTTTTTTTTTTTACCCTCTCAATTGCATGAGCAAGTAGTCCCATCTCAGCCAGGAGAAAAACTTACACGTGTTAGAGTGTTGCAGGAACGGGCAGCCCCTCATTCAGCCTAAGCTGGATGATATTTGTGTTTAAAAATCACTGCTGAGAAGGGCGTGCTAATATGCCTGAAAAAGACCAGATCCACAGATAATGAAAATTGATGTTGCTGCCTCAGAGTGAACCTGGGTGCCGTGAGTTTAGGAACAGCCTTTTAACACAGGGTGCTCTCATTGAAAGTGTTGCTTGATTTTAACATTTCCTTTGAAATCAACCTGAGCTTTGACAATGACTGCAGTGAAAGAACAAACACACAGTACAGCAGCCAGAGTTTAGCTCAGGATCTAAAAGCATGCTTTTAAAGCTATGAACAACAGAAACATGGGTGCCTTTAAAGATATTCAAAGTCAACATGTGTGAAAGCAGGATGCTTTCACCTGGGAAAGGAGGCATGAATCATGCTGATCTGGAACAAGAGGATGATGACAGCAGTAGACATCCAAATGTCACGATGAAAGTGCAGGTTCTCTTGCCATGATAATTGGAGACATACAAACATAAATCTCAAACTAGCATAATACCACATTTTAACCAGTATTGAATTTTAGGGTCTGAGAGGTAATAATGTTTTCTTGGGCTATTTACTAGCAAATGAATTGATTCTAATCTACTGATATCAAAAGTAATTTTTTTCTTGATTTCAGTGAGAGCAGGATCAAACCCTTGGTCTTCCAGCAGACTGATGAGAAATATTTAAAGAATGTAGTAAATACTGCATACATTATTAATATTTTGCAACAGTGTCATAAATGACATTATGAGTTCTTGAATGTAAATCTAATAAGTCAGTTGGTTTTAAAGAGTGTAATATTATTATTGTTCAATAAAAAATGACAAAAAACAACAATTGAAAGCATCACTGTCTATTGTGTCTATCTATCAAGAGTAAGCCTTGCTGGTGATGGTACAGCCGTGGCACATGCAGGTTAGGTATGCTTTTGGTCTCAAATCCACAGAAACAGTTCCACAACATCTGCATCTATTTCAGCTAATTTCTGGGACCATTCATGATTACAGAAAATGAGTGGTGTCCCACATACAGAAAGATTTGTGTCCACACCATTTCAACCACCTTCATCTTCAAAACGAGGTGGCTGGATCCCAGCTGCCTACTTGGAATAGCCACTCCTTGGCCAATTCCAGTACAGGAAGGATTTGGAAGCTGTCTTTTCTTGTTGGCCTGGCCATTACCATGCCAGGGATTATTTAGCTCTGGAGCAGAGCCTGCAACTCCTTGATATTCTTTCACTTATCATAGAGGAATAACCTGTGAATCCACAACTGGCAAGTCAGGAGAAAGGAGGAGATGGAAAGGAATGCCTTGAAAACATTTTTTGGATGATTTTTACTCTTTTTCATCAAATTTATAAAATGCTTTTTTATCTCTTTAGCTGCTTCAGTGATAGTTCGTTGCACAGAGAATATATTTCAGGATGAAATTACAGTATTTCATCCTTTTATTTTATCCTTTATCTGTTGAAACATTTATCTGTAGCTACCAGTGACAATGGGACTACACCAGGATAAGAAATAATGGAAATTATCATAGAGCCATAGAATAGTAGAATTGTTTAAGTTGGAAAAAACCTTTAAGACCGTTTGAGTCCAGCTGTTAACCTGACACTGCCAAATCCACTACTACTCCTGAAGTAAAAGCTGTGAAATGATTAATCACAGAATGTGATGTATTTATTTTAGTTTTAGTGGGATCATATATTACTTACAGTATGAACATGTTTGGCAAATAGGCCTCATTTTTGGAAGGTAGCCGTTACTTTCTCAGCTACTGAACTGTAAGCTACATAATATAAGCAAAGACTCTCATTTTTTATCTTATGTGTGATGACACTGATAAGAACTGTGCTTTAATGCAGTTTGTATCACAGTCTGTATTATAGGGTGCTGCAGACACCATTACAGTTCAAACAATATATAATCAAATGTTTTAGAGCAATGTCTGAAATACACAGAACTGAAAAGCCTAAAATATATTCAGATGTATTTCACCCACAAGTCAAATAATACGTAAGAAATATATTTCCAGGGTAGATAAGCTTTTAATGAGAAACAGCCTTATCAACATCAACTGTGAGAAACATTTTTAATGTACCCTAATGTATGATTTCATTATATAAAGCATTCACACTTGTATTGTGAGATTTATCACTGTGAGATTTATCCCTACAGTGTGATTAACAATACGAATTTGCCACTCTAAACTGCTAGGACACAGATATTGGAGCAAACACATCAAAGTATACATTTTTAATTAAAATATGTGTACATGCTTGCTATCTATTTAAACGGACTGTCAGGTCACAGCAGCACTTTGAAAATATTTCCTGACACCTGCAAAATTGGTAAATATTTCCTGTTCTTGTTGCATCTGCCAAAAACAGGATTTTCACAAATTGGACAGATAACTTCACAGCCATCCTGGTTTTCACTTTGGCCCATCTTAATATGGTATTCACAAGGGTTTGTCACTGTCCAAGAAAACTGTGGCTGACAAACTGGTATGTTCAGGCTTTTTTTCTTTTCCAAAAGTGGCACCATCTATCTTCTGTGTGGCCAGAGACCACGGACAACTCAACTACTTGGCTTAATTATTTCAGGAGGGTGAGTTTAGCAATCAAATAGGTGTTAAAACAGCAAGACATGCAAATGCTGAAGTATTCCTTGCCCTCTCATTGGCAGCAGCTGCCAGTGACCCCCGTACACATGCTGAGTACCTCAGTCATGGCTGGGTGGGTGTGTGGCACCCATGCCTGGAGAGACTGGCTGTTCTGCAGGCACCAGTGGGGATCCAGCCACAGTCCTGGCAGCCCCACGTCCCCTGAGCTGCCTTCCTTGTCCCACAAAATGCTCTGTGTAAACAAACAAACATGTGTTTGGATGAAGAGAAAGACAGGGATTTCCTTAACTTTATTAGTACATGGTGTTCCCAATCCTCCCTGATCCTCTTCCATTCACTGCGCTTCAAAGTGGTAGCACCTCAGATTCATGTGCTTGCTCCCTTCCTACTTTTGAAAGCTATTAAGTAAAAACTCAATTGAAATTAAGGGCAGCAGTTGATTACCTTTGCTATTCTAAAGAGTCAGACTAATTTTTCAAAAAATTACATAATTAACGCAATTTTTCTGTTCTGCAAACACTGAGCCTAACTAAAGTGTTTTTTGATAAACTGAAACAACTGAAATCCTATGAACATTACTTGAAAATATCTTTCTTCCTCACAGGAGAAACATCTATTTTTGAAGAACAAATAATGGTTTGGAATGCCATTGAAATCCAAACACTCTATGAGTATGTTCCTGAAAAAAAAAGGTACAATGCTGGGGGAGAATGCACCAGAGCCCTTGCAGCTGTGTCACACTTTCCTGTTTGTTATTTTTAGTTTTCCATTCCTGCTCTTTATTTTGGGCTTTGCTTTGCTTCCTATGTAGCTTCCCCTTAACTCTGTATTGCTCTGTCTTACATATTTCAGGCACTTGGCTCGCTCTCCTTTTTTTTTCCTCCTTTTCTTTTTTTTTTTTTCTCTTCAAAGGAAACCCAAGCAATGCTGTCCAGTTTCAGGAAGTCATGTTTCTCTTGGCAGTGGATGAGTTCTTGGTTTTCTAAAGGCATTTAGGAAAATTAAATTGCTAGTTTTCAGCTTTTAACATACTCTGGCTTCATAAGCATAAGAAAAGAGTAGCACACAAAGAAAACTCAAGCCTGTTCTGTAGGCAAGTATGTCCTGCACTTTCCGCCTGGGGAGCCACCACTACTCAGTCTCTCCTTCACTTCCCAGCCCAACATTTAATAAAAAATGGAACATAATTGAGTTCTGGTGAAACATTGTATCATAAAGAAGTTTTACATCTTTTCCCCCTTCCTTTGTTAACATATTGAAGTACTTGTAGGGCCAAATAACTTATCTACAGAACAGAGGATGTTTACACCTGTTAAAAATGTACCATGAATTTTGTGTAATGACTGAATGCTTTGCTAGCAGACTAGGACCTATCTGCAAAGAATTAGTTAGGAATATCACCTGATGCTTAAAAACATACAAAGATTTTTGGGGAAAATTTTTGTTTACCCTGCAATAGACTTCTCTACAGGGGAATGCACTTCCTTGCCTGTATGCACTCAGAGACTCAGAAATCAGCTGCCATGTGCGCAATCTAAGAGATTTTGTTAAAAAGCCCAGACTAAATCCTTTAGCACGTTAAAGCTGATGTCATGATTTCTTGGGACATGGCTACAGTTCTTCAGGAACTACTCCAGTGTGGGTCCCTTCCCATGGTGTGCAGTCCTTCAAGCACAACCTTCTCCAGCGTGGGTTCCCTGCAGGGTCACAAGTCCTACCAGGAAACCTGCTCCAGCATGGGCTCCTCTCTCCATGGGTAGGCAGGTCCCTGCTGGGACCCTGCTCCAACATGGGCCTCCCACTGGGTCACAGCCTCCTCTCAGGCATCCATCTGCTCCGGTGTGGGTCTCCTCCAGGGGCTGCAGGTAAATCTCTGCATTCCCAGGGGACCTCCATGGGCTGCAGGGGTACAGCTGCCTCACCATGGTCTGCACCATGGGCTGCAGGGGAACCTCAGCTCTGGTGCCTGCAACATCTCCCGTCACTCCTTCTGCTCTTCTGTGAGTGCAATTACATTTGCAAAATATTTTTTTCCTTCTAAAATAAGTTAATTTTTCAATATGTTAATGAAGTGTTATAATATTCTCTGATGTGCTTAGTCTTGGCCAGTGGTGGGTCCAATCTGTGCCCATTGGTTCTGTCGGATGCTGAGGAAACTTCTGTCAGCTTCTCACAGAAGCCACTCTTATAGTCCCCTCACTCCACCAAAACCTGTCCACACAAAAGCAATGTAGCAACCTGGACTATAGCTGGGTCCAGATCTCTCCCTGGACCTGAAGGTGTTCAAGTTTGTAGCTTTGCTTTGTCTTGAATAAGTAGCTAAGTAGATAATCATAGTGTGGTGGCTATTTTCTATTGATCTCAAGGATGGACACAAAAAAAGTAGAAGGTGAGATCAGCCTCAGCTGATTCAAGTGTGCAAATACTGGGACACCTGGAACTTGATGATTTCAAATAGGAAGTATGTGGTAGCTGAGCTCAACCCTTACACATGGTAAGATAAAGTTATCCAGTGCTGCAGTAAGAATGTAACATAAGGAGGGAGAAAAGCCATATTGGTTCAGGCTGAAAATTCTTCTAGCCCAATATGTTCATCATAGAGACCTTTAGCTCTCTAACAGCCATCAAACTAGACAGTCTTTTTCTCAGGACTTCTTTGGCATCTGGCAGCTTCTTCTAGTGACCCAATCTATAATAACAAGACTGTTCTTTTGTATTTCAAACTCTGCTAACAGCAGAGATACTTGTGCTGTGCAGAATGACTCATCTGTGAACAGAATTGTTGGGCAGACTCCAGCTTCATCACTTGTTGAACTTGTTGTCCATCTACACCTTACAGTTTCTTGTAGACTGAAATAAGAAAAATTTTTTGAAACTCATGGTTTTCTATTATATCAGGCAATTTTTAAAAGAAGCACCATCCAACCTTAAGTCCTGGGCCCACAGAGTTCATTATCTGACTTGAGCCATGAGAGCCTCCCTGTTCACAGCACATTAACAAATTCAGCTGTGGAGTTTGAATCTTTTCTTTACATAGAATCATAGAATGGTTTGGGGTGAAAGGAACCTTAAAGATGACCCAGTTCCAACCCCCCTGCCATGGACAGGGACACTAGACTACGTTGGTCAGAGCTGTATCCAACCTGGCCTGGAATACTTCCAGGGATGAGGCAACCACAGCTTCATAGAGCAACTTGTCTCCATGCCTAACCGCAGTAAAAATTTCTTCCTAATATCCAATCTAAACCTACCTTGTTTCAGTTTCAAGCAGCTCACCTTTGTCCTTCAAAAGCCTATCTCCATCTTTTCTGTAGATTTCCTTCAGGTGCTGGAAGGCTTTCATGCTCCCTTAATGTAGTGGAGGGAATTGCCACCATTGCCATGTGTCTGGGCAGACCTCAGCCAGACCTACCTACCCTTCTCCAACCTCAGTTCCCTGGATGCCTTCACAGGGTAATAGGTATGAAACAGCCTTTTCCAATCACTTAAATTTAAACAATTTTTTAAAAACTTTTTTGTCCTGTTCCTTAGGCTCTTAATTTTGCAGTAGTCTCAGAAATGGAAGGCGGAGATCAGATTTAAAGGTCTGTTGAAAGGCTGCATTTCAGGGGCAGGCTGTACTGCTGCAACTACATGTGACATGGCAGTGGCTGGAATTAGCAGGAGAGGAGAGGCCAAAGACCTTATTTCTCCAATTAAGCCTGAGCCTATAATCAGCTCACTGGCCATACACTGTCCTCTTTTACAATACGCTGGATAAGATTTCTTTCTCAGGACACCTGATTGCCTATTTGCCAAAAATAACTCTCTTTGCTCAGCAATGTGAATTACCTGGCTCCACGTGTAAGTTTCTGCCTGTTCCATGTGCTTTTATGCTGCAAAGGACTAGTCTATAAAAGTACTAGAATTGCTCATTTCTTTATTTATGTTTTAAGCATTTGAATGGAGAGACCAGTTCTTATCTTTGTGACATTTCCCCCCTTGTTATATTTAGACAAGGAGAAGATGAAGAACTAAAAAGCAGTGAAGAAAGGTGAGAACCATAATATGTCATGTTTAGGGACTTGTTTGTTTCACCAGGACATGAAGCACTTCAGTATTACATATGAATTTTGGAAGAAAAAAAAATATACAATATAAAATATATCTAAAATAATATTTTATTTATATGTAATATCTGGCATTTTTTCCTTTTCTCTTTGGGTTAGTAGAGCACAAAAACTTTTCAGCCAATCCTGCTTCCAATGAAGGAAATAGTAAAGAATTCTGTGACTGGAAAATAAATAATAGGATCCATAGCATGCCTGCAGAGTATGAAATTGTGCAGGAAAGTATGAAATTCATATACTGTTTAGTAGCAGAACAGGAATCACTGCAAGAAAAACAAACATAAAACAGGGTTAATGGACAGAAATGCCATTGCATTCATCTGTATTTATTTGTGTTTATTAGTTGGATGTTCTTTACTTTCCTGCATGCATGTGAAAACCCTTAGTGAACTTTCCCAATTTTTCAACCATCTCTGCTCTCTGGAATGCTTTGGATTTGCAGCCAGGTCTTTGTTGTGAGTAAGGAGTAAGGTCTGTCTATTATCTTGTGCAGGGAAAAGAGTTGGTGTTCTTTTTAATGAATCAAAATATGTGTTCTCTATTTAAAAACACAATATATCCTTACTCCCTGTAAACAATCTGACCTTCAGGTGGAATGCAGCCAGAGGGGCTATAAATAGCACCCTTAGTAAGAGAGGAGACAGAGGCATTGAGAATTCAGCTGGTAGTGCTCACACGGAGAAATAGCAGAGGGAGCTGCCAATAGATTTTGTTCTCTGAAAAGCTCAGATGCGATGTCTGTAGGAACTTGGCTGGATCTCTGTTAGGCAGGTGGGAATATTTTTCTCCAGCAAACAACAGCATGGAACCCTGTGTATTACACAAACGTTTTGTCCCTATGTGTTGCTTCCTCCACCATTTCACAAGTATCCTGCAGTCTTTAGTGTGTTCCCATGGCCACACTCACAGACAGAAAGGCACTACAGGCACTGAAGGCAGCAAGTAGAGGGAAGAAGAGGCCAAGCTCCCGCCCAGGACCCCACTAGTACTCTGTGCCAAAGTGAGGGCTCTCGCTGGCTGTACTAGTCCAGCAACCTACCTATTGCATCATCTTCTTTCATGAAGTGCTTTCTAAATATTTGCAAGGCACACCTTCAGGTATCTTGTGGTTCAATATGAAGAGGAATGTCAATTAGCTTTATTTCTCTTTGCTATAATTTGGTATGGAAAAACTTGATTATGGTGCAAGGTGTGTACTTTTTCTGTATCCTAGAGCCTAACAATTTTAATGAAGAAACTCTGAGCGTGAGACTGCTACAATTTATTTACTCATCAGAGCTCTACAAGTTTGTTCAACAGTCATGAATGTTGTCTCTGTCTCTGGGCAGATGTTTGCTTCCAGCAGGCTTGTGCATCTTTCCAACAATTTCTCCAGAGAGACTCATGTGAAAATATTTTTATTCACACAGGTATTTTGGGAACTAGCATTTTTTCACGCAAGCATGTTTGTATGTAAGACAGATGGTGCACATAAATTATACTGACTGATTGTCATGTGCAATTAAATTTTATTAATTTCTCAAGGAATATAAATGAAATCATAGGAAGATCCTCTCCATAGTCTCTGCCCACATATCTCTCTGAACCTGCTGAGACTGTAGAAGCATTGAAGTCCAGAAGGACAGATAACTCCAATATCAGTTCCTGTTATAGTTTTCAGACATGCTGCAAAAACACTGTATGTCCTAGGTTTTATTTTATTTCCCAAACTCATTTCAGTGGCATGTAAATGTGGAAGTCCTGCTTCCCTCCTCAAAACCAGGCCCTCTTCTCTTACAATGGAAACAACATCCTTCTCATCAGAATGAAACTGAATAGACGGACCATCAAAGCTGTGTAAAAGCACCAGCTGCCCGGACACATACCAGGACAGCAAAACTATTTACCCCAGGAGCCTTTCAGAGGATTCAGGTCAATTCCATTGTATGTGGAGTTGACTCACGTAACTTTGAGACCTCATTGTCCCTTTCCCTCTCTGCTTCCCTCCTTTTGTTTCATGCCATTGTTCTAGGTAGACATTAAAATGCTCTGGGACAAAGACCATGCCTTCCTGTGAACTTACACAGAGTAGAGTACAAAGAAGTCCCAGTACCGTGTGGGACTGTGCAGCCCCACACTGCTTTGAGAAAACCACACACATCTAGAGCCAGGCAGCTATGTATGCACATGTGCAAACACCTCGACTTCAAATGCTGGCTGTGGTTAACAGTGGTACAGTGGTTACAGTGATGCATCACACCTGTAACTCACAACATAAGTTCAAGATCCCTGTTATTTCCTCTATGACTCTCTGGCTTAAGTTACACAGAAGGAGGATCAGACAAGTGGTATAACCTTGTATGTGGGAAACATGGGGGTCACCCGGAGAAGCTGTAGATGCTGCACCCCTGGAAGTGTCCAAGTCCAGGTTGTATGGGGCTTTGAAAGACATGACCCTTATGTTGCCTTCAAACAAAACCATTCTGTGATTCTATGACACACTCCTGTCTCTATTAAAGTAGGTCTTTGAGCTCCTATTTAGTTTTCTCTTGGTGAGTCTTGCTAGGCTAAAGCACATTCAGCCTCACTACTATGCTAATTGGTTTCTTCCTGACTGCAATTTTTAAAAAATTCGTATTATAAAAAGTTCTTCTATGTATTTTTATCACCACAGATATTTTTCCAGGCAGCAGTTAAAAGTTGTTTCTCAAACAAAGCTTGTTTCATTGTCCTCCAACTCTGAAAAACAAAATGATATCTCATTCTAAAACCTGTTATCTATTCCCTTTCCCACACAACAGGTTTAAATAGTTTTCTTTAATTATACTTATAATGTTTACTTTACACTATTTCTGTCCAGTTCTTCTTGGAAGGGTAAGTTTCTTTCCATGATCTGAAACATGTAAGAAAGAGAACAGAAAAAATAGAAGAAATATTGAGCCAATATTGAGAGCTGTGAAGCTTTTAGCACTGTAGAGAAATGACTATGTCCTATAATTGTGATTAAAAAAAATAGCCATATTTATTCCTTTCATAATGATCACATCCTTATCTCTAAAGCACATTTCCCTTTCCTGTATAAAAATGAAGAAAGACTCCATATACCTGTGTAATATAGCCAAGGATATCCACCAGATGAGAAGTGGAAACAGGCTCAGGTCTCTTGCTAATCCTTGTGGTATTGAAAAAATTTGTCACTCTACCATCTAAGCTTATGCCTTAAGGTTCTCCCCATGAGGATGAATGTACTGTTTCTGAAGTGCCTCCCCAATAAGTGCTGAGAGAAGGGCAAGTGTGATTTCATACATAGGGAGTAAAGCATGCAAGAATGAATCCCTTGACCATAGTGTCAAATTTCCAAGCACCAGCTTAAAACGTCTTCAGAATTTTTCCTTACCATCATGCCTTCATGAAAGGTAAATATTTTTCTTTCTGATATGTACACTTAGCACTTGCAAATGTTTTCATCAGCCGCAGGGTGCCGTCTTCTTGCTTGAAAGAAATTATTCAGTCAAAAGTTATATTTGAGAAATAGTCTATTACTAATAAAGCATGTTTCTGAAAGAGTCAGAAATCTTTTTTAAACTCAGACACTCATTACAAGTGGTATAGGAAATCTTTCTTTATGCTTGAGAATTTTATTTACTACTTTTTAAATTAAAATGAGGCATCATTTTCAGAAAATAACTTTCTTTGTGCCTTGCAAATTAGAATTTTAAATTCCAAATACAGTAGAGTACTTCTGAGTTTGGGAGAAGGGTCCTTGCCATTGAATTGATACAGAAATTCAATCTTCTAGGGAGAAATAAAAGCAAGAAAACATAAATCAAAAGGAAAGAGAAAACCATAAACCTACAACCAGCAATGTTTACTGCAAAGCTGTGGCTTGTTTTGCCTAGCAGATTGTGGCCTTTGCAGATCCTGTCTGTCTCATTACTTCTCTCCACCTTGGTTTCCTTGTTTTCTTTCATTCCCCAAGGTGTGACTTCTCTTCTAGTGCTTTGGTCCTCTCCCAGGATGTGTCTCCCTTGCCTCAGGCACACTTCTTGCTGAGTGCTACATACTTCCTATGCCTTTTCCAGGCATCTCATTCACAGCCCTCTTGAAAATGCTCTGGGTAGAGCCATATAGGCAGTGTGGAGGTTATATTCGAGACCTGCAATACAAACCCGCAGTCATGGTCCTTCCTCAGCTGGAGATGCTGCCTCTGAGGGCCAGCATGAGTATGACCAGTAATACTGTTGCATGTACAGATTAGGGGATCGAGGATCCATGGAAGCAGCCTGGCAGCTGCCTGGCAAGTCCTTCTGAAGTCTGCTCCTCCTACTGCCAATCTGAATCCATTTCTTTAGACAATGGGGGACAAGTGGGGCTCACCCGTCATCTTGGCAGCTGTGCAGCACCAGCAGGGCATGGTGAACCCACATGGTTGGGCGGTCTGCGTGCAAAATACTTTTTGTTCTAGCAATACTGCCAACACTTCTTCACCTGAGCAAGAGAGTACATTTGTTGGTGCTGCCTAAACCAGTTCAGAATGGAAGAAACTCCACTGACAGGAGACTCTTTTACCAGAATAAATTCATAGCCACTAAGGCTTTTCTTGGTAATTTTCTTTAGACTCACAGCCAACCCTACCATGATGCACGAGCCTGCTGGTGGAATGGCTATTTGCTCAAATCATAATGTCAAAGAACCTTGATTCCATGTGAAAGAGCCATGTGCTCTGTTCACTTCTTGTTAAATAATTTCTCTACCTCTATAAAATTTACTGGGATTGTTCTTGTAGTCCATCACCTGAAAATATCACCATTGGCTGAAAAAGTGTTGCTTAGCTCTTGCTGATCTAAATATCTTAATTAAATATGATTTTACGGGATGTAATCTGAGGAGTTAAAAGTGCAGTGCAATAAACCAGTTGGAATCAAATAAAGAATTGACAAATTATGCATCTGGACATTTGTAAGAATTACTGTGTTGAGTTTGTTTCAAATTGTAGCTTGGTAAATTTTATGTAAAATCCAGATAAACAATAATGAAAAACATACATCTTAGTATCATGCCACTATATATATGTATATATAATCCAATATAACTGCAAGTAAGCACTTTGTACTTTAAAATTAAGTTCTATAAGTAGAATCATTACTTATTGCACATCAAATATTATGAGTAAAATCTATAAGCAAAATTGTTATGATAACATATTATGTTGTTGGTATTTTTTTAACTAAGAACTATCAAGTGACATCTGTATTATTCTTCATTTGCTCCAGAATGTTGTCGATAACATTAATGAGTGATTTTTGGTTATCATAACAACGGATGACTATTTAATTCTGGGGAAAAAAAAGACAACAGATAAAGGCTTTTCTGTTTCTCTTTTCATTTGTTTGTTTTGTGTGGGGAGGAAGAGTTTAAGATGTGGCATTCTGAGCCAGAAATTGTTGTAAAATGATATTGGCACAAATATCTGAAAAATGCCAGAGAAAAACATAGCTTAGGAAAAGAAAGAATAAATATTTTTCAAGGGGAAGGATAGTGGGGTTTTATGTTTTAAAAATGCACTCTTTGTGGTAGACCTCACTGGCTGTGAGCTCAGTTCTCACATGAGAACAGCTTTCTGACTGGTGTATTTAAATTTAAGAATGTAAGTAATACTGTAAACTCTATTCCATCATGCAGGTTTTAAAACACTTGGAAATTTCCCCGCATGAGATGCAAATCAGATTCATGGGATTCTGCAGCTACCTCTGGGATAAATGGAGAGGCTGTCTGCACACAATTACTCCCATTTCTTGTCAGTCTCCTGATTGCTGTGCTGATTGATTAGCCAAGTATGTCATCAGAGGACATCACCACAGCTGAAAGGACTTCAGGACTTAGACTCTACTAGTACTGTGTTACATTTTCTTAGCTAAAACATAGATCAAAACTGTTTGGAAATGCCATTTGAACACTCAAGACAAACAGATCTCCTGGAGATATTTCTGAGGACTTGTTATTCTGTCACTGGAATTCTCCTTCCCCCTTTATGTATTGGGTTTGAGCAATGTCTTAGTGAGACCTCCAAGGTCATGTTAGACAAAATCTTAGACTGTCTTGGCCAGCAAGATGACAGCTTAAGTATTTACACTTGTCCCAGACTAAATTTATCTTCAAATTAATCAGATTTTCATACTAAGGGATGCTGCTCTCTGTTGGCAAACAAAACAGCAGGTAGGAGATGCGCACAATTCATCCATAGGTATTTGCATAGCTAAAATCCCACCTGTGTAATTGATCTCTCAAGTAAAAAATATGTGTTTTAATTGTAAAACTGGTATGTTGTTTAGGAATCTAGGACAGTGTATAATCCTACCTAAGGCTGACCTGCTTTTGCATCCTGCCTCCTCAAAGGCAGAATGTATCCGCCATTCTTTGCAACAGTGGCTGAGCCCTCAGAACATTAATTGCACAGCAATGGTAACAATCTGTGTCCCCAGTGTGTGCCTCTGTGAGCTTGAGTTCACTGGTAAATCACACCTAGACAACGAACAGTGCTAACCCCCCCGAAAAGATAAAAAGCTGCCAGGGTGAGAGGGGGATGTACATACAGTACAAGGACTCTGAGCAGGGTTTACCACAACAAAAGGAGATATGCTGCAAACACCACCAGTCTGGACTAAGAGAGCTTAATGGTGTGGCCAGTTAGTGTGTGCTAGTGCCAAGGTGACACAGGGCTGTGTTGTCAGCCACAAAGCTGTGGTTGACCTCATGCAGCCTTACCTGGAGGGGCAGGTTGGACTCCAGCCCTCCATTGTCCCCTCTAACTACCACTTACACAATTCTTACTTAAAGTGCTCATAGAGATATAGAGTCATTTGCTTTCCTTCTAAACCTCTACAACTGTAAACCCAAGTCATTCTCAACAACTGTACACATTCATCTGATCCACTCTTGATGTTCTTTACAGGGTGAGAGGAATTTTCTCAAATAACTTATAATTCTCTACAAATAATGTAGGGAATCTAGGGAGAACAGATCACAGAATCACAGAATACAGAATCACAGAATATTCTGGGTTGGAAGGGACTCACAGAAAAACAGTAGTTTTCTGCACTGCCCTTGTGTGAGTTAAGTGAGGTGAACACTACCTCAGTCTTTCAGCTGAGATAAATACCACAGCATCCTTCTGGATTCTGTGTTAAAATAGTACTTATAGCTATATATATATATTAGATGTAGTGAAACATAGCACAGTACCAAGGATGTACATTATCTGGCAGTTGGTGAGTGGAAGTTGGAATTGAATGGAATGGAATGGAATGGAATGGATTGTTTCTGTTGGAAGGGATCTTGCAAAACCGTCTCACACAAACCTACAATGCAGTGGCAGGGAAATCAAGGACCTTTTTATTGTTGTTAAACCACTATGAAGTAAAAAGAAAAAAATAGAGTTGTCATGAGAGAAGTAGAGGAATACGTAAAATCATTGTTGATTGAATAAATAAGTGCATATTCTGTGTGAAAATGAAATTTTCCAATAAGACATTGAAGTACGGAAACAGAAGAAACTTACAAGCTTTTGAGAGAGTTTAGTTTTCTATAACTTGGATATTTCTGGAAGCAGGGCAGGGCTTTGTGAATAAGCTTTTCTACCTAACATTGACCTTTGAATATTTAGTTTTGACTGTTATCTTGCACATTTGTCCTCCTAATTGTGACAAATATGAAAGCAATCTGTTAGTCAAACATAAAACAAATCAAAATAGCCAAAGCATCCATGCAGAGGAAAAGGCATTCTGATTTGGGGTCATAATTCTGTAATGATCATGACTGACATCTCTGGTTTCAAAAGGCACTTAACAACAACAGAAATAACTTTTTTCCTGTGGAATGAAAGAATAATAATAGAAATATCTTGAGAGAGATGTTAAACATATGAAGATCACTTACTGAGGTTTCAGAGAGATATGACAAAATACAAGCGTCTCACCATCTGGAAATGGCTCTTTAGGTAGTTACCAGAGAGCAAGAGCTACAGAGAAACAATAGCAACAAAATATTCAGTGACTCAGAAAAATGGCAGATCCTTTTTATTCCTCTCTCCCGAGGAGTGATCCCAAACACCAAACCAGTAGGAGTAAACAATCTGAAATATTTTGGATAAAATGTAATTCTGACTACTTTCCATCCTGTGTGGTACTTAAATAGAAGATCCAGATTTGTATCTTAAACCCTTACTGAGGAAGGAAGAACTGCGTTAAAACTGTGCATTCAGAGTGTCGCTGTGGATATGAGTAGGGAATTAGGCATTTCCTAAATATCCAAAACATTTTATCTGAGTTCATCTTCACCAGGTCAGTTGGGTCTGGCAGTAGGTTGAAAAATACATCAGCTGTATCAGTAAAATATTAAGCCATGGCTTAATTCAGGCGACACAATTGCTGAGGTGCAACTGAGGGCACAGCTTGTACAAATCGGAGTTGACGCCCCAACAGGTGATGCTAAAAAAGCAATTTGTTGAAAAAAAACTGAAGGGACTTTGGGACTTTATGGATTCTGGAGGACTATGAGCTGGGAAAGAACCCAAGGTCCTGAAGGGTGATATCAGAGAGAGGGAGATGAACTTGCTGCTGTGCTAGGGACTTCACCTGTTAGTTCTGAGCTTCTCTTGGAATGAAAAAAACTTGACTTGGGGGGATGGCACACTTTTATGATTTGACAGATACTTGCGCTTAATGAAAAACATCAGATAGCAAACTTTGCTATAGCCTGCTTAATAAATTATTTGCGGGTTTTGTAATTTTTTTCACTACAAAGAGAAAGGTATTTTGTCTAGTTTGTGAATTCTTGAAACTGATAGCTTTGGGTGGAAATGCATCTGATGCAGTAATGGAACCAGCAATTTGCTTTCAAGGTGTGGAAGTCCAGAGGGTAAAATGTCACAACTAGAACAACTAATAACCTGAGATTTCTTAGGATTTCCTCATCCAAAAAGCAGCCAGATCTCATTAGGCTGAGCTTACAGATGAGGACAAATTCACAGAAATCAAGTGGGAGCAGGATTGAAGAACTTTTTACAGAGTCATTTAGATTACATAGCCTGCTTGGACAGGAACAATTGAGCATTTTAAGAAATCATATAACATCTACATGTTATCCAGAAGTTAAACACTTCAGGAAGAGAAGGCAGTTAAAAAACTTGGTATGAAGTTATATGACATGGAGAGAGATTGTTTACCAGAGCACGCAGTGACAGAATTAGGGGGAATGGATTCAAATTGAAGGAAGGTTTTGATTAGATATTAGGAAGAAATTTACTATGAGGGTGTGAGGCACTGGCACGGGTTGCCCAGAGAAGTTGTGGATGCCCCATCCCTGTAATTGTTCAGAGACAGGCTGTATGGAGCTCTGAGTAACCTGGGATAGTGGAAGGTGTCCCTTTAGAACTGGAGGAACCTCTAAGGTTCCTCCCAACTGAAGCCATTTTATGATCCTATGACGTTTATTAATATTATATCACATACAGCTTTTGTGAGCTTATTCTTAGTCCTTAATAATAGCAGCAGAAATGAAGGAAAACAGCAGCATCATACACTCAGTGCAGCACTGAAGTACTAAGTACCAAATACAATAAATCTGCTGCCACAAATAGGTTGTGGACACGTAGGTTCAGCTCTGAGATTTTTCTCTAAATCTTATAGCACAGACGCTAAACAAGATGCTATTTAACAATGATGAAACAAAGTATTAAACTCTGAGAATTTGGTAATGATTCTGAATAGCTACTACATTACTTGAGAGTCACAGTAATGGTACTTTAGCCAACAGATCTATCTCTTGGTGGCCTTCCTGGTGTGGGTTCTCGAGGACACAATGTCATTTTGCCTATAACCACAATATTTCTACAATGCTTTGGAAGAAAACATATCTAGACCTCCCAAAGTTTGGTTTGTTTCTAACTTTCTTGGTCATTCTACTGCATTTCCTTATTGCAAAATCAAGATATCTTGCAAAGGTTTTTGGCTAGGAGTGTACCACATATCCATAGAGACAGACATAAAAGTAGGATAGCCAAAACTGTTTAAAAATGTTTAGAAGCTACATCATAGATATGTTAGATATCCCGATAATTATACTGGTGACTTTTGATGCACTGGTAAATACAATTTATACAATAATATTATTTTGCAGAAAGAATATAAGCTTCATATATTCTTAAAGAAAAAAACTTGGCAAACTATCTTAAAGAAAACATTTTTGGCCATGTTTGATAGTATTTGCTGAAAGGACTCTGGATTTTTGAATACCTCTGTATCTCTCATGTGTTCTGTATTTTCTCTGAAATGAAAATAGCCCAATTATGCAAATCTACACACACAGATGCAAACTATTCAAGGTTGTCTTCATAAACTTTTGAACCCTTCTGGCATCTAAAAAGGAACACAATCACAAAAGAATTTTAAAGAATTATTGGAATCATTTATCAGAATAGGGTAGCAAGTACTAGCAAACAATAAGCTGTCATTGGTGTTTTCCAAAGATGCAAACCTAGTTCACAATTCCACACTGCAAGTATTTGTGAGACTTCCAATACGATACCCAAGGACTGTGATTAATGTCATGTGCCTGTTTATTTTTCCCCTGAGAACCTGAAAGAGTAAAAAAAAGATCACAACTAAACAAAAGCATATCAATAACAGGAAACTGTTGGTGAGAAATACCCTGATCTTCCTGTAAATTCACGTCACCACATTCCCCAGGGACAAAGGTGCGTGAACAGCATGGTAAATAATTATGATTTAATATGAGGCCTTGCTATGCTGTTTACAGTTTAACAACAAAAAGGAATTGTTTCTCAAGGCGCAAAATAAGCAAATAATAGAAACACATATCAATATAATCAGGAAATGATGATGTTATGTCTGGGTCAGCTGCTGAAAACAGATTGCAATCTATCAAAGTATCAACCTGATATCCCTGTGCAGCCCAGAGAAACATCAGTGATGGGAGAGAGTCTTTCCCTGGTTTACATGCCGGTTATCTAATTTTGATTGTTTTACGAAAGTGCTGGGGTCTTGCAGAAGATTCTCTATGGCTATTTTTGCTTTCAGATGTTTAGGAAATTTGACACTTGTATTTGCAGAGGAATTCCTTGCATTTTGCATAATAAAAACTGAAAATAAAACAGGAAGGATAGAATGGAGGGAAGAGTAATAGCTAGTCTCTTTTGAGAACATTATTTTGTTGAATCTAGCTAGCAAAAATGAGAAAAAATAACACTGGAGAAGCAAACACCACTTCCAGCAGACACCACTAAAGATTCTTAGGTCCTTATTAAAAATATATTTTAATGAGAAATAACAAAACCCATAGGATCTCAGAGTTCAGTAATTTTTTTCCTTCAGAAATATTTTTTATGGTTGCCAAGACAAAAACGGCTGTGTAAAGGTCAAATAGAACATTTTATCTTTGATCAGAGGACCAATATTGACAGTAGAGGCCTCAACTATTTAAACATGCATAGAACCCTTAGATACAGAAAAAAATAATTTCAGACCCTGCTGGTCAGATTTTAAAGTTAAACAGGGTCAGGTAAGGTCAAAGCTTGAACTGGAAAACATCAAGAATTTTCCTAGTGTTGCCTGAAATAGCACTGATGACTGGACAGACTTTCCTCTATCACTCAGGGCTGAAATAACGCATCAAGACTTGAAGTCTGTCAGGTACTAGCTTCTAGGATTGCAAACATTCCTTAAAACTTCCAAGAACAATTACTATTTGAAGAACTCTGGGGTTCTTTTGCCTTTATGCAGACTATTTTCTTAAAAGTAAGCTGGAGCTTAGCATCTATATAAATGTCAGCTCCTGCTGAAGGAATCAGTGTGTGCATGCCTGCCATGAATAGGGAGCCTAGGAAGTAAGCAGCAGGCTTTGTACAGCTGCTTTAATTCTCCTGGAATTAAAGCATATATTTTATCATAGCCACTGCAGAATGAAGCTACAGTCAATTTTGTTTGGCTGTGCCTGCCTGCCTTCCCAAACAGATAATTTCTACACTGTTGTCAGAATAATGCCAGTCATCTTAACAGATGCTTGCACTTTTATCTGTACTCTGCATCACATTCCTTGAAGAGAAGGCTGCCAGAAACAAATAGGTTTTCTGAGAGTAAATAAGGGAACAATGGACAATAGGAGCTGTTTTATACTGCTGGGTGTAAACAAGAACAACCTAGTTCACATGAAATGAAAAACACAGTTTATCAAGATGTATGTCAGTGGCTGGCAGGTGGCAGATGACATTTGGGATCTGAAAATGCATTAAAGCAGGCCACAGGCATTGAGTTTGTTTAAAAAAGGCACTTCTGGGGTTGGATGCAGAGAACAGTACAGATCAGATTAGTTCTGTAAACCCAAGTAAGAAAAAGACCATTTATTTATTTCTAGAAAACTCAAGACATGTAATTCAAAACTTTCCAAATAGACTATTTCAAATGATCTTTTGAAATGGCACTTCAGGACTATCATTTGTCATTAATGTTTTCCAAATACTAGATTAGGAAAAGGACATAACTTTAAAAGACATTAAGCTAGTTGTCAGATAGGGTGTCTCTTTTCCCTATAAGTCAGACAGGATGCTTAGAAAGTATATAAGGAACAAGAGAAAACGTCTCTGTCCTCTCCAAGCTTTTATCTCTTCTCTCCCCAGCTGCCTTCCTGTATGCTCTCAGATCCCAGCCTCTGGTTTTGTTGGATGACATGGCTGGATAAGAAGAGAAAGAGAGGAAGGGAAACATTTGCCAGAGTTGGATGGGAAGGGGAGATGGTGTTGGCAATAGAGCTGCTATTTTTGGCTGACAACTTCTTAAAGATATTCTTTCAATTGATTACTAGGATTAAAAATCAAGGTTAAAAGATGTGTTTAAGATAAAGCTCAGCTAAATGCAAGTAAAAAAGTTGTAAGGCTTACTATCCCTTGACAAAAAGAAATCAGTTCTGTTGCCTATATGCAAGCAAATTCTGTTGCACTGTGCTTGTTTTTCAGCACTGCTGAAAATGAAATAAACGTTAGGTTAATGGATCTAATAAAATACTTAATTTCACCACATGTTCAGTACTTTTCTTTCCCAAATTACATTCAAAATATTCAACATGAATTTGCTCCCTTATTGAAAGATAAAATCATTCTCAGCATCCTACAAGAATATAACTAAGGCTCAGACACTTCAGAGTCAACTGCTTATTTGACTATCCTTGGTGTGTCCAGAAAAATGATAATAAACAAAGATGCCATGACTTTAATCCAAACATTATTCTTCATTGTTGCAAGAACAATGTGACTTGCATGCTTCCTAAGAATGTTTTAAAACACAAAGTGAGTTTTACCTATGTCCCAAAACAGGTCTGATAATTAAACAGAGGCTGCATATATTTTCCCATTTACATTTGAAGAAGACAAGGTAAGAACAGGGGATGAGTAATCAGAAGCATCAGGAATGAATCACATTCACACTGGAAAATGAATCTAAGATTTTGATCTCTTGACAAGAAGAGTGCATGATATTTCCAAATTTAACAAAATATTTGCAGACAAATAAACTTAACTTACTGTGTCCCTATATCAGCAAGTGAAGTTTGTAAAAGCTACTTAAAAATATTGTATCTGAACTTCTGTATATTTTTCATATTACTTTTGTTGTTGCTTGTAACATTAATAAGACAAAGTGATGAACAAGAAACAGAAAAATAATTAAACTCCAGCATGCTATGTTACTCAGCTCACTGGAATATACCTTTCTCACCATGGTTACAAACAGCAACACGAACTCAAATGCTCAGATGGTATAAATCATCATTGCTACAATCACTGAAGCAGAACTGAGGCAATTTCTATCTCAGCTGGACTTGGGATCCAGTTAGTCTGTTGTAAGTTTTCACAAGTTCTCTGTGGAAAAGCAAATTACTGTAACGTTCAAATTCCAGTGATTAACTAATGGACATCCATTCCTAAGTCTCAATGGTCTCCAAGGCACCTCCTTTCACAATTCAGAAGTTTTCTCTGCTGGATACTGCAGTGGTGTCTGCCACATTGGTGCTAGCATGTGCCTATCCTCACTAGCCAGCACAGGCAAGATTATATGGCTACTCTGTGATTTCACAGATGGAAATAACTGGTGACTTTGTGGTTTCTTTGGCAACACTGACATTTAATTGCAAGTCTTTCCACTGAAAATGAACACAATAAAGGAAGTGTTAAATATTTAATTTGATCATTCAACACACCAAAAAATGGGAAATATTAAGTTTCAAGACAGGGACAAAATGTTAAGATGATTGGTTAAGAGTTGTTCAAACCCTAACTCCATCTCCTAGACAGGTGAACAAGATGTCAGCTTTTTAAAAACAACTGGCCACGAAGCAGTTTGTTTTGAAACTGGAAGGAGGTGCTGAATGCTCAACACTTTCAGGTAAGAGGACTGGAAGCACAAAGGAAATTTTTTCTGTTGAAGGATGGAGGGCTTAGCCATGCACTCCCTGCATTGTGATTCTGTCAAAGGAGAAGAATAACAGAAGAAGTAAATTTTGCCCTTTGTTATTACTTCCCTCTTGATTACTGCTACACAGATGGGGGAATATTCTATAAAGAAGATTAAATATAAAGGAAAGTAGTGCTCTCAACGGGTCTATTTCTGAAGTCATGCTGCATTCAAAGACAGCTGAGCAGCCGCAAAATATAGGTCTTAGGCTACCCATAACAGAAAAATTCCCATTTGACTGTCAGAGGATTAAAGCTACCTCCTCAAGCAAACCCGAATGTTAAGGACATTTTTACAATAGATGGATTTTGATTGTCAGAGCAACAGGTATTTGTGTACCATTGTGTTTAAGGGAAAAAGACTGCAACACAACATGACTCAAATGTCAGCTATCAAATGACTAATACTTTTTTTTCTGTATGAAAAACGGTATTCACACAAAGGAAGGCAATGGACTGCTTTCTTTCAAAACTCCAAATTCTTTAATAACTACAACAACAACAAAAAAAATCTATCTTGAGCTATTAAGCATTACACTTTATGAGCATCAGCGGTACAGACCTGAAAACAAAGTTAGGAGTGGGATAGAAAAAATTACAGACACAGGTAAAATATAAAATGCACAGTTAGGTGGGTCTGATGCTGCTCTCATTGTCAGCAGTGTTTTCAAACACTGGACTTCAACTGGATTCAGTGGTGTCACATCACTAGGGCAGAGGATGGAGCAGGAGTCCCTGCAGGCAGTCTTCTCTTCAGAAAACAGCTAGGTAAGTGCTTAGTCCTGAGATGTCATAGCAAGAATTGAATTAGACTTGGCTCTGACACTCTTAATGAGAAAATCGGGATAATACTGGGGGAAAAAAGCTTTTATAGTTTTAGAGTGTTTTGGTCAATGTCTGCCACAAAGGGTTCTCAATAACCACACTAGATCAACAGTGGCAGAAGATGCAAAATGGCACAGATCAGTGTGCTGTGAATACAGAGTGCAGTGGAGATACATGTCTGTTTTTCTAACACATTGGGTAAAAAGAGAAAGGAAGCCAAAATAAACCAGACATGCTGTGTTTAAAAGCTAAAATGTTTGCAGAAGAAGCATGGCCAGAGTATGTAACAGTAAAATTATTGTTCTGTGTGAAGAATACAAATGGACAGCCTCAGAAAATCACGCTTCACTGTGAGCATAAAAAAAAGGGGAGAGAATCTTTCTTTTGAAGGAGATCAAGTATCAGCAATTTGCAATTGGCAGCTTGGGGATCTGCTTATGAAGTAATTTTAAGCTCTCTGGATTATTCTAGCTTTAGGGGAAACACTGACAGACTGTAAAAATAAATGACCAATGAAACCTCTTCTGTAATTTGTTATGACACTCTTCTTTCTAGTACCTCTATCCCAGTCACACACCTACCACCTGCAGAGCAGACAGCAAGGGAGACACTCTTTCCCTTCTCTTTCCTTTCCACACTTTTTCCTTTTCTGCCAACATTCCTTTCTCTGTCTTCTTTATCCACCTCCCACAATCCTTTCTTGGTCTCCCAGAGAGAAGTTGGACTGACCACCAGAATCCAGGCTACATCTGTTTTGAAGCAACTCATTTCTCTTTCTTTTTGACTCCAGTGATGCTGCAGTGAAGAATTTCTTCTTTGAAACTCCCTGCAGAGTGGACATATCTTTAAAGAAGTCTGGATATAATTTGGAAAGTAATACTGTCATTCCACATATCTGGCCCTATTTTTGCTCTCAGAGCCAACTTAGACAAGCTTATACAATGTCATGGTTCAGTGAAGTTTCCATGGTCTCCAAGCCCAGCTACTGCTTTCAACCACCATATCACTAGACCCACTCTTCAGCAAGAGTACAAGTTTTGCTAGTGCTGATAGTACCCCAGGGGCAGTGGGAAAGCATGGATGTAGCCTGCCTTGATGAGATCCGCCATTATGAGATCTGCCATTTTTATACAGTTGAAGAGAAAAATAATTCCCATTCTAGCCTGAAGCACCTGGTGAAGAACAACGTTACACAGATCTGAGATGACCAGCAAAGCTTCTCTGGAAGGAGAAACTAACTCTCATAACATTTCCTTTTAAAATTTTGCACTGAAAGACAGCAAAGATGAACCCTGCTGACACCTGTGGTTCCTCAGGGCTTAAATGCATATTTCTTGTTCTACAAGCAATCCTTGGTGAACACAAGCCATCAAGATCTTTAGATGATTGTTGCCATCTGTGTCTTTTGTATTTAGTCTTCCTACCTAAATAACACCAAGAAAACAAACTTTCACCAATGATCAGTTTAAAAGAGGTATACAGGATTAGCACAAGGCCTGACAGCTGGACAAAAAAGACATGGTGACTGGATTACCAACAATGAAGGCCCTGTCTGAGGGGGTGTCTGGATATATGTGCAATAATTGTGGGACTATTTGCAGGGCCAGTGGGTAGGCAATGGTCAGTTTTATGGACGACTTATGCACCAGGTAGGGAAGACAGTAGAAATCCAGTACCTCCTATAGAGTGGTCTACAAGCATATGACCTGGAGTAGTGTAAACAGTTGATAAAATGGAGTAGGCACCGTGGACACCATTTACAGCTGGGGAGGTCTGTGGCTAGTTTCAGAGTACATCTTTCTCTCTCCCAGTTGCCACAGGGCCACCCAAACCCCTGAAACATTCTTTGGTGGTAACAGCACAGAGTGAACTGGCTCCAGTTCAGTTGGTCTGGACAATGGAGTGGGATACAGGACTGCTTCCAAAATGTAATCTCAGAGCTGAAATACCACACACCAGAACAAAGTGTTCACACCAGATTTGTTACGGCAGTGAGAGAGCAGTCAGACAGGATGAGTCAAACATACCCAAAGTGTTAAGACATTGCTTTTCAAATCCACACTGTCTTTCTTAAGGAAATAAATGGATTAAAAATGAAAGCAATCTTCCTCTTCTTCATATAAGAAACTGTCGTGTCTGGGAGACACCAGGAAACCTGGCTGCATGACAAGTTAGCCACAGAGCAACAAAAACTGAAGATATGTCAGAACTTCTTCCTGCTGCCTGTCAAAATTACAGCCATTAAGAATCCACTTCTACTGGTGACCAAGTCGCCTCAAGACCTCCCATGTCTCCATGTTTCTATCAGTACTAAATTAAATTTTTTATTAAATCCCAGCTCTGTGAAACTCAATGCAAATGTTTTTGATAGGGCTAGCAGGCCTTTAGGTCAGTAATATTATTTGTCTTTGTCCAAGGCCAAACTTCACTGAATTTTTGTCATCTGCTTCATCAAGTACAGTAGCTTTGATGGTCTTTCCAACTTCTCTTCACTCAAAAACTCTCATGTACTTTTTCAGATACTGTTATCTGATGCAATGCTCCCAAGCACCAGAGCACAAAGCCAACAGCCCAGCCTTCAAATCCTATTCTTCCAAACTTACACTGTATATAACATATTAACCCTCTTAATCATTACAAGTAACACTATAACAAAGTATTAAAAACCTACAGGCTGCCTTTGCGCTCCTGGTCATCGCATCACACCTAGGTCCACCATTTCACTCTTTTCTCGTTGTTTATCAGAACAATTTCCTAAACTATTGGGCTGTGACTGTTTTTAAACTGTCCATGCAGGGAGGAGTACAGTACTTGTATTACCCCAGACAAATAAATGACAATGATGCAGCAAAAGAGAACTGACAGAGAGCTCTCAAGAAAAGTTGCAATGGGGCAACTTGTTTAAAAATGAGAAACCAAAAGAACTCAAGTTCTAAAAGATGCATGAAATTAATAACACAATTATAGGGATTAAAGAGCTAAAATAATGAATCTAATACAGTATGTACACAGGCTCTAAGACGGAATAAATGTGGTAAACCCTGCTGAGACACAAGGTCAATGCCAATGCCAGCCATGCTCCTCACATAGGGCATGGGGAGCATAGTTATTAGTCCAATGTTTCCATTGGTCTGATCCATCACTGAGAGGTTGCTATCAGAAAGAGGTTGTTATCAAAGAAATTTCCAGAGAAACCTGGAGCCTCTGTAGTGCAGCATGGTGTCAGCCATCTCCCTTGCCAGATGTTGCAGCTGTCCCCTCCTTTGCCAGGTTTGAGGTGAATGGATTTCTGGATTTGACAGTCTGGTCCACTAAGGCCCAGACCATCTGAAGCAATGAGGGAAAGCGTGCGACAAAGCTTTTCTGTGACCAAATCTGAGTGGCTATACATTATTCTGTTCACCTCTCTTTCTGAAAGGTGGTTTCAAACCAGCAAAGGAGGAGGAGAAGGCTGAAAACAACAGTGAGGATACTGAGAACTTAACTTGCTAGAAGAGGCTAGATTGACAAGGCAGGCTTGTCCAGCCAGGGCTGATGGGAAAAAGAGTGCTAGCTACAAATACATCAAGGAAAATGTCAGCACATAGAGTTTGCATGTCAGCACATAGAGTATGTTTGATTCAAAATTAATGTTGGCAAAAAATGATATATCAACTGCCCATAAAGAACTTCAGCTGAAAATCGGTAGTTTCTGATCATGTTCATGGGAGGCTTTGCAAAAATTGCATTAGGTAAAGAGCAGGGATGAGTCCAAGCCATCTGAAAGCTTTTAAGATAGAGTTCAATAACTGAGTAACAGTGATTATTATATGAGGTAATGTTTGCAGTAGCTGGAAGGTCTCATTTAATGATACAGGTGGTTCCTACTATCCTATGTTATTATCACCCACAGCCAACATTGTTCTGTAACCATGGCTAACAGAAAAAAAAAGGCAGGATCACATTTCTTCTAATGTGAGTGCTTTAGTAAGAACAAAACAGTCAAAATCATCAAGGCTGTGAAAATAGCTAGCATGAGCCAGAGGCTGTTTAGCCAGTGCAGCAGCATCTCTGTAAGATTGATGCAAGACAGGAATCCCATCCAGATATCAGCAGAGGGTATTGATCTAGACAAAGAGACAGTTTTCTGCATAGCAATGGTATGAACTTACTACAACTGCGGTTTAATAAGTAATCCAAAAAGCAAAGCCAAACAAAATATATTTGCAAATGCACTTTTTAATACAGGCAGCAGGAATGAGAGTCAGGTGCGTATCAGAGCAGGAGAGCTAGAAAGACACCACTCACTTACAGTGATGCTAAAGACAGCATATGAACAAGTACAAGATCCTCCAGCACATAAATAACAGTGACACTGGCCAGTTCTCGCTGATCCAGGATGAGTTAGTTTTGTTGTAAGAGTCCAAACCATTTGCACAGGGAATTGAGAAAAACATATTGGTGTGGAGAAATATACATGCTTTTCCTAAAGAAAAAATGTCTAACCAAAGAAGACTGGGTACAAACAACAGTCATGAAGGTTCAGATCTGCAGAAGAGCCATAAAAACCTGATAAAGCCAAAAAGTATTGGTGAACTGCACAAATCAGCACAGCAAAAAAAGCCCTCAAACTCAAAACTGTAGGAAAGTAGGGTTTTTTCCTATTTAACTACTTTTATTTAGCATTCTGACATACTGCTTGTAATTGAGCTGCTTCACTCTCTGATCCCTATACAGCCTCTAACTCAGCCATTTAATGGAATGAGATGATATTTTTTACTAAAACCTAAGAACATAAATTCTTCAAATATCTTGAGAAAGACCATACACAACTGCCCTGAAAGTGAAGCCCTCTCCAGGGAGTTGCTTTATCTCTTTCCCTGTACTGAAGCCAGGGGCATGAAAGCATTTTCTTTAGCAGCATCCCTTTGAGTTCCTCTGCCTCCTTTGACCTGTACAAAAGCTGAATTCTAGTCTCCTCCCTGTGCAAAGATAACTTGCATAGTTTTGCTGTAGCTGCTGTTTTTTTCTTTGCTGGACTTTTGGCTGACTGACAGTTGATTTGCTTTGGTAGATAGGAATGAAGGTCTGTTTCAAGACTCCCAGTTCTGAAAGATTACCTCTGAGGAAAGATTATCACTTTTGGAGTTGGATGTTTTAAATAGGTACCAAAGAAAGAAATGACCTGAGACTTTTGTACAGATTTTCAGAAGAGAGGACAATAAACTGCAACACTTAACACTGAACTTGGGGCAAAGGAAGGTTCCTTTTAAGGCCAGTGTGAAAATTCAGACTCTTTCATATATGTTAACCAGTAAATACCTGGGATAAAGAACCACATTTTCCACATAGTGAAGCAGAACAAGCAAAAATAATACAAGCTAAGGATTCTGCATTGTTTCCTGCATGTCCCTAATTTGTTTTAAAAATAATAGATTGATTTCAATAATATCTAATATGCAAGCAACTATACTAGTTATTATATTCTGTAAATTAGGTAAATGTGTTGCTAGAAAATAATGACAGTTTGATCTTTAATTAGGAGAAATCACAGGATGAGTGCCCTGTGTTTGCTAGCATTTACCCTACAAGGGATAAGGCAGCCTCTATGCCATGGCATCATAATATACACTCATGCTTCTTTGTCTCTTCTAAAACTCTATTGCTTTAGCAGCCTTTATTAGAGCAATTGAGCAGCCATGACAATTCAAGCATGAATGTGAGGACAGCAAGTGAGGACAGCAGAAACTTCACAGCCTGAAGATGAGCACAGCTGCAAACTGATGTAATTGAACCTTACCACCCACAGAGGAAAAAAGGAGGATGAGCAAAACTTTATCCTATGAATAGCTTAAGGGTGAAAAGTCTGCCTTATGGTCTGCTTACATGGCCGTGATTTTTCTCTTGCCCTGATAACATTACTACAGTGGGGATCTCCATTGGGCTGGCCTCTTAATAGCTTGATCTCAAAGGCACACTACAGCTATGCAGGTAAAGGGCAACACTCCCCACAAGGGTCATTCCACCAATTTTTCCTCTGAGTTCTCCAAACCTCGTCCTCCCAGTAACAGTTGCAGCCTCCTGTGCTGACTGCTGTGTTGAGTTTCTCAGACTATGCCACTGTAGCAGAAAAAGATAATTATATTTTCCTGGATGACCTATGCCTGAGTCAATCTAAGAGCTCTCCAATACTGCTCACTCAACATCAGGAGACGAGCAAGAGGTGAGCACTCATTCTGTGAGATCCTGGAAGGGACAAGAAAATGGTGAATACCTGAAGCAGGCTAAGAGGTATTGGTTTGAGGCATGGGGAAGAAAGGAAGCATTTTGATCCCTAGTGAATGCCTATGTCTTCCTCCTGCTTAATTAAGAGCATAGAGCTTTGCCTTGCTTTAGGCTTACAATTTAGGATCTGCCACAACACAATAAATCCCAGTGGCACAGGATAAACTATAATTGTGAGCTACTGAGTACTTCCAGTCCTGCATGCACATGCATTGCTCTTTCAGATACCTACAGTTTTCAAAATTGTTAATGTGGTTTAGGAACATGCATGGGCCAGTATACCACAGTAACTTATGGGATGCATGAAGGTGCTTTTAGGAAACCCATTATTATTGCAAATGTGATGCTGAGAGCTGACAACTGCCACTGACTTCAGTAAAAGTCTTTAGTCTGACTTGAAATTGTAGAGCCTATCAATCTTAAGAGCATGAGAAGAGCATAGCTTTGTAGAACAGGTCCCTTGTAATTTAATTTACCAGAACAGTAATGTGAGAGATTAATTTTGAATGATGACTTTAAATACACTCTTTACTAAAAAAAATAAATAAAGCTTTTATTTAAAAATAATGCCCTTTTAAAAAATTCAATTGTATTAATGAATCATAACAAGCTTAGTATTTAGAAGTTAAATACTGTTTGATCCTATCTAAATTAACAGCTCCTTCACTTTTTCCAGAAGCTCTATTTCAACATCCTCATTTATAAGGCACTATTTACTTAAGGAGCTGTTGCGAGAAAAAAGGACTCCCTCTAGTGTCATTCCAGCCAACACCTTTGGGGATTTGTACAGACCACTGAAAGCTTGTGCTTGCTTTTGATGAGACAACAGAGTATACATACACAACTACTTTGTATCCGTAATATTAAGAAGCTTCGGTCCACTACTCTGCACCTCCATTCGTGAAATCGAAATTCAGTGTTTTCCACCTGACACAGTGTAGCCAGTGTTCAAACATTCCCATTATATTTATCCAGGCATATCTGCTAAGTGTTTCTAACTTACCCAAAACGGCAATTTCAGCATAATTTAACCAAATTCAAAGAAATAGGATAGAAGTTGTTTCAAAATATGTTGAGACCTATGGTGGGGTATTTTTGTTTGTTTGTTCTTGGTTTTGTATTTCCCCCCCCTAATTGTCTGAAAGCCTATGGGAACCCTAAGAAAATCTTGTCTGCAGCAGCAATTTGCAAAGAATATTATTAATTGAAAATTAAATAGGAACTAATCTTTAAAGTGGTTTCCAGTACCACATGAAAATCCTGTCTTCTCAGTGGAACCTTTTCCCAACCAAATAAAATAAAAAGAAACTGTTATGCTGATAGGCTGTCAGATGCAAACAAGCAGATATCCATCATTATTGGGAAAGAATTGGTCAACTAATTGCATAATTTTACACATTTGCACAGAACTATTCAGCACTGAGATCAATTACTGGATATGCAGCTGGTATACAGAAACTATTCCATGACTGCAACAAATCCTTCTGTGCTTTAAAGACATAATAAATCCTTGAATAATATATGCTAAATACTATAAAAAGGAAAAAAAAAATCAAGACCCTCAAATCAAAGACATATGGGAAAAGCAGAAATAAAAAAGGGAAGACGATTGATGGCACTTAACAATGATGAAGCATGGTTTAACAGGAATAGTATTTATCCAAATTTTTAACGCATTTCTTTAGAAACCTATGTTCCACTAAAAGCAAGTAGACCCATGGCTGGAAAATCCTAAATGACTTAAGAAAATGTGCCTTAAAGCTATAGCCATGTAGGCATTGCTCAAGATACGGCCTTTCTCTTTTCAGAAGTCTCAATGTTTGTTTTAAACATCCATGAAGATTTCTGAGTCACAGCACCACAGAACAGTTGAGGTGGGAAGGTACCTCTGGAGCCTGTCCAGACCAACCCCTCTGTTCCAAGTAGGACACTGCCAGCTGGTTGCTCAGGGCTGTGCCCTCTCAAGTTTTGGCTGTGAATAAAGATGGAGACCCTGCCTGAGCAACCTGTTCTAGTGCTTTATCCCAAGCATGAAGAGGATTTTTTTGTATTTAAATTCAATTTCCTTTATTTCAGTTTGGGCTTATTTGTGCTTGTACTTTCCCTGGACACCTGTAGCAAGTCCTGCTCCCTCTTTTCACATGCTCCCATCGCCTGTTCACAGACATTGATAGAATAATGGATTAGATTCCCCTGGATTTCCTCTTCTCTGGGCTGAACAATCCCAGCTCTGTCAGTCCCTTCTCTGAGTCAATTGGCCTCAGAGTCAATTGCCTTTCTTTGGACAAAAGGCAAATTTTAAATGAGCATACAAAAAAGAAGATTATTTTCTTTAAGGAAAGTATTAGTTCAGTGATTCCTGCCATTACTAACTAGAGACTGATTGACTGATTACATTTTTGTGACTGTACCGGTTGCTCTAATGTGAAATAGATTAACTAAAATAACTGCATCATATTCCCAAATTTCATCCATTCATACTATGAATCATGAGGTATTTAAAAAAATATGTCTCATTCATATTTTTTCATATTCACAAAGTTTTTGTAGCTCAGCCCAATGACATTGTTTATTTATTTTTCCTTCTCTGAACTCAGACCTCCAGTGGTGCTCTGGTCCAGCACAGACATGCCCCTTGCTTGCACAGTGTCCTCCTGCATGTGCCTCACCAGGTGTGCATGTGACACCAGGGCCCTCATGCTCCCTATCTTGCTGTCTTTGTGTTTAGCTCCAAAATCCCTCTCATGCATGGGACACTCCTTTACCTACCTTGTGCCCCTCATTCAAGAACCTGGCTGCAGTATTTTTTGACTACTACTTCTCAAGGCCTGCAGTGCAAGTGATGCTGTCCCTTCTGAGGTATAATCCAATGACTTTCTCTGCAAACTTCTCTGCACAGGGTAGGGATAAGTGAAGTGAGACCTGTGCAACTCAGGTAAATGAGGCAAAGGCAAAACTTTCCCCCAGGCTTTCTGTTGAAGCACAGGGGTTTGTTGAGCACATCTGCTTTTCCAGTATCAGTCATGCTATAAATTGTTATCCCACATTAAATCCTCTTTCTGACCTTCTTGTTCACATCTTAAATAAATGCTTTTTGCAATACCTTCTCCAGGTCTTCACAAATCTTCTCTGAGTGCCAGTCTGAAGTGAATAAAGTTTATCAGACCTCTGCCTTTGAGGTCTTTAATAAGGTTTTAAAGTGATATTTAGGGGAGGTCCCTCTCCATGATTTCCATCTGGACACAGATTCCCCCTGCTGTCACATACATTATTCTAAAACTGTAAAGATAGCAAAGACTGCCAAAAATTTCTAAGGAAAATCTAGACTAAATGCTGATTGCAAACCTCAAAGGAAGAGAAGAACCAGACAGCCGACCCAGAAAAGATATTCATGCCATCACCATTTTTTCTTCTTCTTCTTCTTCTTTTTTTTTTATTTTATTTTTTTTTTCTTTTTTTTTTTTTTTTTTTTTTTTTTTCCCCAGTTTTGGAATCTCAGTTACTTACTCTGCTTGCTTAGTGTCATATTTCAGGTCACAGATTCCAGTCCTATGTGTAAGGGAGTAACAAGTTAAAAAAACAACCGACCTGTTGAGACACATTGCAATGCACCCTGATAGCTGACAAAATCGCAGAAAATTTTATGACCGCAAGGCGGTTCCTGGCACGAATTATTTATGTAACTTAAGGCATGTCTGCATATTTGAATTAATGTGGTAAAGGCTTATAAATGGCTGACTGAAATGTGCTCTTTAAAAATGTTTCCTAAGGTGACACTTTGTGCTTTTAAGCACAGGACTGCAGAGGAAGTGTGTACCGTATATTTTTTCTAATTTAGGACCTGTACTTGTTATAATCAGACTTTATCACTATAACTAGCTCGGAGGACGTTGTAACTAGGTAGGGGTTAGCCTCTTCTCCCAGGAAACAGGATGAGAGGACATGGTCTTAGGCTGTGCCAGGGGAGGTACAGGATGGACATTAGGAGGAATTTCTTCTCAGAAAGGGTGATTAGACACAGGAATGGGGTGCCAAGGGAGATGGTGGAGTCACCTTCTCTTGAAGGTGCTGAAGGAAAGGCTGGATGTGGCAGTCAGTGGCATGGCAGAGTTGTAACAGTGGTATTTGGTCATAGATTGGCCTCAGTTTCAGAGGTCTTTCCAGCCTAATTGATTCTATGATCATCTCAACTTCTGAAACCAGATTCTTTGGTCTACCTGTAACATGTTTCTTTGCTAAAGCAGTGTGATGCGTTTCTTTATGAACAGCATGCAAACACTCTGAGGGATGGAGATGCTCCAGCCAGCAGAGGGGAAGGTTTGGGGTACCTCAGAGCAGCCTCCCACTGCGACAGGCAGGCCATGGAGACACAGGGCGCGCAGTGGGTGACTACTGACAACAGCTGTAACCCACACCAGTGGGACAGCAGGTCCCACCCGAAGCACGCACTAACCCACAGCCGTGAAGGGCGCTCGAGGATATGGGAAAACATCGCCCCATCTCCCGTCCCAGGCCGGTGCTCCTGGAGCGGGGGCGGGCCGGCGCAGGGGCTGCGCTGTGAGGAGGGCGGGAAGGAGGGGAGGAGGGCGGAGGCCGTCCCGGGCGGCGGGCGGGGAGCAGGGGCCGGGGCTGCGACACTCCCCGCCGCTCCCCAGGGCTGCGCCGGGGCCCCACCGCCGCCCGCACGGGGGGAGCCCGGCCGGGCCGCGGCTCCGGCATGGCCGGCGTGCCCGCCGCGCTGCTGGCGCTGCTGGCGCTGCTGCTGGCCTCCGGCCGGCCCGCTCTCGCAGGTAGGGCCGTGGCGGGGGCCGGAAGGCACCTGCGCTCGCGGGGAAGGTTCGGCCCGGCCGCAGCCCACGCTGCTCGTAGCGCTGGAGTGACTTGTGGCCGGTGTTCCCGCGAAAGCAGTAGCCCGAAGGGCAGTGGCCCTGCCCCGGCCCGGTGGGGCGTCGTGGGCCCCGTGCTCGGGCCAGCTGCCGCCGCAGCCCCTTGTCCGGGAGCAGGGGTGGCGGACGGGCGGCGCTGGCGGCGCACAGGTGGTGGGACGGCGGGCATTTTGTGAGGGCGTGGTGTCCTCTTGCCTTGGAGGGAAGGCCGAGCTGTCCGCTCGCATGTGAGCTCGCCTTGTGCCTGCCTCCCCTCCTGCTGCTGGGACGCTGACATAGCTAGACTTCCTAATAAAAACGTGGCTGCTTTGCAAGCAATGTAGATGTAAATTTTTTCCCTCCACCTCTTATCGTAATTTTAGTGTGTCATGAGGAAAAGTGCTGAGGTAGAAACAGGAATGTTTCCTGTAGTTCCTTCCCTGCTCCGTGCGTGGGAAGTAGTAGTCGCGATGATAAGTATCAGCCAGGAGCTGCAGGTATCTGGGTTTTAGCATACAGCTTCGGCCGCCTTGTGCCTGGCTTTTCAAAACAGGCCAGGCACCTCACCAGTAGTGATGCACATTAAGGTGCAGGTCTTGGGCAGTCATGAAAACAATTGAAACAGCCAAAAACAACCTGCAGATGCTGTTTCTTCTTGAGATGTGATTTGAAGTACCTTGCAATTTGAGCTTGAAAGACTGGTAATAAAGTTTATTACTTATATATATTTTAAAAACTGTTGGATGAGCACACAGTTGAAGAAGTATGGTTTTTCATCCACCTTCATCCACCTTCACCTTCTGTTCCTCACTGCAATCCCATTTGAGACAAACCAATCACTGTAACATTCTTTAGAAATGTCGAATGGTCAGTTTCTGTGGTTTTGTGGCATCTGTTTCACTAGCTGAGAGGACTGGTTAGAAATGAACTAATATTTAATTGTATCCTTAAAAACATAGTTTTTAATTCAGAAGTTAATGAAGAGATTAATGAAAGGATTAAATTCAGATACTGTAAATGAAATACACCAATCTTTTCTTTCTATTAGAGAATTTAATTGATGGAGCTCTAAGTGGTGTTCATCAGGTTTGTGAGTGAAGACCCTGCAGCCAGAGTAGATGGAGGAATTTTTTTATTCCTCATAGAGATGTCTCAGACGTACCAAGGATGTCAGATTTGAGTGCCACTGACATGGCAACCTCTAGTAATAGTAGCATTGTCTTAAATGACATGACAAAAGGTTTTGTGGCTATTACTGATAGTGGTGTTAGGCCAACCAGTGCTTTATAGCTTGTTGTTAGAGTAGTATCCTCTGTCCCTAGCGCTGCAGGGAGTGCAAGGCAAAGCCAGATGATACATTTCAAAACCACCTGGTAGGTACACAAGCCTGCTGCTTCTAGGTGCACCAACCTGTGATGCTCTGCTTGAGCTGCCTTCAAGCTGAGATTTGCTAGGTCATGTGGACTGACTTCACCACCAGGAGAGCTTGTTAAAATCCAGCTCTCTTCATTTACTCCATGTGCTGGTACAGCTGTAACCTCACCCAGAGGCAATCTAGCAAAAAGGAAGAAAACAGTTGAAGGCAGGGAAGGAAAAAATCCATGAGCTTCTTATAGGCAGTGCACTAAAATTAGGTTTCAAGTGACTTTCTCAACTCTTCAGTTTTCAGTGAATTTCTGTAATAGAACCAGAAAATAACATTAGCACTGTTCATTTCACATTCAGTGCTTTAACTACAGGGCTGTCTTTTATCTGGAAGTTATAGAATGCTTTGGTTTGGACGGGACCTTTAAACATTGTTTCTGGTGTGTAAAGCATTTGTAGATGCAGCATAGCAATATTCTTCGTTGTGTCCATTTTAGGTGAGTGTAAGAGGCTTACACACTCTGGTAGCATTTGATTTACCCTCAGAATCTCACTAGATTTTACACTGGGAAAGTGTGAATCAACCCTGAAAATTCCTTTTTGAATAACTGTTGTATTTAGCCTTAAAGGGCATTCCCAATGAATCTGGCAGCTTCCTTTTCCACTTCCATTTTTCCTGTGTCTGTATGTGCTGTTGATATCATCTGCTATCAGTTTAGATAAGCTGATAAAAATTGGAGGAATATTTTTTCATTATGGAGTGTCTGTATTGATTCTTTGGAGGTTTTTTTCACCTCTCATTCTGCTGCATTACTTTTGCTATTTGTCCTTGTAACAAAGCTTCATTAACCCAACTCCTGTGGTTGAAATATCAGCACCATGTTTTGGAGAGTGTAAGATTTGTAAGCAAACCATATTATGTATTCTGTGGTAGTGGGGATGTTTTTCAATTTCAACAGTGGAATTTGATCTTATCTGTGATATGGCAAGTAATGTGTCAAAAAAAAAAAAAAAGGTTCTGCTACCTGTAAAAGAAATCATGCCAAGGCACTGTTGGTGGCTCAAAATATTGCTAACTGATATTGTTAATCAGTGCCTATCTGCCCCACCTTCAGTGATGGATTCTGACTCTGAGGAGTTTTATGGAAGGCAGAAGGTTTAACTTACATTTCTTTTTTTCTTGCCAGAAAATTCATTATATAGTATAAATATGAAACTGTTGCCCAGTGGTATTCTGCAAAATATTGACTTCACAGCTTCATTCTAGTTACTCTAAATTGCACTGAGTGATGCATAATCTCTCTGCCTAATTTCTTCCCCCAAAATCCAATATATGAATTTATCATAATATAAAAAATTATAATTACTTAACCTATTTCCTGTCTTATTGGTTAGTCCTTACTTATACTGGGGATTCGTCTCTAGTTATGTTATTCCACCACTTGCTTTAAAGAGGAGTCTTTCTTTATTTACCCCACAGAATAACATTTTTATGTACAACAATAGGTCCTCTCAGTCTATAAATTTAATCTAAAACCTGCAAGGTGTACCTGAGCTATTTGATGAAACTTCTTTTAAACTAGAAGCAAACTGCTGGGGAAGAATTCCTTTTTGTTCCATTTGGGATCAGTTTTTCTAGGAACAGTGGTGACTCTTTCTTTGGAAGAAATATATGTGTTTCAGTAATGTAAAGATCTTTCCTGTGTTTCTCTGGGTACTTAAGATAACTTGATATTACATAGTTGTTGGCTGTGGGTTTTGCTGAAATCTTGTTCTAGGGAAAGCCATGTAGAATTCTTATATATCCTATAGCAAACTTTTAGATACTATTATTGATTGTTATTTCATGAATGAACTACTAAATTAGGTCTTTGATTTGATACTCTGCACAGAATCCAGTTCAGAGTCAAAGTCACACTTTATAGGGGTTGTCAGAGTGCATTAGATTAAGCGAGGGGAGAGCTAATCTAGGAGCTGGAACATTTAAACCTCAAAAGTCCTCTGTAGTAATGCTTGATTTTAAAATCAGAAAATTCTTTCAGAATGAAGCTAAAACTGCAAAATAGATATTTAACTGGTGGTGTTCTTACAAGCTGTATCCAAACATAAACTTTGGCAGATGGAATTTGAAAATAGACATGGAAAAAAAAAGGATCAAGGATCAGCTTGAAGGAATCAAAGCTTTTACTAAATCCTCCTTAAGTACATCAAGAACAAAAAACCCTGCAGAGGGTCTGTGCAGCCAGTTGATTAAGTTACTAGTATAAAAGAGGCACTCAGAAAGGGCATGGCTGCTGCAGAGAAGCTAAACTAAATGGTGACTGCTAATTGGGAAGATTCCCAAACTGAAATTTCTTTTTTGGAGTGGTGGAATGGGAAAAGAGGGGTTGACCTAAAAAATCTTGGTGATGAAATAACTTGCTTGCTGATGGTAATATCTGATCTCATGCTTAAACTTCCAGGTACCTGAAGTCTGGATGGTGGCATATTTTATGCTAAATATTAGCATAAATATTTTATGCTAATATTTAAAACAAGAATTACCAGGGGACTGTGAGCCTGACATCCATAACTCACATTTGTAGGTATTATAACAAAGGATAAAAGATGCACAAGTGAGAAGGATCAATTTTTAAGGAGTCTATAAGATTTCTTTAAAGAGTTCCTTACAAACCCCTTGGAGTTTTCTTGATGGGGGTGGCAAGGTGACCAAGATTTACAGTTTCAAAAGACTTTCTATAAAGTTTGCTGCCAAAGGCTTTTTAGCATTCATTGGAGTGCAGGGCTTTGTATATAAAGTAATTGATTAAATAGGAGGAGTGGTAGATGATTGATGTATTTTTTTTATGTATCAGAGGGAAGTTACCAGCAGAATTTTAGAGGATTTGGTCTTTGGATCTGTTGTGTTGTTCAAAATAGTAATAATGGGGATGGTAAAAGCAGTGAGCAGTCACATGAAAACTCTTACTGATGTTACTGTTCCTCAGAGCAGAAAAGAGGGGAGAAGACAATGAAGAAGGCTTGTTCAGATTTGAGTGAGTGGCCACCAGGATGGTGGGGTGGTTGGAAGTTGCATACAGGAAACAAGAGGGCACTTATGCCTGGAAGAGAGGGATGAAAACATCTGAAAATGACACAGGTGGCAGGAGACTTGTGGGTCTTCTCTGCAGAGATGACATAGATTGTCTCTGATGGAGATGTAAGAGCATGTTGTAGATGAAAATATGTCCAAAGATAAACTAGAGGAATACTTCATAGAGAAATTCTGTTGCAACTCCAAAATAGACTGGATGTGATAAGCTCAGGAAAAGACCTGAAACAAACAAACAAAAATTAAGGAGTATTTAAAGAAATTATTCCATATAATTGCATGGTTCTTACCATTCCAGTCGTCACTGTTGGAGGTAAGAAAACTGGACTATATTCATCCGTTGTCCATTCTGGTATGGCCATTGGGCTCTTATTAAATTGCTTAGACTGGTGAATTTGATATCTGAGATTTATTTTCATTTGTATGTGAATAAGTATAAAGAAAATAATATAAATTGTTTACATATATATAGGTATGAATGAGAAAGATTTTTTTGTGTGTGTGTGATTGAGTTTCCTATTTATTTTCCTTTATTTCTTTCAGCATCATTTTATGGTGGTAGCTTTGTGGAGGTGAACATGGCAGAAGCATCCCTTCAGACATCCTTAGAGTTGCAGTTTCGAACAAGCCAGCCACAGGGACTGCTGCTTCTTGCAGCTGGGAAGACCAAATATTGTTTAATGGAGCTGCGCTCAGGATTTGTACAGGTATACTTTAACTGTAGCTAAAAATTATGTGTAGCCTGTGCTTATCAGAGTTTTTCTTAAGGCTGTTATCTATAACAAGATATCTAAATAAGTTGCTGTTCAGAGAAATTGAAAAGTTGCTTAATATAATTGATAATTTCAAAGTATGGCTTTTATTTCTTACAGTTCTATCTCTATAGCCTTTGAGATCTCTAGATTTTAAGATCGTTGTGTTCAAAGCATGAGGTTCAGCAGAGACAAAATTTCAGATTTGTTGATGTTAACATTACAGAAACTGCTTGGATCTGAGTAATTGTATTTCTGCAAGGTAAATTTTTGAAAGATCACTTCAGTTGGGCTCTCAGGAGTTGTTTCTAGCAGAATTGCAGTGGAGTCCATTGCTTCTTCTGCAGTTATTCAAACATCTGTGATGACAAGTAAACCTACACAGAAATTTGTTAGGATTTTATTTTTTCAAATCTATTTTGTAAATTATATGGTTAGTGTAGAAAGATATGAAAATTAATGTATTAACTATATCTTAATGTATGATTGTGAAAAAGATAATTTTTGATTTTTATAGTTGAAATTCTGTCTCTTGCAGTTGAGAATTAACTTTGGTGTGGGAGAACGAGTACTGCATTCTCAGCAAAGATCTCAGCTGAATGATTTGGCTTGGCACCTGGTTGAACTACATCATGAACATGATAATGTCACATTGGTAATTGATAAACATGATAGAACTAGTGCAAAAATGCCTGGAATTCTTTATGAATTAAACATTGATTATGGATTCTACATAGGTGGTACTGGTAAACTTGATGTTCCCTACCTTGTTGGAGCACTACCCAGTTTCCGAGGATGTATTGATGGTGTGTCATTCAATCAGTTAGACATTCTGATGCCTCTGAGACCTTCTCCTGGCTTCAAAAAGGTCCATGAAGTTTCAGTGGGATGCAGTGATGAATTCTTTGCAAGTGAAGAAGAACCGATTAGTTTCTTCAGTTCCAGGTCTTATATTTCTTTCCCATCATGGAATGTGGACAACAAGGGAGTCTTTGAGTATGCTTTACAAACCTCAGCTGCACGTGGCTTGCTGCTTTACCAGCCTGGGCAAGCGGGAGATTTCATTGCAATGGAAATGGAAGATGGTTTAATTAAAGCTTATGTTGGAAAACATGGAAGTAGAACCCATCTGTCTTCTCATAGGTCAGTCAATGATAGTCGTTGGCACTACATCAAACTGAAATTTACTGCAGAATATTTGCAGCTAACATTGGATGAAGAAACTGTGAAAAAGTCATTACCTCCCCAGAGTAAGTTGCCCCTTCTGAAGGGATCCTTCTTTGTAGGTGGTGTAGATGACAGCATACGATCAGAAGTGATGAAGTTAATCTCAGTATCTGGGAAGTATGCCAGAGGAGGATCCTTCAAAGGCTGCTTAAGGAACCTGAAAGCCAACTCAGAAAAGAAATCACTGAAGAATGTTCTAGTAACTAAAGACATTTCAGCTGGATGTGAACTGCCAAGTTCTTTTAAAGCAAATCTTTCTTTAGAGACAGCTGAAAAAAACCCTCCTGTGAAAGCAGCTCCTGTATTTGCCATTTCCCCTGAAAGCTCAATTTCTCTGGGCAAGGAAGACAAAAGCCACCTTTTAGTTTTGAGTAATTTGATTGTGCTAGAGGGTGAACAAGCTTCACTTGAATCTAAACATATTAAAGTTAACTTAGACTTTCAGAAATTAGGAATTAATCAGTCACAATTTTTTTTTTATATAAAGAAACCACCCTCTCATGGACACTTGAAACTGAATGTTGAACCATTGCAGGAGGTAAATACATTTACTATGCAGGATGTGTGGCAAGGGAAGATTCTGTATGTCCATGATGGCTCTGAGGACACTTATGATTATTTTAATTTCTCCATTTCTGCCAGCAGTGAGAAGATTGTGCCTCCATATTTGCAAGGAAATGAGCAGCATATGTTTTGCATTACTGTTACTCCAGTAAATGATGCACCTGAGATCATACTTCCTGAGGGAAACTTGCTTCTTCTCTTAGAGAACTCAAAGAAACGTTTGACTAATGACCTGATAAAGGTTCTAGATGAAGATACAGATTCTGTGGGTCTCAGACTTTCAGTGCTTGGAAATCTGAATGCAGATGCAGGATTTTTAGAAAATTCAAGGCATCCTGGAAAACCTATCACTACTTTTTCTAATGAGGATTTAGACAAAGGCACTGTTTTCTTTGTCCACACAGGTGTCAGGAACTCAAGGATTGTTCTCAGGGCAAGTGATGGTGAGAAGGTGAGCAACACTGTTGTGTTACGTGTCATGGCAGTTCCTTTGGATTTCAGAGTTGTCAACAACTCAGGAATAAATCTCCTCCAAGGTGCTACAGCTCTTATAAGACCTAGGCATCTGGCAGTTGAAACAAATGCTGTCCTCCAGGAACTGGAGATACGGTATGAGATCACAGAGCCACCTCACTTTGGTCAAGTCCAAAGGCAGCATTCAAGGGGGGTATGGAAGCAAGTCAGCTCTTTTTCTCAGCGCTCTCTTCAGCGTAGCCGGGTGAGATACTGTAGCACTTTTAAAGACATTCAGCTGGAAAACATTACTGACCAATTTAAGTTCAAAGTTGGCATAGGAAACAGAATCAGTGAAGAGCACACATTTCCAATCAGAGTGAAATGGTTAAGGTACAATGTATTGAAACATGCTCCTCTAGAAATTGAAAAACCAAAAAAGAAATACTTGAATTCTGATAATCTGTTTGCTGTGATTGCAGATCTAGAAATACCTGAAGATGAGCTTCGTTTCAAACTACTGTCCCTGCCAAAGAATGGACAGATACTGCTTAATGACCAGCCTTTGAAAGAAGGTTCAGTCTTTAGCCAAAAAGATATTACTGATCGAAAAGTGGCATATGAATTAATCAGCCAGTACCGTGAAGGCTATGATTCATTTAGATTTCTCATTTCTACAAAGTATCTAGATTCAAATTTCTATGACTTTGAAGTCTACATCAAAGCAGATTTCAGAAACATTATTTTGACTAACAATGGCCTTAATGTTATTGAAGGGGAAGGAGAATTAATAACAAGCACAAAACTATTTGTGCAAACACCAGATAATAAAACTTTCCAATATGAAGTTATACAGTTTCCTAAGCATGGGAAATTAAAATTTACTAATTTTTCTGGTTCATTTGAGAATAATGACAATCTTACAGCTTTCACTAATAAAGATATAACTGATAAGTGCCTTATGTATGTGCATGATGATTCTGAGACCATGTTTGATGAACTTCTTGTCAGAGCTTACAGCAAAGAGTTGGGAAAGGGGGCAAACTTTGATCCAGAAGTAGAACCTTTGTCAGTAGAAATCAGATTCCATATTTCTGTCCAGCTGAAGAATGATGAGAAGCCAGTTCGTGTAGTTGATAAGATATTTGACATAGTGAGAAACGGACAGCGATTATTAACTTTGGCAGATCTTTGCTATCATGATCCTGATTCTGATTTTGATGATGGACAGTTGCTATATACTAGACGTGGTATTTCCAGTGGGGACTTGGTGCTAACAAATGATACTTTGCATAGACTCTACCAATTCAAACAAGTGGACCTGGAGCAAAAGCAAGTCCTGTTTATACACCATGGTGCAGATTTTGGGCGTTTTGTGCTTTTCGTGACAGATGGCAAGCACTATACTTCCTTGCTTCTGGAAGTTAATGCCACCGATCCTTATGTTAAGCTGGTAAATAATACAGGATTATTGGTTCAAAAAGGGAAAGAAGAAACTGTTTCAGCAGCTAACCTCAGTGCTACTACAAACCAAGACATAAGAAATGATCAGGAGCTTACATACAAGATACTCTCTTTCCCAAAATATGGAAGAATATATGTGAATAATTTATTAAAGGATTCCTTTACTCAGCTTGATCTGATAAAGGGACATGTGACCTACAGACATGATGACAGCAACAACCTTATTGACACATTTAACTTTACAGTCCATGCTGGAGATGTCCATCTGGATGCTGGAATACAGGTTCACGTGTACTTGGAAAGTCATCAGCAGCCACCAAGGATTGTGAACAAAAACAGTCTCTTGGTTGAAGAAGGAAAACCAGTTAAAATCAGTAAAGGAAAACTGCAAGTAGGTTAACTGTGTTGTCCATTCCTCCAATCTTATAGTAAGTTTTCCTCAGATTTTTTAGCCGTTGGCAGTGTCTTTAGTTTGTGTCATGTCTTCTTTAACTCCTTTTGATTACCACTAATATGACTGCATTCTGGGTGTTTAGTTTGGGAGAGACTGACACTAGGAAGGAAAATGGATCATGTTACAGAAAATACTGGCCATAGTGTTTGACTCTATTACATATCGGTGCATAAGAAAATTATCATTTGGAGATTCTGCATGTATATTTTTGTTTTAGATGTAACAATTATTTGTACTCCATGTAATTGGTCTTAATTGAGCTGATGGGAAATGCCAAGGAAGAAAAGAGTTGTTTTGATTTAGTTTGGAGCTAGCCCAGTTAAAATTGTTTGAAAATGACATCCAAAATTTTAAAAAAATAACTCACAAACCTGAGGCCATTTCTATTTGATTAATTCTTCTCTGCCCAGTTATTGTGTGTAGCCTTCCAGGAGCCACCGCGAGAGGGCTCTGGCTGCACGTTGCTGAAATCCTGAATTCCTTGTTTCAGGCAGGGATCTGTAGATGTGAGGCCAGTAGTTAGTTATGCAGTACGTTCCTTTTAAAAACTTAGAAAACATATTTGGGGTTACAAAATGGCTCCCATGCAACCTTTATTTAACTTGTGTCTGCTTAAAATATTATATTGTTTTGGGAACTGTGTAACACAACTAAGTGCCAGTTTAGTTAGGTAGACAATCCCAGAATTAAAAGTGAAAAATTCAGACAAGAATTATAGAATTTCTCCCACTTCCATTTGAATAATTTGGAATATGTTCTTGAATTGAAGGTTGTTCATGAAAATAGTCCTCCATCTGAGATTGTGTTCACAGTAAGACAGCTTCCAGTACATGGATACATTCGGAAGTTTTCCTCAGAAGAAAGTTATCTCAGTTCTGACCAAAGGCCAGCTTTGAGCTTCACACAGCAAGATGTCAACGAGGGCAAAGTTCAATATGTGCAGACAGTTTCTGACCAACTACGTGACCATTTTTTGCTGGATGTGACCAATGGTGTCAGAACAGTGAGTGGAATAGAGATCTCTGTAGACATCATCCCCAGAATGATTCCACTGGAAGTACAGAACTTTACAGTATTTGAAGGGGGCTCAAAAGCCCTGGTGGAAGACTATCTGAAAATTTCTAGTCGACACTTTGCAGGACTCAGCTGTGAATTCATTTTAACTGAGCAGCCAAAACATGGGTATATTGAAAACTCTCGTGTTCCTGGAATAAAGTTAGCCACATTTACCAGAAAACAGGTAATGTCTTTAGATCTTCTTAGACATAGTCTTGATTAATCATTTGCTTTGCTGAAAGCTGTGGGATTTTGTGAGAGGTAGTGAGATACAGGAGTTTGAGCTTTATTCTGGCTTTGAGTTAAAGATCCTTCTGTTTTTTCTATCTGGTCATTTGGAGTGGGGAGGGAGGCTGCTTTCTTGTGGTGAACCACGTCACTTCCTTGATGGCACTATTGGCACAGACTAATGTACTATAGCCACAGTAGATGGCTGAATGGGCCACTCACATTCAGGCAGAGTTGTAGATATTCTGGAAATGTGAGACTTTGTGTGCATTTTTAAAAGACCAGAGGAAGTGCTATTTAGATTGAACAAGTAGAAAAGTGGGGAAAAAAGTAATTTTTAAAGGTAATTTCTTTGCTCACAGAGAGCCACTGTATGCACAATGTGCTAATTTTCAGTAATTTAGCTCCAAGAAGCAAGATGGTATCAGAGGTCACCATCTACTACTAGCACTGTGTTTATAGATTCCAGGAAACATTGTTAAATATAGTGGGGTTTGATTTACATTTTTGCTTGAGGAGGAAGGAAAGAATGCTAAGACTGGGAAGATATTCTGACTAGAGGAATGGACAGATGAGCAGTAAAATTTACTGTTGTGAATGGAGCAAAGATATCTTACAATATGATATTACGGCATAAATAAAGTGTTCATAGAGAGAGCCATGACTAGAATGTGTTCATAGAGAGCCATGACTAGAATGTTTTTCAATGTGACATTTATTTTCTTCTAGCCTCTTTAGTTTTTCATCTTGTTATATTTTTCAGGTGGAACAAGAATTAATCTATTATGTTCATGATGACAGTGAAGAGCTGATGGACAGTTTTACTGTGATAGTAAATAACACAGAGTTGTGGAAACAGAGTTTACCCCGAACTGTGTTTGTAACTGTTACTGCAGTAAATGATGAAGCTCCTGTTGTAAAAGTAAACAGAATTCTTCAGGTATGTTTGTCAACTTTTTGAAGTATTGAAATTAATTACTGATGATGCCATTTAATGCACCTTCATTAACAGACTATTAGGTTTGTAGGATAGTCAGTAGTAGTTTAGAGAAATTAATGCTAATGAAAGGAGGCAGTCCATAGATTATTTGTATTTAGGAAGATTTTAGACATGGAGAACTCTTTTGCCTATTGTAAAGTTTATCTAGATGGCTGAATAAGCCTTCTTTTAATCTTAAAGTTACATGAAGTCTCTTGGACTGAGGTAGGGCTTGTGAGGATGGATGGCTTCCACCTGGATGTTTGTTACATTTTTGTGTTGTTTGCTGAGGTGTCTTGAGGGCTGTTAATGAACGTGTAACTTAGAAAAGTACCAAGAATAGTGATGATGAGAATGCCAACTTTTCGCTATTGTATTTGCTCAGCCTTCCAACCCTATGCCTCTTGCCATGAAGTGCACTAAAGGGTCAGACCTGCTGAAGTACATTCTATTGCCTGCTCTTGTCCCAATATGCCAGTTGGATGGGACAAGAGAGAATTTGTTATGTGTTGGGTGTCTCTTACACAAAGCAGGAGTGGTTCCCTTTTAAAAAGTTGCAAATAATATAATGCAGTCTGTGGAAATCTAGGGTCATCAAAATATTAGTCCAATCACTGAAGCTATTACTTCACAATATCACAGTGTGATACTGTGAGCTAAGAAAAAACATGTTATCTTTTTTTAACTGCCTTCCCCCCAGAAAATCCTGAAGAAAATTTTAGTTACCTTTAGCTAAAGCTACCTTTAGCTCTTAATAACCATAGCTGACTTTTTAATTTACAGATCTTTGAAAACTTATCTGCCACTACAGAAGTGACTACTGTCACTTCAGTTTCAGTGCATTTTTAGATTGATTAATTATTTAATCAGTTTATTTATAGTATTTAAACCAGGATGTATTTATGTACTATTTGTTTGTGTTACGATAGCAGTCAGTAATGAGCACCATTTTAGTAAAGACACTGTGCCCAAAAAGCCCCCTACATGTAAAGACTTTCAATCTGAGATTTGATGAGTAAAAACAAATTAAGTGACTCCAAAAATCAGGATGAAATGAACATGGTCAGCTAAGTGGTCACAGTAAACCAGCTAGAAGACATCAACATGGAGAAGGTATTTAGGAATAGGCTTGAAAGAAGATGAGCAGGACATTTTGAAGTTGCAATCATTCCCAGTGCTCTGTGTTGCAGTTTATAAATGGGTGGTACTGAAACATGCATTTAATTTTATGTAGTTAATTGTGTATTGGAGAGGGAGTGTGTATTACTGCAAAGATGATGGTAACCTTGTGTTGTATATTTCACATCTTTTCATATAAGAAAATACATAATTTTTAAACTAGCTGTAGTGTAAGTATTGTACAGCTTCACAAAGCAGATAATCTGCAGATGCCCACAACAGAAGCTGGCCTGCCCTGTGCAGAGACTACTGGCAGAAGGGCAGACTGTCTTGACAAACATTTGGATGGCACAGAGCAAAATCTTTCCTGGTTTAAGTAATCACAGTGGTACTCTACAGGCATCAGCACAGCATGCAGCAATCTTTGTCTAGTCACAGAGAAGAGAGCACCATGTTTAGCCAAGTTTTTTGGGGTCTCTGTTCTGTGCATTGCTGGCATTAAACTGTTGGCATTGAACTGCTGGAATTGCAGTCTGTTAACAGACCTAAGGCTGTGTAGTGCACTGCAATGCAGCTTATGGATTTTTCTAAAAATATCTGTGAATCTAGGCTTCCCAAGAGCAGGATTAACAAAGCTTCACCTACCCAGAGCTGATCCTCTCTACTGGGGAGGCAGTCTGTGTACTAGAACCAGGATGCTGCATTTGTGCCTGTGGTTCTGCTAATCATGCAAAAGCTATTGTTGAAAAATCAAGTTTGTATCTGTTGTGAGTGGCTACCATTATGTACACATATAGGTGGATTCATGTGCAATGTAAAACAAATTTGGCAGTCAAGTTATCTGATGGGAGGAGTATGCTGAGATGAGTCTTCCTCAAATCAAACTTGCACATCCTCAGTGGATGGAAGAAAATGGGTTTTTTTCTTAGTCCTCCTAAATATTGAGATGAGTTGGGCATTCCTGTGTAGGGTGATGGTGGCTGGCTCTACCTTCAGCCAAACAGTCTGCGCTCCTCAAGAACATTGCTAGTGTTAGATACTGAATAATAGACAATGTTGCTTTTAAAAACTCAGTAGCTCTTTTATCCATTTTGTAAGGTTGGAAATGTACAAAAGTATAAAATGACTGACCACTACTGTGAAAACAGAAGTCTGCTAGAACTGTTGGAGTTGACTGAAGTTTAGGACCTCAGAAATTTTGCAGATCACAATATAGAGAGTCAGAAAGAAATGTTGAGTGATTAAAAACACAGGCTAAGATACAGCATCTGCTGCTGAGAAGTATTTTATATGAAGTAGTACTTGTCAAGAGGTGAAGAGGCCAGTGATGTTGGTGTGGCCATGTGGAAGTTAATTTAGGCCTTTGGGCTTCTGTCCAAACACAAGAAACTTTTGGGTGTGTGCCCACGTGCTGAATGAGTCTTAACTCTAGCTTCCTCACTTCACAGAGAACCTTAACATCCCTTCTTCTAACAGCCTTGTCTGTTGCTGTCAACATTATGAGCACCATGGAGGGAGTTTCAGAGTGAGAGACATCCAACCATTTTGGGAATTTTTCTCTGTTTTTTTTCTAGGAAGCAGAAGTAAATGAGAGTTTAAAGTGGTTTGGGTTTTGGGGTTTTTTTCTTTTTTTTCCCTGGCTCAGAATTTATGACATAACATCTGAGATGCGGAAAGTTTTACTGTCCTGAGAACTTCTGTAATACATTTTAAATTAAATACTTTCCATTGCAACAAATATGTGAGATGTATTTTCATTTAGAAACTTAAATTGTTGGCATTTTAGATATAATTTCTTAAAATTTCCACAGGTTCTATGGACTTCTTTTTTTCTGGAATGGGAGTAGGTAAAGGAAAAAGGATGTTTTGAAGAAAATCAGTATTCTGGCATGATATGCTGCAATTATACATGTTTAAATACATGGGTGGCAGTGCTTGAAATGACTATTCTCCTGTTGCCACAAGAGGGCTATATTTTCCTAGAATTAGTTTTTTTTTTTTAAGCACAAATTTAAACTGATTATTTTTGTTGTTTTCTCTAAATTGCTCTCTAAAGTGTTAAAATATGAGTACAGACTGTGTGGGAGAATATGTGGCATGCAAGGAGATACTGATGAACTGAATCCTGTAAGTAGAGCAGAATACATTTTTTTACATCAGCAAGGTCATGAACCTTTTTTTGGACTATGCCTGTGGAATATGTTAGACACCTGAAAAATCAGTGTCATGCTACATCATGGAGGTTCAGATACAGTTTTCATGGTGCTCTTCAAGGAGATTTTGATCTCAGATATGAAAAATAATATGCTTGTAACACTCTGCTGTGTTCTCAGTGTTTGCTTCCCCATGGTTCTTTTCAGCTCTTAGATCTCCTTTCATTCTTCAAGGATCATGTTGCAGGCCATGTATAGTACTTGAAAAGCATTAAGTGGTAGTGTGCTGGGACAGAAGAATTAAATACTGACATTACAGAAAAAAAGGTTTTCTATAATTAGAAATTTTAATTCTTTTTTCCTTTAGTAAGGAAAATAACTTGAAACTTAGTGAGTCATTTGTAATAGCATGTGTCCATTATAATTTTATTTCTTTGCATATTCTGTATGTGATCTTTTATTTTCTTCATAGAATAATTACACAGGTACTACTAAAACAAAAGGTCCCAGTACAAAACCTGTGACACTGATGTGCTTATTTGGTGCCACTCACTAAGTCACCTGGTGCTGTTAGTTGTCATTCTGTGCCATAAGTGTCATTCTTCATCAAAATTTAATAGTAGTTACGTTACAGCACAATACATATTTCAGAGGAGAAATTAACTATTTGCTAGTTGGAAGGTATTTTTATTATTAACTTACTTTTCAAACTTCTTCTGATTAGAAAAAAAATCAAACTTCATTTTAGTATCTCTTTTTCCATGGCATATATTTTGTTACACAATGTAGGATGAAATCTTTCCTCTGTTGAAGTGTGGTGGCACAAATTTCAGTCTCTTAAAAGGTTTTCTTTCATGGTTCATGTTAAAAAATAGAATTAATACTAAGTGAATTGTGGTTGCTGATTTCTGGCTTTGGCAGAGGTAAAATGCTCTTTGTTAAGGATCATGTGGCCCCTTCAACCATTTGGTGTGATGTTACTACCAGATATTTATTAAGTGTACTTAGACCCTAGGAAGACAGGGAGGAATGATGCAGTGTGTTTTGAAGCTCAAGCTAAGATATTTAAAGGTTTAGGCTCTTCAGATTTTATGCTATGTTATAAATTGTGTATGGAAATAATTGATGTTGATGTAGTGAATATTTTAGAAATTTCACTTCTATTGTTCTTTGTTAGCACTTCTGTCTGTATTTCCAGATATATACAGCAGAGATGAAGAACAAAATGGGCCATTGCTTATCCTTTCCAAACAAGAAATTATCCGGTCAGATAGGAATGAAACCCAGAGAGCAGTCCTTTCTGCTTGGGACCTGAAATAAGGGACCTTAAAGATCATCTAACTCCCCCTGCTGTGGGCAGGAGCATCTCCCACTAGACCAGGCTGCTTGAAGCCTTATCCAGCTTGGCTTTGAACACTGCCAGAATTCAGAAATCCACAAACTCCTTGGGCAACCTGTTTCAGTATCTCAACATCCTCACAGTAAAGAATTTCAGCCAAACTAAATTTCCCCTCTTTCTGTGTGTACCCATTCCTACTTGCCCTGTCACTCCAGTTCCTGTCACAGAATCCCTCTCCAGCTTCCCTGTAGGCCCCCTCAGGTACTGGAAGGTGTCTCTGAGATCCCCACACAATCCTCTCTTCCCCAGGCTGAACAGTCCCCATTTTCTCAGCCTGACTTCATAGAAGGGGCGGTCCAGTCCTTTTATCAATCTTGTGTCTTCCCTCTGGAATTAGACTTAGAATATGCTCCAGCTTTAGATTTACCACAAGTAATTAAGGTTTTTTATACCATCTTTCTCAAAACTAGTTAACTATTTTTCTGCAATTGTGACCTGGTAAATGGTAGGCAGCTGTTGGAGGCATTGGTTGTTTCATCTCCCTGAGTGCTCTGACTGAGCGTCTCTCGGTTTTTTAGTGCACTAAAAAAGGGCCTTTGGTGCATTTTGCTAGAAGAAAATAGTGAAGCTACAAGAACTGTTCCATTTGCATTGGAATTTGTGCTGTCCCCAGGCTGTTTTTCTTTCATCGTTTCTGCTAGTGAAAGAAGAACATATTCAGTGCCCTACCTGCTGTGAAATACATGATGCTAATATTCATGTGTATGTGTTGGAAAGCAGTTCCTTGACTCAGTTATCATAATACAGTTTTTGTTATGTTTCTGAGAATTTAGAGCACTTGCACTCCAACTGTCTGAAACTCTTAACTGGTGTAGGGTGTGTTTGCTTGTATTATTTCAAGGTCTTGTATTTTGCAGACTATTTGCCAGGATGAGCTATGCCAGTCTGTGATCAGAGATTTGGATGGACAGTTAGGAAGCCTATTATACCTCCAAGTGTTCCGCAGCACGAATCTTTATTCTTCCTTTTTCTTGGAGTCATGTGTCATCCATCCCTGTCCCTCACCTCCTGTTGTCCCAATTTTCTTTTGTATGCATTTTCTTTCTTTATTTATTTATTTTTAAAATTATTTTTGCTTTTCTAGGTCTGGGTGGGTTCAGTCACAGAAATAACTGTTGATGACCTCTGTGCAGAAGACAAGGACTCCTCATCATCAGAACTGGTGTATTCTATTACTCCACCTAGCAATGGACACTTGGCTCTGAAGTCTTCTCCAAACAAGAGCATCCTTACTTTTACCCAGGCTCACATAGTTAAAGGGCAGCTGTTATTTCTACACAATGGTATGTGATTTCAAAAATACCACATGTGATAACAGAATAGTTCTCTTATTCAGTATATTTGTGTTTATAATCCATTAAAGATCCCATTGTAACATCACAAAGATCTGGGAACACTGGTTTGTGAAGTATTATACACTGGTTGTACATTATCTCAAAAACTAAACAAAATGTCTGATGTCTACTTAAATGCGTGCTCACTGAGAAACCTTGGTGTTCTTGTGGTTCATTACATAGCAGCCTTCTTTCTCAAAGCAGTTTTGCAGTAGGGGAACATTTCCATGCACCTTTCAGAGATAGGAAATCCATTTTTTTTTATTACTGTGATGGAAAATTTCCTGAAGCCTTCTGTCTTGCTGCAGTGCAGAGCAGTTCATCGACCAACAGTCTCACAGATACCTGCCATAGTGCAGTGATGGATGATGAAGTTATGGTTCATTTGTGTTATGTCAGTGTCCATTTCAGGTTCTGAAAGAATTTAGCTTTAAGCTTTGACTCTTTCTCCTATTGTCCAGAGCTAGAGATTGGTTGGTTGTTTTTTTCTTTTTCATTTGGGAAAATATGTGGGGAATAAAAAAAGTCAGGGCAGCTTCATGCATCCTTGAGTGGCAGTGGTGGGAAGCCACTGGAAAGAACTTCCAGGTGTGCTTCCAGCCAGGAGAGGTAGGGCTTTCAGAGGGTGATAGCTACCTGTTTCCTGCTCCATTTGTATTACTGCTTGCCTCAGTTGAAAGAAGAAAGGAGTTGCTACAGAAGGAATAAATCGTTGTTTTGGGATGCAGATAGAAGAGATACACTACTCTTCTGCCACCCTGAGGCAGGCTGGAGTTCCAGTGCTCCCTTGGGTGCAGAAGTCACTCCAGATTTGTGCTGTGTCTTCATGAGGCTAAAGTACTGTGCCTTATGATGCACTGTCTTGCAAGGTGCATATGTGTTGCTGAAATTGCTTTACAATCAGCTGCAGGTGAGCTGTAAGTATCCTGTTCAGATAATTTGGTCAGGAAATAAAAGGTCAAGAGCACGATAAAAGTGAGCCAAGCTATTTAAATTGTTCCAAGGGAGACTTTGACATGTAAGAAGCCCTATGATGGTAGGACAGTGGTAAGTGTAGGGAAATTAATCTTCTCTGTGTTCCAGAAAGGGCAAGTGCACATATGTAGTCTTAGAGAATGAATCTTGATTAATAAAAGTGAAAAGAACAGAAAATTTCATTTTCCAATGAGTGGGAGTGTAGAGTAAATTTGTAACGTAAAATTACCCGTGTCTGGTCTTGCAGCTGCTCTGGCTCTGCTGTCTGCTCAACCTTATGGTCTTCAGTGCTTCACAAAGTACTCTGGTCATTTTGCTTCTTTGCATTTCTTGGTCAGTGGTTTTCCTCCCTCCTTCATTTTGACCTGTTGCTGGAAATGTAGTTGTTACTCCCATCTTATTGCCTCCAGCCTTACCTGGGGCCTTTCCTTATGCTCTTGCTGCCATTCAGCTTTTTATCCCTTTTCTCTATGTTTCCTCTGTTCCTTGTCATCAGTCTTACAGTGTGTGCTGGCTACTTTGTCTCCTTTTGGAAGTACCCCCATCTACTCTTCCTGCTTACTTGAACCCTTTCCAAAAGCGCAGGCTCTTCTTGGCTGAGGCAGCTGTTCCATTCTCTGGCTACTCCTCATGGCACTATACATTTTTTACACCTGTACGTGGCAATGACCCTTCATTCCCAGTGTGTTTTTTACTGCCAATAAAAGTACTGTTATACTTTGCTTTTATGCCTCTAAATTAAACCTCAGAATTTTCCCTTCCCATTCCTCAGCCTTATGAGTTACATTTTGCTGCTTATTCTGTGGTGTGAGTTGCAAATCTTCCTCTTTGCTCTTGTGTTTTCCCTTGGATTTTTATTTCTTTCCTCTGTAATCCCTGATTGTTCTATCACCAGTGTAAATGCAAAACTAGAACACACTTTTCCTTTTCTGTACCCCTCTTTCAGTGTAAGAATTCCTTCTCTTTTTCACTCTTGCTTCACTCTAGAGTTCTCCCCTCTCACTTTTGCAGTATGGGCCCTGCCCTTAAACCCTCATTGTGTTTTTCTTAGGGGCAGTAATAAATGGAACTCTTGTTGCTCATGAAGTCTTTGTGCTCTTCCCAGTGCAGCTTTTACAAACCCTCTTTCTGGTGTCCTTTTAATCACCTCTGATCAGACACATTTTAAAAAATTAATTGTGATAAAATGATAAATGCTCTACCCAACCAGAACTTCAAGATGCAGTTCTGTTCCTGACTGCTGATGAGAAAACGTCTATGTCAATCAAGCAGTTGACCTGCCTTAGCCAAAAAAGCAAGTGAGGCTGCATAAGCAGGTTCATTTGGGGTTTTTTTCAAACTTAATACAAATAGTAGACTCACAGATGCTTTTTTGAATAAGCAACTGGTTCTTTTTTGTTAGAATATATCATAAAATAAAAACTTTTAAAATAAAAGCAATATGATCAGATCTTCCAGAGCTTCTTCAGCTGCCTGGCTAATATAAGAGCATTTTCTAGGTGTATTTGTAACTGTAATCTCAGAACACACATTTGATTCTTCTGATATGTTAATTTATAGTTAGGCAAAGTATGATGATCTTTACATGAAAGTGTGTGGTACTCTCTGGCTTTTAGTATCTATATTCTTGTTACAATATCTTATGGCTAAATTGGGCAGAGCAAATACAAGAGTGTGGTAACTCTTTGCAACAGTTAATGTTTCACTTTTTTTTGTCCTTTTACCCAGTTGAACAACATGGAGAACCTCTGCTTAAAAGCAGCCTGTCAGTTCTGAGATATGTATTTTTACAGGAATCCACTCAGACTCTTGGAGGTATTTTGCTATTGCTTGTGCCAAAGTACATACAGGTCCTAAGATTAAAGGGAAAAATGTGCATTTATTATGGGTACACATAACCTCTGAAATAGTTTAAGCTGTGACAACATACCTTCTTCAGCAAAGCTGAAGTGCAGCACAGAGGCTAAGGAAACAACCCAACAGTTTATTCAGACCTTTAAATATAAAACAAAATGAAAGAACATTCAAGTTACCTTTCTCCACAGATTCCTTCTTTGCCAAAATGTGACTGCCTAAGTGCTTTGGACCCTCCTAAGACATAAATGTAGTTGAAAATTTTGGAATAATTTTCTCCCCAAGTTTAAGATTTTAGCTCCACCATGTCAGTGAAGAGAGAGAAGGGGGTGCTCTTGCTGATTTACATCTAAGGGGTGTCTGGCTTTCACTGAAAACAACAGCCAGTAGTTCTTCCTGGGGAATGTGTTAATTGCATTATCAATTTATTTAATTCTAATTAAGATACAAGGGCTCTGATAAAAAGTTGCTTTCAAGGTGATCTTGGATATATTGCTAAGGAAATGTTCCTGTCTGCTCATCCGAGAGTCACTTTGGCAGTCACACTGATACCACCCAAGACTGATTGTTGAGATGGAACCCCTTTCTCATCTGGCGGCTCCAGTGAGCCCTGCTTGACTCTCTACATACCCAACACTCACACAGTCAAACAAGGTTTCCTCACTAACTTCACTTCAGGTTTCCCTTAGCAGAATCTCAGGTGCCTGTGTTCTTAAAATAATTTAATTATTGTGCAACTACAGAATAACTGCTCTGGCTGGGAGCCCCTGACAGGGGACCCTGACCAAAAGACTTTTCAGTCTAAGCCACGAAAATCAGAAGTCCTCAGCTCCTGCCATATCTCTGAGTGTTGGTCCTCTGGCACAGGTCCCAGTGCCCTTTGTTAAACAAAGACTCAGCAGTTCATGGGCTGCTTGCCTCAGGCTCCTGCCACCCAGAGCTCAACCTGCAGCTCCACTGCAAGTGCACCCAGAGCTACCTGTCCTGAATGTACTCTCAACTGTATTTCACTGTAGCCAAGACTAAAAGGTGTCCAGTATTTGTTTGTTTTTTTGTGTGACAGAGTAATATAAGAATACATTTATGGTTTTGATTTCCACAGGAGCAATGTCTGGAGGCTTCAACTTTCAGGTGACAGATGGTTTGAACTTTGCACCCCGTCAGATTTTTAGCATCACAGCTCAGATGCTGGTCATTAGCCTTGAAGTGAACAAAGGGCTCGGAGTCTTTCCAGGTAGGTTTTTTGGGATGATCATGGTTTTGTTCACTTGAAAATATTGCCTGATAGAGAGTTATTTGTCAGATAATTAACTGACTAATCTATGGAAAACTGTAACTGGGAACATTTATGTGTGTTTTTTAAAAAAGGGTTAATGTGTTCTCAAACAACACACTGCTTTTTTGCTTTGCAGTCTTTAACCTTTTGATACATGCAAGCTTGGAGTCATAGAAACTGGCAGTGAAAGGTTCAACTACAATGTGATAATAACACTCTCTGCCTAAGACAGTGTTATCTGGAGATTTCCTATTTAGGTTTGTTTAAAATCTTTGTAGTCCATTCAGATATTTAGAGATTTAGGAGGTTGTGATAGTGCCTTGTAAAACCAATAGATGAATGAAGCTTGTGGCCATGAGATTCTGAATACCACGTGTAAGTTTTCCAGATTGCTAGTTCACTTTTCTTTTGTTTAAAATGAATTATAGACAGCAGCATGGACTTACTGAGGAATCAGAAGGCTGGGAAACTTTGATTCATATTTGTGCATTTGTAGCTAGTTGGTTCAGCAGCTGAGTATTTTTAAATGAAATCATACCATTGAAGGAGTTGATGTGCTAAGAGGTCTCATCAGAGCCATTTATTCCTTTGCACTGGCAAGAGTAATCCCTCATTGAGTTAGAAATCTAACATTTATTGCAGGATTAAAGGAGAAATAAAGATTAGTTTTCTCTCAGTAGTATCTTGCATCACACTTTTGTTTGTGATGCCTTCTTTTTTTTGTTTATCTGAATGTGATCTGTAGAATCAGAGAGATACTAAGAATTGTCAGAGTTCTAGAGGTTGTAATCTGTACCTTGATTTATTAATTGGATATGGAAGAGGAGCACTTTATCTTCTTACACTTCCTGAATATAAGTTGCATAAACAAAGGTTTGCAGCAAAAGCCACACAGGCAACAAAAAATGAGATTGTAGCAGCATGATCTTCTAATTCAGTCAGTATAAATGGGATTCACATAAATCCACTTTCAAAGCTTATTAGCCTGCAATTTTGGTCTGTAAGGTTGCCTTGGGCACAGGAATTTACTGGAATTCTATCTTAAGCCAATGATAATTGTAAGAAAAGTATGCCTAATACTTCCATAGAAGACAAAGTCTCTATGCTGTCAATCAGTTCTTCCGCTTACAAAACACAGTATTTCTTTCAGCACTGCAAACTGTATTCATCCAAGATTGCAGTTTTTTTCCTTGAATTCTCACTTACTTTGAGTTAGCAAAATTCCTTTTAGATGTTATAAAGTGTTACTAGCTTTTTCACATGTTCTCTTTATGGTATTTTTTAGAGACATTCTGAAGTTGTATGGCTTTCAGCTGTACTTTGCCATCATGAAATGACTATTACAACAACTAGGGTGCCAAATGGTTACTATATATAAAAACAACAGCCAGTGTCCTGTTAAATTTTATAGCCCTACTAAAAAGAGATAATTTTGAGCCAGCTTGAGAAATTTTCTCTCTGGGGTAGTAAAAATTGAATTTATTGTGAAGAATTTACCATGTCTTTGTGACTGGGTGTAAACTATTCTCTAAAGCATATTGTTCTGCAGTTTTATAAGAGCACAAACTGCTTTTTTTTTTTTTTTCTGTTGGGTATACCAGATCTGTTTATATAATTCATAGATTTTTTCTGTTTTAACAGAAGCTTGTTTTATTCAGCATACTCAGAAAATTGACTGCTAGATATATTAGCTTTTTCTACTGTATGCTAGATATGTGCAATGTAAGGATTTTCTTCTTCAGGAAGGCAATTGCTCAAAAAAGAAATGAACTGAGTTTCTCTGAGGAGAGCTAAGCCTGACTTGGAGTTAATTGGAAGCAGAACTGTCTAATCAGTCTGTAGATGAGATGATTTACAACTCTTCAGCAGTGGGAGGGAGAATGCTCATGCCAAAGCATTTTCCAAATCTTAAATGTAGGCAGTAAAAATGTGTAACAAAATTATGAGGCACCAACATTATGCTGTTGCATAATTCATTTTCCTTTACCCAGTCTGCTGGCTGGCAAATAACCTTTCTTTCCCTGTTGAGGTGTCAGACCTGAGAACTACTGTAGGTGCCAGGGAAGTTCTTAACTCTCAGGTGAGAAATGGATGAAGGAGAAGGTTAAGTTTGGGGAGGATGCTAATTTACAGAAGGGCATGATAGACTATGTTGTCTGTGTCTCTAGACCGTATTTCAGCCTGTGGAGTTCAGTGAGTGTGGTCAGGTCTGTTAGGAATTGAGGGAGTTTTGTGACAGATGCCCTTGCTCCCCATGGCCATGCTCTGTGATGGCAGTGGTGTGGTACCGTGGTATGGTCAAGAAAAATTGGAGCAGTAACTTCCATCACTACAGTGTGACCATGCTTTAGAGTTACTCTGTCCTAGTCTGTTAAGGCAATAAGGCCTGATTTTTATAACTAGCAGGTTATGCAAATAACTGCATTTGCAGGTTTATGTGGTCTGATTAACTGTTGTGCTAAGTTGTACATTCTTGACCACATCTGCTGTATGCACAAGGTCATGTTTCCCTCCCTACCTGTCACAGAAAAAAAGGAAAAGCAGGGAGAGGTAGAGGAGGGACACTTCTTGAATTAAATATTGTCTGGGAGAATTTTTCTCAACCTGAGAGACTCCTTCACTTTTCAAAACAGTATGCACACAGAAAGACATGGGAAGGTAAAAACGGGAAAACAGATAGAAGATCTTACAACAGCTCTGTTTCAAAGTAGTTGTTATTTGAACCAGAGCACAAGCAGATGTGAACAAGCAGGCTCCTGGTATTAATAATGGCTTTCAAAGCATCTCTATTCTTCAATTTCCTTTTTCCAATGTTTTTTTCTTCTGAATATTATGGCATATATATGTATATAATACATGTGTTATTTTGTGTTATTCTTGTATGAGATAGATTTAGACTTCAAGTATATTTAATACCATATAGTCTTTGAAATCATGTATTGAAACCTATACAGCTTGTTGCTCAAGAAGATAAAATCTGAAAACGGAGGCAGAAGTGGGGATAAAGGGGGAATAGGATGATGGGAGTCTTGCTCCTCTAAAATGATCATAGAACATAAATTTTAGTTTGCCGACTCTGTACCTTGAAACTGCATTAAAAAGAAGTCAGTTTTTTTTTTCTTTTAGAAAATTACTAGCTAGGAAATTATTGCCCCAGCTGTGCCAAAAATTGTCGTGGTTTGACTAATTCCAGAAAGCTCTTTATAATCTTTAAGACAGAAGGTAGTAACCTTAGTAAAGTTAGCGTTATGCTATGTATTAAAAGAATTTTGTGGCCACTCAGTCTCCATCTATCTTAATTAAATAATTATTTCAGTTCAGGCTGTTACTTCTGTTACATGGTGTTCTTCCTAGTTTGTTTAATTCATTACTTATGTTTTAATTTTATTTAATGAAAATCCTATTTCATATTGATAAAGTGTACTTTTTTAATGATTGGTTTTCGTTTATGTGTTCACTAGAAACTTTGCCATTTTGAGTCTTCTCTGAGTCAAATCACCTATGTCTTCTGTGGCAGCTGGGACTACCAAAAACATTGGAGTTTGAATTTGGTTCTAGATGAAACAGAACTTCTTATAAATGCTCTGATCTATACTTCAGGTAGTTTTTGCAGAAGCCAGTATTTAGCAATTACATGTGCTGAAGAGAGCTACATTTTTTGCATTTTTAAAATGTGGGTACATCCTACTAATAGGCTTTTTAATTGAAAAAGCTGTTGAAGAGTTGTAACCAGAAAGTAACTAGAAAAAGAGTAACCCTTCTGATTTTATAAAATGTTATTAAATGCTAAGTAGAATACCTGGGTGAGAGTGTGAGTTGTGCATGCAAAACTTGGACTTCTGGAAAAAAAATCTGTTGTAAATCTTCTTCCTATACTTCACATTTTTTAGGTTCCAGGAAACCTATTTCACAACATGATCTGAAAGCTGTAACCAATGATGTGACCAGTGCAGGAAACAGAACTATAACTTTTGTGATTGTAACTTCCCCAAAACTTGGAAGGCTGATCAGAGTAGATTCTGATGATACCACTCAGGAAATCTTCAGTTTTACACAGTCTATGGTAAGCATTTACTTTATAACAGCTAGTTGAGGGGTAAATTGTTACTTCAGAGAGGATCTCAGTTGCTCCTTCTTTGTGTGATCCATTTATATCTGTTAAGTAACCAGGCATATGTCACCCATCAGTGCAATCATCAAGATTTGCTATGTCATTAAATATCTGGCATCTCGTAATGAACACAAGAGGAACCTTTGTTCCCTTCTGCTTGGATACTAGCAGGGTCTTGGCAATTCCCACTGTTTTGCTTGCAGGACTATTTGTCAAGAAGAGCTATTCTGGTGCCATTAACCAGCAGTCAGAGGATGGAAGCTTTTAGATTTTGGCAGAAGGAGAGCCTTTTTCTCTATGAAAAGTCCAAGTATCAGATCTATTTCAGCTGTACAAAGTCCTTATGGCTGTCCCCAAGATGACTTTTATTGACTGGATTGGCTGTGGTACTAAATGTGTGAAGTACCTTAACTGTGATACAGGCTCTCTTACTGAATGACTAAAACGTGGCAGCTTATGTAACTTGATGGAAAAGTTCTTCTGCAAAAGGAATTACTTGTCTGTGTGCGGAAATCAAATATAACTATCTTTAGCATGCATTAAGCTATTCTCAGAAAATTAAAGGGAGGGAGATAAAAGAGGGTCAATCTTCTGACTTCGCTCATGGGAAAATGCATTTTTACAGATTTTAAATGCTATTTGATTGAGTATATGAAGGAATAAGAAAATCTATTGGCCAGAATTTGAAACTTGGGCAGTAAAACCTGGAAAAAGGACAACATTTTTATTTGCTGTCATCAGGCTTTGAAACAACCTGACCAAGGGCGGTTGTAGAATGGGTTTCCACCTGGACTTTATAAATCAAGATGAACACAGAATGGTTTTCATGAAAAACATGTTGTAATCCCGTTATGTCATTGGCCTTGTTTCAAAAGCTGCTGAGTTTTGTCTTGTTTTATGAAAGCAATGAACTGTATAATGACACTTTACCCTTCTGATCCCAAAATATGTGATTTTTTTTTTTGAGTATTAGATGAAACAATTAAGCATGTTAGACAGAAAATATTTCAGCTAAGGTTTTGAAGTGTCACTCCTTTTGCCTGTGGATGTGACCGTTTTTTGTGTATATCGGACAGTACCATGTCAGAACATGTCATTTATTCTCTGTAGCTTTAGTTTTTAGTAATGTATGGCTAAATTTCCTTTTAACTTTGTAAACTGTGAAAGATTTTGGGCTGAAATAATATGTATGCTTTTCTTGTCTGTTGGAGATATTTCTGTTGGCCATTTTAATTTCAAAAAAGTAGAGCTAAATGACTTCTTGAATTCAAGTATCCAAACACGATTGCTGTTTGTTCTGGTAAAGGGTGAGATGTAAGAGAGAGAAAAGGGATCCTAAATAAATTTTCAGTTCAGTGTGTTGTAATCACAGGGGGTTAAATATGAGTGAAGAAAATCGCATTTATGTTACAAACATTGTACATTGTCCATGTAATGGAGACTAAAGCATTTAGTTTCTGTTTGGTAATAAGCTTGAAAAACTGATTTGAATTGAAAAAGATTTTGCATTAGTGTAGGTCTGTGGGTATTCATTGACTTAATTCTGTGTTGAGGAACTTGAAATTTCACTTTGGAAAAGTAGTTACTCCTTTTGCTGGGGTGCTGAACTCTTCTGTATTCGCTGTGGTTTATTGCTTTGTTGCCAAAGGGGAAAAAAAACAGGAAAAAGAAACAGAAATTACTATTGCATTCCAAGGCATTTTTCTTGAACAGATGTTGTTCAGCTAATAGAAGAAAATTATTTGCACATTAAACACTCTTGAGTAACTCAGGAGTTTTTCAACATAATGTTTTATTTTTGTTTTTCTCTGCATTACTTTCTGTGATATCTTAGAAGTATTTTCATCTCACAGCAAGCCACAGCTTCTTCATTATATAGAGTCATTGCAGAGGTAAACAGAAATCCTCACCAATTGCATTCAGTTCTTAGACAGACATTAGAATGGATTTGCAGTCAAAAAAACTGCAAAACAACCAACCGATTAAGATGGATAATAAACACTGCTGAATTTAAAGGATGTGTATTGTGCCTGTATTTGTTACAAAAATTTGCTGTCCTCAGCTTGAAGTCCTAAAGAGGTTTTGGAAAGTTACCCTGAGCTAACATATCCTTTTGCTATTATTTTTTTTTGTTTGTCCTATAATAGCCATTAAGAATTAAATCAGTATAGGGAAAGCTGAAGCCTGGACATGTGCATAAGGGATTTTATCACATCAGTCTAACTTTTTAAAGAAAAATTGGGATGGTTTTGAGGCTGCTGAGAAAACTGACCTTGAAAGCCCAGTTTGCCTAGTGATCTCAGTGGGGGCTGTTGCAGTAATTTCAGGATTCAATCTCTCTGTATTTACACCTTAGATTCTATACTTTTAAACTTCATCTGTGATAACACCGAGAGGTTTTGGTTTCTTTTTTCACATCTTTCAAGCATAAATGATAGAAATGTGTGCTAATGAGTCCCTTCAAGGTCTTTGCAGGGTGTGAGGACTATGTTAAAATAGTAAATTTAAAACCAGCACCATCTCAGACAGGAATCTCTCAGGCAGTTACAAACTAACATGTGCAGGTCTGGTCAGCGGTTGCCTGAGAACTTGCCAAGGATTTAATGGGTGTAGCTGTCATCTCTCCAGGGCATTGAATGAATTATCAGCCAGACTAGATGCTGAATCTACTGGATAAGATTCAGTAAGTAGTTGAGTCTTGCTATCATTAGGAATTCTATTACAGTTCCAATGTATTATAGTATTGATCATAAAATTCAGGTATAGTTCCAGCTGGTGAGAAATAATCTGAAAATGCTGCCTTTTGCTCTGGGGTTTTAAGAGATAAATGGTTTTATGTTACATGTGCATTTGTTTCTCTGGAGATGTACTGCAGTATCTTGCAATACTTTGAAGCTTGATTACTTACAGTGGGCTGATTAGATTCTTTGAGTGTGATGATCTGTAAGGTTAGTGCAGGCAGAGAGAGGACAAACCAGATTCCTTCTCATCCTTTAGGAGTCCCTGTCTTGCTGTGATGCAGAAATTTTCCACTGTGTAGTTCCATCAACTTTTTGCTTGTAAGTGAGAGTAAATATCAGTGGTCATTACGCTTCCTTCAGGTTTTCTTAGTCTCTTGCCAGGTGTCTTTTGCCATTTGAAGGAAATAACTGCATCGAAGTCCTTCAGCCTTCAGCCTTTCATATGGTTTTTCAGGACAAATAATCCATCCCTGCTAGTGTCCCTTGCAAAGAAAACACAAGACATTGATACTTTGATTTACTAAAAATACAGTCCATCTGAGCACATGATCACCATTACTAGTTTGAGGCAGTTTCTCAGTGTTATGTATCTCTTTGCTCTTCATGTGAGGCTTTTACCGAGCATTCATGCCCAGTAACATTTCACTTACTTTCATGTGTTTATCTGGCAACACAGAGTCTATGTTAAGAGAAATGCGGGATAATCTCAGTGTAGGTACAAGCTGGATTGATGGGCTGAGGCCAGTGGAGTGAGGTTCAACAAGGTCAAGTGCCAGGTCCTGCCCTTGGGTCACAACAGCCCCAGGCAGTGCCACAGGCTGGGGCAGAGTGGCTGGAAAGGACCTGGGGGTGCTGGTGAGAGCAGCTGAACATGAGCCAGGCTGTGCCCAGGTGGCCAAGAAGGCCAATGGCATCCTGGCCTGGATCAGCAATGGTGTGGCCAGCAGGGCCAGGGCAGGGATTGTCCCCCTGTGCTGGTACTGCTGAGGCCTCACCTCCAGTGCTGTGTCCAGCTCTGGGCCCTCACTGCAGGAAAGGCCCTGAGGGGCTGGAGAGAGTCCAGAGAAGGGCAATGGAGCTGGGGCAGGGTCTGGAGCACAAGTGCTGTGAGGAGCAGCTGAGGGAGCTGGGGGTGTTTGTCCTGGAGAAAAGGAGGCTCAGGGGAACCTCATCACTCTCTACAGCTGCCTGAAAGGAGGGTGTGGCCAGGTAGGGGTTGGCCTCAATCTGCCCAAGTAACAAGTAGTAGGATGAGAGGACATGGCCACAATCTGTGCCAGTGGAGGTTTAAATGGAATAGCAGGACACCTTCCTTCATGTGAAACACAGCTGAGTATTGAACCAGACTGCCCAGAAAAGTGGTTGAATCACCAACTGGATATTTTAAAAGACATGTAGATGTGGCACTTGGGATGTGATTTAGTGGTGGACTTTGCAGTTCTGGATTAACATTTGGGTTTGATCTTACAGCTCTTTTGCAACCTAAACAATTCTATCATTCTGTATACTCTGCATGGACTAAGGTACAAAGGTCTCTTTGAACAATGTTCTCAAGAACATTGAGTTTTTCTTAACACTCCTCTGCATAAAATCACCTTGCTCTTACACATATGTCTACTTTTTACCTGGAACAGGTCGATGAAGGTGTGATCATGTATGAACACTTACATGCTGAGTCAGCTGCCTGGAGCGCAGAAGATTTCTTTACATTTACTGTATCCTCTCCACCATCTGCTCTGGATATCCAGATGTTCCATGTTGTCATTTCATATGAAATTGACAGGCATGATCAGAATAGTCGTCTTCTAGCAAATACAGGTGAAAATGCTTCACTGCTTTGGCTCAAAATTGTTTTGGATCTGTCAGAAGTCCATTGAAGCACGGAGGAAAAAAAAAATTTCTTTCTCTTCAGTAAGCAGTGACCAGAATACTTTTGAGACAGAGAGTACTGTAGGGTAGTAGCTTGGAGTGCTGCATTCACTGCACCTTTAGAAATGAAATAGCTACATAGGTTTGATGCTTCCTACTGCTGTAGAAGATAATTTGTTTTCTATAATGGTAGGTGAAAAACACTATCAGAAGCTTTGAGATACTCGTATTTCTTTAATCTTAATGTATGCATCAGTCAAAAATCTTGTCTTTCATATCTGATTGTATTTTACAGGTAGTGGTAATACATTTTTAGCCATGACATGGAAATCAAGGATACCACAAAGGATAAAATTTTTTGAGCGTCATCAGTGTTTGATATATAGTTTCTGAAATAGTGCAACCATAAAATGTTCCGTTTCTAAGATTCTCTTTTCATTTCTGCCAGGTGCCATAGTCCAGGAAGGAGGTAGAGTACTAATCAACAAAACAAATCTAGATGCTTCAAACCTATTGATTAAGCTACCTGATGTACAGCGCTCTGCATATGAAGTCTGGTATCAGGTTGTGTCTTTACCCCAACATGGCGTGATTGTTGTTGGAGAGCGAAATGTTACCAAAGAAAAGCCTAGCTTCTCCCAGTACGTACTGGACAAATTTGGAATTATGTACATACATGATAATTCTGAATCTCTATATGACAATTTCACTTTTGCTGTTTGGTTGAACCTGAAGAGCAAGCCTGCTACAAAGCCCCGTAGTGAAGTTTTAGAGGAGTTGTTTAATATCACTGTTTTCCCGGTGAATGATCAATCTCCAGAACTGAAGACTAAAAGACTGCACTTGAAAGTCCTGCAGGGAGATGTGTCAATGCTGGGGGCAGAGAATCTGAAAGTTGAAGACTTAGATAATGCTCCAGCTGAGCTGAAATACACCATTGTTAGCAACCCCAATAATGGTTACTTAGCAATGAAAAGCAATCTCAGTGTCTCTATAAAAGATTTTACACAAGCTGATGTTGACAGTGGTAAAGTGTGGTTTGTACAGGATGGAAGTTCATCTTCTGGGGTGTTTTATTTCAGCGTGACTGATGGTAAACATCGCCCTTTATACAAACTGTTCAGTCTTGAAGTAGTACCAATTGCTCTTGTCCTTGTCAACCTTACCAATGTTGTGCTGCCACAGGGCCAGACGTCTGTCACTATTACTGACGTTCAGCTTTCAGCCATCACAAATGGAAAAAGCACTAATATTATGTATGAAATAACTCAACCACTCAAATATGGGCACCTCATGATTGGAAATGAGCAGGTTACTAAATTTGAGCAGGCAGATTTGTACTTGGGAAGGCTCTCTTACCACCTGACAAATCTTACTGCTTCCAGTGATGTGCTGGAGTTTATGCTTTTTACTGCAGAAGGCAATCTAACAGGACAAGTGCTAAACATCACAGTGAAGCCTTTAGTACGAATTGTATCTGACCTGCAGATTTCAAATCAAGCAGCTTATAAATTTGGAAACAGTGACCTGGATGCTTCTGAGCTAGCCAATTTGACAAACAGCAATCCTAGATTTGAAGTGATAGTGCCCCCCTCTCACGGGAAGATTGTTAAGAAGAGGTTTGTGAATGATGCAGTGTTTGAAGATATTCAGATGTTCACCCAGGCTGACATTGATAGTGATGTTTTGCTTCTAAACATAGACGCAAATATGACGGGCATTGATCTGTTGAATGACTCATTTACATTTATACTCAGGGCAGATGCTGTGCAGCCTGCTGTTGGCTGTTTTCAGTATTCCATTGTGCCACACAGTCCTCCACTTGTGCAGGGTTTTACAACAGAAGTGCTTTTTGCAACCAGCATGACCACTTTCAAGGCTCACTCTACCTCAAAGGATAAGGCACTAGTCTCCTCACAGAATGAAGAGCCTGCAATAGCACCACAGAAGACTGAACCAACCATGTGGCCAGGGCAGAATCATTGGGGAAACCTACAGGAGGAAGGTCCCTTGCTAAATCAGGCCATGGGAACAAGTGCATCTGTGGAGTTGAAGATGACAAACCAGAATAATGCCCAGAGTCCCAGAGAGCAGGCGGGTGAAAGCAGCCCTTGGTACATTATTATCCCCCTGGTCCTGGTGTCTGTCCTACTCATTAGTGCTGTTACTTCTGTGTGCATTTTGTTAATGTGTCAGAAGAAAGAGAAGACTAAACCTTTAGTCAAAAGTCAAACAGATGCAATCCTCAGTAGTGCAGATCAGTGTCTGGAACGGAGTTTGACTGTGCCCTCTGTCACAGTGACTCCTCTCCTGAAGGGGGCTGAGAGAAGTATAGCCTCTACATTTATGGCAGTAAAACATGAGCAGCTGCTTCCTACAGTGGCTTCTCCAACTACAGAAAGGTATCTGAAAAACAGTTTTTTAAATTTTGATCCTGAAATGATCCAGTATTGTCGAAAAACAAACCCAACTTTGAAGCACAGTCAGTACTGGGTATAGTTACACCAGTTTTGGTCATGCTAATTGATGTCATATAGAAAAATAAGTATATGTTATTGACATATAATTTGTTCTTTATTACACTCATTTATTATAGGTCAAATGATACACTGTGTGTTAGATGGAATCTAAATACCTGTTAACCTGTGAAATAATAATAGCAACAAAAATCCTACTGATTACAGTGGCCATGACAGAAGATTTGCAGTTGGTATGTCAGCAAAATTCTCACTTAATTTAGTGGGGAATTTGGCCTTATGGATTTTGGTTTCACCCCATGTATGCAGTATTTTTTATTTCCCATGAAAGGTAAAATAGAATGTTCTGTCATGGATTATGTATTTTTTATGGAATTGTTGGGGTTTTTTTTAAACTGATTTTCCTATAAAGGTCTTTTATTCCTTCTGAGTCACTACTTCTCTTTGAAGAACTTCAAATTGTTTCAATAAGTAATTTTTCCATGATGCTAATTTCAATAATGTAATTTTTACCTGAAGGCTGTTCAGAGGCCAGTAGTAAAGAAACAAAATGGCATATTTTGACAAGTCACTAAACTTGATATCCAGAATTCAATTCAGCAGCAACACTACAGCAGTGAATAAGGTTTCTGGTGGAATACTGTGAGATGTTGTTGTTTTTTGTTTTGGTTTATTTTTTCCTGATTTTATACTGAACTCTAGCCTTTAGTGTCTGAAAACTGCTAAAATCTATCCTTTAACTCTACTCCACATGGCAAAAATTGAGTATCTGTCAGTCAGCCTGTCTGCTTAATTACCCTTAGGCTTTGATTATGTCTTGATGTGCATAAAATTTCCTGCTCCTGAGAAAGGGGTGAATTCTGCTTTCAGTGAGGCAAACACAAGTTTCTCTGGAATCTATGTACTCAAGCAGATGGCAGTGGAATCAAGGTCTGGGCTGCATACTGTCATGGGTCCTGAAGCTACTGACAGAAGCAGTCCTGCAAGGTAATATATATCCTCTTTGGAAGTTTCACATTTTACCCCTCATCTTCCAGAACACTGATCAAATATGCCTTATACACTGCTACCAAGTACTATGTACTCCAACTTTGCTCTGGTGATGAAGTGTGCAGTAATTTCTGTGCAAAGGGAATATTTCACTCTTTTTGAAATTCCAAGCTCAGTAGTGATGTACAGTCTCTAGTTAAGGCCCAATTTTATTTCCACTGAGAAAAAATAATATAATTCTTGTTGACTACAAAGAATGAACTGACTTCAAAGAAATGGCACTGTGATAATAACTAGTCTCTTATTAACAATCTCTTATGAACTTCTCATCTATTTTTCGCCTTTAAATTGCTATGGCTTCCATCCAGCCTCTTTGTAAAAACTGTTCTCAGCAGTCTCAGCACTGCACCCACACAGTAAACACTGGAAGCCATTTAATTTTATTTAGGTACTGCCATTTTCACTTTTATAGAATGGATTTGCTGACCTCAAGATCCTCGGTGCAATTCATCTCATACTACTTAGTTTTGGATGCTTTTTAAAATTTTTGATGATTAAGTGTGTTTCTGTCATTTATAGATTCTGGTTATGGGAAATTTTCACCCACAAGGTGGGCCAGATGTAAACTGTGCTTACTGCTATGTTGTGGGAGCTGAACACAGGAGCAGTGTGGGTAGTCCTCATCTCTACCACCTCTGCCATGGGCAGACATGATTGTGGTGCATTTTTTAGAGGCCACTTCAAGGAGAGTAGTCCATGTCAGTGGAAAGTGTACAAGCCACGTCTTCAGCTGGTCAGGTTATTAGAGTACTAGAGACTAAAGGTATGAACCCTTCATATGCTCAAACTAAATGTATTAGAACCTTGTTACACAGTTTTTACATTTGTCATTACTGTATCTTCCCTGATGTCAGTGTGGAGTTCAAGCATGTGATCAGTGTGAAGGGCTCTGGGTGTTCCGGTGTCTCAGCTGGATCTCACTGTAGATCTGTGTGGTGGACATTTTCTGCTTTCCCAGAGGAGGTCTCTGGGACTGTTCTGAGCAGCTCTCAGCCAGAGGTGGTGTTGCCAGCCACCACAGGGACGCCCCTGCACCCTCTGTGGAGGTACAGCTGTATGTCTCTTGCCATTTCCTGGAACCCCTTCTACTAACACCGAGCAGCTTCCTCCAGATCCCAGCTGTCAGGTGCAGCCTGCCTCCAACGCCTTCTAGACAGTAGCAGCAACCTGATCCCTTTACACCTTCTCTGGGACACACTTCTGGAGGAGTAAAGAATTTTAATCTCAGTACTTTCCTGACTGTTTCGCATTTTTCTAGCTCTAAGAGCTTCCTGTCAAGAGCAAAACACACCTCATGCTCCAACTCCTTCCAAGCAGTGCACCTACAGTTTGATACCAAAATAGTGCACTGCTGAAAACTCCTGAAGTCTGGTGACAAAATCGACACTGTCAGCTTGTCACAGGGTGAACAAATATACAGAAATTAAATGTGTACTTTATGAAATTTTGATAAGTGTATTGGTGTAAAGACAGCTGTGCCTTAATTTGTGGTGTTTAGTGTGTGGTGGAGATGGAACATAGGACTGATGTAGTGCTGGTGGTGTAAAAAATGACACTGTGACATAATAGTCAAAAAAGCTGCCCTTCAGTTATAACTCTGCATATAATTCAATGGGCATTCTTGAGTTCGAGCATTTGCATGGTAGGAGAGAAAAACACTATATAAGAACATCAAAAAAGGTGGTGGAATTTGTGCTGGCTCTTTTGGCTTTAGCATAAGGAGCTGAAATCTTGCTCTGTTTCTGCAATGGTTCTGGTTGACAAGAGATGCTAATTTCCCGTAGATTAGCCATTATGGGATTATATCTTGTGCATTTTGCTCAATTTTTTAAGCATTGAGAGGTTTTTTCAGTTTTGCTTTTGTTTTTGTAGTTAAATCAGCCTTGACACCTAATTAATCAGGGAAGTGTGCCAGCATTCAGTTTTCTTCCTCAGTTTTTGCTGCTGTGAGGCAACTGTGCCAAAGTGCCTGCCATATTATGGAATGTTTTGATGAAAACTTTGTATAAATGTGAGTTTATTGGTAATCAGTAATTACTTGGTTTAATGCAAAATGCAGAGACAGTATTTTAACTGATAACTACATAAGAATTTAGCTAATCCCTAGTAAAAAAAACCCAAAATTAAGAACTCTGATTATATTACACTTTCCCTCTGGACAGTGCAGAATAGTCTTTGGCAGAGGATGGTTTATCTTGTTCATACATAGATATGTAATATAGATAAATCTGCTCTGGCTCAGCTAGTCCAGATTTGAGATGATAAACTAGCTGGGATGAATCTCATACTGGGTTTCCTAAATTACAGTCAATATAAAAAATGCAAAAAACCCTACCCCATTTTGTGGTTATGGATTCTTTTGAGATTCTAGGAATGCGCATATTTTTATGGTCAGAATCTGGGTTGAATATTTTGGTTGCTTCCCTTGCCCTTGAAATTGTCTGGTTTTTTAGTGGAGATGGGGTTTCTGAAGGATTCCCCTTTTTACCAAATGGAGTTATAAACTGCAACATGAAAGTGCCTTGAAAACATATATTAAATCAATAAACTTTTTGTTTATAATCCATGCTTATATTGTGCTTTTTTAAAAGACCTCTGAAGTGCAGAGACAGAAGAGAATCCCATTGCCAGTAACAGCATTCTTCTGAGTTTTCTAATGTTGTATTTTTTAAATTGTGCATGTGCTGGGGTGGATGCTGTGCTGTGCCCAGTGCCACCCAGTGTGTGTGGCTGGAAAAGGAGACACTTCTCACTGTGCCCCTAACCTGGCCATGTCCAGCACTTGCAGGAATGTAACATCAATAAATGCATTGATTTGAAATTGCTCAAACAGGACGGCACTGGGTTTATTTAAGAAAGATTTTCTGTTATTTAACTGCATTTGATTTTAAAATATCAAGTTCTTAAATACATTAATGTTAATACATAGTGCTGTTTTTTCTTTGATTTTCATCTTGATCAAAAGTACCCCCCTCACTCCAAATGCAGTGCTCCAAATGCACTGTTGAACCCCATTCTTTTTCTCAATCAGAACTTAGGTAGTTTGCAGTCGTTCTTGTAAACTGAGATAAGGAACTTCCTCTTGAGACATCAGAAATGCTGGTGGCCCTGGGGAGCAGCTTCCTGTACACCCTGTGCACAGAAATCTGTCCGCAGTAATGAGTTGTGTCCCCCTCCTACACCTCAGAAAATACTGGTTTGGAAAGAAGAGAAAATAGGACAGAAATTGTCATAAACCCTTTACATTCTCCTTTTATTTATATATGCATGAGGGCCAGGTACAACTTTTGCTGCAGTAGCCTTTGCTACCTTCTACAATTCCAAATTCAGCAGAGAGTCTACTTACGTGGCCTCCAATCTGCTTTGCACCACTTTTTTCAAGTCAGTCCTTCTGATGCTATGTTGAAATACATTCTGTGAATATTTTTATACAGGCTGAAAATAATTGTCCTGGCATATTCAATGGAAACTGTATTAATTTATCTTCACTCATTTCAAGCTAAGTAATTCCTGCCAGAGCTTGCATATCCCAAACGCAGTCCAGAACAAAATGTTCTTTCATTGCAACTGGTGAAATCTATATTTTCACATCTATTTGTAGGGAGATTCTGCATGGTGAAATGCTTGCTTTACATGATCATTTCCTCATTTCCAGTCTTCCTGCTTGGTTGTTTCTGTGGGAATGCTTTATATGTGCTGGTAGGCACTACTAGACGTGAAGTTATTTGCAGTTTTAGGTTTTAGCTGTGAAGCATTTGCATGGCTTCACAGTGAGAGGGGCATTACCTGACATAAATTTGTTGGGGAAAAACAAAGGAGGAGCAGATTGAGAATTGGGGTGGGAGCCTTGCAAGAACACAGGCAATAGATCTGAATAAATTTATGCAATGTAAAACATGTGACTGATCACATGTGCTGGAGGGATTTGCTCCAGCTCATACACTTCATCTTGCATAGCTACAAGATGTGGTGCATGAAAGCACATTGGTGAGAAAATTTTCAAGAGAATAAAAAAAAAGTGATCAAGAGCTTGCTTTTCATATACAAATATAGACATTCAAGTACGGATCAATGAAATTGAACCTCTTAGGGAGAGGCATGTAGGAAGTTGTTTTGAGACGTGCAAAGCCCCTGGGAAGCTGCCTTTCTGGCAGTGAGTGCTGAGGAAGGAGTTGGTTAGAGAGGCAGGGAGAGATAGGAGGATTACAGAGGCAAGCTTTCTGGGATTAGATGGGGTTTCTAAAAATGGGAAGGTCGTTTGCAAGCAGACCCATGGGTTTGTTTGAAAGGCAGAGATGATGTGCTGGGCTGTGCCTTAGGCAAGCAGGCTGTGTTCCGCCACACTGCCTGGGAAAAGAAAGTGTCAAGGTGAGTTTTGCTCCTTCTAGAAGGAAGAGTCCTGCTTAGGGACGGGTGTCAAGATCTAGAAGCTCAGTTTGCCTTTTCTGTTGTTGCCTCTGTAGCTGGAAAGAGCTGTTATTTCTGTTAGAAATAATGTATGACATGAACATTCTGAATTTTGACTTAAGGTTCTTTAAAGAAGTCCATTTGTGGAGTTTGTCAGATCAGATCACTAAAATCCTTCTTTAAATAACCACCACCCAGACTGACTGAGTTAAGTTGCCTAGGATGTAATTCAGATGTTAGGTCTGTTTGCGTGAATGTTACCTTAAAAATAGAGTTGCATTGTTCCTAGTGTCTTGGTCAAAGTGCAGAAAGGAACAGGATGTACTTGCTTTGGATTTTGACTGATTGTATTAATTGGAAGCAATTAATGATTAATGGTAAATCTAGCAATCTGCAGATGCAAAAGGTATTTATAAGTAAGGCAGCAGAGGTCTTGATTTTGAGGACTGAGCTAACTACACAAACAAGCTTAATCTTTGAAGAAATGAATGTATCTGAAAGCTCATTGCATTTACACATGGTTGCACAAAATACTGTTGAAAAGCAGCAAGGATAAGATTAGATCAGGTGTAAAAGTAAGCAGAAGTGGGATGAATCAACTAGAACAAACAACTGCCTTCTTCATTAACCATCTGAGGGAGACATTGACTGAATCTGTATTAGCCATTTAAAGTCCTATACGCTTCTAGGAATGCTGCAATATAATCATCAGTGAGTGCCCATTTTCCTTCCTGAAGTCACCTTGTTCCTGGTTGTAGCACTTAGGTTCATTTAGTCTTCTCTATGGTGCTGATTTCTGGGTTCCAGAGACATCTCCTTGGTTCTAAGCATGGAATCTGCCCACAGAAGACAAGTACTTCTGTGCATGCCATTCAAGAGCAAGGAGGGAGGTAACGGTTGTTCACCACTGATCTCTGTAATGACCTACTCTAATCTGAACCCACAATTTAAACTTAAAGGCACTTTAAACCCATTTCCGTTTTATTGGTTCCCTAGAAAGCCTGAAAGGTAAAATGGTGAGTTCATTGTGCCTCTGTGTGACTCCGCAGGTCAGGAAGCAGCAGCTTGTTCCCTCAACGCCAAGCTCAGCTTGTGCTGTACTTGGCAGACCTTGGACATCTGGCAGCTTATTTCATGTCCCACTAGGTAGCTGCACAGACAGAGGGTGAGAGCCTTCACTGCCCAGCCTCTCTGCGCTCCTTTTGCTGTCAGAGAGAGGCCCTCTCCTGCACCTTCAGTGCAGCTGCGGAGGAAGAAGTTGCTCTCAGGGGCTATCAGGCAGTGGAGCCCTGATCTAGTTTCACAGAAGTCCTGCTGCCACCCTGCTGGGGAGTTCTCAGGCTGGCAGCTGTAATCAGAGGGCAGTACTTTGCTAAGAAGCGCCTAAGTATGTGCTCTGCTTTAGAGTTTTATCTTCCTTAAAAAAAACCCAACAACCCAACTTCTTTTTTGAGAAATGCAAACACAGCAGAAGAATATATAAACACAGATATATATATACACATATAAATATATATATATATATATATACACATATAAATATATATATATATATATATATATATATATATATATATATATAAAATATAAATCAGACCCTCTGTCAGATATTGGGATAGTTGCAAACAGTGCATCTCCTCCCAGGCACTAGTGCTACAATCTAGCACTAGGATGGATGTACATACTGATTGCAGTTTTGCCTATTACCTCAGTGATAGTTTAAGTCATTCTTCATTTCTTTAACAAGTCTGACTACCTAGGAATTCACTTGTCTCTCTTAAATAACTGTTATGTGGTTTTAATTGCTCATTGGCCACAAGTCACCAATACATGTTTATTTTTATGGGAAAGTTCAATGAGAAGATGTTCCTGTGCATAGATTTTGGAACAGAAAGTTTCTAGTTCTTCAAATATTTGAAAGTCTTTGTAACTCCAGACATCTTGGAGCTGATATGTGTATTTCAAAGAATAGCTTGGCTGCTGTTCACAACTTGTCCAACTTCTGCTACTTTGGGAAAAAATACATCAACCCTGTTACATGTGGGTAACTGTAGAATAATTTGAAATAAATAGCAAACTTTATTTTGTCTACACACTCTTTTCTGGTATGCAAGACACGAACCTCTTTATTTCTTAGCTATTGATAAAATAAAATGAAGCAAAAATGATGATGCTAGTTGTTTGTACAGCCAATGCAGAGTCCACTGAGACTGAGTGCATTTCTTTAGCAAGTGCAGAGCAGCTGTAACTGGAAATGTGTTTGGATGCTGTGTGGGTAAATCATCCAGCTGGTTATACTGACAGCATATGCTTAAGAAATACAAAAGCAAATATCTAGCAAGTATCTCAGAAAGGTGTTTTATTTTCTTGTTTACAGTTTCCACAGAGGAATGGAAGTTGTTGTTTTCCTGTTAGGAGATACTTATATTTACAAAGCATTTGACTGAGCTCAACTTTTTGTCCCGTGCTAGAATAGATGACATGAGTGACTAATAGCTTCTACACAAGCACGTGATATGGAAAGAGGGAGATGTCTGACTCAAAGTCTCTGCAAACTGCCTGTGAAGATTCCACAGACGCAGGAAATGGCACGGCCTTTCTTGCTTTTAGGGCAGACAAACAGGATGCCTACATTCTTTGAAAATAAAATGGATGCTGGAAACTTGGATAGTTACACAGCAAATCTGTAGCCTGTCTGATGGGAAGTGACTCCTCCATGTCAATTTGCTCCTTCAAACCTGGCTCGGGGGGATCTCACACAGAGGTGTAATGGGAGCAAGCAGCGTTGGCACTAAGGTGTTGTTCAGCCTGTGAAATCTCCTGGGTTGGCCGTAGCCACTGATAAAAAGGAAGAATATCAAGAGAGCTCTTTAAAGAGCAGCAAGGACTTGGAATCACCATGCTGCATATTGATGACATACACCAGCATTCACTAAACCTTCAACACCCCAGCAGGAGCCTGACAGTGCCTGGTTTCACTGGAAGATGCTGAAATCAGAATGACCTTTCTTTGGGCTTGCCTGGGATTTACACTCTGCTGACTGATGGAGGAGAGAGCCCGGGCTGGCAGTTCAGGGTCTTAAGTGATCCAGCTCTAGCCTACATCTTGCCACTGGGTTTGCAAATCCCATATACTCTGGGAAAATCTTGGTGAGGTTAGGTAAGGATCATGATTACAATTCATGTAATATTGGGGAAATCCAGATCTAAACCTTCTATCTGTGACTGAGAAAATGTCCCCTTCACTCCCAGAAGAGAGTCCAAACCTGTGAGCCACACAGGCTCTTTGCAAAAATACTTAAGGAGCAAGAGGACACCAAATTATGCAGGGTGCTCTCCAGACAACCAAGACTTCACTAAGGCAGGTGAGTGTTCTTTTTTCATTACTATGTGCAAAAAGCAAGGGAGAATATGTTTTCTTGTGGATGATTCTCCAGGGCCTTCTGAGGAGGACTGCTGAGCTGGTTTAGCTGTTACCTGAGTCACTGACTGGTGAATGCTGGCAGTCCATAGTGAATGGAGACTGGCCCTGTCCTGCAGCCTGCAGCTGGAAACCAACCTTTCTTTCATGACACAGACCTTGTTCCTTTGGTTTGACACAGGCAGCTCCAGCTCTGTATCAGTAGCTGCTATGAAAAGTTTTTTTCAGATATCTAATGCTTCATGTCTAAC